>CM053785.1:486130618-486753118 GCA_028749045.1 Cupressus sempervirens
CAAACCTATTGTACAAACCTAGGATGGGAGTAAATGGGTTGAATGTGTCTTCATGTTAAATCTAATTGTCTCTCAGTCAGTTTTTTTATCTCCATGGTTACCTTGATGAAATTGTATATTTCATAGTGGGTACCTTGTTATGGATCCAAGCAGGATCTCAAAGTTGTTGTTTTCATTTCAAATGTGTTGGGATATTTTTCCTTGGGATAATGATCCTATTGTAAAAAGTTATTGTTAAACTTATTTTTGAAACGATTATGATCTCGAGTTTTCTTCCCTAGTTCTTTCTTGAGGGAGTCCTTGAATCAGATGATTGAATAAAAATGGAGTATTTTTTGTTCATATGATATTTTGTGTGATTAAATGTATATGTATATGTTTATCAATTAATGGATGCATTGATGTTTTACCTTTCCTCTAGCATTCCTATAATTCAAATTTATATTCATGTTTAAATGGTAATTAGATGAAATGATGATATATATAAAGCCATGTAATTTTATTTCGAACCATGTTAAGAAAATTCAATTATGTGAATGAAATTTCATCTCATATTTCATGATTGATTGAAAGTAGAAATAGCCCTATGTGAATGAATAAACAAAACATTAAACTCTATGTTATAATCCAACTTAGCAAAAAAAATAGCCCTTGCCTTGAAACTTAATAAATTTAAATATCTAATGCTTAGAAAAAAGGGGCTTGGAATTTTTTTTATCATTTTAGAGCAAAAAGATCTCTACCCTTTGTACGGTAAAATTGATTTAATCTCTTATGAATAGAGAATATTCCTTTTGATTCCATATAATATCTTTGATACCATGTTTATAGAAAATGTTGTAATTTAAAAATAAATTAGTAAACAATTTTTATTATTATGCTACCTTATCCCACCCTCAACAAATTAACTTTATCTAATAACTCCTTTGCAAACAAAAACCCATCACATGGGTGTTGACATCAACCCATCTTGTCCCTATCCCCAAAATAGGGGCGTCATACCAAGTTGCATAAGGTTGAGTTTGGAATTAAAAAGCTTTTAATGGGATTATGACTTAGAATTTTCCTCTTAAATATGATTGGTGGAAGGATTTGCATGGGATTGGTCAACCTACACTCTTCATTCCCATGCGTACCTCTTGTTGCCTAGGTTCACATGGGCGGGTCTTGGGGACTGCCAGTCCTTGGTCTATGTAAGGAGTGATGGGAGCTGCCCAAAGACTTTGGGAAAGGGAGTAAGGGAAGGGTGGGTAAGTTAGGTGTAGTTAATAAGGTTAGGTGTTAGGATATAATTGGTAGGTTAGTCAATTTTATTTTATTAATTTATTTTATTAGAGGTAGTTAGGTATTAAGTTAGGGTTAGTATGGTTTGGGGTTAGTTGCTAGAATTTAGAAAGGACTAATTATTAATTAAGTAGTTTAGTATTTAGTAGGTCTAAAATTAAAATTAGTTTAGTATGTAGTAAGTTAAAATTGTTTGTTAGTAATAATAAGTTATTAGAGGTGGTTAAAGTTATGTTAAAAATTAGTAAAGTTAACTTGTTAGTAAATGTTAAAGTTAGTAAGATTAAATTATGAAATTTTTGATTTTTTTGTTAAATGTTGATGTTAGTGGGTACTTATATGATTAGTTAGTTATAATTTAGTTTAGTATTCTTTATTAGAATACATTGATGCTATTTAATGTTAAATAAGCCTACGATTTTAAAATGTAATGTTGTCTTTATTTATTTCAAACTATTGTCAATGTTAGATATGTTTATTTTAGAATAGGATTGTAGATTTAAGTATTATTAGTTTTAGTTTTTAATTTATGTTTTAGTAGTAAGTTTTTAGATATAGCATATTATTGTTTAGCACATGAAATATTTTAAAAATAAAAATAATATTGTTTTAGATTAATTTAAATTTAATTAAAACATATATTATTTTTACCATGCAAGACTTAATTAATATTAGTAATGTTTAAAATGCGATTGACAACATTAACCTTGTTAATATTAATATAGTGAAAATTTAGATTGATTTTAAAGGATGAGTTAGTAAAGATAGTTAATGGGGATATTATACTAGGGCCTAATATAATACAAACAAATGTCAAAATTGATTAAATAATGAATGTTGAAATATAATGAGTTAATCCTACATGTTGGTTATAAACTAAAATGAGATGTGAAGGTATTGTCAGGGGAGCCTATATTTATGTTTCAACATACCTATACTTTAACTTGTGAAACAAATATATTGATTTATATCAAAACCCTATTTCATGTAAGTGGTAGTCAACCATATATCAAACTTAGTGGATTAATTAACTTAAAAAAAAAAAATCCATGTGTTTTTGCCCAATATTTTGGGCATCACACACACACACACACACACACACACACACACACACACACACACACACACACACACACACACACACACACACACACATGCATACATGCACATGCACACGCGCACACAAACACACACACACACACACACACAAAGATTGAATTGATTTGAATCAAAATTTCTTTTTTCAACAAAAAATGGTATGTTGCTGAAAATATCATTTTTAAAGAGTGAGATTGTTTTTATAAAGCATAACTTTTTAAAAAATAGATACAAATGTGATTCTTTCAAATTTAGTTTTTTAACATCCATACGAGATAATGGAATTGTTTTTATGTTTTGATCTTTAGTATTTCTTATTTTATTAACATTTAAAGTTGATTTAACCCTAATTTTGAAATATGTTCTTTTCATAACATGTAACTTGTGTATTTATCTAATTCAAAAATTTCCTTTTTTATAGAAAGAAGACTCCAATAGGAGATTTTGATTATTTTTCAAAAAAAATTATCTTGTTTACCATTTTTCCAAGAACATCTAATACATAGGTTTATTTTTGGTAGTAAATCTATAATTGATTGACGTCAAAAAATATGTACATAATAAACTCAAGATTTATAAAATATATAATCATTAGAAATCTCATTCTAATTACTTGAGTCATGCAAATGGACTTGTTTTTAATGTTCCATTTGAGCCCTCTAATTGAGCCTCGAAGTCATGAAAACTTCAACATTTTAATAGGTGTAAAGGAAGCTCCATTCTAGGTATGATTGAAGAGCAAAGATTATATCATATATTTTTTTTTTATCTAAGAAGCTTTTATCTATCCAATTTAAAATATTTTTTTTAAAATGGACCTGTGAAGGCTTAAATCAATATATTTTCTAAAACATGTGTTGTTTCAACACAAATCAACATGCCCAAAAAAGTGAAACCCACTTTGGGGTCACCCTGCAACATATGTAAGATTCTCTTTTAACTTAGAGTACCAAAATTTATTGTTACTGCTATGCATTTAAGTGTTGTCATTAGTGGAAAACTATGTTGAAGAGTAAGGTCAATTAATGTAAGCCAGAGAGAACATTGAACCCTAACATTGAACATATATGGATACCAAATAGAGTTTAAATCATCAAGAAAAATGATCACCAAGCACAATAGTAACCAAGTAGTATATGTATACCAAGTGTAGTAATAATTGAGCAAGTATATCATTGAGGGATAACATATTACTAAGTAGATGAATTAGTGATTACCAAGTAACAAAGGCTACACATTAAAGTTAGTAATTGCATAGATTTTTATGTAGTTGAATCCTATCAAGATAGAAAATGGTTTACAAAGATTGAGGCAAAGATTAGGTAAGATTTATTGGGTTGATGCATGATTTTATGGATCCCAAGGTACAATTATAAGCCAATGAAATAGATTCATAATGTTCTTGATGATAAGGATGAACAATAATCATTGATTTATTTGATCCAACATTCTAGAAGTTTCTAAAGCCTAATTAAGTCACATATGATGCAATCAACATGATTTCTATATGAAGAGGGATTGAGAACTAACTAAAAGAATTAGAGAAATGATACTTTTAAGATATAAGTAAACTATAACAAAATAGACCTACCAAGCAATGAAAAAGAGTAGATTGGGTGAAAGCCATCACATGAAGGTGATTTATCAGAATATAGTAGATTGAATATGATAAGGAAAAGTAAGTTGCATATTGTCATATCACTTTACTATTAATTTCTTACCATTGTAGTATAAAATATCCTAACATAATGGACTTAAAAATCTTATTGTAAAATCTCATAACCAAATACACACTTGAAGAGTGTTGTAAAATCCTTTCACAAGGCAGACTTTAAAACGTCTTTTGTATTATTCCTAATAGGATAAAATTACTCCTAATAGGATAAAATTACTCCTAATAGGGTAAGTCACTAGAAGTGACATTATTGTATGCTCTAACTAAGAAATATTTATCCTATAGTTGGGAAGATTTTGTGGGTGTCATCCCCACCATAGTTTTCCCTCTAACCAAGGGTTTTTATGTGACCAAATGATTGTGTCAATTGTGTTGATGAATACTAAGTAGCCTTTCAAATTTTAGATTTTTAGAGGTCCAAACTTGGAATAGGGTCATGAAACCATGATACCTCTAATGTTTGATGAATTTGATATGATCATTTTGTCTCAATTTTGACCCTTTGGTTCTAATTTTGCTTAGTTTTGGATTTTTTTTTCAATTATTCTTACCTCCTATAGCTATTTAATATAGTTTTTTTAAATGAAAGGAGATTTGAAGTGTTTCATATATTTTTTTTTTTCTTTCACTAATCCATATTGACAAGTGTCCTTTCTTTGAGTGCACATTTAGAGGAATGACTACCCCATTAGAAATGAACTACAAGTTCAAAGGATAACACACTCCAGTTAAGATGGGTAAACAACTATAGTGAGATTATAGATACTAAAATTTTGCACATGTATTTCAAACCCTTCATAAAGAATATTGTAGATCCCTTTGGTCGATGATATGATGCCATTTTCATGGCCTTCTTGGGATTCACCAATGTTGCAGGGAACCTAGAGTTGATTATCCCACCAGACTTGATCATGAATATTATATCTCTAATGAAAGAAGAGAAAATAATAAAGTGTTGGAAATATGGCTAAGTAGAGTAATCTAGAATAATGTTGGAGTTGTCATTTATGGAAACATATATCTTATGTAAAGAAGGCACTATGCATAGATGGAGTTTCCACAGTTAGACATCAAAAATTGTGTAAGTATCATATAGTTATCCAACAAAGAAGAGATAGTTTTGATGTGTACAAATGACAGAGTTATTATTGGCACATGTACACTTAAGTATAAATAGTATGCAATTTTAGGATGACGTATGTAAGTGTGCAAGTCAGTTTGAAATGAGTTATGAATTAAATACCAATAAAGGTAGTATACAAAATAGAATATAAAAAAGTATATCAAAAAATGTGAATTATAGGTTGAGGAATTCTTTTGGTTATGAAATAATTACTTAACTAATTAGGGACGACATCCTAAAATATTAACCCTAAGAGAGAAAAAGTTAATTTTGTATTTTTCCACACATGTGAAAGCTTGATGGCTGAAGATTGTATTATGTGGAGTGATGTGTAAGTTGTAAGTGATATGTGAACTATATGATGTGAATACTAATGTATGATTAGAGGTATGTAAAGAGTAGCAAAGGAAAGATTAGATAGTGAAGATATCAGCATTGTAAAGAGGTTTTTGTATCTATCTCTTTTGTATACAGAAATGTATTGTATAATTGCATATTTGGGTAGTGGGATCTCTTGCATACATTTTGTAATTTTTTAATATATTAACTCCTAACAAGGCTAGAAAAAATCTTAATAGGGTTGAGGCTTTTAATAGGACCTAGTCCTCTAACAAGGACTAAGATACTATATCTATGTAATAGGCTCCTAACAGGGTCAACACCCTTAACATGATACTTTTGTTTAGTGGATCATTTCATGGGTACCATCCCCACAAAGGTTTACCCTTGGCCAGGGTTTCCGTAGTTAACAAAATATGGTGTTATGAGTTCTCTTATTGCATGGTTATATTTACTATTCAACATTGCTAGTTTACTTTCATATGTAAGTTATAATGTAATTAACAATATCCAGTTTTGGGAAAAAGTTCGTAGAATATTGATTCACCCTCCCTCATAATATTTCTTATTTCTAACAATTGGTATTAGAGAATAGTTACTCTGAAGAGGCTTAATAGTTTGAGTAAGATCCCTATGAATATGGAATAGTTGCAAAGGAATCTTGAAGAATCCCTTTGGCATATTGATCTTCTTACTAAAGAGAGAGATAATCTAAAAGAAAGATATGAAGATGAAAAAGACTACATTATGAAATTAAAAAACCAAATTGATCATCTCAAATCTAGAAAGGAACCTAAAGAGGATACAAAAGATACTGACAAGGTATCAACATTAAAGAAAGAAAATGAGATTCTAAAACATGAGTTGAATATCATTGAACTAAAGCTAAGTTTGAAGAAAGATGATAGCAAGATTGAATTAGATCTAAAATATGAGAATGCAAATCTAAGATCCCATCTTACAAAAGTGACATCTGAACTTGAATCTATCAAGATAGAGTATGCAAAACTTGAGAAGTACAATACTATTGTGAAATAAGAGTTAACCCAAGCTAAGTGGAAATTAGAAAATTAATATTCTAGTAGTAATAAAATTGATGAGCAACTACATTTTCAAAGACCTTCCTATGATAAGAATGGTCTTGGATATTTCATCGAAGAAAAGTCAACAAAGAAATCTAAAGCAAGAAAGGAACCAAATCTAGTTATTGAACATATTGAACCAAATAAGAATGATCAAAATGAGACTGAATCTAGTCAATCCAAAGATGCACCAAAGGAAGTTGAACAAGCAAGTCAACCTAAGAAAAGTGATGAATCTAAGAGAGTAGAGAAAGTTGAATCACCTAAATAGGTAAGGTATAAATATAAAGGTATAGTATTTCTATGTCATGAAGTTGGTCATATGAAGAGAGATAGTATGGGTAAGTCATTCAAAGCTATTACAAATTTTTATTGTTATAATTATCATGGTTTTGGTCATAAAGTAGTTGATTGTAAGAAACCTAGATTTGATAGTAATAATACCAATAGTAGAATGTTTAGAGATACTAACCCTATAGGTAATAAGAGAAAAAAATCCTCTAGAAGATCTAATGAAGGAGAAAGACCTAATGGAACATAGAGTAACATTGTGTGTTACAAGTGTAACAAATTTGGACACATCACCAAAAATTATAGAGAACTAGTTAATCAGGATGTACCTAATCAGAGAACAAAAGCACCAATATGCTAGATATGTAACAATTTTGGTCATACATAAATATTTTATAGAATAGACATGAGGAACATCAACAAGAATTCAAATTTTAGAAGGAACAATAAAAAAAACACTAAAAGGAATGATAGCAACAACAACAGTCAGAAAGATGAATTGAGAGAACATGTGGAAGAATTAAAAGAGGCATTTTTCAAAGAAAAAGATCCATCAAGTCCATATGTAGCATTAGAAGAATAGTTTTTTGATGCACTTGGTGAAAGGTTGAAGTCATCTATTGTAGTTGATTCATCTTATTTGAATTAAGCACTTTCTAATTAAAAATCGAGTATTAGAAAGAGAAAACTGAGGTCAGAGATTGAGTTAAGAGTTAAAAAATTAATATGAAGTAGAAGATGATGTGTATAAATATAGTTAAGTGTGCAAATGATTTGGAGATCACATGAACTTATATGAAAGAAAACAAGTTGACTAGTAATAGGAAACAACTTTTTACAAATTGAGCATTTGCACAATTAATGCATATATCATTTTGGTAAGATTTAAAGGATGCAAATGGGATTCTGTGTATCATTTGACCATGTGAAGAGTTATGAAGAAATTAAGAGTAAATTGAAAAAAAAATTGAAGGAGAATTGAAGTATTTCAAGTGTGAAGATAAAAAATCCCTAAGTTACACATTGAAGTGAGGTATTTTACTCTTAAGCAAAGATTTTATTAGTGAAATGTGTTAGGGACTCAAGTGTTAAAATGGAAAATTCATTGATTCAAAATCTTGATGAGTTAACAAGACCTAAGATGAAGAAAACCCCTTTGAAACAAGTAGTTGATGACCCTAGCATCACTTTATAAAAAATGCTTGAGAATGTTATTCACATCGAAGATGTGGGTAATTACCTAAGGAGAAATTTTGAAACTATAGGAGAAGAACACATTTCTAAGGAATTTATCTAGATTTACAACCAAGATATGAGTTATCAACAAGGATTTGAATACCTAAAGGATAATGACCTAGTCAAGTTTCTATTTCACTACGAGTTTGATAATGAAGAATGGTGTGAGGTGTTATTGAGCAAAATCCATGATGGAAATTTTTGGTTAGGAGATAATGTGAATGAAATCTTAACTAACCATATTCATGAGGTTATTGGATTATGAAATAAAGGCAATATACCAATAAATGAAAAGAATGTTAAGAAGATAGTGCTTGATAACACTATATCTATTTACAATTATAGGTGAATAGTAATTAGTAATATTAGGCAAGATGATTTCATATTCTTGAGTAGAATTATTGCAACAAGGATGTGCTATAGCTCTAGAGAGGATGATATGTAGCTGGATTTATTCAAGTAGCTTACAAGATCTGTATTGATAGAGAAAAGTTTAATTTGTGTAAAATCCTTAAAGTGCACTTGATATAGAGCCTAGTAAAGATCAATAAAGTCAAGAACAACGAGTTTAAATTTTAGTCCTTGATCACTCATATATCTTTCCATTTGATTAAGAGATTTTCATATATGCAAGCTTCACTTTTGATGAGTAGTGATAGGAGTACTATGGAGAATATCTCTAAGATATGCAACATACATCTTATTGAGAAAGTCAATAAAAGTGTTGATTTGATTGTGAAAACATATTAGAATGAGATGAGGGAAAGATTTAGGATCCCACCCTCCATGACATAAAAGTATAGAGATGACATTTTCTTTATGGTGGATACAAAATCCTCATACATCAAGGCAATAGAGCCTAGAATGTCTTATGTTGAGCCATTGAGATATGAAATCACTGAGGAACCTATGAAGATCTAATTCAATCAGCTAGCCAAGAAGAAAGTGGAATTAGTCATGAGAAAGACTATGCAACAAGCTGGGATGACAATAGAAGAGGCAATTGCAATGAGTTAGACCATTATTGGAATGAGATAGATTGGTCAATAAGGGATGATGTACATTCCACCTTTGACATATTTTAGACCATCAAAAGGAGTAATAGTGGCTGCACTAGCTACTACAACACCCATTATTCTATATGTAATAGTGTCACAACAAAAAGCACCTATCACACCTACAATTCCACTAACAAAAGAATTAGAAGCAAAAAAAGAAGAATAAATAGTTTAGGTAAAGAGAAAATAAGTCAAATTGGTTGAGGTGAAGCAAGAGTCACCTAAATCTCCCAAGAATAAAATAATGAAGGCAATGGTGATAGGGGTAGGAAAGAGGAAAAAGGAATTAATGCCTATGGTACAAGCTAGAGTTGTTGTTGCACCAAAAGATTGACCTATTAATGCTTGATACAACCACTAGACTTATAGAACATAGGAGGCAGTTAATTCATGTCATGAATCTCGAAGGGGAAGGCTAGTTGTTAATCCAACAATTCCCCCCTTAGTGTTACCTAAGGAGATTCAAACCTGTGCCCAAGCTCTGATACACACTTTTTACAAGCTAGAGTTGTTGTTGCACCAAAAGATCAACCTGTTAATGCTTAATACATCCACTAGAATTATATAACACAAGAGGTAGTTAAGTCATGTCACAAATCCAAAAGGAGAAGACTGGCAGTTAGTCCAACAACCTAGTGTGCCTAGCAAGAAGATGTGAGGTCAAGTAGAGCCTGAGAAGAAATCATACCCTTCGAAAGAAAGGAATGAAAGCCTAAAATTGAAAAAGTAAACTATGCAATTATTAATGAAGGCAATTTTTCTCAATTGAATAAGTACTATCATTTGTATATAGGAATAAATAGATTAGAGCTAGAAAATATTGTTATTAGACACATAATTTTGTGTAATAAGAAGTTTGAGGATGTTAAAGATGAGATCCCAAAAGATCTATATGAAAGGTTAATAAAGAGAAGGAAAAGGTTAGTTGATGAGGAAAAAATCATTACATATAATCAAATAAGGAAACTATTCCAAGTAGCCAGTGATGAGCATATGGCTAACTTGATGAAAAATATTGAACCCTATCTTAGGAACAAGACAAGGGCTATACTAATAATGGGAGGAAATTATCAAGAATTCAATGAGGAAATATAAAAGGTCATTGTGAAAATGGTGAAAATTTTGAATAAGATAGTAATTGTAGTTCCTTAGATCATAATTGGAACAAACACAATGCAAATTGGTAGCATAAAAGTCATAGTTGATACATCTGAAAATCCTTTTAACGATTATGGTAAAAGCATTGTTGTAAATATCACTAGCTATACTAGTTCAAATGAAGATAGATTGCTCAATAAAGGATGATTTACATTCCACCCTTGGCATCTTTTGGACCATCAAAAGGAGTGACAGTAGCCACACCAACTACAACAACACCCATTGTTCCATATGAAATAGTGTCACACTAGCAAGCACCTATCACACCTATAATTCCACTAGCAAAGGTCATAAAAGAAAAAATAGAAGTAGAAATACTTGAGGTAAAGAGAAAATAAGTCAGATTGGCTAAGCTAAAACAAGAGTCACCTAACTCTCCCAAGAAGAAAATAATGAAGGCAATGGCAATAGGACCAAGAAAGAGGCAAAAGGAATTAATGCCTAGTGTGCCTAGCAAGAAGATGCGAGATCAAGTAGAGCCTAAGAAGAAATCATAAAATCATCCAAAATTTGTGCCTCAAGAAGAAAGGCATGGAAGCCTAAAATTGAAAAGGTAAACTATGCAATCATTAATGAAGGCAATTTTGTTCAATTGAATAAGTACTATCATTTATATACATGAATCAATAGATTAGAGCTAGAAAATATTGTTATTAGACACATAATTTTGTCTAATAAGAAGTTTGAGGATGTTAAAGATGAGATCCCAAAAGATCTATATGAGAGATTAATAAATAAAAGGAAAAGGGTAGTTGATGAGGACCAAAGCATTACATATAACCAAATAAGGAAAATATGCCAAGTAGAAAGTGATGAGCATATGACTAACCTGATGAAGAATCTTGAACCCTATCTTAGGAACAAGACAAGGGCCATATTGATAATGGGAGGAAATTATTAGGAAGTCAACGAGGAAACAAAAAAGATCATTATACAAATGGTTGCAGATCTGAATAAGTTAGTAGTTATAGTGCCCTAGATCACAATTGGAACAAACACAATGCAAATTGGCAACATAAAAGTCATAGTTGATATAGATAAAAATCCTTTTAAGGATTATGGTACAAGCATTGTTGGAAATATCACTAGCTATACTAGTTCATGTGAAGAAGCAGATGAAGAAGAGGAGAAAAATAAGAAAGAAAAGGAGAAAAGGAAAGTAGAAGAAGAAAATAAGAGAAAAGAAAGTGAGAAAAAGAAGAAGAAAGAAGATGAGGAGAATAAGAGAAAATAAAGAGAGGAAAAGAAAAAGAAAGAAGATGAGGAGAAGAAGAGAAAAGAAGACGAGGAGAAAAATAAGAGAAAATATGAGAAGAAGAAGAAGGAGGAAGAAGCACAATAAAAGAAAGGAGAAGAAGAAGAAGAATAGAAAATAAAAGAAGAGGAAGAAAAGTAAAGAAAATATGAGGAAGAGAAGAAAAAGGAGAAATAAGAAAAGAAGGTAAGTGCACCTAGCTTCTCTAGGACACCTCTTATCCTTACAGCCTTGATAGGATTAGATGATGATAATCAGACAAAATTGATATCATTTCTAAGAAAGATAACAAATAAGAATTGACAAATGAAGAGTTTGCATAAAACTCTTATGGATGTAACTGAAATGTTATAGAGAATACTTGTGGTGAGAATGTCAGAACTAGATCCAAAGGACAAAGTAAAGGCATTGATTCAAGCATTTGATGTTGAATTCACTATCTTGTCAGATATGTAGAATTCCAAGCCCAAGTAAAGCATAATTCTCAAATGTTTGACATAGTGTGTCAAAACATTAAGAATGATCTAGGAGCTCTTGATGTATGCATAAAGGAGCTAACAAGATGCAAGTAAAAATAGATGGAATTGTTTGCCAAATGTGCTATGTCATTCAATTTAATAAAGGATAGTGATGATGAGATGTACATTAAGCATGATGAATTAAAGACACTAGAAGATCAAATTTAACAACCATGCATCAAAATTAAAGATATTGAAGGGAAGATAAGCAAGACTTATGATGAGATAAGTCTCATAGAACTAAATAGGGAAAGGATAGAAAAGAGGTTCTCACTTCTGAGAGAACACTTATCATTGAATATCAATATACTTGAACAAAAAGTGGATGAATGTCTAAGAGAAAAGACATTCTTTGATAAAAAAAATTATTTAGACTTGAATGCAGTGGAAATTGTATCCTATGGGTTGTGCACTCTCCTTAGTATCTTAGAGGGAGACAATGACACATGGGAGAAGAATCTAAAAATTTTGTAAACAAGTTTTGAGGATTACATTTCACACTTATCCACCTAAGTAAAGAGGTAGAGATCCACAATTTTGACATGTATATCAATTTTGACACCTTTGCCATTGATGTCAAAGAGGGAGAAGTATAAGAATTTTTTTATAAAGTATATGATGTATATATAAAGGATAAGTAGTACTTATGCGAAGTATTGTAATAGGATTTATAAGGATAGATGGTTATAAATATGTTGATCCACATTTTTTCCAATTTTGAAGTTTTTGCAAGGCCACCGTTTTGTAAAGTTTTTTGATCAACACTTTGGGACTTAGCCAATTTTCTTAGATGTTGCCATCAATGCCAAAGGGGGAGATTATTGGCAATATGGATAAGTAGATCAAGTTGGAATAATGTTTGAGTTGTCATTTATGGAAATATATATCTTATGTGAAGAAGGCACTATGTACAAATGAAGTTTCTATAGCTAGACATGGAAGATTGTCTAAGTATCAAATAGTTATTCAGCAGAGTAGAGATAGTTTTGATATGTAAAGATGAAAGAATTATTATTGGCATGTATGTAGTTAGCTACGAATAGTACAAAATGTTAAGATGACATATGTAAGTGCATGTCATAATGGTCAATACAGAATGACTTACACATTAAATACCAATAAAGTTAGTGTACAGAACAAAACAAAGTATAACAAAAAATGTGAGTTACAAGTTAAGGAATTATTTTGGTTGAAAAATAATTAATTAAATAATTAGGGATGATATCCTAGATGTTAATCCTAAGAGGAAAAAAGTTAATTATGTATTTTTCTGAGCGTGTGAAAGCTTGAAGGCCGAATGGACAGATTTTGTACAATGTAAAGCTATAAAGGAAATTTTGTATTATATGAAGTGATGTGTAAGTTTTAAGTGATATGTAAAATCAGATGTGAAATATATGATACAAATTCTGGTGTATGATAAGAGGTATGTGAAGAGTAGCAAAGGAAAGATTAGATATTGAAGATATCAACATTGTAAAGAGGTTTTTGTAGTTATCTCTCTTCTATAAGAAGTACATTGTATAATTGCATGTTTGGGCAATGTGCTCATCTTGTATACAATTTGTAATTGTATACATCAACTCCTAATAGAGTTGAGGCTTTCAACAGGGCCTAGTTGTCTAATAAGGACTGAGACACTATATGTATGTAATAGGCTCTTAACAAGGTCAACATCCTTAACATGATACTTTTGTTTAGAGGATCATTTTGTAGGTACCATCCCCACCAGGCTTTTTCCCTTGGTCATGGTTTCCCTAGTTAACAAAATATGGTGTTATGAGTTCTCTAATTGCATGATTATGTTTACTATTCAACATTGTTAGTTTACTTTAATATGCATGCTATAAAGTGATTAATAATATCTAGTTTTGGACAAAAGTTGGTAGAGTACTGATTCACTCCCCCTCTTTGTATGTCCTATTTCTAATGTAGAGTTGGTAATGCAATGTTTGTTGTGTTTTCTAGGTAGATTGTATTCATTTTTTCCATCAACATTTTGGGTCACATTATATAAGCTATCATCAAGACGATGGAGCTAAAGGAGAAAAATACTATCTCCTAATGGTGATGTAGATCTGGACATTTAACCATATATGGTTAAATAAGTTTTTTATATCCTAATTTTTAATTGCCACTGTGCTATGTTAAGGAATAAGTAGGAATTGTACTTCCAAAACACCCCATTTTTCTATGAAAATTTGAACAAAGACTATGTGACATGCTCATAGAAGGAGGAAAAAATGAAAGGAATAGATATGCACAAAGTCTATATGATTACAGATATGCAAAATTATTTCACCCCATTAAGATGATTTTATGCTTTTCTATGAGAAAGATAATTAGAGACATGGATTGCAAATTTCATTGAGATCATTAGGGGCATTCACTATAAGATTTTTGGGGGAATATTATTAGCGATAATATTAATGAATAATTGATAAGGTTGAAGGATAACCCAAGGTTTTATATGGCTTCACACAATGTAAATTTTCTAGTCGTGTAGGAATATCATTTAGGGCTCTATAATAAGGGATCCCTATGAGTTTCAAATGCAAATCCTTTACATAGTATATCATTAGTTGACAAGGAAGGAAAATCACAACAATAATATTCCAAAGTATAGGGTTGTCAGTGATGCATTTTATTTTCTAATCATTTTCTTGATAGAAGGATATTATGCCAAGATAATATTTGATAAGAACCATTTCCTACCTACTTTAATTAGGGTGTACTTTTAAAACCAATGAATCTTCCATAGTATCCCCTAGATAAGGTAATTTTTATGGAGATGAGAAGGAATTGGATGATGCTCATGAACTTCTAGTGAAGAAACACAAGAACTATTGAGATTGTTTTAATATCAATTAGAGATTAAATAGTCCAAGATACCAAGGTAGCTAAATATTCTATTTGGAATGAGATGAGTGTCCATTTTTTTGTGTGGATATTTTGCAACCAAGAGTTTTGGGTGAAATCCAGTCACAAAATATGGTGACTAGCCACAATGTGTGAGATAGAGTCCCTTTTATCTTAGGGACAACTCCCCCTTCTCACCATTCCTTGTATCAACTCAAGGTAAGCAAGAAGTCAAGAGATTTTGTAAGGGGTGTTAGCAATATTCTTTCCTCTTAGCTTTCAAGAAAGAATCCACTTATCCATGGAGTGAGTAATGGGCAAGATGAAACCTCAAATGACAGTTCTATCTAAAGTTGTAAATAGTAATACTGATAAACCAACTCTAACTCAAAGGCTAGCTGAAAGTGTACCAATTTGGCTCTAAGTATTGTTTTATCCTATTATATAAGAATAACCTCTACCACTGGGGGTTAAAGACTTCCAAAAATAGGGAATTCTAACTAATTTTCATGAATTTGAGATGGTAATACAAGCTATAGTCAAAGCTCATAGTCTATGTATTGCCACAACTGCTCCTAGTCAAAGGTTTGGCTTTGATTGCTCCTTAAATCACTATGCTCTATTGTTGGACATACCATAATAACATTAATCAAAGACAATGGGCATACATTATAGTCAAAGCTTCTAGTTTTCTCTATCACACTTGCTTCCAATTAAAGCTTCGAATCCAATTGCTTCTTTTATTCAATTTTCTCCTAAATTCATACTACACAATCAAAGTTATGCTTGAACAAGTCTGGCATATCTTTCTTACATACAAAAAAAGATGATTTTTACAATGAGAGGGCACTCCTTTAGATATGCAAAGGAGTTGAGAAAAATATAGATGAAAAAGTGGGAGCAACTCAACCAACTTTGACCTAGTCTAACTAAAAGAAAAATTATTGGGTTACATGCAACTTGTATTACATGTAATTACATCCTTTCATGTAATGCATCCTCTCCAACTAAAAACATGAAAGAAGAAGAAAGAAGATGAAAAAGAAGGAAATAATCCTAGGGATTATTCTAAAGGGCCTTATACTTGACAATGCTATCCTAGATGATTACAGGATCAAAAGTTCCTATATTTTGTACCACTACATTCACCTTGATAACCATGGTGTTACAAATTTTGATAGCCTTTGACTCTCTTTAATGAATTATCCATTTTCATTTCAAAACTTGATGTGTCGATCAATCTTTTCTCTCTTAAGTTGTCATGAATTCTCCTTTGTAGATTGACACATTATGAAGTCTCTGACACTATAAAGACCTTCTTAATAGTGTCCAAATGTAAACTCAAAAAAAACTTTCCATAAACACCTTTAACATTTAAAAAAAAAATTTTTGAAGAAAAGTGCTTGGCACATTCCCATACAAACTCAAGTTCTCAGATAATCATTGGGAAAATGGAGACCAAATGAATTGTCACTTCTTTGAAGCACACATTCTTTAATGGATGTCTTCATTCTTTATAGAAATTCTAGAATATCTTGACTTGCTGCAACATGAAAGTTTCAATGAGATTGAATCCATGAAAGCTTTGAGATTTGAGTTATAATGATAGATCCATGAGGAGTGGGGTATTCAAAGTATGGATTAGATACTTATGAAACACATGCGATGACTATAAATGAACAAAACATATGTAGAGGATGCAAAATAGTAGGTGGAGAGAGAAAAAAGGAAGTGGGTGATGAATATTCTTTTGGACATGAAATTGAAATGCATGGGAATGCATGTAAATGAAAACTCTTGACTTTTAAAAAGTGACTTGGGCTTTCAAGATGTCATTTCATGGAAAGTAAATTACATGTATGTCATGCCCAAAATTCAGAGGGCAAAATCACACCAACCAGTTTTTTTTTTCTTTAACTTAAATTTAATCACACTACTAAGTTTGAAATGTTTAATTACACATGTTAATACACAGGCATAAAGAGAACTAGGTATGTGATCTCCTATCGATGTCCTATCATTACCGTTTAAGTTTATAATCAATGAGAAAAGAAGATCTCTATAACTAAGCATTCGTTATAATATTGATTCCCACATTTGCTTCATTATTACTTAAATTTAAGGCAATATATTATAATTAAATTGAAAGAATCAACTTATCCTATGCTCGCAATACTACACAACTATCTAGATAAATCTTCAACACTTAGTATTTTATCTAAAACTCTAACTTAGTTTTACAACCCTTACTAATCCAAGACAATTTAAGATAGATTGACACTAACATTAGATTTTAAAAATGATATCGTTGCTAACATGAAACCATTTAACAAACGTAAGTTAACTAGATTCTAAATAGTGCAACTAATTTTAATAACATTAACAATATTTAAATTCAATTATCCCAACATCTGATCTAACACCCTACTGACTACCTACATCTAATACTACAGTAAAATCATTTAATAAAACAAGTCTTAATTTTATTAAGTTTAAAACCTATCTCCACTAACATAACTTTTAACATACTAGCTAGTTTTAAATCTATGAAGTTGCATCACAATTTAATCCATAACTTTCATTACTAACACACACTTTTAATTAAGACTTATCTATTAAACATAAGACTTGACTAACTATAACTGATTTAAAACTAAAGTCTAAAATTACCAATTTATAACATAACTTTATTGAACCAATATCTAAATATAAATAATAATTTAGAAAAGAACATGCTAAACTGAAACAAATTTATTTAAAACTAAACTAAAATTCCTGATCAATAAAAAAAAAAGACTTAACTAAAACATACTCCACCCTACATATCCCAACTACCCACCAACCCTACTACTCCCCTTGGCCACTTGGCCTCACACAAACCCAAAGCACTTGAGTGCTTTCCCATCACTGCGCACTTTCACCAATGCTTGGAAAGCGTAGTGTGATCTGCCCAAAAGAATGTACGTAGGGGGGTTTGGCTAAGAGGTCAAAAAAATAATAAATTCCATCCTAAAACTAACTGTGCACACATGCTATCTGCCCTCCAATCAATGTACAAGGAAAGACTTCATTTGCTGGGCGATGGAAAAAGGTAAGAAACAATGGGTTTTGAAATCTTTTGTTTATGAAAGTCAATGTACAAGATTTTCAAAACTTCCCAAATATAATGCATGGAGAAGGTACGCCCAAATGGAAATAGGTAGAGAGCATGAGTAGGATAGGTTAGCTAACGTTTGGGGAAGAGGGGAGGGGCAGGAAGCATTTAAGTCATAAAGTTTTATTGTTGGGGTCTAAAGATATATATAGGACATTACTTCCTTTCTTTATTTTTATATATATTTTTAGTATATCTCCTTTCTCTACTTTATCTTGGAGAGGTTGAAATTAAAGAAGCATCAAGAGAATATTCTCTGTTGTCACAAGGGGAAAAATTAACTTCCTCATACAAAATCCAGAGAGCCTTTTGGGCCCCTGGGAGATTTTTTTTTTTTCAGGACCTTATTTTCTCAAAGTGTCAAATTTGTTTTGAGAGCTATATATATATATATATATATATATATATATATATATATATATATATATATATATATATATATATATATATATATATATATATATATATATATATATATATATATATATATATATATATATATATATATATATATATATATATATATATATATATATATATATATATATATATATATATATATTAATAAGAGGGAGAAGTGTTCTATCAAATTCTAAATGGGCTTAGGGCAACCATATCAATCACATAACAAGAAATATTATTAATTCTTTTTCTAATGTTGTTTCATGATAATACTAATGAAATTCTAATTCAATATAAATTTCCTTTAGCATAGTTTGAACTTATAATTGCAGGATTTTATTACATCGAGATATCAGATTTAAACTAAACCAAATGAATACAATTACAAAACATAAGGATGTTGTGTAGAGCTAAAGAAAATGTCATCACATCTACTATCCAGTAACATACACAGAATTGAAATACTCAAATCTCATATGCAAGAAACATTACTCAATCCTTCTCTTCTATTAATCAACCTGGTTCAAGGCTCAATCGGGAAAGAACCAGTAAGAAAACCCGATGTCTTTGCCAATACATCCAAAATTGAAATACATTTTACAAGTATTACAATTCAAAAGAATTCTCTTCAAAATCCTTCAAAAGTACTCTCTTTTGATACCTTCAAAACTTCAAAGAAACACAAGGAGAAGACAAGAGTTGACCCGGTGAACCATCACAACATCAAGAACAATTCAAGCATGCACCTTAACCCAATTTTGCACAATAGGTCTAGATATAGAACCTGACTAAGGGGGAGGTGGATTTTTTCAATGGGAGACGTCAATCACCATGCCATAACATAGTCCTTTCAAGGCTAAAACTTCAAGAAATTCCATTCTTCTACAAGGCCCTTTTGAGGCTAATACCATAAGGATTTCCATTCCTTTCCATATTCAAGAATTCACAATATCAAACAAGGCATGTGATGACAAGTAGGGGCCCATAAACCCTACCCTCTTTCCCTCCTCTCACCATGAGAGGAGACTCTACACCATTGAGGTCCAACTAAGGCCCTACCCCTGTACATGGACACTTCTTCCCTATCCAAGGGTGAGTAATGCCAAAACAATCCCCATGAAATCCCCTAAAAAAAACAAATCCTCAAGATAAGCATAAGAATGCATCAAGAACAACCAAAAATCCCTCCAAATCCATCCCAACACACAAGCAAGCAAAAACAAGAACAACACAATACTTTATACAAGATTCAAGCATGAAAAACATGAAGAACAAAACCAAAGAGTGAAGAACTCCTACCTTCACAAAATGTTATGGAAAAATGGTAAGTTGAGAAGAGCCTTTCCTTTTTTTTTCCTTCAATCTTAAAACTTTCTCTAAAACTAGAGATTGGGTAACAACCCCAAAACTCCTCCAAAATTCTCTAAGTATCATCTCTAACTCAACTAGACTTCAAGCAAACTCAAGATGGAGTTTGAGTCACCAACACATGTAGATGACAATCAATTTTCGCAATCCCTCAAAAATAGGGCTTTTGAGTGACCCTAAAAGTCAAACAAGGAGGTTAAGGGGGTGAAAAGTACTCTCCACCCATACCCTTACCCCTAGGGCCCTTAAGTATAATGCTTTTAGGCCTTAAAGACTTAATAGGAACAATTAAGAGCTAGGAGAATAGTAAGACCAAATGACAACCTTCAAAGAATTAAAATACAAAGATAGCACAATTTAACAAGGGGTTCAGTTCCATCCTTCCATTAGGTTTCCTGGCTAAATATCTTGTACACTCATTGCACACATCATTAGGTTCAAGAATCACATGCATTATGTAATTTACGTATCAGAAAAATCATATAAATCAAAACATCCATTTTTCTAATAATCAATTGTTTATCTAATTCTACTCATTTTTTGACAGTTAAAATTGCATAATCAAAGTGTTAGTTTTGTATTCATTTAATTCATCGTCGTACATGTTCATAAAGCATTAAATGATGAATTTTTTAATCTAAAAGTAAAGCATCACACATCATAAAATAGCATAATAATGTTCAGTGCATCAAATAGCGTCCCAACATATTGAATCGTGAGTACCAAAATAATAATGTATTGTCTATGCTACGATGGATCGGGGTGAGGCCTCACAAATCAAAACATGAATCTTCCATTTAAGAAATCTTTTCTTATTTCTACACACCTTTAATCATTAGAAATTACATAATCAACGTAACTTTATTCATTAATTCAGATTAAAAATACTAGGATAATCATTGTTAGGCATGCATATAATTAAACACCATAACATCATTAATAAGGCAAAAATGAACTATATGGAAGCATGCAACTTAATCATCAAGGTACCAAAATTGGCAACCTCATTATCAGGTAAAAATACCTCGCATCACTATTAGTAACAATTAATGTTTTAAATAGTCGAGGTGATGTAGCAATTCTTGAATCCCTAAGTATTAAGACATGGATATAAAAACTACTATAGATTTCATTAGGACATTCACAAAATAAGCATTTCTTTGTAACCATTTAAATCTCTTATAATGGCTTTAACGAAGAATTCATATTAATAATCACATACGAGGAGGGTCCTTACAATGTATATGTGTAGACACTTAAAATTGTCCTAAACACTATATTAATTTATTTAATATTGCCCTTGACATTATAATTAATTAATTATTCATTAAATATGTTTGTCATATTCTTCTACCTATTTAATTAAATTTATTTAATTAAATAAGTTCACTCTCCTAAGTATTTAAATTTAATTTAAATACTTCCAGCCTTAATGTGTTAAATTTATTTAACACATGATCCTCCATCATCCCCTTTTTAAAATATATCTTATTTATTTAAATCCCCACATCTCATTAATTCTTCTAAACCTATGATTAAATTAAATCTTATTTAATTTAATTTTAAGACTAGCCTAAAACTTAGCCTACACCCATCACTTTCATCCTCTTAAGCCTACTTCCTCTATTAATCCCACTTAATCATCCTAATCTCTTTCTTAATCCCCCTCATTAGCCTAAGTGTGTGCTCACACATGTGTGAGAAGGCATGCCTACACACTCCCCTTTTCACTCTTGTCTCCCACTCTTCTTCTCAAGTTTGTTCACACATGTGTGAGCAAACTTTGAATTTTTGACCACTTGCATGGCTTGCATGTCACCTTATGTGGCACCTATATGGATGCCACCTCACCAAGCCCTCTCTTGAGCCTATAAATAGAGGTCTTGTCTCAAGCATTCATCATCTCCCATTATTGCATTGTTATCATGTCATTTTGAGTTCTCGTGCTAGAGCTTTCATAAGTGATTTCTAGGTTGCATTCTAACTCTTGGTAGCTGGTTTTTAGATTGTATTTGCATTATTAGTCTAGTTTGCTTATGCATTTGCATCTTCATTTCACCTACAATTTAGTGTAGCTTGCATATCTAGTTAGTTTCTTTGTTGCATTTCATATCATCATCATTGAATGCCTTCAAGTATGGCTTTTTCCATAGCCATTTCTTGAGGTGTTCTTCATTTCATTGCAGCTTAGGTTCATATTTCATCATTACTCACATTGCACATCAACTCAAGAGATTCAATACATTGTTGTGTTTGAGAGAACACACCAAACACACCCCCCATCTTAACACACCAACAAGGCCTCTCATGGGTGCCTTTGT
Source organism: Cupressus sempervirens (assembly GCA_028749045.1). Lineage (NCBI taxonomy): Eukaryota > Viridiplantae > Streptophyta > Pinopsida > Cupressales > Cupressaceae > Cupressus > Cupressus sempervirens. The sequence goes on from CM053785.1 coordinate 486,152,840, forward strand.
TGAGCTGTAGAGGTGGCTGGAGGATTTGGTTTTTTGGCTACTTAGAGTTGCAAAACTCAAGCAAGCATTAGTTAGTTAATGTTCTTTCATTTTGATGAGTCTTTGATGCATATTTAAGATTTTTAACTAATGTTTGTTTGTTGATTTGTGATCCCAAAAAGTCACATTTTCTAGCACACAATATGCAACATGTAATGAAAAATTGAAAGTGAGATGACATGCAAATGTGGATGGAGGATGAGCTTACTTTTAAGTGTGTGTGAAGGATGAGATGAAATTCTTTATGACATGGAATCATGGAATTACATGTAATTTTCTTATGAAGTGTAAGTGCATATGGAAGGAATGAATGCAATGTGCCTTAAGGCAAAGTGAGCTTTTATAGACATCTTTGAGGAAAGGTGAAGTTCAAGTACATGGGAAAACATGCACATGACATTGCTTAACCTTTTAAAAAGTGACTTTTAGTCAAAAATGGGTCTTCAAGATGCAATTACATGTAAAATACTTTTTCATGTAATCGTGACATGCGATTGGATGCAGAAAGTGAGATGAGTGAAAATGGAAATTGAGAATGAGATTACATGTACGTACAAATGATGGATGGAAATACATGTGATCACATGTGAGGAATAAAATTTGAAGTATTTTGACATGGAAAGATGGAAATGGAATGAAATGATGCTCTTGCATGAAATGGAAGGTGGAGTGAAATGAAACATGCTCAAGTTCTTGGGAAAGAACTTGCAACCTCTTCAAAATGGAGACAAATTGAAATGAAAACACACAAAACACAAAAAAAAATTAAAAAAAAATCAAAAGAAAAATGTACCTTTGGCAAAAGACTCAGACATGTCAACACGTATGCTACCTCAACATACAAATTCAAATTTGGAGTTTGGGAAAAACCAAAAACATGAAAATGAACCATTTCATCATTTTTAAAGCATAAATGCACTTTCCATGGCATCAAAATAAACAAGTGTGAAGCATCAAGTTAAAATATGCACAAAATCAGCAAGATAAGCACAAATTAATTAATAAGAAAGAAAATGTCTAGTTACTTGATGATTGTATGCCAAAAATGAAGGAGAAAGCAACTCCAACCTTGAAAAATTCTCAAACAAACTTGGATTTCTTCATCCTTGCAAATAGGAATTGGATATGAGTATCCAATGAGATTTTTTTCATGTACAATTCCAAAAAGATGCCCTAAAATCCCTCCTAACTCCAATGTTTGTAACAAAAGATGAAAGAAAACCTATCTTTGATAAAAAAATGTGATCCAAAAGGGCATTACATGAATCAATTTTCACTTTTAAATGCAAAAATGTTCCCTCCAATATCATCTAGAATGGTTAAGACTCCAAAATGATTCGCCATAGGGCAAAAACATGCATTTTGAAGGCCCAAATTTGGACATTTTTACTTAAAACATGGCTTCAAATGGAGCTGAAAACACATGTTTTTGGCAAAGAGATCCAACATCTTTTGTATGGAGAGGATTGGATTTGCAAAAACATCCCTAAAGGAGATGATTGGAGGATATTTTATGAAGAAATCTAAGATTTCTATACAAAAATGTCTTCTTAGGAAGAAGTTGCATGGAGTTTTGCTCTCAATCTTCAAAATTGGGTTCTAGAGAGGCAAATGCATGAAGTTGAATGCAAAAATGAACCTTTTTTGTGTGATTGCATGTTTTAAATATGAAAAATAGACCTAAAATCACCTTTTAGAGGTCATTACATGTTTTAAAAATATGCAATGGGCTTTCCCAAGATCAAGATGCACCTTTTGGGTGCTATTACATGTCTCAAAAATATGATTTTTACCCAAAATTGGGTTTAGGAGATGTACTTGCATATCTTATTGGCCAAACACACCTTTTGGGTGCAATTAAATGCATTTGAAATTTTCATATGCAACTCAAAGGCCAAAATGCACCTTTTAGGAGCAATTACATATTTTACACATTTACATGTTGCACAAAACTTAAATGATCAATTAAACATATGTCAGTTTATTTTCAATGAAGAATCGCTTAAGTGGGACATAAATAATATTTACATTATCATATTAATAACATAATGTGCTAATATCATTTAATAATCAATATTTACTAGAGCATTTGACTTAAATATCAAAAATTAAATTGAACTATATAGTTAATATAGTCACTTAAGTGAAAAAATAAAAAGTAAACTCAACTTAAAAATATAACATAAGGCGCACTATAGTTACTTTATGTGAAAATTTAAATGATAAAGTAACTTAAAAACATAACATAAAGTGAATTTAAGTTATATTTTTCAAAAAGTGAATTTTAAAATAAAAAATATAACATTATATTTTTAATTCATGTAGTTGCATAATAGAGGTCCACTTTTTGGGCACTAAATTGGTCATATCTTTTGATTGCCAACTTCGACTAAGCCCTAAGATAGATCAAATCAAAGGAAAAATCAAAAGCAGTGACTTGAACGAAACCAAAGGACTAAAAAGCAACAAACACACACTCAAAAACAAAGAAAATGATGATGTAGGCCTCAATAATCAAGCATAGGCTCGACAAAAAGAAAAATGGAAAAGACTTGATGAAAGCCTTCTGTAAAAGAATTCATTATATGAGTTTGAGTTGATTGATCGATCAACATTCACCAATTGAATAATAAATTTAACTTAGAAAAAATGTGAAACTAGTTTGAATTTTTTTTGTACTATTACCTACATTTTGTCATGATAAAATGTAGGAAAACAACTAGCTATTTCTAAGGAATGTTACTCATTTGTTCTTGGAAACAAAGAGTGACATAGAATCTAGTTCTATAAGTTCCTTCATCCACTTCATTGGGATATAGAGTCAAGAGACAGAAAATCAAAACTAATCTTAGCAAGACTATCAAGTACCATCATTTATCTAACAAGTGGAAAGGTGCAAAAATTGAAGGTACATACTCTTAGTCACGCATTCATTATTTTTTGATGACACATTATTGTTTGGTACTTCATTAGTCTCATAAGCTAAATGGATAAAGGAAATTTTAACACAATATTCAAAAGTTTTAGGGCAGAAATAAATCCTCAAAAGTAAAAAAATTTCTTATTTAACACAAATAAAGTTATATCAAACAAGATAGTGCATATTTTGGGGTTTACTGAGGATTTTTTACCCTCTACCTATCTTGGGATTCCTTTTTTAATGGGATCCAATAAGAATTTTTTTTGGGATGATGTTTACCAAAGAAATAAGAGCAAAATTGCCTCTTGGAAAATTAGATGGTTTTCTTTATCAGGTAGAATACTACTTATTAAGTCAGTTCTTTCTACAATACCAAACTACTATATGGCTATTATGCAAGCACCTTCCTCTATCATTTCACAAATTGAAAAACTTATTAGGGGTTTTCTATGGTTTGGAAAAATGACAAATGATAAGAAACTTTCACTTATTTCTTTCCAAGACATGGCACATATTCCTGCCTTAGGTGGTGCTGGAATTCATGATTTGAAAACAAGGAATAAAGCTTTTGGTGGCAAGCTAGCCTAGTACATGTATACTAAATCACAGTCAATTTGGTGTCAAATCATGCAACAAAAATACCTAGATAATAATGATCCACACATAATATTCTCTATGTTGGACCCTCCTAAGGGATTTGCTATTTAGGACTTTATGATTGCATCTAGAGACATTGTTCTTAAGTAAATTTCTTGGGAATTAAACTGTGGAGATAAGATTAACTTATGGGGTGATTCTTGGAATGGAAAAACTCCCCTAATTACCTTTCCAAATATACAAAAAATTGTATCAGTCATAGAAGCTGAGTGGGGTAATCTTGTTATTCATTTTATGGATGCAATATGCATTTTCCAAGGAAAGTAATATGGAAAGATCCAAACCAACTACCTCTTGATCTTCAATGTAAATAGTAGCTTAAATCTATCTTCTCAGAAAGATAGGCTTTTGTGTCAAAGGTTGAGGATTAATTATTGTGGATTCTAGCTAAGAATGGAAACTATTCAATTAAGGATGGGTACAAACTTCTTCAGCAAGTTGAGTCCACAAAATCCCCTTCTCAAGCCTTCATGTTCTGTTGGAAAAAAGTAGTGTGGCCTAAGGCTAGGTGCTTTGTGTGGCTAGCAATTAAGCACAAAATTCTAACAAGTGATTGGTTGGCTAGGCTAAGTATTGCTACTCATTTTAAATGTGTTTTGTGTAAAGAAGAATTTGAGATAGTTGATCATCTTTTTGTAAGCTACCATTTTGCATACCAATGTTGGATGTTTATCTTAAACAAATTAAATAACATCTGGGACATCCTCTAGGCATGGCCAGTTCTTTACCCTAATGCCCTTTTTGTAGGAATCTAGAAATGTGCACCTGCTTTAGTAATTTGGACAATTTGGTGGGAAAGAAATAAGAGGATTTTTAAGAAAGATGTCTCATCTATAGAAAGCATGCTCCAAATTATTGAAAAATAAATATTTGAAGTTATCAATGCAAGTGTGAATGGATGTAAATCTAATCCAATTATCACTTCCTAGGATGGAAGTATCATTAGGTAATGGAAATCTATATTCATACCATTAGGATCTAGCACATCTTCAAAATTGCATACACCTATAGATAGATCTAAAATTAAATGGCAACCCCCTATTCCTAGATTTGTCAAACTCAACTTTGATGGAGCATCTAGAGGTAATCCAGGATAGCCAAGCTTGGGAGCATGCATTAGAGATTGCATTAGTAAAATATTGGCAATTATGATAGCACCCTTACCTATAGGAACAAACAATATGGTTGAGGCTTAGTCATTGCTTATAGGATTAATTCTTGTCAAAAAAGGGAATTTTCATCATGTGCAAATTGAAGGGGACTCTCAAGTTATAATCTTAGCATCTGTCAAGAGAAAATCATCATCTTGGAAACTTAAGTATGTTCTTTAGAAAATTTGGAATATAATTGATCAGTTTTAAGAGGTTACTTTATCACACACATATAGAGAGGAAAAAAAATTGCTGATCATCTCTCTAAATTAGGTTGTAATGGGAGTACTACTTTTACATTACAAACTTCAGCATTCATGGAGCACTACAAAGACTTGAATAAATTGGCATCTAATGAGTTTGTGGACTACTGGCAATAATTGGTTATTTCTTACATTTTCTTGAATAGTGAATACTATTTCATTCTCAAATGCCAGTATTACTACCAAGTTTCAACTATTGCTAAGATACAATTTGTGTCAAGATTTAGTAATTGCCAAGTAAGGTAGGGAAAAGCTTTTCCCAAGCTACATGATCATAGAGTATACCATGCAATCTTGGGTTTAGTAATGATCGAGTCTCTTGAGCCTCATTGAGCTATTCGGTTTAATGTCTATTGAGTGTCTACTTTTGTCGAGCTACATGACCATAGTGTATATTGTGCAACTTCAAGTTTAGTGTTGACCAAGTTCCTTGAACTTCATCGAGTAAATTGGTTTAATGTCTACTGAGTGTCTACTTTTGCTGAGCTACATGAACACATTGTATACCATGCAACTTTGGGTTTAGTGTTGACCGAGTTCCTTGAGCTTCACCAAGTAAATTGATTTAGTGTCTACCAAGTATTTACTAGGTATTAAGTGGTAGTGTGTTGAATGAACTCCAGTTGGGTTTTTGCAAAGTTAATAGGGTGAAGCTTGTGCCAAGCAATTTAGTCATAGTTCTTACTAAGTGTTCTCAGGCCTACTACTAACCGAGCTACTTGATCTTGCCAAGTGATCTGGATCTGCCATTACCAAGCTTTTGACAATTAACATGTGGAAGTGTGATGGCTCTGAGGGGATAAGACTTGCTAAATGATTGATGGTCACTGAGCTTTATACAAATTGGCATCTCCAGTATGGACCCAGATTTAGTACCAAACATTAAGTAGTGCCTTTATAAATCTCAGGCTCTCATGTGCGAGATTATGGTAATTATCATGCTAAATCTTTTCTAACTACTCAGAATCATGTTTTTTGATGTCACTTGAGTATGATCTTGCTTCTTTTTGGACATGTGGTTCTTTGTACATGAAAAGATCAAATTCAATACATACAACAATAGAACAATTTGCTCCTTCTTTGATTTTGGGGGTGTCAATTTTGTACTTTGCCCTTCATAGTTGCAATTGGGTTTCGGTTTAATGGAATATTCTTTATTACTCACATGAGAGAAGGTACTTCACTTCCTTTGAGTGTATGATGGAGGATTTATTTATATGTGAAGAATGGACCTCTTTTCATATCTTCATCTTCTTGGTTGTTTGTGCTTGTCATCTCAATTACTTCCAAAATGTCGCTCCCACATGATACATGCATGAAATGTGATTCTTGTCACCAATTTCATTGAAGTATTCTCCCCAAAAATTTTAGAATCAAGCTTCAATTGAAATTGTATGAGGATGCACTCTCTCATCCTTTAGATGATGTGGTCCTAAATACTATGTTCACTGTGCATTCCTACAACATTCGTCAAGCAATTCGAACCATCATTGGGGAGGATTTATTTTCTATATCCTTAAGAAACTATTTATTTCCTTTAAATTTGGTCTCCATATTTGTATCTAATGCCATGGATCAACTATAGTATACGTTGAAGTTGGAAATTATCACTATCAAGGTGGTCCGACCAAAGTACTGGGTAGAAAATAAGTTGAAACAAGCAATGTAGAGTTATGATCTATAGTCTAAAGATTCCTTGGTGGGAGGACTATTTCCAAGAACCATACTCATGAAGAATCATGAAGCTATGATGACATTTGAAGTGCTATAGAAGTCCTTTGAAAAACACAACCCTTAGTTCTTGATTAAGACCTTGCATGCCATGGCACAAGCTCTGGGTTTTCAGCTATTTGAGGAGGTGAAGAAAATAGGATTTGCATTGCTTGATATTTTTCATATTCCAACTTCTGATGCATGAGCAAAATTAGCCCACATGAAGATACCTTTGGCTCCCCTAATTCAATCGATTCATGAACCAAGTGTTTGTTCAGCTATGACTATTAGTGCTCTTGGCTTTGTACACCATGTCTCACAAGAAACTACTTGGTCTCCCCATTCAAATTTCCCCAAGTCTTGGAGTGCACCTTCTACCACTAGCATTTCCACTGGCATTTCAGATTTCATAGCTAAAGTCCCAAATTTGGGATGGGAGGTTACTCCTGTAACATATTCAAATTTTGGATGGGGCTTCTCTGTCAATCCTAGTTTGGCATCCACTTCTACTGAGGGTGCCTCATGCGAGGATATGGAAGAAAGATAGCACAAAGGCCTCCCTCTATTTTTTTGGGTAATTTTTCCAAACCTTAGGCTTGCTAAGTTAATTGCTGACAATCTTGGTTGAATTTGAGTCCTCCATGCCTGCTATTTGATGCGCATGAAAATATAAAATTTGATAAATTTTGAATTCTTGATGGTATTAATTTTGTTCATTGGGTTGTAAATATCGATGTTAGTCACTTGTACATATTGTGATGATGTTGGGTTTTCTTTTTTGGTTATTTCCCAGTTGAGCTCTTAAACTAGTTTAATTTAATCATATATATATATATATATATTGGCTTGTCCACTTTTGCCAAAAAAAAAAAACTAATCTAATGTGACTAAATAAAAGTAAATCTAATAAAATAGAAATGTGCAAGTGCACTTATTGAAAACAAAGATAAACCTACCTAATTAAACTAGCCAAAAAAGTAATTTTTTAGTTGAAACCATTTACTATCTCAACAAAATAGCTACCTATTTATAGTAGATTGTGGTACCTTTGATGTTTACATGCAACTCCATATTGATGGAACACAAGCAACTAGAGAAATGATGTCAAGGTCTAATATAACGCCTCTTGGAAGAAATAGAAGAATTCACCTTTTTGAGATGAATCATGTGTACTGCTACTCCAAGAAAAGTTCATAAATTGAAACTGCTCCTCCAGAACTGAAAATTCTTCTTTGACATCTTCTTGAGTGATATTTTCATGTTCAAGTACATGTAGAATCTCTAACTTTCCATTAGCTTCCAACCAAGCAAGATGTTGGATTGAACATCCCCTTGATCAAACAGATTCTAAACCCTCACTAGTACATTAGGGGTCAATTTGTGATGGTAGGCAAATGTAGTGTGTTTTTGGCTTTTTTTTTTCAAATTTAGCCCAATGACATCGCAATTGCGATGCTAACACCAATACATTTGGAGTGGAATTGCGACAAAACTTTGCGACGGTAGAAAATGTTATGTGTTTTTGGGTTTTTTTTTCAATAATAACCCAAAAATGTCGCAATTGCAACGCTAATGGGATATAAGAGAAAAAAAAACAAAAAAATTTTGCTCATTTGAAATCGACACAGGGATCTCTGCGGTGAAAGGGCCAAGGCAAAATTCAGAGGAGGATGATGGCAAGGTGCAAAACAAACAAACCCATTACTCTTAGAATCCTTTTTTCTCCAATCATTATTATTATTATTCCATGATCAATGATATCCATGCCCCTCATCTCCAGACATTGGCAGTTTTAAGGGATTTTGCGAATTAGATGGAATGTTTATTTTTTAAGAAAGATCTTTGGCTTTGTGTCACATAGGGCATCAATGTGAGAAGAATTTAAAGCCATGTAGCTTATTCGAGTATAGAAACATATGAAGAATTTCATGCCATGAAACTTATTGGTGCACAAATTATGTGAGAAATTTTTTGTGCCACACTGCCTATTCCTTCCTGAAAAATAACCCAACATTACTATAGGTAAAAGTAAACTTTCTCAGCTTATGTATAAATGGTCTAGTCACTCCACACCAAAAGGGAAATGTATCAATTTTTTGTGTGGATTAATGTCTATATGAGTGTTGATTTGAGGGTGCAGGTGAATGGGTCCAAAAGAAAAGCAAGTTTTTGACATGTAGAGATTGTAATATGCTTTCTTCAAAGATTCACACATTCATTGCTTGTTTAATTTGGATGAAGCATCCACATCAGATATATCTCATTTTATTTCTTATTTCATAAGAATCATAGACAAGTCTTATGAGAAGTCATATATTATTTCAGCTTTCTTAACCCCTATTGATGTTTGAGCTCGATCTATTAGGTTTTAGAGCTTGTGTTCTTTGATCATTCATGATTCAGTTTCCTGTGTTGCAAATTCAATTGAGTTTTATATCCTAATATAATGCATAATTTGAGTGCAGATTCACTTCTCAATTTAAAGATTATTACAAGCTACCCCATGGCACAAAAATAGATATATCTAGGCTCCCTGGTCATATCTTATAGACAAAGAGTAAGTGATATATGTACTTCTTCAATGCATTATTGTGGTTATCTTTCTCAGCAAGAAGATTAACATTGAGCAAGAACATAGTGATGCATGTTGTGGAATCAACTTACAGGATAGGAAATAAAGATAAAGTTTTCCATCTTTTTATGTACTTATTTTACATTTAAGCTTCTATCTACAAGGTTATGTCTTAAAATGTGGCAGGAAGGTTCTACAGTTATAAGCAACATCACTTTTAGATTTACCCTTGTTTTCAAAATATATTTTGTTTGAGTCCTTGAATGGAATTTAGTTCTCAGTTCATTAAGATTCTAAATCTATCCAAGCAATAGTTATTTTCATTTGACTATTCATGGCACGTTATGTTTATTTTTTTGGATTGCAATTGCTCATACTATTTTGCATTTTCTTTAAGAGAATTTTGAATTGGCCTTTTCCTCTAATATCTTGGAAATAATATGTTTGATCTTAGTAAATTATAAATATGAAAATATAAAATTTTGGAAGACAAATACTACATGGAATATTCTCAGACATATCAATTCTGGACAGATTGCATTTGATCTCTTCAATTTTTATATTTAATTTAGATAATCTAAGGCAAATCTAGGCTTAATTTAAAATTTGTTTCTCATTTTGTGCTGCAGATTGTGGATACTATTCCGTTCAGACTATTTCATTTCTAGTTTCCTTAAAAGTGCGTTGTAGAGATAAAATTACAATATTACAAGGGAATCATGAGAGCTATCAAATCACCCAAGTGTAAGATATCAATGCAATAACTACTTGTTCATGATTTGCAAGGAATTTGAATGTTTGACTCCAATATTTGAATTGCATAATTTTTTACTTAAAAGTAATTTTCAAGAACACATATCTTTTTGTCTATGTAATATAAGAAGATAATATGTTTCCTCAAAAATTTGGAGTGTTGGGTTAGTGTCATAAAAGTTGCTTTCTTTCTAATGCTAAGCAACTGCAATATTCAATAAGTGGGATTCTTTGCTATGCTTTCTTGTGTGTCTATGAAGGCCATGATTAGATTGGAAATGAGGAGTAAAGTGGGAATTGGAATTAAGGTTAGAAGACATTCATGCTCATGCTTAAAGCAGACACGTACATTGTTTGCCATTTGAGGCTATATCTAAATTATGGGAGGCAAAATATTAGTATCTGAATGGGGAGATTAGAAAGGTGACCAAAATTTGTCAATCTATTTGTAATTTATCTTATTTTTTTGACTGTGTTCAAGAATTATTTTGTTTTCTTGCAATTTCAAGTATGGATTTTATGATGAATGTTTGAGATAATATGGAAATGCAAATGTATGGAAGTATTTTACAGATCTCTTTGATTACTTGCCACTGACAGCCCTTATTGAAAGCTAGGTAAAGAAAAAGATATTATACACTATTTTGTTGGTACCTGTGCAGCACAACAAACTTGTTCTTACTATAAGAAAATTTTCTTTTCATTTGTTTCATTGCAGATCTTCTGCTTGCACAGAGGTCTCTTCCCATCATTGGACACACTTGATAACATACGAGCTTTGGATCGCATACAGGAAGTGCGTCTATAAACATAAGTATAATTTTTTGTGATGCATAGATTTGAAAAGAATATCACAACCATAACATTCAGTTCTATGTATGATAGTGTCTTAGATCTGGTTCTATGTAGTGTTCTCTATTAGAAGAATTTTATGTCCTAGTTACTAAATAGTTTCTATTTGAAAGTATTTTGGTTGTACTGTCTATGTAGTGCCTTGCCAAGGAACCCTTGGAACTAAGTGTAAAACATGCAGGGGATTTTGTTAAAGCAATTGCATCATTACACACTTAAATTAGGACAACAATGCTAACAACATGAACAAAAATGAAAAAAAAAATCACTATCACTTTGTGCTTGTGCACAAACAGTTGTAAACACCAGTGTCTACATGTGAAAATCTATGATCTCACTTGTTTCCTATTAAAAGAGCCTCCTATACATTCACCATACCTTTGATGGTGTGTTAAATTTTGTGCAATGATGATGAAATCCTTGGAAAAAAAAAGCTGAAATAGTGGCCTAGAGATGATATGTAAATCTTTGGGTCATGCAATAATAAATGTGGCATGGATGAGCATCAAATTTTCTTCGACTTCATGGCAACCACATAAAGGACAATTTTCTTAGAGCCTTCAAATTGAATCTAGTAGTTATAGGGTCAAATCAAACTATCAATGAAGCTCTAAGTTGTTTAAGAGGATAGGTGGGACCTGTGGTGAAAAATGTCACAATTCTGGGTACATTGGTGCATTTGGGAACTTTTTGCATGCTGAAATGAAGACTTGACGGATTTTGGAGTGCATTCAGACCTTTGTGGGTGAACATAACACAAACATCGACACCAATCAATATAATCAAATGAAACTTAGATGCAATCGATGAATAATGTAGATGTTGAAGTTCTAAACCATCCAAATAGCCCTAATAATTGTTGGACCTAATTTATTGCCAACCACTATAGTGTTCAACATTTAAGGTTTGATTCTTTACAAATGGCCATTCACATCAATGCATTTAAAAAAAAATATCACGCCTCCAAGAGTCTACCTTTGATAAAATGTGACTGAAATGTTTCTCCAAATAATAGTATCTCCAATGTTGTCAGACATTGAATATAATTTTAGGCTACTAAAGTTATCAACTTGTATAAATGCCAAACATTGGAATTATGGGGACAACATAACATATCACACCTTAATTCGTTGCCCCATGCAGAAAAATATAATAATGGACCCTTCTATCGTCTCTTGTCTCTTGTATTTTGAGTTCCATGGAAAATCAGTTTCATACATATCATTGAAGGAAAAGACTTTTTAGAAGTCTTTTCACTACCTACTCTAAGGAGCATGCTCAACACATTGAACAGTCTCAAACTCTAAGAAGTCAATATCCCCTTTACCATTGTTAACATTTATGCCACCAACTATGAAAAGAGCATTGTTGGAATCTCTTCAAGTATGCTAAAACTGTCACATGCCTAAATAGTTCTAAATTTTTTTGGAAAAAAGGAAGTTGTCAAGTGAAGAAACTAAATGGTGAATCAGTGGCAGATATTATGGATTCATCTAAACATGGTTAAATCCCTCCTATCAAAGGAAAATATTCTTGGACTAGTAAAGATCTGGCAAGCAATTCATTGCCAAAAGACTTGACAGATATGTGCTTGCTAAAAATCTCACCTTCTTCCCAAACCTATTCTCCAAAACTCATACAAATCCATCTCTAGTGTTATTGAACAACTTTGTCCCATCTCTTTTAAATTTTGTCTTTATTGGTGCTCTTGGAATGAATTGTGTCCATCCCTTGTGTTATAACACATGTAAGAGGGAAAGCTAACATTCTCAAGACTAAAAATTAGATATATTTTATTGGCTCAATCAACATAATCAAAACCAATCTAAGAAGAGGAAGACTCTCATGAACATGGAGAATGTTAAGTCAAAAATTAACCATACTGCAAGGAGATGGAATGGCAACACATTTATAGTCGTATAAATATTTAGACCCAACTGCACATCAAAATACATGACTCACATTGTTGAAGACACAGAACAAGCTTCGGTGATGATGAAAGAACAATATTGAGGAGACCGTAGAGCATGGATTGGAGAGAATATAATACAAGGATACAAATAAGAGATTAAGTCAAAAATAAATGATGGACCCCTAAATTGGGTTCATTACAATTGCTAAAGCAATTGCATCATTAAAGAAATTGCATCATTACACACGTAAATTAGGACAAAAATGCTAACAACATGAACAAAAATGAACAAAAAATCACTATCACTTTGTGCTTGTGCATTACAACCAAGGACCCCTAAACTGTTCCCACATTCCATTTTTTTGCCTAACACAAATGGCCTGTTCTCAGACTAGTAGGGATGAAGGTGCCAATTACCAGTTGGAGGCACTGATTAATGTATGTGTTGAAATATTGGTGGAGACATTAATCTAGCAAACTTGCCCACAAGTTGAGTTAATATTCACCCAAGACTATGCTAACTCCAACATATGGCTAAATACATAACATCCTCTTCAGTAAGGGTCCAATAACATAATTGTCAAGGCCAAATCACTTGAGTATAACAACATACATATACATCAATTTGCTACATTACGATATCCATGAATACATGCATGACTCTTACTAAAATTGGAAGAGAGAGAGAGAGAGGTGCAGAAGGAATTCATGTAGGTGCCACTAAATCTGATTTAATACTTGTACATCAGTCCCCAACAGTGCCTTGTCACACTACTCAATCAGGTGGTACTTGCAAGTCCACCTCACTATGCTTGTGGAGATAGTCACATAGCCATTAAATTTTTTATATGTAATTGCAATGGTGTTTGGATTAACATAACATTTTGTATAGCAACTGTAGAGGATCGAGGGGTCGATGTTCATGAGCATGTTGACATTGAGTCTAGACAAAATGATGTGGTCAGATCAGGCAAAGAGCACCATAGTTATGTTATTTAAAATAATTAAATACTTGTAACAATTATAATAAATTATTTTTAATTTAACTCTTTTATTTTTTATTACAGAGGACCCCCCTTTGCAATAGCATAGGAATTTGAGATCATCAAGAAAAGAGAATAGAATGACTGATGAGAGGGGAATTGATGATGACACTGATGCTCCTCTTAGAGCTTACCTAGAAAAAAGAAATAGAAAAAAGAAGAAGAAATGATTGTCATCTGCATACCTTAGTTGATAATGACTGAATTTTATGTCTCAATGAATTTAATTATGTGTTAATGAATGTTATCATGTGATATTGATTGAATGTTACATTTTATTAATGGTTGAAAGAGTGAATGAATGTTAGATGTTAACAAAGAATGTAGAGTGATGTTAGGGGGAGGGGGGTGGGGCCAAATGAGCTTCCACCTTTACGTGGTTGGCCCTATTTAGTAGAGAATATTAAACTATTCTCAAAACAAAGTGAAGCTCAATAAGATACTAAATATTTCTCTATTTTGTCCTATGTTTAGACCTATAACACTATGTCTTGTTAAGGCCCCTTTCAAGTGGAAGGACACGAGCATCTTTTACAGTGGAGAATGTAACTAGGAGCACCAAATTAAGACCCGCACATGTCAGATATAATACATTCAAATAGGATACTATGCTTGTAACCCTATTTTCTAGTGAGAGCTTCACTTTAGAAGAAGATAATGGATCTCCTAAGATTGACTTGCACAACCAACCCCTTAGCTCTGCTTTCGTATGGCAAAGATTTTAGGGTTTCCTCCCTCAACTTGTTGATCGAGCATCAATTAAGTCCATGCGATAGTTTAGAGTCTACACAATGGCTTATGTCTAGCTTAATAGATCGACTCAATATATTTCATACCTACCTCTGACTTTCCTTCACAAGTGGGAGCAAGATAGTGTAGTCTGATGCAATCTAATCTAATAAATCTCCCAAAGAACACTTTTGTGTTCGGAGTGTTTCTTAAAAATTTGTGCCCTATATTACATCTACTATATCTTCTGCAATGAGCTAGTTTTAATCTTAAAGATAATGGTGATTATTTGTTATGTTTTATATCAAGTAAGTAAATCCCCCTCTTCATTAGTGCTCAATTCTGACAGAATGACTTTGGCTGTCTCAATTTTTGTAACTGATGCTTTGTTGATTTTAAATTTTTGCAACTATTTATGGGGTTATTTCTCTTTCATTTTTATTAAATGTTTCTTCTTGAGGCTATTAAGGTACAGTTCTAATTGTTATGTAATATAAAGAACTATTGAATTCATAATGTGTCAAATGTTGGCTAGAATAGTTATAATTTTGTGAAAGCTACTTTGAAAATAAGTTCAGTGTAGAACTGAATACTTTTTTTCACAGGACACAGAAGATGTGAAAGGCCAGTTTAATAGATAGTGGGAAACAAAGAAAAATTATCACGATAGAGGAATGGTTAAGGAATGATGGATTGTTGGATTCTTCAATATATAAGTGTCTCCTCCATTAGTGTGCAATTCACTTGTTTTCTTTTAGAAACTTAAGATAGCCATAACAGTGGATTTTGTAGTTAGTTTTACCTAGAAGAGGAATACTCATGTCAAATGAGGCACAATAGCTTGGCACTTAAGTGTGTGTGATACTAATTTTTTGTTGTTTCAATCTTTCTCAAATTGATTCCTCGCTCCATTAAAATTTACTATTGACAACACTTAAATAAAAAATTTGTCAAATGATAGGTAGAGCCTATGGTTACTATTTTGTGAAAGCATCTTTTAAATAGACATTCCCTTGAATTTAGTTCAAGCTGACTTTCATAAAATCAAAATCAATTTGGACATACAAGCTTCTCATCTACCATTTCACTAACTAAGCAAACTGAAACAAAGCTATTTATTGTTATTGTTTTGTGTAAGATTAGGAACTCTTTTTTTAAGGTACACTGATTAAAAAACTTGTTCAATGATAGCTAAAAAAGGGGTTCATGAGATTCTAAAACCTTCTTTTTAAAAAAAAATTAGCAGAGAAGCTTAAACTTTTGAACTTCAACATATCAGTATTGAATTATTACAAATGAATAATTACTTTAAATATGACACAAATCAGTTCATGACATTCTATGTCCCATCACCAATATTTGTTTGGATTCATAACCTGTATGTCCATTATTTGCCTTAGTTTGTGGGTGCATAAACGTGACATCTCCAGTCACAGATCTAATCCCTAAACATGTAAAACTAAATTTCATAGATCCAACCTCTAATCTCTAAACTTTTAAAATTTAATAAAATTCATATTCTGACTTGTTTATTATTTGATAGGTTGTTCCTGGAATCATGATTGTAACTTAGTTTCATCACAATGATCCTTATGAACTTACACGTACATTCACTAACAAGTAACTCTAGATGAAACTTTAAGTTTGTTTATCACATTTCAACATTCTCACCAAAATCTAAACTACATTATCTCATGATTGTTGCAGAGTACCACTGCTCACATGTGAGATAGACATCTAAATAACTGAACCCTTCTTAAAATTAGTTTCATTGAATTAATATATGTTATGCTATCACTAGGTCTGTAATTTGAGCATGAGAATAATGTCATATCTATCTACATGTTTTGCCTAAAAAACTTCTGAAATATAATTTCTATAAGTTTTTAAAATTAGAGCAGATGAATTATTCTATAGGAAAAGGTGTTGCATTTAGGCATTTATTGATAGGTTTGGACATGAACAATTTTCTATTTCTAGTAGATTATAATGATGATAGTATTGGATTTTTTTCCATGTTTAATTTTTCTCATGATTCTTGAACTTTCAGGTTGTTTCTTCACAAGATTGGCCTAAACTTATAAAGGATGCAGGTTTGTTCTATGTATGCTCAAGCACATATGAAAGAATTGACTCAAGAGATAGAAAGATCATGTGAGAGGCACTGTATCTAGGGGCATGATGAAGTATGTTTTGTCTTGCTTATCCATCCCTTGAAGGTTTTGACACAGCCTAAACATTTATTCTATATATAAATCGATTATAACATCTAAATATGTAATAACAGATAATATAAATATTTCCAAACTTCTAAGGTGTATAAAATGTTAAATTAGTATGAAATAATTGTTTAGAGTAGGTTACTATGTGTTAGTCTTTTGTGTTGTTTAAAATACTTCTATTGTATTGAATAAATGATGTGTGGGAGGAAGAGTAGAGGGAAGACAAATATGAGTCTTTTAACCATATGAATTACGATTATAGAAGACATTACAATCTCCTTTCTTCTTGACCATAGTAATAAAAAGTAAAACAATGTGTAATATGGGGTGGTTGCTGGGGGATTTTAATTTCCTTCTTGAACTAACCAACCAACAAAAGTTGCTTATAGGAAGGTACAATTATTTAAGCAGGTTAATACATTTTATTACTTCAAAACTTGTAAATGCTTTAGAGACTTGTTAGATGCACTACATGAAAACAACATAGCCATAGAGTAAGCTTTTCATACCAATTGTATATAGAAGCTATAGAATTTTACAATTTTTATAGTTTAATTTCCCTTTCTAAGTATGATAAAAATATTGTTAGTATTCTAATTTAAAAAAATCCAAAATAATATAGTTATTTGTTTTCACTCCAAGATTTTCTAAGAAAACTAATTATTTTATCTAACTACCTTTTAGCTTGCATAAACAACTGTAAGATTATTATTTTATCATAACTCTAATTTCTTACGATACCATCCTTATCTATTTGGAAACATTGTAGGTAACAATTGCTTCCTTGGCTTCGATTTTTAATGAATATGCTCTAAAGACCCAATTTGAGACAAGCATCTACCTTCAAGTGAGTAATTTGCACTGATCTACTGATATCCTAGAGATCATTACTGGTCTAATATAGGTTTGTCACTCAAGCATGCTTAGTATAAATGAGGATTTACTATTGCTCATAAAACCTAGTAAGCATATGATAGCATTTTCTATGATATTTATATTGAGTAGAAATTGTGTCCTTACTATTTGTGAAGTTCTAATATTTTTTTCAACAAACATGATTGGTTTCACCCTGAAAGCTTTAGTTTCCCCCAATAGGTTGGCTATCTGACACTTGAGGCATTTGTTCAATTCTTGGACAAGTTTCAGGAGGAGAAACCTGGGGATTCAGTCCTAGAAAAAAATGAACATGAGATTGGATGGCTTGAAGCTGGGAAGCCTTTCTATCCAACAATGTTTGATCCTATACCTTAGATTTTTAGTCATGACCAACCACTTAGTTGTCTGGGAAGACCCAGGTATGTAATTGCATTGTATTAGATATGGTTTACATTTTTGTCGAGATTCTATTAATACAAAAATGTTGTGCAGTCTATAACTTCTAATTGTATGGTGTTTTAACATAATTTTTGTTTTAATCAAAATGCTATTAGCTCTGCTTCAGTTCAAATTGCCATATTCTCCAAAGGTTATGCAAATTCTCCTTGGTGTTTGGCTAAGCTTTCTTGAATTTTTGGTGGGCTCTTTCTTCCATGAAAATTTTATACTCTACATGCTTTATTCAATTTGTTTTTAAGAGGAAATGGAACATTTTGTTGTAAGAATTACATACCAAGAAAAAAATAAGTCAATTTTGATTATTTAACACTTTTTATAGAGGCAATCATGGGTGCAAAGAAGGTTAGCGATCTCAATTTCAGACCTACATTTCATTTGCTAAAGGGTTCTTATCATTGCTAGGCAGATTTATTATGAGAATTTTGTTGTTATTGGACCCCAATGTTGCATGCCAGCATTACCAGGTTTTTGCAATTTGAAATTTCAGTGTGTCCATACTGCATTGTATATAGTTTTCATTGTTGTCTTAATTTGCACAATAAAATATAGAAGGAAGGATCTACACTTTCAACTCCCATGCATTGCTATATATTTCATATTTTGAACAAAGGAAAAAATCATATATTCAAAAAAACACATTAACAACATAAAACTTTCTTTCACCAATATGAGTATATTTATCTATATTGTTTAATTGAATCACTTGTTGCCCATGAGAAGAGTCTAGTTCATAAAATATTTGGTGGCTCACTCATAAGTCAGGTTGTGATTTTTAGTTGTTTATATTTTCAAAAAAAATTGTACTTTGTTAACAAGGATGAGTGAATGTAAGAAGATATCAAAAGAAGTTATTCATATCTAAACATCATCTTTTTTAATATTAGCGAGGGAATAGAGAGGGGCTTATAAACACCTCCAAGATTTATTGTTCATTTCATAAATGGGATTTTTTGAGTCACTTAAACCTTTCAAAATTATTTTTATGCTGGGAACTCTAGGTTATAGTCTTAGAAAAGTATTTTATTCATTAACAATTGCGTCAACCTGGCTTGTAGGTGAAGTACACACAATGTTCTAGCTTAAATAAATTTGATCCTTTCTTAGATTTGAGCCTAGAGATCATTCAAGAAGATTCCTTGTTGAAAGCATTATCCCATTACATGATAGTGGAGCAGTTAGATGGGGTTGTGAAAAGATGTGAACGATGCAAAATAAAAGTGAAGGCTCTAAAACAACTCGAAATTGATAAAGCACCACATGTTCTTGCAATTCATCTCAAGTGTTTCAGTGTAGTTGGATCTGGAATAAAAATTGACAAAAAAGTAGACTTTCGTTGTATGTTGGATCTCAAACCATTTGTTACCAATTCACATGTAAGTAGCCCTTACAATATTATTTGCCAGTGGATCACATTTTTAGTGGAATCTAATAATATAGTTTTTGTAATATCTACTTGTTTTTTAGTAAATTTTGCATAGTTGAATGATATTCTAGTTTCTCTATATATTGATCAATCACATGTGAGCAATTTTAAGTACACTCTTTATGGTGTTCTTGTTCATGATGGTTGGAGCACACATTCTGGTCATTATTTTTGCTTTATTCATTCATCCACAAGCATCTGGCATGCTTTAGATGATAATTGGGTATACATTTGCTACAGTTGTGAAGACATGTTTAATTTTGTGGAGCAAGCTCATTATAATTTGTGTATAACAGAATACACAAAAGAACTAAAATTTTATGTAGAACCTTTTGTGTATATGGTAACACTAATTATACTGAAGTTGCTTAGACTGATTGAAGTTATTCTTATGACATTTTGTACTCTAAGTCTATTGAATCAATGAGAAAAGTGTGCTTTCCCAGAAAGCTTACGTGCTATTCTATATACGAGATAAAAAAACTAGCATTCAAATAGTAGGTGGGTTTGAATCTCAGTATAATGGCTCTAAACTAAAGAAGAAGGTGTCATTGAACATTATACATCCAAAGGAAAACCACTTACAAGATTCATATGCCCCCCAGGTGATAGAAAACATGCATTCTTTCCAAACAACAACAATCTCTTTTAGTGTTGCAGGTGTAAACAAGATACCCCAACAAGTAGAAAATTTGTCAAATGTCAATTTCATTTTAGAAAGTCTAGAAAAGAACACAAGTTCTAGCTAGTCATGCAGTAAATCTAGATCATCAACAGATCATGATGCTACATTATAGATGGTGCCTCCAAGAACCAATGGTATTCAAACAAATAATGTCTTCTCAAGTCATACCATAAGTAATGGATGCACATCGAATGGGTCTAGTAATAATGTTAAAAAGAAGGAATCTAAAATAAAGGGAACTGATTCTGTGGGTAATTTTAATGATATGGTTGTTAGACATTCTCAAAATTGTGATGTGAGCAATGATAATGAGAACTATATTGGTAGAAATTCTGAAGCTTATTCAAAAATTAATGGTAACAGATCATGAGAATGTCAAACATTCTACAAATGGTTTGATAGGTATTATTACTTGGCATCATGCTACTAAACTTCCAAAAAATGATTCAAATGGTAAACTTGTAGCTGGTGAACATCTAGAGAATGGTAATGTGGTCCACAATTCTATAGATAATGAGAGTGAGGTTGCTAAGCTCCTATCCCTAGAAGATGGTTCTTTATTTTAGGTGCTTGTTTTTTGTATTAATGTTGCAGTGTATATGTTTGTTTTTGAGAAAATTACTTTTAGTCCTAATGAATCTTTATATGTTCCTTTTGGTAGGGAGGAAAAAATGGTAATTTTCTCTGTAAGGGAAGGGAAATGAATGTTTCATGTGTAAAATCTATGCATCCACATAGGTTGCAGAAATATAGTCAAGAAACTAAATGTATTTCCAGCCAAAAGTACCAAAAACACCATGAGGACAACCACTAGCTCATTAGTAGAAATAGATTGAAGCTTATGAAGCATCTTCCATGTCCTCGATTTTTACAAGCATTGTCTTTTAGGAGGCATTTTGTTCTAAGAGCAATGCATATTTTCAGGAAGAAATGATCCAATGAAAGGAAGAAATGCATGAAGTTACAACTTAAGAAGGCTGACATTTTTCTTAAGCAAAAACACTCTGCAAAAATGCCTTCTGGAAAAGAGTATCCAGCTATGAAAAGTTTTGCATGTTTAGTCGCTTCTAAGTATCCACAAAAATCTCATGGAAAGGGTCTATCAAAACAAATAAATGGTTGTGTTTCTGTGTAGCAAACCAAGGCATCTGAAATTATAGTTGGTGTGGTTCAGAATGGGTCTAACATTGCTAAATTTTGTGATACTCCAATGCCTCTTGTAAATAGGAAACTTTCTAGTGGAAATGGTACTAAGCTAAAGAAAAAAATAGAAGTTCCTAGAAGACTTGGTTTAAGTAAAGCTAGACAATATTCTGATGTTGAGCAAGACTCTAACATTAGCACAGAGAAAAACTTTTCTGCTCTCTGTGTTTCTGTGCAGCAAACCGAGACATCAAAAATTATAGCTGGTGTGGTTCAGAATGGGTATAACATTGCTAAATTTTGTGATACTCCGATGCCCCTTGTAAACGGGTAGCTTTCTAATGGAAATGGTAATAAGCTAAAGAAACAAAGAGAAGTTCCTGGCGGACTTGGTTTAAGTAAAGCTAGACAATATTTTGATGTTGAGCAAGACTCTAAAATTAGCATGGAGAAAAACTTGTCTGCTCCTCGTCAATCAAATAATAGCTTTACAAATAGAGGAGAAACATGCCAACAAGATGGGGCTCTATCTATAAAAGATTTTGAACCATCTTTTCTAAAGGCTAGATTACATGGGCCAACATGTATAGTCACAATTTTATTTTATTCTATGTAATGTAGCTCAATTAAGCTCAATGTTCATCCTCTATTTATGTGTTGGGTATTCAATCTTTTTTGATGATGGTTTACTGTGGCTATTGTGCAGTTCCATGTTGGGATAGTATTGATAATACCTTGGTAAAAAGTAGTAGAACTATTGACAAACATGCAAAACATGTTATTTATGTCTTAGATGAATGGTAGGTTATCTTTGTACAAATACAATTGCATCATGGGACTTGGCATAGCAGTCTATTCGTGCATAAAGTGTTTCTATGGACAATAATCAATTATCAATGTCTATACTATTGTATTTCCATAATCTTGTGTGGTTTATGTAGGGATGAAGAATATGACCATGGCAGAAGGAAAAAGGTTAAACAAGTATAGGATGAAGATGGCATAGATGACTCTTATGGAAAATATTCCAATCGATAGAGCAATCCTTTTCAATCACTTTCAAATAGAAAAGCCAAGATTTCTAGTAAAGGGAATTCATTCACAAGAACAAATCAAGAGAAACTGTAGCACAATGTAAGATAGATTTTTTTTTCAAGCTCAATGCTAAACCAATGTTGGGGCAAAACCTATAAAACAGAGGGAAAATCACATTGCTGGCAATTATTTAGAAAACATGGCAAATACTGCAAAAAGTTGATAATGAAGTCAAAATATCGTGAAAAGATGCATTACTTCAAACTTTTTCAATGATTCAGCATTAGATCCCTGCAGCCAATATTTCCTTATACTTCTAAAATTCATCAAATAAATGTGAGAAATGGAGATATATTTCTACATGCCAAACTTGCAAATATGTTTGTGGCTAAAGCAGGAGGTTGAATGCAGAACTGTCAAACAACAAAATGTTGTCCACAATTTACATATTGTGTGAAGTTCTGTTGGGTCAATTTGTTCAGCTAACTATTCCAAGTTTGACTTTCAATATTTTTCATTTAGCTATACATTGGAAGTGTAATTTTTTTTAACTCATATATGCTGGAAGATACATATTTAGTTAATTCATTGGTGAAGTTGCTTATTTTAATTTAGTTGATTTTGATTGTCAATAAAAATGCTAACTACAATGTGTATTGTATTTTAGTGCTTATTTTCATTTGAAAGATCGAAGAAAATTATATAAACAAATAGATAGTAATTGTGGCATGTATAACACTTCATATATGTATAGTGACCCAAGCTTGCCGAATCTATTACCAGGTGGACCATATAGACATGTACATCTAACCATAACTCAAGCTGTTAACTGTTTCATACTCATTAACTGATTGATAATAATTAACAGGAATATGACAAACATTAGACTTGAGTGATGATCATAGAGGTCTAGAGAGGATACAGATCTGACCTTCATATCAACCACATCAATACAAAAACATAGGTCTAGTCTCTGTTTGTCTATAATTAGGTTGTAGATTCATGATGAAATATCCTATTTTGTTTCTTAGTCCACATGAGTATTTGTTTGAGGAAATGAGGAGACACTATAAGGGTTATAAATTCATAGAGTATCCTACTCTATTTCTTGATCCAGCTGAATATTTGTTCGAGTAAATGAGGAGGCACGAGCAGGGGTCTAGGACCATGGTCAATACAAGATGTTTTAAAGGATATGTAAACATGAATACATGTTGCACAACCACACATTCCCCTTCAGTTTATCTACCTTAAGGTGGATATTACATTAGATTGCTTTTGTTAGTCATTCCTGTATATGAGAAATATGTTAGCAAGTAATACTAATCTATTAAAAGAACAAAAGCATTAACTAGCATAAAAACCATAAAATATATGAGAGACAAAGTGAAACCCTCAAATGAGAATATGAGCCATAGAATGGCTCTCCCAATGAGGATGGTCACTTGCTTTGGGGATGAGTCTATTTGCTTAGATTTGGTATGTATGCTCAAGGTTCTCAAAACTAGCTTCAATGGAGATGAAAAATGGAAAATTGGTAGCTTTGTGAGCTCTCAATTTGGCATCATAAGGGTATGGTTAAGGGCTTTGGTTTCTCAAACTAGCATTATAACTTTAGCTTCAAGATTGTGATGAAATGGATTGGGAGGGGATTCGATTTATAGGCTAAGGGCTTGAGGGATGGAGGGCTAAGATGGAAGGAAAGGAAAAAGCTTAAGGAGGGCTAGGATGCACTCAAAAGAGAGCACATGGATTGTGCTTGTTTAGCACCAATCAGAGAGTGACACATGTCACAGGGTGAGTGGATGGAGGAAAGGGGATGGATGAGTCAACAAAAGAGGCTCAAGGGATAATATCTTCATAAAGACCCTTCATTATGGCTTGTAAGAGCTTGTAAGAGTCTTTATGGCTTTTGTAAGAGCATTCATTGCTAAGTGGTTGGGATATTTTGGAGGGAGTTGAGATTGTTGACTTTCCTTGGCTTAGGAAAGTCTTAAGCTTGTTTAGGGAATGTGACAACATTAGGGGGTGGATTAGGCTTGGGTTTAGGATTAGATTAGGGATGTTAGAGATTTGCAAGTGGATGGCATTCATGAGGGTGGGTGAGTTAGTGGTTAAGCTAGGTTAGTATGGGTGGATGGGGTGGATTAGGCTAAAAAGAGGGTTTAGGGATAAGTTAGGGGCTTATTAGATTTGAGAGTTTTATTTATCAAATAGATTTATTTAATAAATGAGGATTTTGGAATTAGATGGAAGAATAGGATTTAATTGATAAATAATAGGTTATTTGATTTATCAATTAGGACTATAGATGATTAATTAAATTGATCAGCTAGGGGATGACAAAGGATTAATTAAATAGAAATTTAATTAATGATGCCTTTAGAGATAACTAAATGGGATTACCAAAGCGGTGTAATCAAATTTAGGTGTCTACAATTCCTCCCTTTTGTTTCTTTATCTTAAGAATAAGATGATTGAGATTTAATAATTCATTAATGATGCAATAATTTGGTTTCAAATAATCTTGACTTTGGGCTGGTCATCTATCAGGTATTATCTTGTCGCTTTGATTTTGTTGTGGTGTAGCTGTTATGCTACCAGTTTCTCAAGTTGTGCTTTTTTGTTTTGATGAGCTTTATTGGTTCATCTTTCTTTTTGTATAAGGGTCTAAACCTTCTTAAATCACATCTTACCTTAATCAAAAACATCGAATTACTTTTTATTTACGTACTTGCACTGTGATTTTATTCAAATCTTACTAAATTCTTGAGGTTAAAATCATCATTTGAAACATTAGGCTCTGTACCTAGTTTTCATGATGAACTGGCATTGCGACAGGGTTACTGTGGTGGTAATGGCAGTTGGCATCACCACCATAGTGACCCTATCACAATTCTTATGGCAGGGTCATTGTGGCAGCGACAACATTTGGTGTCACCACCACAGTGACCCTATCACAATGCTTGCAACAGACATCACAATTGCAATGGCCATTGGTGTCACTGCCACAGTGATGCCATCACACTGCTTATGGGGGATGTCACAATTGTGATGTTCGCAACAAGCATGGCAATGATAGCTAGTGTCACTGCCACAATGAACCTGTTGCACTGCTTGTGGGGGATGTTGAAATTGTGACATCTGCAACAAGCATGGTGACTGCAACTGGCGTTGTCACCACCACGACCCTGTCGCAATGCTTGTGGTAGACATCGCAGTTGTGACGTCTGACACAAGCATTGTGACGGGGTTCGTGCCACAATAAAGTGGTTTCATAGTGATGGATAGGCATCGTAATTGCAACAACATAGGATAGATGTCGTAATTTGTGACTAAAAAATAACATCTATTACTGTCGCAGTGGCGACACATTGCAGTCATAATTGTGACACCTAGCCGTCACAAATCAATGCCAAATGTATTAGTGCCTTAATGCCAACTACAACTTTCTTGACTAATTCATCAATTAATAACACCTCAAGACACTCAAGAAAATCTTTCTCATAGTATTTTTGTAAGGACATTACTATATTGCCTACCTCAACATGCTACTCACAAACTTTTGACTTGGGAAAATCTTTAGTGTTTATGAGAAATTCCTTTTCAAGCTTTGGGGTAGAACATTTATGCAAAGTGTTCCCAAGTTCATGACCTTGAGACATAAATACAACATTTTTAGCTTGATTAGAACTCGCTTACATGCCAAATTTTATGACACAACCATCTTGAACCTTGAAATATTTTTTTTTCCTTCCTCATCTTTTCATCATGGGCCTTCTAATACTATGTACACCATCTATGAGAATCACTAGCTATGTCTTCTTCTTTTTTCTAGAAGAGAATAGAAAGATCACTAGCTTTAGATATAGGGTGTGTCACTTCTATCTTTGCTAAGGCTACTTCAATTTCAAGTTTCTTAGATGGTAAAGCTAACTTTTATTGATTCCCAACAATATAACTATGAGGAAAATTTGGAAGAGGCCTCCTTGGTACATCTTCATGATGTACAAAGAAAATACCTTGAGCTACTTTATTTTTGAGGGCAAGTATCTCATTTGCTAACCTTTGTACTATAGGATCTATCCTTGCACTCAAAGAAGATGAATTTGAAGGATGATAAATTTATTCAAATTCACTTGCTTCAATTCTTATCTTCCCAACAAGAATAAGATCATCTTCAATTTGAATTACCAATGTCCGTGCAACTGCGAGAGTAGCTGGGGCTTCTCTCCTTAATAGAAAAATGACTTTAGGAATTTGAGCATTGAGAAAGAAACACTTCATATTGGCAATTGTAGGTTGAGAAGAAGCTAGAATTCTTTGTGTTAATTTGTTAAAATGAGCAAAATATTCATGTATAGGAACATGAGATGACTTCTTTAGTTGAGCAAGTTGAACCAACAATGCATGAGCATCTTTTGGGGGTTTGAACCTTTCCTCAATGCAACTATGAGAGTAGATGGGGCTTCTCTCCTTATTATAAAACCGACTTTAGGAATTTGAGCATTAAACGAAGAGACACTTCAAATTGGCAGTTGTATGTTGAGAAGCAACTAGAATTCTTTGTGTCAATTTGTTAAAATGAGAAAAAAATTCATGTGTAGGAACATGAGATGAATTCTTTAGCTGAGAAAGTTGGACCAACAATGCATGAGCATCTTCTAGAGGTTTGAACCTTTCCTCAAACTTGGTGATAAGGGTAGCCTAGTTTGTGATAGTACATGGTGGTAAATGGTAAAACCAATCAACATCTATGCCTTGTAAAGCTTCCTTGAACAACCTTACAGACATGTCCTTGGATTCAATAGCATGAACAATGCATGCCATGTAAAAAGCAGCAATATTCTCATCAAGATATTGTTCATCATCACCAAAAAACTTGGGAAAGTTCTTTCATGAGCCATTAGGAAGATCATGTAGAGGCGGAACTAGATTCAATGGTCCAAAAGAATTTTCCCAAGGACCTTGGGCCATTTAGATGTCCTGAGAAAATGCTTGAAACAACTTCAAAAAGTATAATGAATATTTACAATGAAAAAAGGACACAAGTCCACTTCAAATTAAAGCATAAGGCTCTCAAATACACATCGTGTCCCCAAAAAAGTCACTAAGTTTTTTTTTGGGTGGATATTTTGCAATTAACAATTTTGGGTAAAATCTAGTTGCAAAATAGGATGACCAACCACAGCATGTGAGATAGAGTCTCTCCTACCTTAAAGGGAAGGATCCCCCTTCTCACCATTCCTTGTATCAACTCAAGGTAAGGAAGAAGTTGAGATATTTTTAAAGGTGTGTTACCAATATTCTTTCCTCTTAGCTTTCAATAAAGAATCCACTTAACCATGGAGTGAGTAATGGGCAAGATGAAACCTCAAACTACACTTCTATTTAATGTTGTAAAGAGTGATATTAATAAACCACCACTAACTCAAAGGCTAGCTAAAAGCATACTAGTTTGGCTCTAAATCTTGTTTTAACGTATTCTATAAGAATAACCTCTACCATTGGGGTACAAAGACTTCCACAAATAGGGAATTATAACTATTCTTCTTGAATTTGAGATGTTAATACAAGCTATGATCAAAGCTTCTAGTCTATGTATTGCCACTACTACCCCTAGTCAAAGCTTTGACTCCAATTGCTTCTTAAATCACTATGCTCTATTATTGAACACACAATAATAACATGAATCAAAGACAATAAAAACAAATTACAGTCAAAGATTCTAATTTTCCCTATCACAATTTCTTCAAGTCAAAGAATCCAATTTCTTCTTTTATTTACTTTTCTCCAAAATTTGTACTACACAATCAAAGTTATGTTTGAACAAGTCTAGTATATCTTTCTTGCATACAAAAAAAGATGCTTTTTACAATGAGGGGAACTTCTTTATATAGGCAAAGGAGTTGAGAAAAATATGGAGGAAAAAGTGGGAGGAACTTAATGAACTTTGACCTAGTCTAACTAAAAGAGAAACTATTGGGTTACATGCAACTCACATTGCATGTATATTTAGAGATCTTTTAAAAGGTGATTATTACATCTTAGCACAACAAAAAATTTGATCCATTTGCATACATATTCTAAAATCCAAATAATAAAACAATAAAACTTACTCAACCTGTGCTAAGTGACTTACCTCAAGATCCTCCACAAAAATAATTCGGACTAGGAAAAATGGGTAGAGTTTGCAATAAAATTTACAAAAACATATCATAGTAGATATTTTTAGAAAGAAACTAGACATAACCCAATTAAATGGGTCTACTTTCTAACTAGCTAGGTTGATTACAAATTCCTATAGAACTATCATTAAATTAGGTGCAATAAAATGAACAATCAACTATTCCTAGCTAGTAGAATCAAATACAGATTTCCAAGGTGATAAAATTGCATATTTAAGGAATTGAAGAATAATTTTAGTGAAGATTTGAGTGTAAGGAGTTGAAGAAGAAAGTTTTTTTTTTTGTGTGTAAATGCCATAACCATGAGGCTCATTCCCTTGTAGAAGCCTCTTCCACAATGACATTACCTCTAAACCATGCGTAGGATGTTGAAGTGGTTCCTAACCTTGAGACACTCGTATAAGCATTTGATACTTGGGATCACCAAAGGGAGATTGTGGCAATACTTGAAACACGCTTATGATCATTTGATATTTGGACTATAAATTATCAAAGAAACTTGCAAGTGATTCCAATGTCATAGTACCTACCACAACACTTTCCTAGATTCTATCCAATGGCTCCCATAATATCC
Organism: Cupressus sempervirens; assembly: GCA_028749045.1. Classification (NCBI taxonomy): domain Eukaryota; kingdom Viridiplantae; phylum Streptophyta; class Pinopsida; order Cupressales; family Cupressaceae; genus Cupressus; species Cupressus sempervirens. The sequence continues at coordinate 486,182,049 of CM053785.1, forward strand.
TCTATGTTGTCTAGCTATTGTTTCTATCATGTAATCTCTTTCTAAAGCCACTCCTCCTTCTCATGTCAAGAACTTTCTAGTCTATTTCAACACCATGTTCTTGCTTCTGAGCTAATAGTTCTTCAAGTGTATTTTCTTGTAAAAAAATAATTTTGTTGAACAATTGTAAACTCTTAGAAAGTGCATTATTGTTTTCATGTATGTGTATAGATATAATAATGAATAATAATAATGTTTTCATGTATGTCAAAATAATAACTAATATTACCAATGGAGCATATAATAATGAATTAATCAACCAAGCTAATCAGAAACTAAACCAGTTTTACTAGTTTTTCTAATGTCATAGTACCTACCGCAACACTTTCTTAGATTCTATCTAGTGGCTCCCACAATATCCTCTATATTGTCTAGCTATTATTTCTATCATGAAATCTCTTTCTAAAGTTGCTCCTTCTCCTTCGCTCTCATGCCTTAAATTTTGATTATCAAACTTCTAAATATCTACCTCTACCTTATCTAAAATCAACTTCACATTGTGTTGTAACTCTGGCATAGGTGCATTTTCTTGTAAAGCATTAATTTTGTTGAAGAATTGTAAACTCTTAGAAAGTTCATTGTTGTATATGTATATATATATATGTGTGTGTGTGTGTGTGTGTATACAAACATGCATACATACATATATATACATATATACATACATATATACATATATACATATACATACACACACACACACACACACACACACACACACACACACACACACACACACACACACATATGTGTGTGTGTGTGTGTGTGTGTATGTATGTATGTATGTATATATATGTATATATGTATATATGTATGTATATATGTATATATATGTATGTATGCATGTTTGTATATACATATATGTATGTATGTATATATATAGAGAGATCTTGTGAATTATGGATTATGGATTTTGAACCAAAAAAGAAAAGAAAATATGACATTAATCATACCCCAATTGTTTTGATTGATTATGGAGAGTTGCGGGTGAAAGAGGGTGGAGAGCTTTGAACATTGGTGGAGATCAGTGGAGATCTAGGATTTTGTTTTCATTCCCTTGTGATCATTGCATTTCATTGCCATGTCATGCCTTTTCTCTATGATTTTCTTCAAAGGGAGAAGAGGTACCTATGTAAATATTCTTTTTTTTCCCCTTCTAAACATGTATCTCTTGTTCATATATTATATCTTTGGTTAGATTCAAAGATAATTGTTGTATGCATATGTGCATCTATGTATGTATATCCATTCACTATGTGAACTGCTTTACATGCATACACACACACTTGCATAGTACTTATGCTAAATTAAATTAATCATTCATGTCTTGAATTTGCACAACCAATTATCCTTGCATTCAATTGAAATTGTTCATACCAAACTAAGTACCTAGAAATCTATTCATGTTCTCATCTTTAAATATCACATATATATGAATGAATAAAGCAATCTTAGGATATGACTTTTGCATTGATAAAAAAATGTTGATTTACAAATCTAGAAAAAAAATGTGAAATAATGTTGATTTTTACAAAATGTTAGGAAATTGTATTTGGGAAAAAAGAGTACATTCATATTTCTATCAAAAGTAAATCAAAAGGGGCAAAAAGACAGAGTTAGATACACACAATAAACTAAAAAACCAAAATTAATGGCAATATGCTTTAAAAATCCTTCTCTATCATTATTCAAATGAAGCTTTTGTCCCTCTCAAAGAAGCATGATTAAAAAATAACATGCTTTCTACAAATAATGAAACTCTAAAATACTCATATTTGGCACAAAATCTAAGAAAATCTTTAACTTAAGTTAAATATTGCTAAGGCAATCATTACCTTTTTTAGATGGATTGTCATATGCATGGATGATTTAAATTAAGAAAGAAATTACATAGAAAGCCTAGTCAAGATTTAAGGTATGTGATTTCATTACCATGCATGCATTTGCACTTCAAAATTTTTCTTGAAATATACAATAAAATAAGTTGACCAAGTTGTTGAATCTTCATGCATTTGTCCCTTCAATTACAATTGTGGAGTTGCTTCATTTCCTCTCACACCCAACAACCTAGCTTGTAACTGTCCATGCAAATGTTAGACTTAGTAATGGTGAATTCAATAAAGCTTCCTTAGTCTATTTTTCATCCATAAATATTATAAAATAAGATTTTTAGTGCAATAGGTGTATTATTATTAAATATATTTCAACTATGATTCTCTCTTTCTGACAACTTTATTATAAAATATTTCAAATATTCACTATGATTGTTTCAATCACCTTTTTGTAATTAGGAATGCAATAATATTTGACAACAATGATAAAAATGGCTAGTTCCTATTTTAGTTACAAAATTAATTAAATTGAATTTTGCTAATGTTTAGTATTATTAATATGATTTATCTATTATTTTAATATACATGACACTGAAATGATTGTCAATTTTTTTTTAAAATGCTAAAAAGTTTACATTGATGAATGCTTCCATTGTAGAAAGCCTTTCATCTTAATTATCTCTTGGTAATTAAGTAAAGATCAAACACAGTTTTCCAAGGTGATAAAATTGTAGATGTATGTATGCTTACATGTATGTATATATGTATGTATGTGTATATGTATGTATATATGTATCTCTACATATTTTTATTTCATTTTCATGCCCTTGTTATCTATTTATATGTATGTATATGTTTATATATACATATGTATATGTATAGATGTCTATATATACATACATGTAGATGTACACATATGTGTGTGTATGTATGTATAGATACACATACATATACATAAAGAGAAGCTTCTCTAATCACCTAATAGGGGAAATATAAAGAGATACATGTTTAGAAGGAAAAGAAAAGAAAATTTACATAGGTACCTCTTATCCCCTTGAAGAAAATTGTAGAGCAAGCACTACTACATTTAGGCCCGAATTACACCACAAATTGCAAAAAATAAACATGAAAATAACCACAAATTACACTATCATTGCAATTTGACCCCAAATATTGTGGTACAAAAGGCACAAAGATCACAAGGGCATGACATGACAATGAAATCACATAGTAAGGGCACAGAGGTCACAAGGGCACGATAATGAAATGTAGATATCACAAGGGCACAAAAATGAAATGCAACAATCACAAGGGCATGAAAACAAAATTGTAGATCTCCACTGATCTCCACCAGGGGCATGACAACTAAATAAAGAGATTGTAAGGGAATCGTAACAAAATGTAGTGATAAAAAAAGGATGACAATGAAATCTCCACCAACATTTTAAGCTCATAGCTCTCCACCCTCTTTCGCACACAACTCTCCATAATCAAAACAAATGGGGAATGATTTATGTCATGTTTTATTTATTTTTGTTTATATCTAAAATAAACTTCACATTTTGTTGTAACTCTGGCATAGGTGTTTGATCCTTGATAGTTCTCATTTCAACATTTCATCATTCAAGTTTCCTCTTCATTATATTTTTGGTTTATCAATGATTTCCTCTAGTTCAATTACAATACATCTCAACTAGCTACTCCAATGATTCAATCACCCATCTATCTCTAGATTATGCAACAACTTGTTGTTTTATAGAATCTAGATAGATATCGAGAGTTCCAAAACCATAAACCTTAAGACCATCATGTGTGTGTCCCAACAATGGAAGCCAAGGATGTAACCATGTATTAGCATGCTCTCCCTACAAGGATCCCAAGTATCTATTGTTATTGTTAATTTTGGAATCACTATATGATCCAAAAAAAAATTGATAAGATAAACAAGTTTTACAGGAACCCTGAAACCCAAAAGTTACTACAAAAACAAGGCTAATAATAAGGAATTAAAGCTTAACCAAAAAAGACAAGTCACATGACTAATAATAAGCATTAAGCCCAGCCAAAAAAAATGGCCAACAAAAAGGCCAAAAAAAATAATAGTTAGAAAGCCAATACAAGTAAAAACTAGCAAGACAAAAACAACAAAAGACTATACAAGATAAAACAAGATTACTCCTCTGTCTTTCGCTCAAGCTCCTGCATTGTCTAAGTAGCTTCATAGGCTTTGTGAGTCTCCTCTACCATCTGCTCTTGGGTCTTCTAAGAATCTTAATCCATACTAGTGAAAGTAATATTAGTTGCCACACCCTCCTCTATTCTGTCTCTTCCTCTGTCATTTTCCTCATTTGCATCCAGTAGGCCTCTGGCTTTTAACACACCAGTCAAGGACAAAATGTTTTCATTGATAGTTTTGAGAATGGAGATCATTTGATTTGCTAGGTTATGATTATAATTTTCTAGGTTTTAGATTCTCTTCTCAGCCAAGCTGAGTCTATCCTCTTGATCCTTCTAGTTCTCCTAACCTGACTCTTTCTTTTTACTTTCTATTTGTCTAAATTTCTCCCTAAACTCCTCCAGCTTGTGATAAAGCCACTTGATAATTCTAAAGTTATCTATCATTTTTTTATGAGCATTATTCAACAAATTCATACATGTCTCCCTTGCATTATCCATTATTGCCACCATAGCAGGATCGATAAGGTCTTCAAACTGGAACTGGCCTTACTTTTCTCCCAGAATCTAGGGGTTCATTATCTCTCTTACAATTACCATTTTGGCAGTTCTAACATTGAAATGTACCCACGTCATCTACCTTTTCTTCATAGCCACTTCTCCACCCTCACCCCTATATCCTCCTTTTCCTATTCCTGGGGCTAAATCTGGGGATGGACAGGGGTAATAGGAATAGTGGGAACACTTAGCCCTTGGCTCATAACCCCTCATCTACCGTATCTTTGTCCCTCTTCCATTTTTTTGTATCTAGTTCTTTCTTTTTTTTTTCCTTCATCTCCTTTTCCTCTTCATCAGAGGCCATCTCCTCCCCTTCCTCATTATAATCCTCATCAACCTAGCCTAAAATTTTATGCTTATGTCCTCTAGGACTCTTTCTTCTAGAGGTAATGGAGGAAGGAGTTTTCTTTTCCATGCCTTTGATTTTATTTTCTGAGGATGTTTTTTCCTCCCCCTTTGAGCTGATACTCTAGATATCTTTAGATTTAGAGGAAAAGCTAGAACTGCCAGTTTTCTCAGATGCATCTGCATCATGTGAAGGATTATTGCTAATTGTATGAGCTTTGAAATAATCATGAAATAACAACAATAATCCCTCATGCAGAGTAGGATTAATTGAGGGTTTCTTCTAAAAACTAGAAATAAAATGGAAAGGAGATTTTAATGCCATGGTAGAAATGGTTAAGAAGAACAAAATGATGAGTTCGCACTCGATCAAATCTAGTGTCTAGTGTAATGTACTCCATAACAACACATAAAACATACCTCCAAAGTTTTTTGATGAACTCCATATCATATTATGTCTCACATTTTACCAATTTGTTCCTCTCATCCGAGCTCTTTGCAAAATTCTTAACTGCATTCATCGATAGTTTCGTGTCTCTAAAGAATTTGAAACCTTTCATCAGAATTTTAGACACAATAGCAACAACTTCCTCTGTTACTTGAAAAGAAACTCCATTCACTTTCACCTTCCCATCCTTCTACAAATTCACCATAGTATTACTAACATCTGGGTCAAAACCATGGAGTTTTGCAATATAATTTGCAATACCTCCCTTCTCTAGTTTTCCCAAAACTTTACCCCTATTTTTCCATTTTTCCACTTCCCCCATAGGCTCCTTCCTAATACATTCACCAACCATTTCTTTGCTCTCTTCCCCAACAATTCTAATAAACTCCAAACTCTGCAAACCCTTCTCAGAGCTATGGATATTCTAGTTTTTTCTCCTCTAAAAAGTGCTAATTTATTTTTCATTACCCTAGAAAAAGTAGCTAATGTAACTTTTGACCCAAAAAATATGTCGATGTGACCCTGATAATCTTAGGTGCTTGCACTTCTCATAAACACCTTTATTACATGAGCTCATTCCTCAATTTCCATAAAGAAACATAATTGCAATTAGATCTCCATTGTACACCCCTAGAATTTTTCTAGTTTGATAAGACTCTTTGCTTTTGCCAAAATATTCCTTCCCAATTGCTATGTCAACCACTTGTCTTGTCTGACTGCTTCATTAGTGAACCAGTCTGCCATAGGGTTAGCCTACCTAAAAGAATGAGTGACATTGACACATTCAAAATTTTCAAGGATAGCATGGGTCTCATCAATAATATTAGCAATAGACCAAGAAGGTTTAGTAATTCTTTTAATACAATTTATGATGTTATTGGAGTCCCCTTTTAACTAAAATTTTTTAATACCCTTTTCAAATGCTTGCTTAATAGTATGGTAAGCTGCACTGGCTTCTACAAAATGACTAGTTTGAAAACACAACGGAGGAGAAAAGGCCACCACTCCTCCACCAAAATTATTACTTATTACTCCTCCACAACCTAAAGGTCCAGTGTTTCCTTTTGATGCACCATCAAAGTTTACTTTATGCCATCCCTCAGGGGGAAGAAACCATTTGACATCCTCTCTTTTTGTCTTCCTGGCCCTTTCTTTCTCCTTCTTTATGCCTCCATTTTCAATTTCTCCCCCCTTCCTCACTTGATAATTTTCCTTAATCTTTCTAAAAATCTTCTCCCCTAGAACAAAATCTAGCTCCTCTCTATCTCTAAAAATTCTATTATTCATTTCCTTCTAGATTCCCCAACAAAAATGAGGCAAAGTCTAGGTACTAGAATCCTGCAAATCAGAAAAATTGAACATGCTTCTCCATTGGCTAAAAAAATCTAGTAGGTTATCTCACTTGCACTAGTTAATCCTAAAATCCTTTGTTAAGTTATCCTAGACCTCCCTTGAGTAAGAACAATGGACAAACAAGTGATTAACCGATTCCATCTAGTTTTTACACAAAATACATCTATTAGGCATAATATGTCCTCTTTTTATTAAGTTATCATGGGTAAGAATTTTGTTCTATAGAGCCAACCAATAAAAGATATTGACCTTTGGAATAAAACCAGGTAACCAAGATTTTTCCCACAGAGGTTTCTCCTTTATTCTCCAAAGAGAATTATAGCCTAAAGCAATAGAATAACAACCATTAGGATTGTCTCCCCAAATTACTTCATCCCTTTTATTGTGTGTGACCATAGAATTCAGCATTGTCATAATCAACTTGAGATCCTCAGAAATGAGAGAAAGGTCTCTCCATCCCCGATTAGTTCTATAATTATTTACTTTCAAACCAAATTGCCTTATACAAACATTAGCCCAAATTTCAAAAGCAGGATTATTAATAACAGGACCTTGAAAAAGCTACTTGTCTATCCATAAATGAATTTCCTCCCCATTAGCCACTTTCCAAATAACCCTGGCCTTGGCCAAATCCTTGGCCTTTAGAATACCATTCCAAATTATTGATTCATTCATAATATCCTAATTATTAAGTACATACTAAATTGAAGGTCTTCTAATATACTTATTAACAAAGATATCTCTCCATTCTCCAGTGCTATTAAAGATGTGCTAGATCTGCTTAGCTAGGAGAGCCTTATTAAGATGAGTAAGCTTCCTAATACCCAAACCACCATAGCACTTAGGGAGACAAACCTTATCCCAAGCAACAAGAGGATACCTTTTTCTCCCTTCAATACTAGTCCATAAAAAGTCCCTCTGAATTTTTTCCATTTTCTCTGCAAATTTGACTGGAATCCCAAAATGACTCAAGGCATACATTAGAAAGTTCTCAAGAGTAGATTTAACCAAAAGGCATTTTCCTGCTTGCCTAAGTGAAGCTCCTCTCTAGCCCACAAGCTTTTTGCTAAACCTATCAATGATCCCATTCCAAAAGGAATTTGGAGGCTTTGTGCCCAAAGAGAGTCCAAGATAAGTAGAAGGCAGCTTTCCCACACCACAACCAAGGATCTTTGCAATTTTTCTCTATCTATCCTTTGGGGTGTTAATGAAGAAGATCAAGCTTTTAACCCAATTAATGAGCTGCCTTGATCCTCTAGTATACAAATCTACGATTTCCTTCATAACCTTTGCTTCTTTAACAAATGCCTCCCCTCTCATAATAGTATCATCAACAAATTGCTGATGGGAAAAAGGACCACACCTAGAGGATGGTTTTATCCCTTTTAGCCTTCCTTTTTTTTTATTCTTCTCAATTAACCTTCCAATACATTCCACCAAAATAATGAATAGAATAGGAGAGAGGGGATCCACCTGTCTAAGCCCTCTCCAAGGTTTAATTTTTTTTGAAGGAGCTCCATTAACTAGAATAGCAAGGGAAGAAGTAGAAACAAGCTGGGAGATAATCTTACAAACTTTCTAATCAAAACCAAAAGTTTAGAGCACCAAACCAAGAAAAGTCAAATTAACCCGATCATAAGCTTTTGAAAGATCTAGTTTTAGAAGCATACCTTCTCTCTTTCCAACTTCCATAAAATCTATAACTTCATGCACCATCATGATCGAGTCCAAAATCTATCTTCCAAGAACAAAACTAGTTTGTTGCTGAGATATAATCAATGGGAGAATTTTTAGCATCCTAGAAGTTAGCACCTCTGAAATAATCTTGTAAATATAATTACACAAATTGATAGGTCTAAACTTATCCAAAGAATCAGCCCCAGGAGATTTAGGAATGAGGACCAAAAAAGTAGAATTTATCTCCTTCAGAATACTTCTAGCTCCAAAGAATTCCTTAATAGCCTTCACCACATCATCCATAACCACCTGCCAATAAAGTTGGAAAAAGAAGATAGGAAACCCATCTAGGCTTGGGGACTTATCTACAGGCAAAGAGAAAAGAGCTTCTCTTACTTCCTGAGCATTAGGAATAGCTTGAAGCATTTTGGTGTGATGAAGTTGGATAATCTTTGGAATACAAGAAACAATTTCATTCTGATCCACCTTAGATAACAAAGGATCCCAAAACAAAAGAGAGGAAAAAAAGGAAACCACTTCAACAAAGATGCCATTCTCTTTAGTCAATAAATCTTGCCCCTTCATAATCCCTAAAATTCTATTATTAGCTCTATGCTTTAGAGTGGATAAGTGGAAAAACTTTGTATTCTGATCCCCTTCCTTTAGCCAGTTAACTCTAGATCTTTGCTTCTAGAACTTCTCTTCCTTATAATATTGTGAAGGTTAGTTAGAATAGACAACTCTACATCCCTAATTACATCATTATACCCTTCCTACTGAATATTATCCTAAATTAAAGTAAGCTTTATAGATAGGTCCTCTTTATCATGAAATATATGACCAAAATCAATCTTATTCCAAACTTTAATCATTCTCTTCACATTACTCAACTTCTTGGTAACTCTAAACATAGAAAAACCTTCCACTTAAATCCCCCACCAATATTTAACTTTGTTTAATAAATCAAGATGAGAGGTCCACATCTTTTCAAACCTAAAGGAAAATTCCTTCTTGGTTTAATAGGAACAACTAAAAGGAAATAAGAGAGTGATCAGAGCCAACTTTGGAGAGCAAAGAAAGCCTACAAGAGAAAGACTGCAACCAATTAGGAGAGATTAGAGCTCTGTCCAATCTTACCTAAATACATTCCTTTCCTGTTCTTTTATTTGACCAAGTAAAAGCTCCTCCTCAAAGGTCCAAATCCAAAAAAGCTAGGCTATTTATAAAACTAGAGAGATCTTTTTTGCTATCCCAATTAGAAGCCAATCCTCCCATCTTCTCCTCATCCACTAATGGAGTATTGAAATCCCCCATAATAATACCTTTTCTAAATCACTAGTCTGCACCAAATCACAAACTTTGGAGCAATAATTCTTTCTTTCTCTTTTATTGTTAGGAGCATACACATTCAACAAGAATCAACTATCATTAGAGAACATATGAAACACTCTACATAAAAGGATATTGCATCATTATGCAAAGTATTGAATCTAAACTGACTATTTTTCTACAAGATCAACAGGCCTCCAGATGCACCTTCAGAATATGAGGCTTCCCCACTCATGATATTGCTGAACTTAATTTTCCCCAAACTATCTTTCTTCATATTAGTTCCTTGAATTAACAAAATATCAAGTCTTTGATCTCTAATCATGTTCCTAATAATTTCCTACTTATGGGCTCCATTGAGACCCCTTATATTCCATGAGATTATCTTCATTTTGCACTAGTAGAACATTCAAAAAGAGTTTTTTGACACCCATCTACCAAACTTCTCTTGATCTCCTCCTCTCTGACTTGGCTTGTAGTTCTTCTTCCTTTTGGTCTTGTCTTTACTCCCAATTTTGGTTTGCTGCTGCTTTTGGTCTCAACCGGTGAAGCCATGGAAGGCTCCCTATTGTTTTCCTTTCTTGGCTTTGGAGATAAAGAGACTTCCCTCTCCAACTCAAAATCCAAAGATCATGTTACATTTAAATCTTTCCTAGGAGTCATCAGATTATCTAATAACTCTTCTTTTTTTTCTTCATAGACTCCTCTTTGATAATTGAGTCTATCTCCCCTACTTCCTTTGCATGAGTCTCAATCTCCAATTCCTATGGACTAGTTTCCATTTCTATTCTTCTGTCCTTACTCTCATCTGGAACTAATTCTACTCCTTCTCCAATATAATCTTCTTTGTCTTCTGAGAATCTTGAACACTTAATTAGTTCTTTTTCCCCTCCAATAGATGAAACAATAGTCTCATTGTCTTTGGTTTTGAGGATTGACTCCCTCCCTTCATCTATTGAGATCTCCACTAAATTTACTAATCCTTCTACTGACTTTACTGGCTCTAGGGTTTTCTCTATCCCTCCATCGTCTATTTTTTCCATTCTTCCTAGTTTTTCCAATACCTTTGTTGGTTCTACAACCATATTAGTCTTTGGTAGTGGATCTACCTATGCATTGATCTTTGGTCTAGACAGAACATCGTTGTCTTTCCTTAAAGATGTATTAGATGGATTTTTCTTTTCTTTCATTTGGTCTTTTAAAACTCCTTCTTTCTAGCCAATCTTGATATCCTTCTTTTTCCAAATCATTTTTTCCCTCCCTTGAGAAGAATAAGGAAACTTATTCTTATCCTTTTTAACCTTTAGACATTTATTCACCTTGTGCCCTAACTTTAGATAGTGAAAATAAGCAAAAAGGATACTTTCATAATCCAATTTTGGAGTATAAGTACCAAACTTAGAGTGAAAAGACACCACTTCTAGCATGTCGTCCCCTTCCCTGACACTGATACATATCCTTGCATAAGTTAATCCACTCTTAGAAGCTATAATCAGATGAATTGATAAAAGTTCCCCAAATGAATTTGCAACTCCCACAAAAACATCCTCATTCTAGAATTCCAAGGATAGGTTTGGAAGTCTAACCCAAATTGGTGCTTGCTAAAAGAAAGATTCATTGAGATCCAATTTTGAAGACCATTTCTAAAGCACAAGGGTGTATTGACCTATACTGCAAGGACCTTTACATAGAATGTTAGCAAAGTCCTCTTTGTATGTAAAATCAAAAGAGAGAAAGCCTTTTTCCATAGCTGTTACACTGACCTAACCTTTAAGATGCCATTTCTTCTAAGTAAAAGATCTCACCACATCTATGTTTGGTATTTTCCCAATAAAATTACCCACTAGAGTGGAAGCCATTGAAGCAATACAATAGTCTATTAGCTCATCCAAAATAGCAATCGCACACGATCCCTTATCCAAACTAGATAAGATTTTAACTGGAGGACCAAATGGTTTGATTCCAAAAAGGGAAGACCATTTCGCCAAGAGATTCCCTAACCTATCCATCTTGGGTGGTGGAAATAACTTTTCCTATCCTCCATTATTTTCATGTGGGTCCCCATCCCCATTCTCTGTCACATCTCCAAACTCTACTTGATTCCCCTCAAACCCCTCCATACCTAGTTTTCGATTTCCCCCTCCCTGTGGATTCCTGCCCAGGATAGGTTTCAAAATTTGAAAAGGTGCACCTCATCCTTTCCCCTGTCTGCTCCCACTCACCATTATTAATTATATGATCCAAAATTTTATGAAGTATTAAAGCCATTAGTAACTTCTTCCATGTCTCCAAAAAATGTAGCATAAGTTTAGTGTCCCTTGGCTCCCAGGAGTTTCTAGCATAGGTTTAGGGTAGTAACTCCTTACACTCAACTCTTCACTAAAGTTATACACTCAACCTATTTTACATTTGAATAAAGGTTCCCCTTATAGAATGGTGAATCTATACTTATGGTTTATCATAAGACATTTCAGTAGATGCAACCTAGTCTACCTGGCTTTCAAAAATAGAAGGCTAAACTCTAAGTTTCAACATTAACTTGACTAGTCTATTTAGACCCATTGATTATATTCACAAGATTTTAAATGTAACTATATAAGGAGTGAGTTAGGACATATATAGGTTAAGCTTACATTAACTATAAACTACAACATAAAGGTTGCACAGGGTTTTACATTATTGTACTTATAGAAAACTACCTGATTCACCCAAGTCAGTGTATGATGGAGAAGAGCTATATCAGATGCGTAAATTTCACCAATTCTTATAGGAATATAGGTACATCAAAACAATAAGAAATCATAACTACATATTCATTAGACTAAGTAGTTCAAGGATCTTGATCCCATGGATATGTGTATTTAGGCCCTAGTAGGCGGAGTATGTATCCAGTTTGTAGACACCTTGGACATAGTTAGGTAGCACTTAACTATTTTAAGACATTATATGTTAACTAACAAGGCTCATTCCCTTGTAGAAGCCTCTACAACAATGACATACCTCTAAAGCATGCAAAGGATGTTAAAGTGGTTCCCAACCTTGAGACACTCTTATAAGCAATGCTAAAGCAAATGTAGATGCAATACATATATTACTATTATTTATGTATGTATGTATGTATGTATGCATGTATATATACAATCAATAACCTAGTTAAATGGGTCTACTTGCTGATTAGTTGGTTTGATTAGAAATTCTTGTAGAACTATCATCAGATTAGGTACAATAAAATCAACAATTAGATGTTCGCACCTAGTAGGACAAAATATAGTTTTCCAAGGTGATAAAATTGTATATGCAAATCCATTAATTGAATGCTAGGCATGAAGTGCATTCCCTAATTTATAATGAATGGTTTGATATAAAGGCTTCATATGCTAGCCCAAAAATGGAAGCTAAGTATGTAACCATGCATGTATTGGCACACTCTCCCTATGAGGATCCCAAGTATCTATTGCTATTATTAATTTGGACATCACCATATGATCCAAAGTTTATTAAAACTCCTCCCATGTCTCCAAAAAATATAGCATAGGTTCAGGGTCCCTTGGCTCCCAAGAATTTGTTGTTGTTATTCTCACTATTGGAAGAATAACTTCAGTGAAGAGTTGAGTGTAAGTAGTTGAAGAAACAAGTTTTTCTTCTATATAAATGCCATAATCATGAGGCTCATTCCCTTGTAGAAGCCTCTACCAAAATGAAATTACCTCTGAACAATGGAAAGGATGTTGAAGTGGTTCCCAACCTTGAAACGCCCTTATAAGCAATGGCAAAGCAAATGCAGATATAATACATATATTACTATTATTTATGTATATGTATGTATGTATGTATGTATGTACATACATACATATGTATGTATACAAGCCATAGCCCAATTAAATGGTTCTATTTTTTGATTAGCTAGGTTGATTACAAATTCTTGTAGAACTGTCATTAGATTAGGTACAACAACAAAATTAGGTTGATTACAAATTAGCAGGATCAAATACAATTTTCCAAGGTGATAAAATTGCATATGCAGATACATCACTTGAATGCTAGGCATGAAGCACATTCCCCAATTTATAAAAAATGGTTTGGTATAAAGGCTCCATACATTGGCCCAACAATGGAAGCCAAGGTTGTAACCATGCATGTATTGGCACATTCTCCCTACAAGGATCCCAAGTATCTATTGTTGTTATTACAATGTCAAAAGAAATACAAATGCAATACATATATTACTATAGGCCATATGGAGGACTATGTAAAATTAAAAAAATAGAATAGAAAACATGACATTAATCATTCCTCATTTGTTTTGTGTAAATTACATAATCACAAGGCTCATTGCCTTGTAGAAGCCTCTAACAAAATGACATTTCCTCTAAACCATGCAAATGATGCAGATATATGTGTGTGTGTGTGTGTGTGTGTGTGTGTGTGTGTGTGTGTGTGTATGTATGTATGTATGTATGTATGTATGTATGTATGTATGTATGTATGTATATATATATATATATATATATATATATATATATATATATATATATATATATATATATATATATATATAGACCAAGAAATATGGGCAGAGTTAATGTCATTGTTAATGAGCATTATATTTCCCCTACATACACAATATATATACATATACATACATATTTCCCATTAACTCTGCATTATTTGTGTGCAAGATTTTGAGGTAAGTCACTTAGCATGGGCTGAGTGAGTTTTATTAGTTGGATTCCAAAATATGTATGCAACTAGATCAATTTTTTTGTTCTGCTAAGATGTAATAAGAACCTTTAAAAAAGATCTCTCTCTATATATACATACATACATGTATACATATGTACGTATGTATGTATATGTATGTATATATGTATGTATGTATATATCATTGCAGATCTAGGATTTTGTTTTCATGCCCTTGTGTTCGCTGCATTTCATTCATTTTATTGTACCTAATTTGATGACAGTTCTATAAGAATTTGCAATCAGCCTAGCCAATCAACAACTAGACCCATTTAACTGGGTTATGGCTTGTTTTTTTCTAAAAATATCTGCTATGATATGTTTTTATAAAATTTCTTGCAAACTCTACCCATTTTTCCTATTTTACATTATTTTTATGGAAGATCTTGAGTTAAGTCACTTAGCACCTTAAAAAATATCTATATATATACATAAATACACACTACATTCATACATATGTGTATGTATGTGTGTATATATGTATGTATGCATACGTATGTATATATGTATGTATGTATGTATGTATGTATGTATGTATGTATGTATGAATGTATATAAATATATATACATATGTTTATGTATATACATATATATACATACATACACACACATATGTGTGTGTCTATGTATGTATGTATGTATGTATATAAACAAAGAGATCTTGGCACAACAAAAAACAATAAAACTCACTCAACATGTAGTATGGCCACAAATGCAATGGAAATGCCTATTGGTAAGTATATTCCTCTTTCTCTCTCTCAATTTTCATGTGTTTATTTCACTTGAACTATTACTTCTTAGGGTGTATTTTGTAACATTGGATTCATTTTATGTAGGAGGCAATGATGACATTCCTATATGTACCTATGTTAGATGTATGGGATTTAGTAAAGAATTGTGATGAATTTCTTTTGAGCAAAGAAGATGTACTTCCCCTAAGAGTAACAAGAGGCGATGAGGACATTCCAAGTACTTTAAGGATTAATCCTTTCTAGATGTTAATGAGGAATTTATATGTTAGGGGGGTTAGGGCCAAATGGGCTTCCACCTTCATGTGGTTGGCCCTGCTTAGTAGAGATTATTAAACTATTCTTGAAACCAAGTAAAGCTCAACATTAACCTTATATGATTGCATGACAACTAACTGTGTGAATCTCTTGGTTTCATGTAATGTAGAAGGAGACCATATTACAATCTGCAATCACAATTCATAAACATACAACATCAGGTGTAGCTAAAAAACATAATAGGTTTGCATTTTTTCTCAAAGGTCTTTAATTAGGTATTTAAAGTTATAGACCATCACGAACATTCTCTTTGCCATAGAAACTAGAGTTCTAATGTTCATGATGGTCTATAATTTAAAAAAATCAGTAGACCTATTAAATAAATGTAATTGTGCTGCACATGTTGTCCATGCATATAGAATGCAGTTGCACGTGCATTCTTGATTCAGAGTGGTAGATTCTTATTTTGGATGCAATGGAAAAATGACATGCACCAGAAGATGGGAAAATGATGTCACTTTTGTAGATCTAGAACCTTTTTTTGTAAAATATTTTAGATTTTGAAGGGGAATTTCAAATTTGGGTTGGGGGGGCGAGGGGTGGCGGGGGGGGGGGGGGGGGGGGGGGGTGGGGGGTGCACTATGGGGCCAAATGAGCTTCCACCTTCACGTGGTTAGCCCTGCTTAGTAGAGAATATTAGTTTTCTCTCAAAACCAAGTTAAGCTTAATATTAACCTATAATTATATGACAACTATGATTGTATGACAACTAATTGTGTGAATCCATTAGTTTAGGCAATGCAAAAGGATGCAATAGTTCAATGTAATCTCAATTCATATGCATACAACATTAGGTGGAGCTGAAAAAGCCCAACAAGTTTTCATTTTTGTTAGAGGTTTGCATAGATTTAATAAATAAATGTAAATGTGGTGGGTTTTTTCAATTCCTTCTATTGTCCATGCATATAAAATTTAGTTTCATGTGCATTATCGATTCAAAGTGGCAAAATCTTATTTTGGATTTGAGAGAAAAATGAGATGCACTAGAAGATGGGAAAATGATACCACTTTTTTAGGTCTGGAACCTTTTTTGTACTTCAAAGATTGACCATTTCTTAAAGATTTTAGATGTTAATAGGGAATTTATATGTTGAGGGGTGGGGCCAAATGAGATTCCACCTTCATGTGGTTGGCCATGATTAGTAGAGAATATTAAACTATTCTTGAAACAAGGTGAAGCTCAACATTAACCTATGATTGTATGACAACTAACTGTGTGAACCTACGATTGCATGACAATTAACTATGTGAATCTACTATGAGCTATGAGAGCATCATAGCTGACTTTGAGCCAAAAAAATTATTACTATAGCAATCCATCATAATTACAACAAATTCTTCAGATAGCTAGCTATCACTCCTGCCAAATTATTATCACATACCCATCGCTATTGCGACAACATGTGTTGACAACTAGCTGTTGCTCCCATAGATGAACTCTTATCATGGCCTTGTTCCAAGGCACAATATATTTATCCATTGAAACTATGATAGACTCCCTTTTTATTGAAATTTATGATAGCAAAAGTCTGATGCCCATTCAACAAGGGCCAAATTGTGATGGTGTCACTTCGGTGACAAGTGGTCATTGCAATTGCGATGGCCTACATCATAATTTGGGCCCAAATATACTAGTGGAATGTGTATAAATGAATACTCTTGAATTTTAAAAAGTGATTTTGGATTTAAAGATTTCATTGCACAGAAAGTGGATTACATGTATATGCAACATGTAATGAGAAACTGAAAGTGGTGAAGGATTTAAGAAATAAAAATCCACAACAAAACTTCAAGAACAACTGCATGCAAGAACCTATCACAAAGAAGAAAAAAATAAAGAAGAGGCACGGGTTTTGATCTGAAAATATGAAAATTATATTATCATACTAAAAAGATGAGAGATATTTACAAAAGATCAATCCTTATAAAAGGAGATCAAAAAACCTACAAGGGAAACCCTAAGAGATAAATGGCATTTAATAATTACTAATTAATTATTAAATGGAAATGCAAGTGAATAAAATGAAATATTAAGAAGGCATTAAAGTTAATCTAATAAATGAAATTAATTTAACCTTTTATTTTGACATGCTCCCTTAAGACGAACAATAATGAAACTACAAATAATGTAGAAAAAACAAGGAAACTACAATGCAATACTAAAAGAAAACTTGGGTCATGGTAACAAGGCCTAATGAGGTACCTAATCACAACCAAATCTCTATGAAATAGAGAAATATAGAAAACTCAGTGGGAAAAACCCTACTCCAAAAAGAGATAGAAAATGATGCACAAATGAAATTGTTACAAGCTAGGATTGTCATTGCACCAAAAGATCGACGTTTCAATGCCTAATACAACCACTAGACTTATAAAACATAGGAGGTAGTTAAGCCATGTCATGAATTTAGAAGGAGAATTTTGGTGGTTTTTCTAACAATCCCCCCCTCATTGTTACCCAAGGAGATTCAAACATGTGACCAAGCTCTGATACCACTTGTTACAAGCTAGGATTGTTGTTGCACCAAATGATCAACCTTTCAATGCTCTATAAAACCAATAAACTCATAGAACACTGGAGGCGGTTAAGCCATATCATGAATTTGAAAGGGGAACATCGGTGGTTATTCTAACAAAAATATCTCAAGAAACTCTCTCAAGACCATAAGTACAATAAAACCCCCCATGATAAAAGCTTGAGACTCCATAGTCCCCCATAATGGTAGAACTCTTCTATCAATGAACATACCAATGTGGCTCCACTCTAAAAGAAATAAAGGTAGTGGACAAGGAGGGCGAAACCCCTAAATATAAGGTGAAGCTAGAAGTCTTAAATGATGCTCAAAGGAGAATGTATGAGAATCTTGAAATGGAATCTCCAATGGAGGTGGGATAACAGGTGTGTTGAATTTGTCATCTGTGAGGGTATATGTGTCCTCTGATACATCCTCAAAAATTGTAGTAGGTGGATCAATGAATAGAGCTACAATGGTAGGCAATTTTGAAGACTAATATTATTAATAGATAAAATTTGAATAGAAGTTGGAGGTGTAGAAGTCACAACACTAGCCTCAGGAAAATACATAAGTTCAAGTGACCTAAATTCACCGTAGTAGTCTCTCATGAAAAATAAGAGTGAGACTTTGATAGTGGAGATGGTGAACCAAAATGAGAGAAAGAGTATAAGAAGGAAGAATGATCAAAAATCCATGTAGCAACAATATTACATGTCTCACTATCTCTAATGTGTACTAAATCTTGTGCAAACTCAACTATCTTCCCTGTCCCACTATGTATAGTATGATAGATATAGAGAAGATTAGAGGACAAGTATGGAACAAAAAGTACACCACAAAATGTACCATCATCAATGCCAATAGAATATTTTGCACATATAGTCATAATAGTGTTATTCCCCATCAAATTGTGTGAAGTATGAGAAGCGTCAAAAGGATAGAACAAATCCTAAGAAGATTCTATATGATGTGAAGCACCTAAATCTAGTTACCATCTAGAAGAATGTGGAGTAGTATTTTCACATAGTGCATGAACCTTTCTTATAGCTTTACCATTTGAATTAAATGATGATGATGAAAAAGATCTATGAGAATTAGAAGGAATATCAATGTTGCTCTTTTGAAGGAGACCTATCAAATAAAAAAACTATTTGGCATAGCCATGTAACTTCTCATAGAAATGTGACTCATCATGATTAGGCTTATTACAATAAGCACACTTTGATATTTCTATCTTTCATTTATCCCCCTTAGGATAAGGTGGATCTGATGAGCTATGAGGGCTAGAATTAATCTGAGACTCTGTAGGATGTTACTTTTGTTTTTTCTCCTTTGTCCTAGAAAATGGTCGAGCTACCAATGCATAAGTCTATGATCTTGTGAGAGAATCCAATTAAGAGAGTTGAGCTTTCTCTCAAGTCAAATGATCATAAAAAACCTCAAAGGATGGCATGGTAAATCTATTACCCAAAGCATTTTTGGTGGAATGGAAGATAGAAGAAAAAATTTGAAAGTTTTGATGAAGCTTAGAAAGAATCGGGTAAATGCACTCAGTGTTAGTCTTGGTTTTCCCACAACCTTGTAATAAAGATATTTTTTGTTTGAATTTCATCAAGAAGTCCTCAATAGAAGGAAAAGAATTTGGTACAAGAGAAGTAAGGCCTACCTCAATATGAAGTGCTCTAAACTTATTGATGGTACCAAACAAGTCATTGAACTTGTCCCACATTTCTTGAGGAGTGAAATACTCATCAAGATGAAACTATAAGCTATCTAAAACACCCAAAAAAATAAACCCATGGCTTCATCCATATTATTCATGTGCTACAAATTTTGATATTGAATCTAAAATACTAGTTGCATTGTATCTAAACAAGACCACAAACCCATTGAAAGGAGAAGTTGTTGCATATGAGATTTCCATGTGTGGTAGTTGTGTGGGTTCAGAAGTACTAAACAAAAAGAGGTCTCAACCATTGTTTTAAGAAGGGGTTTTGAATTTTTCTAATGTGCTAATACTATAACATCAAATAATCAAAAAATACCCTCTACAATATAAAAAATTGAACCCTAGCTTACAGAAGGAATGTGTATACAAGAAGAGGGAGAAAAGACTTTAGTTGTGTATTACAAATGCTTGGTATACAATACTAGTGAAATGGTAAAGAATCTGGAAATCTCTTGAGGAGAGCTCTCCAACACTTTTTCCAAATCAAAAGAATGGAGCTATAATGAGCAAGTTACACCCCCAAAAGATTGAAGACATCATCAAACCTCAAGCAAAAAAAAGGTACCAGTCTAGAAATAAATCCAAACAATACCTACACCATTATCTCTATCTCTAAATTATCTTTTTAGCACATCTTTTGGATTAAAAAAATACCCCCATATGCTCAAGTTAGAGAAAAATACAGCCAAGGCCTATGTAAGGCTTGAAAAAAATTAAAACAAAACAAAATTTTGAAAAATAATTTAAAAAACTTGAGCAAAGCTCAGGTGGGGCAACCTAGTGGTAGTGGATCCCAGGTGGTGCTTTGGTTGAGCATGAGCTAAGTGGAGGTGGGGTAGCACAACCAGTGGTGGTGGAGCATAGGTGGCTTTTGAGTGGAGCAAGAGCAGCTAAAGGGAGGAGCAATGACGATCGAGCAATGAAGACCACTGGAAGTTAACTATGCCCACTGGCAATAAATAGTGACCATCAATGGCTTCACAAACCATAGTGGTATTTTTTTAAATCACGAGCATTAAAAAATCATGGTTTTCATAATTTTTGCATTTTTTAAAAACAAAATTCTTGCCTTGAATTGTGTGTAGAGGTCATACAACCCTATTATGTAAATGTTTTTGCCTCCCTAGTCAACATTGTCCAAAATTAGCAAATTTATATGAATATGGGGTTTTGATGCCTTCTGAATCCAACTATGAGGTTTGTTTGGCCTCTAAGTGCTATGAATATCAAAGACCCCCCTAATTTCATAGAAAATACCCAAAAAATGCTAGATCTCTTCTATCTAATCGTCATTTTTCTTTGTCTCCAAATACTAAACAAGTTACAACAGATCTAGCTCTAATAGCATGAAAGATTTGAGCAAAACAAATCCACAAAATTTGAAGAACACCTACATGCAAGAACATGTCATAGAGAAGAAAAAAGCAAAGAAGAGACAAGGGTTTTTCTCTAAAAAAATGAAAATTATATTATCAAATTAAAAAGATGAGAAATATTTACAAAAGATTAATCCTTATAGAAGGACATCAAAAAACCTAAAAGGGAGACCCTAAGAGGTAAATAACATTTAATAATTACTAATTAATTATTAAATAGAAATGCAAGTGCATAAAGGAAAATCTTAAGAAGGGAGTAAAGGTAATTTAATAAATGAAATTAAATTAACCTTTTACTCTAAGAAGTGAAATGACATGTGAATGCAGATGGAGGATAAGCTTACATGTAAGTGCGTGTGAAGGATGAGATGAAATGCTTTATGACATGGAATGTTGGAACTGTATGTATTTTCCTCATGAAGTGTAAGTGCATATGGAAGGAATGAATGCAATGTGCCTTGAAGTAAAGTGAGCTTTTATAGATGTCTTTGAGAAAAGTTGAAGTCCAAGTACATGGGAAACCATGCACATGACATTTTTTAACCTTTTAAAAAGTGACTTTTAGTCAAAAATGGGTTTTCAAGATGCAATTATATGTAAAAGACTTTTCATGTAATCATGACATGCAATTGGGTTCAGAAAGTGAGATGAGTGAAAACATAAATTGAGAATGAGATTACATGTGCATGTAGATGATGGATGGAAATACATGTTATTGCATGTGAAGTTTTGTCACATGAAAAGATGGAAATGGAATGAAATGATGTTCTTGCATGAAGTAAAAGGTGGAGTGAAATGAAACATTCTCAAGTTCTTGGGAAAAAACTTGTAACTTCTTCAAAATGAAGAAAAACCAAAATACAAACACACAAAACACAAAAACAAACTCAAAAGAAAAATGTACCTTTGGAAAAAGACTCAAACATGTCAACAATTAAGCTACCTCTATTGGAAATATAAGAGGAGTAATTGAGAGGGGAGGGTTGAATTAGTTACCACTAAAACAATTTTAAATCCCTTAGATGTCAATACAAAGTTCTCATTAATTGAAATCCTTTCACAACTGATTTAGAACTAGATATTCACTATAACTCTATTAACAAAGTAATCTTGAGATATTAATGTGTGTTAACCTTTAGCAACTTAGTTGTAGAAAGATAAAACTAACATGAACACATAAGACACCAAGATTTAATGTCGAAACCTAATTTGGGAAAATCACCAATGCAATTAGTTGCAACTTTTCACTCTTCTGAAGTGAGCCCTATTAGGAGTCAACCCTATTAAAGGTTACAAAACACACTATTAGGTGTGAGCTTGTTAAAGGATTTGAATCACCCTATTAGGAGTGGCCTAGTTTGAGGTCTTAAGATACTTCAATCTAGAAATGCCACTTTTTTAGAGGATTTACAAAATGACTGTTAAGTCAACTCTATTAAGAGATTTATTCACAACTAGAATTGTTAGAGATTAACAATGATTGACCTAATTAATGAAAAAATTGATTTGTGGATTCAAATCATTGTCTTTTCTTATCCTCTAGATCCTCCTTGATTAGAATATTCTTTGTAGCTCTTTGGATGTTCTTCTCTTAATCAAATATCCTTCTTTATTCACATCTTATCTTCTTCCACAACTTCCATATTTCAATCCACAACTTGACCTTTCATATATATGAAAACCAATATCAAGTCGGCTTGAGTACCTTTATGAATAAATAATTAACATCCACTAAGTTAGCTTGCAAAAACAAAATAATAAACAAAATTGTTCTATTGTAGGTCACCTACTATTGAGACTAGGTCACTCAGTTACCACTAAATTCCTTGGTAACTAACCCAACTTGGCTTGCACTAAACCTCTTTGATAACTAACTTAACTCAATTAACACTTGAATCCTTCAATGACTAATGGCCTAGATCAGTTTGCACTTGATCAAAGAACTTGGCTTCTTCTAAGCTTCTGCTTGGCTTATATTGGAGTCTTCTAAGCTCAGTTATTACAAGCAGTGCTCAGTTAGATTGTAATATTTGTGTAACATCAATGGCAATATACAATTGAATAATTCTTTTCAATAACCTTAACATGAAAATTCAAATTTGGAGTTTGGGAAAAAACAAAAAACATGAAAGTGAACCATTTCATCATTTTTAAAGAAAAAATGTGCTTTCAATGACATCAAAATCAACGAGTGTGAAGTATCAAG
This sequence comes from Cupressus sempervirens, assembly GCA_028749045.1. Taxonomy (NCBI): domain Eukaryota; kingdom Viridiplantae; phylum Streptophyta; class Pinopsida; order Cupressales; family Cupressaceae; genus Cupressus; species Cupressus sempervirens. Next base: position 486,205,439 of record CM053785.1, read on the forward strand.
TTAAAACATGCACAAAATCAGCAAGATAAGTGAAAATTAATTAATAACAAGGGAAATGTCCACTTGATGATTGTATGCCAAAAAGGAGAAAGAAACTCCAACTTTGAAAAAATCTCAAACAAACTTGGATTTCTTCAACCTTGTAAAGAGGAATTTGAAATGAGCATCTAATCAGTTGTTTTTCATGTATATTGCAAAAACTGTGCCCTAAAATCCCTCCTAACTCCAATATTTTTGACAAAAGAGAAAGAAAACCCATTTTTGATAAAAATGTGATTCTAAAAGAGCATTACAAGAATCAATTTTCACCTTTGAATGCACAAACATGCCCTCAAATATCATCTAAAATGGTTAAGACTCCAAAATGATTCCTTATTGGGAAAATAAGTGCATTTTGAAGGCCCAAATTTGGACTTTTCCCCTTAAAATGTGGCTTCAAATGGAGCTGAAAACACATTTTTTGCAAAGAGATCTAACATTTTTTGTATGGAGAGGATTGGGTTTGCAAAAATATCCCTAAAGGAGAAGATTGGAGGATATTTCATGAAGAAATCTAATATTTCTATGCAAAAACATGATCTTAGGAAGAACTTGCATGGAGTTTTGCTCTCAATCTTCAAAAAAGGGTTGTAGAGAAGCAAATGCATGAAGTTGAATGCAAAATAGACCTTTTTTGTGTGATTGCATGTTTTAAATATGCAACATAGATGCAAACACACCTTTTAGAGGCCATTACATATTTTAAAAATATGCAATGGGCTTTCCCAAGACCAAAACACACCTTTTGGGTGTTATTGCATGTCTCAAAAATATGCTTTTTGTCCAAAAATGGGTTTAGGAGATGCACGTGCATTTCTTATTGGCCAAACACACCTTTTGGGTGCAATTACATATTTTGCGCATTTACATGTTGCACACAACGTAAATGATCAATTAAGCATATATTAGTTTATTTCTAATAAAATTTCACTTAAGTGGGACAAAAATAATATTTACATTACCATATTAACAATATAATGTACTAATATCATTTAATAAGTAATATTTACTAGAGCATTTGACTTAAATATCAAAAATTAAAATTTACTATATAGTTAATATAGTCACTTACGTGAAAAATTAAAAAGAAAACTCAACTTAAAAATATAACATAAAATGCACTATAGTTACTTTAAGTGAAAATTTAAATGATAAAGTAACTTTAAAACATAAAATAAAGTGAATTTAAGTTATATCTTTCAAAAAGTGAATGCCAAATTAAAAATATAACATGATATTTTTAATTCGTGGAGTTGCATAAAAAAGGTCCACTTTTTGGGCACTAAATTGGCCATATCTTTTGATTGCCAACTTGGAATGAGCCCTAAGATAGTTCAAATTAGGAAAATTGAAAGAAATAACTTGAGCAAAACCAAAGGACTAAAAACCAACAAACACACACTCCAAAATGAAGAAAAGGATGATGAAGGCCTCAAAATTCAAGCATAGGCTCGACAAACATAAAAATAGAAAAGTCTTGACGAAAGCCTTTAGTAAAAGAATTCATTATATGAATTGGAGTTGAATGATCGATCAACATTCACTAATTGAATTAAAAATTCAACTTAGAAGAATGTGAAACTAGTTTGAAATTTTTTTGTACTATTACCTACATTTTGTGGTGACAAAATGTAGGACAACACATTGGATGAGTTTAAGGTCAGTAGGAGTAGGTTTCACCCAATTTACACCTTTAGTAAGATAAAAGGATCTGATTATAAGCATGAGGCTCATTTGGAAGATCATTAGGAAAATCACATAGATAACTATGAAATTATAATCAAGGATTACTAATCGAAACTGATCCAACATATCATCAAGTCCAAAATCCTCTACAAACTTGGGACATGGATTTAGAAGATGTCTTGGATCCTTTGAACAACAAGGATGGTCTCAAACTCTATCAACATTGCCAGAAGAAAAGGATCTCAATGAGGATGATACCCCTCTAGTGAGAAAAACTTGATAGGTTACTGCAGCTGCCTGAAAGAAGAGTATAGAGGAGAAAGATGGGCCTAATATATAGGTGGAAACATTTGGGTCTAATATGAATTATGAACATGACATAGATGTAGGGAATCAACTATGATCATATGAGTTTTATGTCATGATCCCTAATAATAATAGATAAGAGACTATAGTATGTAAACTAATATGATCTATCATTGGTCTAATAATATAATATATTGCTAATATGATAATGATAGATTATTAAGAATATATAGATTGTCACAGACCTCCATTAATATACACACAATATATTAATCTAATAATACATATACACATAATAGTTTTACATTTAATCTAATTTAATTGTAATGATCATTATTAAGTTAATAACATATATTATTTAATAATCACTAATAGGAAATAAAAAAGACATTAAATAACTTATAAGACTAATAATGTTGATTATAGAATGACAAATATTTTAATAAACTAACAAATAAATTAACTACTACAATTCTACCAATTAATAAACCAACATTGCTAGCGGCTCCCATGCAAAGAGATGTATAGATGATCGACAAGAATCATCGAAGGATTAATAAAAAAATGGAGGTTTCAAAGAGTATATGTTGGCATGAACTAAAGAATACTATAAAAAATCACTTTTCCCTATGACCCATACACGTGGATTCCATGACTGTGTAATGGCAAAAAAAATGAAAGAGATATAGAGGGAAAGAGGAGTCTTAAAAGTGCAGAGGCATGAGATACAAACAAGTAATTGCCACATAATGGCTAGTATTTGTCAAATAATTGAATATGATTATAATGATTAACATATTTATAATAATAATAATATTCAATTACATATAATTTAAATAAAATAAATTAATTAACTATAATTTTAAGATAAAACTAATTATTTATTATTAACTTATGTATAAATAATAAAATAAAAATTAATTATTTTTATAAATATTAGGAAACTATATGAATTAACAATTTATTGGTTTCATAAATATTAGAAAATTATATATATTAAAACTATTTATTTTAAATTGTAAAGGTACTATGCTGAAAGTTGAATTTTGTATAAAATAAATATGAAGTTAATTTTGTATCAATTGATGATAATATCAAATTAATTATTACAAAGATGATATACCATGTTTATTACTGTTGTACAAAAAAAAAAAAAAAAAAATGTGAGTAATGGATCCAAAAAGTTTGTCTAAAAAATCTAATAAAAATAACATTTCGATAAAATTTGTTTAAAAGATCTCAAATCTATTAGCCAATAAGAATGCAAATAAATAAATTTCATCATTCTATTATTTAAAATTCTTACATGTTACTTTGTAAAAATAATTCAAAAGTTCAAAACCTTAAAAATAATAAATTCTAATTAGATGAAAAAAATTGTGTTAATTATAAGATAAACAAAACTTGTTGCAATAGTATATCTCTATGAGCAAATACTAAAAAGACAAAAAAATCCTACTTGTGGAAAGAAGGATGTCTTAAATCAGCCCAAATTAAGGATAAGGTATTTGTAAGGAATGTTTCTTATTTTAAGGTATGTAAAGAGATTTTCTTTTGAATATATGCTTTCTTTTTTAAATATTGATTTTAATGAATAGAATTAGTTGAAAAATAAGATAATTATTTATGAGCTAAATTTAGTCTTAATGGGAATAGTTTGATACAATAAATTCAAATTAAATAGTGAACTAGAAATCATTTTAATATAACTATAAGTAAGTATTTAAGAAAAATTACATATAATTTATTATGAATTTTTTTTTATATTAAAATAATATTAAGTTATTTTTAATAATGATTAAACAACTATGTTAGACAGCTAAGACATACCAATGCATTTTATTAAGTATTAACTAAAATTATATTTATTTTATACATATGTATATAACTTGTAATGTAAATGAATTAGGATGATTCTAGCCAATTCTCTTATTCTCTCATTAGACTCCTACAAGTTGGTAGATGGTTTTGTGTAGAGAGAGGCAAAGTAAAAACCAAAGGATATACTAATGTCAAGTGCCCTATCACAAGTAAATCCATGCTCTTCTTAGGTTGGGTATAGGAGGAAAATAAGGAATCAAAGTTAAACATATTAATTACTAGAAGCATTATAAGATATATATCATTGTTTAAAATTAATTGAGTTGTTTGCATAGTAATGGATTGTCAAATTTTGATTATTGATAGTCTTTGAGAAGAGGACATCACATTTCATATGTTATATTTTGAAGGATCCTCAATTTTAAAGATTTTTCACAAGAAGTGCCTTGTGAAGATGCAGGGATCAATGGAGATACCCCATGGGACACTATACAAATTGATATGTAAGTCCCTCTTCCTTTATAATTAGAATCTCCTGCAAAAATGGTTCAAGATGAAAAATCTAAGGTCAGGTTCCAAATTCCTCTATCTACTAAAGAGGTGACAAGCAAGAGAACTAGCTAAGAGGCTACATAGAAAGAGCCAAGGGACAAAGAATCAAAAGTCTTCACCCAAGAAACACTAGTGGAGGGAGAAATTGATACAAGTTTACAAGCTAAGGATCCTAAGGGATATGAGTTAGTACAATCTGATCAATGACTTGAAGAGAAACCACAGGTGTATTCACCTTAGTTGGAGCTAGAACAACATGGAGAGATAGATAAAGAGAAACAAGATTAGCTTGTGTCCTCTAAATCTTTTGAAAAAAGAGAGGAAACTCATGAGAAAGAAATTAAGGAGGAAGAGATATAGGTTGGGTCAACAATGATCTATGTATCTCCTTATTAACAAATTATGGTTAGTTCCAACCCACCCTGGCTACTAGATGCAATTGGCCAAACACTGCACCAGGGAGAGCCTAGCAAAAGGCAAAAAAAAATTCATATGTGAGAAGAGATGGAAGTAGGAGTTGAGAGGCACATGTTGTAGTACCTCCACCTAATATTAGTACAAGAGATGTTATTCTAGTTGACTATATGATGGAGCATGTAGACTTGGGAGAACCTATTAGAAAGGTGGAAAAAAAAAAGTTCGCACTATTAGGTGCTAGTCAATTTTTCAAATATATATAGGAGGATGAGACCAAAATTCATGGTCTGCATCAACAAAATAAAGTCCTCAAGGACTTCATTTCTCAAATAATTGGTCCCATTGACCAAGATATCCCCAAGGCATTGTTGCAAGAGGCACTCAAAAAGATAATGTTCCAAGAGACTTCAAGGATTCTTAATTCTTTTTCAAATGCATGTGTGAAATGGAGAGAAAAGTTAGAGATATTTGGGAAAGAAACTTTTCAACTCATTTTGGAACATTTTTTAATCATTGTCATGGAGCTAACTTGGCTATTATACTTAGTTTTTGGAGAGTATAGAATTAAAAAATGTACAAAGACATGAGTATGTATTGAAGGATTTAAAGAAGGTCAAAAAGAAATATTATGATATTTTGATGGAAATATACAAGGATTCTTAGTTAGCCAAATTTGATTTTTAGATAAGTGTGGTGTCCCCATTTTGGAATATGACTTAATAGTAAATAATCATTAAATAATGAAATTTTAAAAAATAGATTAGTATTATAATATAATCATGATATAAATAAAAAAATATTATTGTTGTATAATATAGTTTATTATCAAAGTAATTACATTACTAACATAACACACACACACACACACACATATATATATGAAGAAAATAAGATGGGAGAGAACATATTTTCTAGTGTTTAAGGGTGGGGATCAACAACCTCCTTGGTATTTGAGGAAGTGACTCAAAATAAATAAATAAAACTATACCATAAATTGAGAAATAGATGAATAGAGAAGTATCTACATCAATGATTTTCTTTATTATATAGTTAACAATTTATGTCACTGGATAGGAGAAAAATGTTGTGATTGAACCGACTTTGTGTTATCATCATTTTAAGCATTGAAGAGCATTATAGAATCTCACCTTAAAAATAGTTAGCATATAGTTTGGATATAGCCTTGAACTGAGAGAAGAGATTGGTTATTAAAATGAATTAAGGAAGTACTTTACTATAGTCTATAATTATAATAGCAAGATCATACAAGATTGGAGGCTCTAACTCTAGTTGAAGATCTTCCAACATAATGATTGTTCAAGGTTGATTATATATCTTTTGATCTAGACAAGGCATTTGTAGTTTGGCTGCAAATCACATACACCCATATTAGTGCGATTTCTCTATCATTCATATAGTTTAGATCACTTCATCATTGGAGGAACCTACTTAACATTGAGAAGATGTAGAAAGACCAATTTGGAAGGTGGGAACATTAAAATTTGGTATTGGCTATATCTATTAATTGCATAATCATAATCAAATACTACCTCCTTAATCATCACTATAAGTGATGGGTTATTTACACTCATGGTATATGTAATACAATGATATATCAGATAATATCATAAGACATACTTACACTCATAGCACATTTAATCAATTAATATATCAAATAATACCATAAGCCATATCAATATTGCATAATTTCATGTCAGAAATAGAATTGGATATTTGATGAACTAGACTTGGTTTTATGAAATCAACTAATTGAGAAAGTAAGAAGTTAGAATAAGGGTAATGTTTCCTATTTTCTAACCTAGCCAATAGGGAAATTACAATAAGAGTTGTCAATCTTGTATTCAAGGAGTATCAAAAGAACAAATAAATGATCCATAAAATAAGCAAAGATTATGCCTTGGGTAGAATAAGTTGAGAGTTTTTTTTTTAATGATATTTTTAATATATTTTATAGAGATAAAGACAAAGAGACATTGCATTCAATAAATAATTTTATTCAACATTTTTTCCAAAATGTTAGCAAGTGTAAATATGAAAGATGATGTGTGATGGATGTTTAATGTAAAATAAGATCTTAGCGAGACAATGATATTAAATAAATACAAAATCTTGGAACAAAGATTATATTCTTTTGGAAGAATCGATAAGCTCATTTGGATTTTATGAAACTACTAGATTTTGAATAATTTCATGAAATCATTGAGAAGTTTCAAGAAGAAGTTTGGGGTGTTCTATCTAAAAAATGATTGTTATCTTGACATTAGTTCATTCATATTTTTATCTTCACTCATCATTAAAAGGAAGCCTGTGATCTGAAACTTTAAAAAGCAAGCAAGATTAGAGTTGTGAAAATTTACATTTTTGTCAAAAGTGACACCTTTTGGGCTTGATTTTACACAATTTGATGAAGGGTGCTCCCCTTAATACCACAAATACAACATAAACAAAGAAATATCACAAATTTAGAGAAAACAATATGGGCTTCTTATTATTGTCACAAATGTAGAATTACATAATTACAATATGAAAATTACATGAGCATGTTCCTTACAATAGTCTACAAGATAGAACTATGACTATCACCTAGAATTGCCCTAGATAACCTATATGCCTTCCTTATGTAGGCATTTTTCACTACTTAGGAAGGTTCTAGACACTAAGCCCTAACTCTTGAGGTTGACCAACCTCATATTATTTTATTTAGTTACACTTTATTACATATGATCACTCAAGACAAATTACAAGCTACATTTTTGGATGGGTCCACTTCTAGTCACCATAATTAGAAAAGAATTGACTCGATGGGCTATTATAACCTCATTTTAGAATCCTCAGCTAAATATCTACAACAAGTGATAGTGCAAGTTTTCATTAGCCAAGGTTTTTCCTTGTTTTAGAGCCATGTAGGCCTTCATCACTGGACCTAAAGTTTGGATAGCCAAAATTTATATAGAAAATCTATAATAATTGCACTAACACATGATATGACAATAAAACTCATCTAGCAGGCTAATATGTCCAAGATGAACCTCCACATATGAGATTAGAAAAATTTGAGCACAAAATACCAACTTGCTAGAATTAGCAAGCTCCCACAAATAGCAACTTTGCACAAGAATAACCCTTATTGGAAACACAAAACTGAAAAATTGGAAGTAGAAATAATTTTGGGTGATGCAAGATTGCCTTTACACCTAGGTTGCTCCTACATCAAACACCCAAGGAATTTGAGAAGTGACCCTATCACATCTCAACTAGTCATAGGAAAACCAAGATGATCAACCTTCTCTTGTGATAGCCATAATGAATCCTCCATTGGGATTCATTTCCATTTGACTAGATACTCTTCATAGGTTATGTTCCTTGTGATTCTTCCAACACATATGTCTAATATCTCCCCAATCATGTATGTAGTTGAAGTAGATGTTGGAATACTCCACTATGCTTCTACAACCTCATCTTCATCACCTTTCTTATAATATTATGTCAAATTTGAAATGTTGAATACTAGTGAAATATTTAGTTAAGTGGGAATCTCTACTTTATAGGCATGTCTAGAATTATAGGCATGTCTAGAATCATGCCTTTTTAGTATTTTGCATGGTCCAAACTTCTTCATTTTCAGCTTATTATGTGTACCCACTAGAAATCTCTACTTTCTCAAATGAACCATGACTTCATCACCAATCTAAAATTCCTTATACCTCCATTTCACATATGCCTTAGCCTTATGTTGTGTGTTCATCTTTTTAATGTGCCTCCTCACCTCCTCATGGATGTTCTTCAAATGTTTAACAAAACCCTCTACTTTAGCATTTCTTGTCTCTCCTTTATCCAACTACCCCAATTCAAAAGCATTTATGGTACTACTCCCATATACAATCTGGAATGGTGATTTAACAATGCTCCTATTGATAGAATCATTGTATGAAAATTATGTCTATGGTAAAATCAAATCTTAACCTTTTGGCTTATCTCCAATCAAGCATCTCAACAAATTCCCCAAACTTTGATTCACAACTTTTGTTTGTCCATCATTTTGTGGATGATGGGATTAATTGAACTTCAATTTTTTCTTCAACTTCTTCCATAATGTATACTAGAGATACCTTGCAAACTTTGTATCCCAATCTGAGACTATACTTTTTGGTAGACCATGTAGTCTTACCACTTCTCTAAAAAAACAACTCTACCACATGAACAATATCACTAGGCTTCTTGGAGGGAATGAAATGTGCTATTTTTGAAAAAAATTCCAACCACCACAAATATTGAATCATTCCCTCATTGTATACTTGGTAAACCAAGAATGAAATCCATGCTAACATCTTCTCATGGCTTCTTAGGTATAGGTAATGGATGATACAACCCTGTATTTTTCTTCACTCCTTTCTCCATCTGACATACTATATAATTCTAAACAAATTCCTTGACATTTTTATGCAAAAATGACCAATAATAATTCTTAGCAACCAAAATAATGGTTTTGTCTCTACCAAAGTGTCCAACCAATCTTCCAATATGGTTCTCCTTGATGAGATTCCATCTCAAAGAACTTTTGGGAATGTATAGTTGACTTCCCTTGAAAAACATACCATCTTGGATTATGAAATCCAACCAATTTGTCATGTCAAGTGTAATGGGTTCTATATAAGATTTCTAAGCTTTACCAAAATCAGGATCCTCTGGATACAAATTCTTGAGTTCCTTGAGCCCAGCCACCTCAATCTGCATCTTTGTCAGCAAAATTTGTCTTCTACTAAGAGCACCTATAACTCTCTTAGACTTTCCACTCCTTTTTTTAATAAAAAATTTATAACTCTACAAAAACTCAATCTATTTCAAATGTCTTTGGTTCAATTTTCTTTAACTATTCAAATATTACAAAGGTTGATGACTAGTATACAAAACAAAATCCTAAGGAAGAAGATAGTGTCTCCACTTCTTCAATGTCTGAACTATAGTAGAAAATTCCTGATCATAAACAAAATAATTTATTTTGGCATCATTTAATTTCTCACTAAAATAAGAAATATGTTTACCTTCTTGTCTAAAAAAAACTCCTATTGTAGTACCACTAGCATCATAGTCTACTTGAAACACCTTATTAAAATATGGAAGTGCTAAAATGGGTTGCTTTGTAACTTTCTATTTCAACATATTAAAAATCGTATTGCTCCTAAATTCCACTTAAATTATTTCTTATCCCCTCTCATTGTTTCAATCAAGGGTCCACAAATATTATTAAAACCTCTGATAAACTTTCTATAAAAACTAGTCAATCCATGAAAATATCTTACCTCTATTGTACTCTTTGGAGTAGGCCATTCAAGCATAGCCTTCACTTTTTGAGGGTCAATTTTCAAACCTTCTGTTGATACTACAAATCCCAAGTACACAAACTCCTTCATCAAAAAACTACACTTCTTCAAATTTATTAGAAAGTTTTTGTCTCCCAACTTATCAAACACCTTACAAATATGCATGAAATTCTCCTCCAATGTCTTAATAAAGATCAAAATATCATCTAGGTAAACAATGAAAAACATACCTAGAAACTCCTTCAATACCTCATTCATAAGCCTCATGAAATTTCTTGGTACATTGGTTATCCCAAATGGAATGACTAACCAAGTCATACAACCCTTCCCTTGTCTTGAAGGAAGCTTCCACTCATCTCCTTCTCTGAAGAAAAATTGACGGTACCCACTCTTCATATGTATCTTTTTGAAATACACAACTCCACTCAAACATTCCATACTATCATCCATCCACAAAAATAGAAATTTTTTCATGATTGTGATCTTGTTGATAACTTGTGAATCTATACACATCCTCCATTCTCCATTCTTCTTAGGTGCTAATATTGTTGGTACAACACATGGACTTTGATTCTCTTGAATCTACCCCTTGTGTAATAACTCATGAACTTGTGTGTTGATCTCTTCACTTTCTACTAGTATCATTATGTGTGTTTCCTTGTTTAGAAATTTGGCTATTGGAATCAAGTCCATGTGGTGAAAGATCTTTCTCATTGTGGGTAATCCATCAGGTACATTATCTAACACAATATCTAGAAATACTTATGAAAAATTTGCAACTTCTACAAGTACCTCCTCTACTTCTTCTTTAGCATCTTTTGGAATCATAGAAAAACACATATTCTCACCCCTAATACCCTTGAGAAATTTTTTTCCATCAATAAAATATATTCTATTAGCACTACATACATTTTCTTCTTTCTCCTTCAATGGCTTGAATTTATGTTTAGTCCATCCTTTGTCATAGTGTATGCATTTGCATGCCCATCATGTACAACATGCATGTCAAACTACCACAAACTACCCAAAAAACATATGAAATATGTCCATAGGTATGATATCACAAAGCACTTCATCCTAGTAGCTTCTAATCTTAAACTTCACTAGGCACTACTCATTGGCCATCACCTTGTGTTCATCTTGCACCCAGACAATGTAGTATAGACATGTGTGTTTCTGCCTCATAAGATTTAACTTCTTGACCATCTTTTCTGATAATAGATTTCCATTGCTTCTACCATCAATGATCACATCATAACACTTATCATCACATTTTCACCTAGTGTAAAACAAGATCCTCCTTTGATTGGGTTTATTCTCACCACTCAACAAGACTCTTCTATTAGCTAGGACTTCTCCTATTTCAACATCTTCAAAATGTGAGGATTTGACATCTTCATCAATGTGCACAACTCTAGAATGGCTTTCAATTCTTCTATCAATCCTTCCTTGGGGCTTAGGACACTCAAATTCCAGATTCCCTTCTTCCCCATGGTAAAAATAGGTTCCACAAAAACCCCCTCTACTAGATTCTTTCCATATTCCTCTTCCTCTTTGATCTCTATTATTTTGATAATGGAAATGATTGTTTCACCTATAATTTTTGTTGCTATTACTAGCCTCATCCTTCTTATTTTGATCATCATTTTCACCTCCATAAGACCATTTGCTAGATCTTCCACCATCATCTCTTCCACTATTTATTTTTATCAAACTTCTTATCCATATTTTCCTCAACTCTTAGGGCAACCTGCTATGCATCTTCAATATTTTTCATTCAGACCAGACTTAATTCCTCTCGAATACTTGGCCTCAACAAATTAAGGTAACATGGAACTTTTCCCTTGTCATCTTCTGTGTGACCTATTCTAAAGAGAACTCAATAGAACTCCTTGATAGACTCCTAAATAGATTTTCTCACTTCCTTCAACAAATTCTTGCATTTTGTTCAACAAATTAGGCTTATAATCTATAGGAATGAATTGTCACTTCAATTTGGCTATCCTTAGGTCCCATTTTATGATTTTTTCCTTCCTTCTTTAATGTCACTAGATCTTTGCATGACCCTTCACTTTGTCCTTCAAAAATTTGACCATATCTAAATCTTCAATATCTTCACACTCAAAGTATTCCTCTAATTCATTTATCAAATCAATCAATTCCTCTAGGATAAGATTTCCTAGAAATCTGAGAACCTCAAACTTAGGTCTTTTTCCAATCTTGGAAATGGACCTAAAAACCGTTCTTCTTTAGGGTCACAATGTTAGTGATAGAAATAATATAAATCAAATATGTCATGATATAGATTACTTTATAAGTCATTTTTTGAGTAAATATTTTAAACTTGTAATTTTATTTGACCATTTTTTTGTGTGGATAGAAACCCTAATTATATGATTTGTAATTTTCATGATGTAAAAGCTAAATAATCCCATCTAGGTAATGTAATTAATGTTTGATATTTTGCATTATAAATGCATATAATTTGTGTTGAATTCATAGTTTGGTTAGCTACCATCTATGTGGATTTTGAGAATTTATTTTCAAGATTCAAGAGCCAACATTGTTTCTATGTGATTATTCTTGTAATTCATTAAATCGGTGTTAATAGTTATTTAATTTACCCATTGTGATGAATGTTTGGAGAATATATTATTTTTTTTACTTAAGGATAAGTGTGTTTTACAATTGCATAAATGGATGGCTTTTTTATTTGATGAATTTTGAGAAATCTTACATCTTACTAATGTTCCATTGGTGATTGCATTTGCTAAATATGAATTGTAAGTTATCCTAATTCATACTTGTGGGTTTTCTCTATCTATCTAACATTTAATATGCAAGTTGAATCATTGATGCTAGATGTCCAATAGGATTTTATTTTAGTAATTGTCTTAAGATCTCTTGTTACTCTCATCTTTTGATATTTTGAAAAGACGGTTTCAATTTTAATTTCAATTTAGAGATTAATTTAGATTGCTTTGATAAATTTGTATGCATATGTGCATGAAAACCAAAAATATTAAAAAAAGTCTTGTTAATTTTGTTCCATCTATCCCATTCAAAATTAGAACTAGAAAATGCCTCCTTGCAAAAAATCACATTTATCTTCAATTGAGTCTCTACATGATTCTACCATGAAAACCACCAAGAAACTTTGGGAGTGATTATTATCATTCTTTCAAGAGATGGATTTATATTAAATCTTTGTATTGTTACAATGTGTAAAATTGACAATAAATAGAAGTGGTGTTAGAAGGAGGGTATCTGACAAAAAAAATTCTAGAAAAACTTTAATATTTTTCATTAGAGAGGTTAATATGGATGCTTAGATCATTGCTGAAAAAGGAAGAGTTCGTCAAACTCATTGAAACATCACAAGACCCAAAAAGATAAAGGAAAAACCAAGGTAGATCTTATTGATCTTCCATGTGGACCTCATAATTTCTAAATTCAACAATCACAAGTTGATGTCCAATATATTACCAATATTTTTTCTTCAAATTAGAACTTACCAAAACCCATTTAGATGATTTAAAAAAAAAATCTCAAATCTCACCAATTAACTTAGTTGCACCTATGAATAACTTACCAAAAACTAGAGAGGGTCTATCCAAAATTTAGAGAAATTTGCAATCACAAAGAAATCTAGTGTCAACATGTGATGTGTCACTTATTTACTTATACATTCAGGCAGATTGCATATAATAGGTACCTCAACCTACCTCTTGGATGCATAATTACATGGAAAGAACTTGAGACTGAGTTCCTTAATTGGCTTAAATTGTATGTTGCTCACATGAACTTATATCATCAATTTATTATTTGTGAGAATAAGCTTAATGAACCTTTGGCTATGTTGAATCTCTATTTTTAGAAAATGCACCAAAGACCTAAGTCTCTTTATTTCATTTATGTTCACATAAAAAATCAATTTTACATTAGGGCCATATATCCTTTAACTAATATTTTCTTGAGAAGAATCCCACTTTAAAAAAATAGATACCTTAGAAAAGGTTTGAAATGAGGCTATACTTTTCATGTAGAAAATAGACCCACAATCTTTAGGGAAAATTAATTTATTGCTATCACTTAAAAACTCTCCTACTACAAATATGTTTCCATCCCTTAACCATCCCTTGGTAAATAATTTTCTATTTATTAATCCAATACCATTATCTCTCATTACTCCATGAACACCAATGATTACATACATAGGATATGAACCTCACAAAACCACTTTATTTGAACAACAAGTTTTCCAACCTAGTGATACAAATAGAAACCTGGCATTTGAATTAATGGCCATCAAAAAGAATTTGTCATAGGTTACCAATGAACTCACTAGATTGTGGTTGAATCTTTCACAAACCCAAACTTCTTACTAACACAATCATGTTAGCCCTAAGTTTTTCCTAATCATTCAAAGTCAAATTAAAATAAGCACTCTAATAATTCTCATGAAAAGAGAGTATATAAAACAAGGCTAAATAGAATATGCAATACACACCCTAATAATGATGGTGTACCATCCAATAATAAAAATGTGTATATATATGCACCGATGCAAACTTTGCTAGTTCTAAAAGTGTGTTTCAAAATTATGCTAGGTATAGGGACATGAGACATAATGTACCATCTTAGATTAATGAAGAATCCCTAGTTCATTTTAATTTCATGCTCTTTGATCCATATATGCCCAAGATAGGGGAAGGTAATTTCAAACAAGAAGAAGAGGTTGTGTTCCATTTCCAAAGGGATGGAGAACTATAATACTTAGAGATTCACATTTTTCAAAGTAGCAATAAAAATACTTATAATTTGAGAAGTAGAAAGGTAAATTTGGTAGATGGTATCCTTCCAGGAATGCATTCTACTTCGTCAGATCCAAGGGCTAGAAATAATCCCACACCACCTAAGGGGTCAAATTTTACAAATTCATCCTTAGAGAACACTTTATTTATTCTTTGAAACTCCTTCACATCATGAGAAAAGTACATTATCATGTTAGATCTTATGAAAAAAAAATCTATCTTGATTTATGATATGGTGTCTGATTGCCCCTAACAAAAATAAATTTTACTTTATTTTTTTTATCATTCTTAGCTAGATTCTCCAACTAGTACATTGTGGACACAAACATTCACATAGTTGAAGCTCTACCCACTATGTTCAAAGAAATGATATGATCCCCTCCATTTTATTAATATTTTGGATCTTTAAAAAATAATTACGCAATTTCTTGATAGATTTAGGGGCTTTTTGTAATGTTGTGTCACTATCTGTTTGTCAAAATTTAAGGATGACACCTCAACTAAGTAAAAGGGTTGTTGTAAAATTAGATATGATGTAGGTGAAATTCATTAGAGTCATGAAAGATGTTCACCTTCAACTATTAGAATATCCAAGGATAAAGGAATATTTTTATATACATGTTGTGGGTATCACAGTGATGTATGACATATTTCTAAGTAGGGAATGGACCAAATGTCTAAGGGGTTGTCTTCCTAATAATTTTAAATGATTATGGATTATTTGAAAGGGATTAAATAATTAGATAAAAATAGATGGTTAACCAAAGATAAAGAATATTATTAATAAATACAATGCCTCTAGTGAAGTATTCTTCATACAATTATATTTGGTTCTATACAAGCTAGACATATTTTTCATGTTTCAAGTACAAGAAAAGGATTTGTTTCTTGTATCACCAAAATCACTCCAATTTTTCTTGTGTTAGCTTCCAAGATGTTTATCCAAGGTCTATAATAGGATTCCAAAGAATGATTAGGTGAAATATTAAGTTTGGAAGACATAAGCCCAACCCCAATCTCGGATAGTGTAAGTACCTATTATGATGGGTTCTTGCCACCATATGTGAAATACCAAGTTGAGATATAAATTACTATATATAATCATGATATCATTGTGCTCCCCCCATATGATAAAGTGAAGGAAAAGATTGGATCTAAGAAGGTTTCTTCATCCTTGAATTATGAGTCATATAGGAATACATCAAACACTACTCCCCAATTAGTTGAACTAGGAGATAATCCTAAGGTGGTGCCTAAGCCAAAAATAAAAAAGAGACATTAAGAGTAGAAACTTAGATTTGATGGTTCCAAATGCAAGCAAGGAGGCAAAGTTGAGATCTAACTAACCCACATAGTAAGTCTTTGTGTGCTACACATAGATGTATGTACTAACAACTTTAAAAAGTATGAAGCATTACTTGAAGGTATTCACATGGCATATGAGTAGAAAGTCAAAGATCTAGTCATTGATGGTGACTCTTAATTGGTAATCAATTAAATTTATAGCCACTATTTGTGCAATAGAAAGAGGTTGATTGCATATCATAATTGGGTTTAGGACTTAGTTGAATATGTTACGTAATTTAATATCAAATCAATTCTTAGATATAAGAATAGCATAGGAGATGCTTGTGTTGCTTATACAAGTGTAGTAATACCTTATGGAAATGCTTGGTTTGAAAAGATTATTGCTTAGATTGGTTGTTTATATGTCCATACTAGATAAAATAATGAATTTCTAGGTGTTCTTAGACAATCTCTATGAGAGAAAGTTAATTTCCACAATGCATAGATAATCTCTAAATGTTTCTAGAATTGCCTATGTAATTTTTTTTGCATCAATGTTTTGGATCACACTATGTGATCCATCATTAGGTAGAACGATAGAGAGAAAAAGAAGTGGTGCATTTGAGAAGAAAATAACTAATGAGAGGTCAAATAAGAAAGAAGAATTGGATGATGAAGGGATTCTAAATTTAAATACAAAAATATTCCTAAAGGCATGGTCATGTTAGAAATAATCTTTGACAGATATGAATTAGCTAGCAAAAAGAGGATTAGTCCCTATCATAAGAGGTGACAAGTTGTGATGTTTATAATATGGACACTAATGATGATACACATGAGGTCCACATTAGGAAGTTTGGTAAAAATAAAGAAAATAAATGCATGATGTGACTACTTAAAGATTATATAGATGTCATAGCTTAGAGTTGTGAAGATCTCAAGATTTATGATATGTTAGTCATCATGCACAACATACCATTAAAACCTGATGCTAATCTATTTCATCAAAGGTAGAGGCATATAAACCCAATAATATATCCCTTGATACAAAAAGATGTTCAAAATTTATTGGATGCAAATATCATCTTCCCAATCAAGTACTCTACATGGGTAGAAAGCTTAATACCTAATTGGAAGAAGAATGGGAAAAGAATGGGGAAATTAGGTTGTGTGTAGATTTTAAAATCTGAAAGGCTTCACAAAATGAAAATTATGTACTACCTACACTTGATGGAGTGTTAAAAATAGTTAGTGGATCACATATTATGACTTTCCTTGATGGATACTTAAGATATTATCAAATCATGGTACAAGAAGTAGATAAACTTGTTAATCCCATGGCGAGATATATTGTCAATTAGTGTCAAAACACTTAGTCATAATAGAAAGATAGTAGTAACCAAGTTATTGGCTAACAATGTTAACCTAGCATGGAGTAAGAAGTATCAACTAAGTTTTAGTGTCAACCAAGTTGATAATTCTTAACAAGTTGCAGTGTTAACTAACTTGATAGTTCTATCGAGCTCTAGTGAGAACTGAGTCATCAGAGTATTCTTGTTCCAAGATGATAATCAAGATGGCTAAATAGTGTGAACTAAGTCAGAAGTGTTTACCTAGTGATAAATATGAACTAAACATCTAGTATTAACCAAGTGCTAGAGTTAGCCAAGGTGACAGTGTCACCCAAGTGTCTTCGGTATCACCCCAGTAAGTCATTAGACCCAAGTTACAACATTGAGCCAACATGGTAATTATTTTTGGAACTATTTATGTTGTAGAAAACCTATGATCAAATTATTTAGATGGATATAAGTATGAAGTTTTTTTGTATCCAAAAATATCATCATACCATGAGTTAAAGAACATCAAATAGAAGTGAATATGGAAGAGCAGAATATCTAGAAGGCTACAAGTAGCATAACAAAAGGAAAAGACTCATCTATCATAGTTAAGTGATCAGTTTACTTCAAAGGATCTTCATCAAAAATTAGAGTTACATTTCAGAGATCAATCCACTAATTCATCCTAATATGTGCATCAGTCTCAAATCCTTTAATAGGGTGGACCTAAAAATCATTTGCAAAAAATCCTAATAGAGTATATACTTAATTGTATTGTATAAATCCCTTCACAAGGTGGACCTAACAATCCTTATTACTCTTGACCAAGTAGATCACCAAAAATGATCAATTGTAATCCTTAACAAGCCAACTTTATTATTGCAGTAGTGAAGCATTATGGGTGTCATCCCCACCCCCATTTATACTTTCTACTTGGAGGGTTTTTGGGTTACCAAATATTGTGTTATGGTTTTATTACTTTATTGCTTTATCTTTCATGCATGCAAGTATATTAGGTAATAAAACAAAGTGGATTAAGAGAATTAATTTTAAGTGGTTCTTGATTCCACACTCCCCCACCCACCCAAAGTTTCCTAGTCTGCATTATATTTCCAACAAAAATAATGTTTGTATTAACCACTATGTGGGAAATATTTTTGTTTTGTGACATGTTCTTTATATTAATTAATGTTAGTCATACATTCCAACATGCAAGAACTACTTTTAAGGGGTTGGTAAATAAATGTATTGTGATGTATATGGACAACCTTAATACTTTTTTCCCCAAAGAACATGTTTGATGACATTTATGACATGCACAAGGTGTTGAAGAGGAAATGACTTGGAGAAAGCTTCTAGGACATGTTATTTTAAAAACTATGATTTTAATAGACCATGACATAGTGACCTAGGAGAATCTTCTAGGACATGTTATTTCAAAAACTAGGATTTTAATAGACCCTAGCAAGGTCGATAAAAATTTCAATACAGTTCCACCTAATAGCAAAAAAAAGTTAAATTATTTCTTTAGAAAGATCAAATTTTCTAGAAACTTCATTAGTGGTTTCATGAAGATATTTCATCCATTAGGTGACATGTCAAAAAAGGATGCTCATATTGAATGAACTATGATGATCACCACTTCTTTGTAGGTAAGCTCAAACTATAACTTTCTTTTTAAGGTTTAACCTTTCTCTTTAGAGCATTCTTCTATGGTTATTCTTACACAAAAGAAAATGGAGAAAATCAAAGATTGATCATATTTATGAGCTTCTCTCTTAATAATTATTAAACCAAGTATGCTAATTTAGCTAAGCAATATTTCACATTGGTAAAGGAAATGAATAAATTCACATATAATAGCCTCAGGAGTAAGATTATCACTTTTGTACCTCATCTCATGGTGAAACTATTATTTATACAATATGATTTGAGGGAATAAAGAGGAAAGTGTATGGCTACCCTTCAATAGTTTTAATTATAAATTCAACTCATGAAGTTGGTATTACATCAGGATTGACCAAAATGATTGTTGGTTTAGATAAGGGTTTAGTGTGCCAAACATACACTAATGAGGGTCATATTAGATATGTAGTAGTATGATATAGTGCCTTGTCTTCTCCATAATTGGTGTCCCAATAGAATTATCATCTCCCCATGAAAATATTTAAAAAATTAAATGTGGTTCCTATATATTAAGGAATGGATAACTCTATAAGCACAATTATGAAAAGTTACATCTAAAATTCCTAAAAAAAGATAAAGAAAAGTAGGTATTGGAGGGTTTTCATGAAAAGTATGGAATAGGACATGAATCAATAGAAGCTACTTCTCATCAAATACTTAGGTTAAGATATTATTGGCCTTTTTTCTTAAGGATACTAATCAACATGTGCAATCTTGTCATATCTTCCAAAAAAGTGCAACTCACAAGAGGCACCCAACCATGCCCCTCTAACCTATATATGTGGTAGGCACATTAATCCAAATTATTTTTCAAGGCAATGATATATTATAACTACAACCAATTACTTCACTGAATGGGCCAAGGCTCAAGCATACACAAATCATACCACCAAGATTGTTAGAAAATTATTGCAAGATCTCATAATCCTAAGGCTTGGAACCTTTTTATTTATCATATGATAATGGACCCTCTTTCTCTATAGCTACACTTAAACAATGGTAATCTGAGAATCAGGTAATGGTTAAAATTTTCTTCTAATTATCACCCTTAAGGAAATGGTGTAGCAAAATTTACCAACACAAATATAGTCATTGTGATTAAACACCTCTTAAATAATAGCCCTAGATAATGACATTCACAACTAAAATATGCTTTGTGGATTGATCAAGTAAGGATTAAAAGTGATTTAGATACATCCCCTTATCAAATAGTGTATGGTTTGAAACCATTTTTCTTATGAAGCCAAAAATCTAGACATTAAATTTCATGATTGGATACATTGAAGGTTAAGATATGGTATATATTAGACTCATGAATCTACAAAATTTTGAAGAGAAAAAAATAATATCCCTAGGGAATGTATCTAAATATCAAGGTATTATTAAGCATTGGTTTGAAAAACAAGCTACAATCAAAGCCTTTAGGATTTTTTTTTTTTCTCATGTGGGACAAGGCAAAAAAAACTTAGGAAGCCATGCCAAGTTTGAAATCTTGTGGACTAGCCTATACCAAGTTGAAATGAGTGTAGGGGAAAATACTTTTATTATTAATACTTTGGACAGGGAGTTGGTTCCATTACCAATCAAAGGTCATCTTTTCTTAGATTACTTTGAATTTGACATATAGGTGATTTGTCACCTATGTACAATAGTAGTTTATGTTATTTTCTTCTCTTCTTTGTTTTGTTGTTATTTTTGTTGTCCTTTGAATCTTTGTGTTGCAAGATTAATTTTTTCAAGGTTTTCCTCAAAAGGTGGTGCACTCACTTGTTCTTGATAGAGGGCAGGGGTATTTCTTAGTAAAAACATTCAAATAATGTGTCCATGCAAGAAGAAAGTACTTGAAAGTTAGGAGTCAAAATGTGTTTTCATAGCTGATCTAAAATGTGTTCAATACTAGATATATGAATCAAAAAATATATTTTAAATAAAAACTCTTAAATATTAGATCGGTTGATTGTGTGTTTAATTAAGTCTATAACCATGTTGACTAAGATGATGATCACTAGTTTTAGAACCCTTTATTTAGCATTTGACTAAACCCACATACCAAAGTAACCCAATGCAGTCTACAAATTACCTTGAAAATTTTTACTCAAAAAAAATTAACCCAATGAAGGTCCATAAATGTATGTATACTTAAATAAAAATGTGACCCGAGAAGATCTACAAATAAATGTATGCATCATCAAAAGAATGGCCCAAGAAGATCTGCAAATGAATCAAAAGAATGAATAAAGTCAAAAAATACGAGAGACAATTTACTGTGAATCTTAGTTAATAATGTGAAAGATAGTATTTGGTTTACATTCATTTGAGTTTCTTTTTTCAAGGTGTTAACTAAATGAATACACATAAAGTGCACACTAGATAGGTAAGCAATTGAATATCAATTTAGAGGCTTATGAAATGATGTTCCCATGACTAATATTTGTGTTTATTCTATTGTGAGACAAGTATTGAAAGGTTGTTTGAAGGTGAAGAAATATCAATTTCATTTCTCATTTTATCAAAGCTATTTATTGTGTCTCCATATTTCACACTTCATTCTATCCACTTATCCTAATGGGGGGCCCCTCTTATTGTGTTTTCCTCATTTATGGAGACTCAATGTTAGGTTTACTTATCTCTTTGATGAGTCATATTGTAGTCGGACTCTTCCTGGTTTACAATTATTTCTCATTGTTTCCTTTTTGGATATTTTCTTGTTTTTAGTTTTTTTTGGTTTCTCTTTCATACTTTTAGAGTTTTGGAAGTCCCTTAATCTTCAATGCCCTTAAATCTCTAGTCTTCTAACCCTCTCCAAATATTAATTACTTGTGAAAAGCCTTTGAGCATTGGTATTTTAAGGGGCTCTTCTACCCTTGATACCCCAAATGTTTGACATGACAATGCATAGTGGGGGTGATATTGGCTAGTGCCTATAAATCGATGATTACAATTTTATTGTCGTATCATGACTTTAGCGAACTTTAATAGTAACTTTTTTTCTCACTTTCAACAACATTTTTCTATTTATTTGTGGCTTATTTTTTCATTAGACCCTCAATCTGTGTATCATTGTGATCATAGTTGCAATAGTATTGGTCTTAACTTTTTATTTGAAGAAGGGTTTTTTTGTTTGAGCCCTAGTATTTGGTCTTTTCTTAGTTTTTTAAAATTAGTTACTTTCTTAGTTTTTAATTCCTTTTTATTATGTCTAGCTTTTAGGAAATTGGGGTTAAAGGTAGAGATTTATAGTCACCCTAGATTTATAAACCTTTCCTTCATTGATGATTTTCCCCCAAAGCCCTAGTTTATTTCTAAATCCTAACCCTAGTTTTAAATTTTCCTAGTGTTAAGACCTTCTAATCCAATAGGGAGATCAAAGTCCAAATCCTTGATCATCCATCCAAATTATTAGCATGCTAAATGCCTTGGGCATTCTCACCTCACTTTTAGAATGTCAGAGTCTTCAAGATTTTATTCCCCAAAAGTTTACCAAAGCTCAAATCTTTGAGGCCTTATTTTCTATTGCCTACTACTTGACTCCCTTTCAAGTTTCAAGAGATAGGGGTGCCCTAAGACCCCAAACATCCAACCTCTCTAATCTTTGTATTAAAACCAAACCCTGAGCCTTTCAAAATTAGGTTTGAAATGGCCAAACTTTGAACAAAGGCATCAAACTCTAATACCCTAAATGTATGGAAAATATATAGTATGCTCATTTTCTCTTAGCTTTGACCCTTTGGTTATAGTTTTTGGGATTTAATTTATATTTTTTGAGATTCTAGAGTTTTTAATATAGTTTTTTTGGTGACAAGTAGATTTCAAGTGTTTCACAATTTTTTTTTTTGTCCTTTCAACAAGCCATGTTGACAAGTATCCTCTCTCTGAGTGTAGGTTTACAAGAATGATTACACCATTAGAAATGAAGTAAAATTTCAAACGATACCATACTTTTTCTAATATGGTTAATATACATAGTGAAATTATACAAACTAAAATAGGTCACCTAGACTTTAATGACTTCTTGAAGAATATTACAAATCCCTATGGATGATCATTTGATGTCACTACCATGGTCTTCTTGAAAATTATCAATGCTATAAGGAACATAGTGCCAATTATCTCACAATAATTGATCATGATGATTATTGATTACTATGCTACTAATAAAAGGAGAGAAAAGAATAAATTTGGTGTTTTACCTATGGATATTCAACTAGATATGATTGAATAATTATTTCATATCCCAAGTGTCAATTTATATTACATTTTTTTATGAAAGATTAAGGGATGTTACTTCCAAAGTACTCCATATATTTATGATAAGTTGGATAAGAAAAAGCAACCCTAGAAGGAGGGAAAACTAGAAAAAATGGATATGTGAAAAGCCTACCTAATTGAAGATATGCATATTTATTTCACCATGTTAATCAAAGTCTATGGTTTTACATAGGTATTAATATTAGAGACATAGATGGTAAAGTTAATTCATATCAGTAGGAGTAGCAAGCAAAAGATTTATTGGGGAATTTTAATCAGTGATAATCTCAATTTATAATTGATAAGGGTGAAGAATAACCCAAGGTTCTATATGATTATGTACATTGTATGTGTGCTAGTTGCACAAGTAGATTATTTGAGGCTCTACAAGAAGAGATCCTTATGAGATTCAAAGGAATTCACTTATATATTATACCCCTAGTTGTTGAGGAAGGAAAAATATCAACACTATTCATCTAGAGTATAGGGTTACCAATGATGCACATTTTTGTGATCATTCACTCAATAGAAAGATATTATCTAAAAAGATTGTCTAAAGAAGTTGTAGTAAAGATACAAATAAAAGAAATCTATTATATTTAATTTAGAACCTTCTCTTAGCTAAGAGTGGTAGGGTGTATCTTAAACCCAATGAAGCACCCACAATATACCTCAAATAAGATTAGTTTGATAAATATGAGAAGGAAACTTGTTGATGCTCATGAGATAGATAGTGAAGAAGTACAAGCACTATTGGGATGTTTCAATATTTATCAAGATGTTACATAGTACAATATTTTTAGGTAGCTAAATCTATCTTATTCAAAATTGAATGAGTGCTTGTTGGATGAGATTAAGGTTAGAAAAAGTAGGTTTGACCTGATTGGCACAAGATAAATGGAGCTCAATATAAGTATGAACCTCATTTGGAGTATCATTAAGAAAACTAAAAAGATGAATATGAGGTCATGATTAGGGATTATTATAGGTTTTAATTAGAACTGGCACATCATTTCACCAAGTCCAACATTCCTCTACAAACTTGGGACAATGATTTAGTAAATGTCTTGGGTCCTTTTGTATAATAAGGACAAGGTCTAAAACCAAGCCATCTTAAATGTTGAAGTTGGATCCCAAAAAAATGATGAAATCAATCAGAGGGAAAGTTATTTTGTAGCTATGACAAAGAAGTGGATAAATATACCCTTGAGAATGCATCTAGTGCACATGAAGATCAAGGTGGACATGTATATGTTTAAACAAACACTTCATCTTGCTCCTACTATAATTACAAGTCATGCTAAGAACTTGGCAACAAGAAGATCCTTTTTATAGTATACTAGTATACCAAGACACACCAAAGAAGAATCCTCCTAAATTGTTTACTATGGAGTCTATCCCCATAAAAAGCATAAATACATCAACAAATGTCCTTTCGATATCTGGGAAAAGGAAGGTCCCATTTTTCAGACTATGATTTCCTAAATCTACAAAACTTGAATTAAAGAAGAAATTATACCAAATGATAAGGAGGAAGACCTTTTTCTCCCCTACTCTTGACACATTTCTAGAGAGAGAGGAGCTTAGTGAGGATGATGTATCTCTAGTGAGAATAACTTAATAGGCTATCACAATTGTCCAAAAGACATAAACATAGGAGTTAGATAGGCCTGATTCATAGGTGGAAACATTGGGGTCTAAGATGAATACTAAATACAAGGAAGATGTGGGGGATCAACTAGGGTTGGATGAGTTTTATGTGTCATATTTTTAATGAATCCCCACCTTTAAAGAGTCATCACAAGAATTGAGTGGTGGAGATGAAGGGATTAGTAGAGGTATTCCAAATGACACAATGAAAATTGATATTCAAGTATCTCCTCCTTTCCAGTTAGAAGAACCTTATGTAGAAAATTAAGGAGGAATATCCTAAGGTTGAGGTCTAGATTACTCCATCCACTTAAGAGGTGTCAACTAAGAAAACTAACCACAATGGTACACAAGATGAGCCAAGGGATAAATAAATACAAGTAATACTCAAAAAGGATTGTAGGAGGGAGAATTTTATACAAGTTTATAGGCTAAGGAGGTGAAGGGAAATGAGTCAGTATAGGTTGAGAATAAATTGGAAGAGAAATCATAGGTGTCTCAACCTTAATTGAATCTAGAACAACAAGAAGAGCTTGACAAAGAGCATCAAAAGGATCTTGCATCCCCTTAATCTTACAAACATAGAGATGAAACTCAAGAATATAAATACAAGGAAAGGAAGGAGAGGAGGAAGAGATGCAAGTCGGGTCATCCATGATTAGTGGATCTCCTTATGAACCACTTATGACTAGATCCAAACTCACTTAACTAGCAAAGTTTATCTAGTTGGAATACCCAGATGACTAGGGGGTGAATTAGTGATATATCAAAAATAATCATGATTTAACTCTAAACCAATCGAAAAGAAAAAAAAAAGAACCTCAATACCATTAAATGTATGTGCATCAAAATTGTAATATAATGTAAACAAAAAAAAAATGCACATTGACACTTTTTTTAATAGTGAAAAACCTCTGAGGGAAAAAACCACTCACTCGGCCATTTTTACTATGCCTTGCTAGAAAAAATTGATGCCTTACATAGCATACATTGTAGCCTTATTTAGCTAAGGTAATACCTTAGATAGCAACCTCTACCTCATATAACACTTTCTACCTTGAACAACCATTACATTTTTCCTCTCATGACATCTTTAATAGAAGAACCTACTTTCCATACAAATACATGAATAATTAAAAAAATTAAATGGAAGTGTTACTCTATTTCAATACAATACAAAACATTGAGTTCAACTTTATCCTTCATATCACTTTCCAAACACCAATTGCATATGTTGTGTCTATAGAAAACATTGTCTTGATCAAATAATTCCATCATAGTTCAGGTAATAGATTATCTCAACATCAAAATCATTATTATTTTAAAAATTGCATATTCACTTCATATTTTCAAATCTGATTAGTTCACGTCTTTGTTAATAATCAATATTTTCAAAACTGCACATATCACACTATCTCAATTTTGATTTGAGCAAATCTCCAAACTGCATATATTTAACTATTTTTAATCTTATCCAAACATTTAACTTATGTCTCTACCAATCAATCAAAATTCTCAAAAAATCACAAAACCTTCTAAGTATGTGTAAAATAATTAGATGCAAGTCAAGACTTGTGTACATTACTTAGCCAGTCAAATTTTACTTAAAACTTCTATTTTAAATTCAATGGTGAATACAATAATGTAATAAAAATTTCTAAGATTTTAAGAGATGGGACGTGGTGAATGGTTGGAAGGGGGAACAAATTAAATTGTAGGAGGACAACTAGTTGGGAGGGATGCCTCTTTTACATAGTAAATTCTCTCAGCTAGAAGGGGTGTTAAAGCTGAAATTTGGTGAAAAGGTTAGCAATACCTTTCTAGATAGAGGAGGTAGAAAAAGATATTTGGGGGTGGGGGAGGGCTAACAACTTAGAATCCTTAGCTGGTAAGCTAAATGAAAGGTTGGAAGCTTATAGGATTATTCTATTTCTAGAGGAGGATATGATTGCTTGGGAAAGAATATCCAATGGGTCCTTCTCTATTAAGTCTTCCTACTACATAATGTTTGATTGGGATATTAACACACCCCCACCCCCCCAACCATATTAGAAGAAGGTTTGAAATAATTAGCTAACCCCTGAACTCATTTCTTCTAGTGGACTGCTCTTCATGGTAAAATTATTACCATTGGTAATATGAGAAAAAGAGGATTCAAATTCCTAATATATGCTACTTGTGAAAAGTGAATGAAGAAAGAATATAGATTATCTTCATTAACTTTCCTTTTCTCTAAATATTTAGAAATCTATTTTGTAAAAAATTCAAATTGAGTGGGTCTTGAAGAAAAACTTGAAATAATTTATTTTAAATTGGAACTACCCCTTCTTGCAACCTATGCTCAGGATCACATGGAATGTGATCCCTCCCCATGTTCACTAAGGAATTTGGAAGGAAATGAATAATAGGATTTTTAGGGAGATGCAAAAAAGAGAGGAGATAATGTACAACATAATCGTTAGACTACTTAAGAAAAATTTGGAAAATAGTAAATGGAATATGCCTAACATTCCCCACTTATAAATTAACATATGGTTTCTATGAGGTGGAATATCCCAAATGCTTTCAATAAGTTTGATAGGTACTCTAAAAACTTAAAAAGGAGGGATACTAAATGGATTCCCCCAATATATCCAAAAGTGAAACTCAATTTTGATGGTGTTGCCATAAATGGATGTGCTTTTGGTGGGGGTGTTATCAGGGATTCTACTGTTAGACACCTAGTGACTTATGCAAGAAACTTGGGAAACATCTCTAATAATGTGGCTGAAACTATTGTGCTTTATGGGGATTGAAGCTAGTTGTCAACCTAGGGTGGAAGAAGATTTGTATTGAAGGTGATTCCATGATGGTAATGTAGGTGGTTAAAGGGAACTATGACTTGGCATAGTCAATAATTGACATTAAAGGGGATATTTGGCACATCCTAACTAAACTTGAGAGTTATGACCTTCATCACACTTATCAAGAAGGTAAAATTGTGGCATATGTTATGGCCAATAATGGGTTGCATGTTCAGGGGTTAAGGTGTTGGAGGCAAATGGGGTAGGGTGTTTTTTAGTGGCGAATATTTGTAATGTTGCAAATTTTAGAAATTTTTGGCTAGTAATTTGGCTAATGATTTAAGATTTAATACAACCTAAATTGCCACATTTTTATTAAATTTAGTTCTAAAATATTTAAAATGGCTCAATAATTTATTTTATTAAAAAAATTAAACTCAAAGATTTGTCACAATATTCGATACGTGATTAGATTTGGTTCACCTAAATATTATTAATTAGCAAAGAAAACAAAATTAATTCACCAATAATTAGCATAATTATTAGTTACTTTACGGATGTATTACCAATATTTAGTTTTCACTATTGATTTAAAATATAATGTAATTATCCTCATAATTTCCATTAGATAAAACATATTGAATTTTGATTTGTAATATTCCATGATGATTAGCAAACTTCCTATTATTATTTAGAT
Organism: Cupressus sempervirens; assembly: GCA_028749045.1. NCBI lineage: Eukaryota > Viridiplantae > Streptophyta > Pinopsida > Cupressales > Cupressaceae > Cupressus > Cupressus sempervirens. Next base: position 486,234,107 of record CM053785.1, read on the forward strand.
TCACCAATATTTTCTACTCAAAAATTATGATTCCAAAATAATCGCTAATTATATAATATTTAAAATTAAAAAATTGAAAGATTTGCCTATAACAATAATTTGGTTTTTCAAAATAATGAAAGATTCGCCAATAATTTATATCTTTTTCTAGAGGAGGTTTCTTCAAGTTTATGCTACAAATGGAGTCCATCCTAGTAGAGGTTTGCACCCTTGTTGAGAGGGGGCAAAAATAGATAGGGAGTATAGTGAACAATCTAAAACTTATGTTTTGTTATTGGACCTTGTGGGTGGTGGTTATATTGAGGTAGGACATGGGTTCAAATTTGTTTTAAACTAAAAAGAAGTGAGAGATATTATTTTAATAATAATATTAGGGATTGGAAAAGGTACAATTTTGCAATAGTGATATTTAGTGGGTGAGAGCCAATGGATATTTTAGAGGATTATGTGAGTATAAGACATAGAGTGAGTATTTATTATATAATTATGAAACTTTCAAATGGCCCTTTTGACCACAATCCCTAGAGGATTAGGTGGAAATTAAGGAAAGGAGAGGACGACATTACATGTGTTTGTCTACTATTGAAGGGATGGATTTTTTAAGTGCATATCTTATTATTATTATAGTAGCTTGGCCTCTAAATTATTTTTTAATAAATTTGTATTCAATTTATTTCAAAGGAAAATAGAAGAAAGTAAGGGTATCTCCAAATTAACAATTGAGAGTTCTAAGAGATTTCAGAATAGAGCTTAGAGATGAGGGGGTGATATGGTATGCATTGAGCCTTCAAGAATTAAGGATTGTGCGAGGAAGTCATGTACCTAGATGGATCTAAGTGAGGGTGGCCTAGTTCCATTTATGGAAGCCATAACATGGTATGATGACAATATATTGTCCCAATTTGTGGATTCCTAGACTGAGAGGAGAGTTACCATTAATGTCATTCCCTTCCATGTGAACCAAAAAATTGTCACCATGGCTATTGGTATTTCTATGGATGGGAAAAAATGGAAGAAGGTCATGAAGATCACTGATGAGACTAGTATAAATAGATGTTTCAAGAAGAATGAGAAACTAGTGAGATTTAGATGTGGATTTAACTAAGAAAGTCTCTCGCTCCCATGGAATGAGGTATACTTCATGCTCATGAAATATATTACCTTAGAGGGTAGGTTTAGTATTTGATATTACTAGCATTTCCCATTATTAAATAAATTTAGGCATCATGATGAAATTTCCATTCCATTTTTTTGTTTCATGACTTAAAAGCCATTGTTGTGGATATTAGGGATAGAATAAAAAGGGGTAAAAGTTACACTATTTTACATCAAAGTCTCATTCTTCAGATTTATAATTTTCATTTAGGCCTAGCTCCACTATGTTATATTTTTAATAATTAGGACCTACCTGATCCATTTGGTAATTTTGGGGGTTGTTCTGGCATCCCTACTCCTCAACCCTTGCCCTCTTCCACACCCTTAGGGAACACCAAAAAGAATGGGACCCAAAAAATGTAGAAGATGAAAATGGAAAAAGGAAGAAATTGACCTCATTTATTCAGAGGAGGAAAATGATGGGGTAGAAGGAGATCAATTGGACCAGCTAAGAGTAAAGTTGGGATGAAATAGAAAGCTTGTAGAAATTGGGAGGTGAATTAGGAGATGGAGTCAGATGCTAGTAAGATAAATGGGAAAAAGGAGAAGAAAATATTGGAGGAGGAAGAATTTGAGTTGACACGGATTGGGGATACTAGCTCAGATTTGGAGGAAATGAAAACTAACAAGAAAAAGAAGAATAAGTTTAGCCAAGAAATTACCCATGTGTCTATGATTTTCACTATGAATATGATGGATTTCACCTCTAAAGTTACCCTTCTCTAGGGAAACATAAGGATGATTTTCCAATGATGGTTGCTTACCCTGTGTAAGTGGAGAAAAATGATAAGAAAATAGTCTCCATTGACCTATTGGTGATGCAGTCACAAACTACAAAGGTTGCAAAAGAAAACTATGATGGTTTCTAGGAAATGTTTGGGCAAGTCAAGGACGTAAAGTAGGAGATTGTGGCCTTTAATGAACAATACAATTCTTTGGATAAGAGTTTCATGACTCTATCCAAGTTTTCTCTTAAGGTCATGCATGTTGTTTCAACCATGCTCTAGTTATTACAACATGAAAATGAGGAGGATTGCCTTGGTGTGAAGGACTTTGCTAAGCTCTATGGGTTTCTAGTAGATGATTAGGCCAAAATCTTTCTAGCTAAGAAAGGAAAACAAAAGGCCAATTTTTAGGCCTTGTATTTTTTTACTAATTTCTAATGGATATCTATTGTTGGTTCTTTTATGTTGAAAGAATTGATTGTGCATTGTCTTTGATGTTACACAAAATGTCATATCATTATTAGTTAGTATATGCCAAGCTCAATCGAACATTGAAGACAATTTTCTATGGCGACCAAGCAATCTAGAGTTTGCCTAGATCAAAAGGCAGTTTCTATTGAGTTCACTCAAGTGCCAAAAGAAATTTTGCAAAAGATGAGTGTTAACCAAGCTAACTTGGTTAATGAAGAAAATTTTGGATGGAACTAATGCTAACTGAGCTCACTTGGTTACCAAATAAACTCTACAAATATACAGTGTTAATCGAGTTCACTTGGTTAATATAGGAAAATCATTTCAGAGTTAGTGTCTATCAAGCAGGTTTAGCTAATGAAAGGCTTTCTTGTTTTGGCATATTGAGTTCAATTGATTTATCTGTTGGTTCTAGCCAATTGAGAAGATGAATATTAATTATCCTAAGTTGTATTTGAGCTGAATTGACAATATGAAAGATATAAATGAAAGGTTAAGTTGAGGGTTAGAAATTGTGAGAAATATGTGATTGCATGGAAGATTTTTGAAGATCTAATGATGCAAAGAGAAAGCGAATAAGAAGAATAAGCAAAATATCCTTGAGAAGTTGAAAAGATATATTTAATCAAGAAGTATCAAGTATACAATCCAAAATTGAGATCTATAATCAGCAATTCAGTTGCACCCAAATCAGGTCATGTCATTGTTACTCTCTAACCACTGTAGCAATGATCTAAATCTCTTAACAGAGTTGGCTTAACAACTATTTGTAAATCCTCTAGCAAGGTGGTAGTTCTATTGAATTGTCTAAATATCTCTAATAAGGCCACTCCTAATAGGGTCACACCTACCAGTGTGCTTTGTAACCTTTAATAGGGTTGGCTCCTAATAGGGCTCACTTTAGAAGAGTGAAAAATAGTAACTAGTTGCAATTGTTGGTTTTTCCCAAATTGGGTGTGAAATGTGTTCATGCTATTTCTTTTATGTATTTGTAACTAATTTAAAGTAATAAGTAATCATAGATAACATCCTAAGATTTTTATGATAAATGTTTGCTAAGAATATTCAGTATTTACTGAGTTACAACATTTTCAATGTGTTTTTCAAGAATCAGTAGAGTTCAATTTTTAGAGATTATTTTGTACTGAAATCTAAGGGATCTGGGATTTATTTTTGTACTAATTGATTCACCCCTCCCCTCTCAATTACTCCTCTTATATTGCTAACAATTGGTATTAGAGCTTTTGGTGCTTGCAAAGAAGATTTCAAGGACCTAGGCTAAAGATTAGGATGTCCTATAGAAGAGAGATTCCCAAGTTGAATAGAGACAACTTTGCAACATGGCAAGGACTTATGAGGTTACATCTAGAAACTATCAATGATTTAGGTTATAAGTATATTGATCCTGAATATAAGAATCCTACTAGAACATTATTAGTTTAAGGCATTGTTGAAAAGAAAAGTCATAACATCAATGGTGATTTATATTGCATCTGCTCTTAGTTATGTTGAATTTGATGAAGTAAAAGACTACAAAATAGCTCATGCAATATGTACCAAACTGAAAGACATCTATGGAGGAGATGCCAATGTAAGAAGAGCCAAAGTAGAAAGTCATAGAGGTCAATTTGATCAAATAAAAATGAGAGAAGATGAAAACATTGAAAAGAATCAGAGTGAGTGTGAGTGCAATCAAAGCATGTAGAGGAGACATTGATGACAAAATAGTTGTAAGAAACTCTTCTTCCTATTTATGCAATTAGAGTGTTTGCTATTCAAGAAATGAGATGTGATCCAAATAAAAAAATAACTTTGGATGCTCTAGTTGGAAGATTGATATCTTTTGAGTTGGATAACTATGATAACTATGTTCCTAGTTCCAAAAATATTGAGTATGCATTTGAAGCTAAACTCTCACTCAAAGAAAAGAGCAAGAAATCAAATACAAATCAATTAGAAAGTGAAGGAGAAACTAAAGAAAGTTCTAATAGTGATCTTGAAATTGTTGAAGGCCTACTTGCAAATAAATTGGTCACATTGTTGTAAGGTGCCCAAATAGAGAAAACAAGGATGAGAAGAAAAGTAAAAAGTACAAAGGCAAGAAGGAATTCAAGAACTACAAGGAAAAAGGTAAGAAATCTTGTTTAATGGCTAAAGATTCTAATTATAGTGAAGATGAAATTGTATATATTGTTGTAAAAGATGAATTTGATGATGAAGGAGATAAGGTGGCACTTATCTCTCATGTTAGCAAGAATGATACATGGATTATTGATAGTGGTTGCTCACATAATATGACTAGAGATAAAAACAAATTTTGAGCACATGGAATATTATGATGGTGGTAGTGTAAGATTTGAAAATAATGAACCTTGTTGCATAAAAGGAAAAGGATGCATTTCTTTGACCAATGAAATTGTATGTGATAATGCTTATTGGGTTGAAGGACTAAAGCATAATATACTAAGTGTGGCATAGTTGAATAACATTGGATTCAAGGTAGAAATTATGAATGGGAAGGCCAAACTGTTGGATGGAAAAGTTCATGTTTTATTGCTCAAGTAGAAGAAAGTTGGTTATGGCACAAAAAATTTTGTCATGTAAACTTTGATAATTTGGTTAAGATAAGAAAACATAAAAGAGTAAGAGGTATTTCTAATTTGAGGAAACTTGATATGGATCTATGCAAGAATTGCCAAATTGGTAAAATGACTAGTTTCGAAAGAAAAAACTATCATTCTAAAGAAGTCTTAGAGCTTTGCATAAAGACTTATGTGGACCTATTGGAATAGAGAGGTACAGTGGAGAAATGTTTTTCATTCTTTTTTTGATGATTACTCTAGAATGATGACTATAATGTATCTAAAAGAAAAATTAGAAGCTTTTCAAAAATTCAAATTTGGTATTTGGCAAGAGTAGAAAAAGAAACTAGAAAGAAGTTAAAATGTTTGAAATTAGATACAGGTGGTGAATTTATCTCCAATGAATTCAATGAATTTTGCATTAAAAAAAGGAATTAAAAAACAATTATCAACCCCTAGTACACCTCAGCAAAATGGTATAGTTGAAAGAAGAAATAGATCCATCATGGATTGTGCAAGAATATTGATGATAGAAAAGGTGCACACAAATACTGGAAGGAAGCAATCAGCACTATAGTTCATACCTTAAATAGAGTACAAATTAGGAAAGACTCAAATCAAACTCCTTATGAACTATGGTTTGGCTACAAACTTAATGTGAGTTATTTGAAAGTATTTGGTAGCAAATGTTATATTTTGAAAGAATCTAGAAAAGGAAAATTTGATGTCAAAGGTGATGAAGGCATATTCCTAAGATAATCCTATAGAAGTAAAGAATACAAATGTTTGAATTTTTTTTCTTATAAAATCATAGAAAGTGCACATGTGAGAATTGATGAGTTTGCAGAAAAGAGTAAAGAAGAAAGTAGCAAAGAGCTCAAAGATTATAGAAAATTTGTTTACTATGGACCTGATACCCTAAAAAACCTATCTAAAAGAAAGGAGCCTTCACCTCCCAAGTCCCCAAACTCTCCAACTACTACCAAGTTGTAGACAATGCAACCTGTTGGGACTCAAAATTGAAGCCCCGATTTTGAGTACCATTGAAAAATTAAGCCCTTTAAGCACTTTTTGATGCATGTGTACAGTTGTCCATTTGAGGCCCATAGGTGATTAATGTTTCTAATACCTTGCATTCAATGTGTCTATGTGTTTCATGAAGTTAAAATTCCATTTTGAGTCATTTCGTGAAGTCCCCTTTTGAGCATTTGTCAAATCTGCATTTTTGCTTAAGTATCAAACAATGGCAAGATGATGTGTTTGTCATTGAATATTTTCTACCCAATAATGTTTCATGACTCACCACTTTGGAAGTATTTAGTTTCCATTCTAGTGAGCCTATGTTTCATATTTTGAGTCAGTTTAAATTTTTTTGACTAGGTTTTGAATCCCTCAAAGTTGGTTGTTTATTGTTGTCATGTTGTTGTGAATAGTTATAAATTTTGGAAAGCCCTGTTTGACTTGTCATAACTTTAACATAGTTGATTAAATTGATTAAATTCCTTTTGGGTTACATTTTAGACATCAGATACTTGTTATGTTTCAATTTTGAGCTTATGAAGAATCCATTTGATCAGTTTTCAAACGTAATTCCAAATGCAATTTCTACCTTTTTACTAGCTTCAAGAAGTGTAGATTTGTCAGACCCCTTATTTGTTATGTCATATCTTGAAATACATGATAGGTAAGATCAAATGGATTGTACCACTACATTTTACTCTAAAAATACTTCAAGTGTGCCAATTTTTAAGTCTTAATGAATCCATTTGCACACTTTCCCAAGTCAATTCCATTTGCAAAAAATGCTTTTCTGCCAGTGCTTTTAATCTGCAAATTTTGAGTAGCCCATTTTGGCCACTTGCCAAATGCATCCAATTATTCATCATGAGCCTAAATCATAGGTTTATACTATCCTTGTGACATTAAACCAATGTCCCAATTTTTGTGCCCCCAAGTGTCACTTTACCTAGTATTCAAAGCCAAATCCGAATGCAATATATTATTTTCTAACATGTTTGTTTGCAGGCAATTCTAAGAGGGCAACTTCGACAATCAATATCTTTTGACTGACAATTTTTCATGAGACCAAATTCGATATGGTAAGAGATTGTTGAACAAAGAATCAGTGTGTTCAACTTCATAACCTAGTCAGGTGTTTGGATCAATTTTTAAAGACAATCAAAGGATCTCCTGACACAAATTTTATAGTTGGAAAGAAAGGGTGAAAATGAGTTTTAAAATCTTAAAACAATGACAGAGATTTATTCCAATTAGAATCAGATGTTCTATAGATCAAGTTGAGGATTTAGTTGTTTGGAAACAAAAAAAAAAATTAGCCAAACCCATTTAGGGCCCAACTGATTCCATCAAGTTGTGAAGTTTTACTTGTGAAGTAAAGATGTATTCAGAGACTAAATGATATTCCAAGACATGCATTGTGATCAATAAATGCAATAATTGGCATCCATCAACAGCCAGTGATTCTAACCATCAGTGAAATTCATGACTTACTCTGTTGTGGTGATTATTGACCTATCAAATGATGCTTGTAGGAAAATAAAAGGGTGGTGCACATGGTTGTAAAATTGTTGTGTCCACCAATATTGTTGAAGCATCTCTAATTATTGATGGAATTGTTTATGTGAGTGAGCCCAGATTCTCAAAACAAAAATTCTATAATCCTCAAGTACAAGTAGAATCATTGCTTGTTTCTCCTATATCAAAAGAAAAGACTTTACACCAAAATAAATTTTCAAGATCACCTGACACTACTAAATGTCTATCATGCGCTCAATAAAAACAATGAAATTTCCACTTTGGACACTATCTTATAGTAAAAGACAATCAAGGTGTATATTTACATCCATCAACCTATCTTGATCACAAGTTAGAATGGGTCATATATAATAAGTATGTTTTGACAAGTAGAAATTTCATTCACATTCTCATTGGTGTCAAGGGAGAGTGGTTGATAGATGTTGTTCCTCATTATTGTGAACTTAGCAATTTTTCCAATTGAGAGGTAAAGTGTGTGCTAGAGAGGTTTTATGGTAGACATGAAAGGGAGGAGATGAAAAGAATTCTACCTTGTTTTCTTTATGCCAAATGTAGAAACCACAAGTGAAGGGAGTGAATTTCTATAGAGAATGCCTACTGATTTAGATTGAGAGGATGACTTGGAAGTTATTATAGTTTGGAGACTTTCTTCTAACATCTCTCCCTAATCTGCCTACAATGGATGGATAAACTTGGATCAATTCTAGCAAATGATGCATGATGGAGGCATTAAGGAATAGAGTATCCTTGAGTGGACAGAGTCTCATGATGAAGATTGATAAAAGAGGAGTCATTTACTATTCAAGGCAGTAGCAAACAAAGGGAGGGGAATCTAGGTGTGAAGCAAGGAGCCCATGACTTGGACAACATAAGGAGGAGTCCACACCAAGAAAGATGCATTGAAAAGAAGGAAGCAACATTTTTAAGGAGTCAACAACATAGTGAAAGGAGCCTCGTGCATAGAAGAGGAGGTGCCATGCAGCGAAAGAAGCCATAGCAAAGCAATGGCTAGTATAGTGGAAGAAAGGGTGACTTCTTGTAATGGTTGTTTGGACAAGAATTGTAATTTTGAATTTTTGGGATAGGTGATTTATTACTAATTGCATTCAAGAGAAGGGCTAGCAAAGTCTTTGCCTTCGTCAATAAAGAATGAGTCATCCAACAGAGAACCTGATGTTTGTTACCAATAGCTAATTATCAAGAATAGAATTTTCCTCTTGTAAGAAGTGTAAATATCATTCTTATGCCTTGGTTGTTGAAAGCATATTGTAAGAAAGGTGTGATACTGATGAGGAATATGATTGTATCTCATAACAATTTTGAATCTTCAAACAAAAAAGAACACTGTTTGATGCCTTCAAAATTGAAGGCTTGTGTTAAAAATGAGCATGTGGAAGAGAGTCCAAGTTCTTTAGCAAATAAAAAAGAGGCAACTGCCAAAATTTGAAAAGGGAAGACTCTACCAACAATAAGGAGCAAATGCCATGGAACAGGGACTTGGTCTAGAGAAAATCATTAAACCATTTATCTGACATTCTTTTCATGGGGATACTTTGCACCCTTTAAATATGCCAACACTATTTGTAAGTGTCTAAAAGGCTCATGCATTTTGAGACACAAGGCAAGTTGCTCCTATGGACCTGTGGATGGATGGCCAACTGGTGCAAGAATAGAGAAATTTTGACCAATCTTGCAATCCAAGGGAGATGATGTGGCACCTGCAAATGAACTAAAGACAATTGGTAGCCAATAGGAGCCCAAGATGGAGCCATCAAATTTTTCCATGTGCAAGATCCGAAAATTGGCACATGCCCGCAGTAAAAAGTTATGAGGCAGTTAAGTAATGCGAGAATGTGCCTAGATGCCATGTTGTAGTCAGCCCAGGCCAGAGGCCAGGTGGTGGGGACATGTCAAGATGATGTGGCACTTGGTGGATAGACAAGCCAATCAAGTGCTACAACATGGCAGCTTGGTCAAAGTAGTTTGACCCAAATTTGAAGGGTGAGAAAAAAAATTTGAATGTCAATTTTAAAATATTTTCTCAAAAAATGGGATCACATGCAAATGTTTTAAATTGAAATTGAAATATTCTAAAGTGTAAACTTTAGGATATTTTAAATTTTTGAAAAAATGAGTTTGCAAAGAAAACACTTATAGAGGGGGTAGATTTTTCAAATTGACTTTCAAGAGGTTTCTAAGAGGCAAATATAGCAATATTATATATCACTAGAATTAGGAGAAGACAAACTTTTTGATTCTAGAGTTTATTTTTGCATAGAAAGTAGTTTGTTTAGGTTATTCAAGGTTTTCTTCCAGATTCCTAATTTGCAACTATATTTAGGTGTCAAAGTTCAAAACTATTTTCTAGCATTTTAATGAGCTAAATGTGGGTAAAACATGGTAAGAATACAATTGGGGTCAATTTTGGTCACCATTATTCAGTTTAAACCCAAATTTTTACTAGCATTTCATGGTGTAGTTTAGATTTTTGGTGACACAAAAATTTTCATCATTTCAGTAGAGATATTTTCAAATCAATTACAGGATGATGATGAAAATTATATCAGATCAGATGGGTAGAAAGAGGAAAGAGGTTTTGCAACTACAAAGGATGGAATTTCAAGTGGACACATGTCATCTTCAAATCAGATCTGGGAATTCATCGTCTTCTATATCTTTCTTTCTTTTATCCATTATAGGGGTTCCAATCTTGAGTTTTCTTAGACCTATGATACCATTGTTGGTTGGAAATTTTTAGTCCTTCTGTGAGACCACTTTGTTGGATCCATAACTATGATTCCACCTTGATTCTTTAGCATATTCTCTCTTGTATGAACAATAGTAGGAAAGATAATGTAGCTAATTCTGATGTGTTAGGTGTTTTTATGTTTTGATTTCATGCATTTGAATGTATACTTTCAAGGAAATGAATACAAATGAGCAAGAAATTCTTTAGTTTAATTCAGATACACATCTCCTATCTTAGTAATCTACAGTCTTATGTGGTCTAGGAACAAAGAGCTAAGACCCATTTGCATCCCTTTAAAGTTGTACATCATTTTTTTTTTTCTATTGGAACAAAGGGCCAAGTAAATGTTTGATATGTTTGACAGGGTTGATGGTTATTCTAAGAAGGATATCTCATGAGAACGAGGTCTTAATGAACATTGATGTCTAATTCACAAAGTAATAAGATACATCTGATGTCTAAGTATATGAAATATGTCCTGGATATTACATATGCATGTGTTTGGTTCAAAGAATTGCCCAATAGATAAGGCACTAATTAGTTATAGGATCACTTGTTCATGCTACTGTATATTTGGGGTTATGCTAATAAATCAACATCAATAATCAATTGTATTCCCCTTATATGTTGAAGAGCTAAAAGTGTTGCCCTCACTTAGCTTGTGAATCTCATAGAGTTGCAATTTGCTACTGCATATCTTTGTTGTTGCATAAGTATTAGGAAAAATAAAGGTTAAATCTACTTTGTTCGATTCAAGAATATATTTAGTACTGGTACCATATTAATTGAATCTGAGGTCCACCCACCTAGGTTTTGCAGAGCCTGAAGTAGAAGAAGGGTCAAGCCTTATAGTTGGCCCGCTGTCTAAAAGGACATGTTAAGGATGGGAGTTAGTTGCCCCTAGATGTGTCTTGTTCTCATTGGGGTAATTTAAAACCTATAACGTTTCAAAACACCAACACAACCCAAGTCACAGTCTAAAGGACCCAAGTTATAGTTAGAAGCTACCAAGCTAGAGCAAATCGAGTCTGATGGACCTGAGTCACAAATAATGGGACCTGAGCTTGATACTAAAGTTCATGATGAAATCAATAAATCCAAAGAACTTGTGTTAGCAAGATATGTTAGAAGTCATCATGTACTTGATCAAATCATTAGAGACAAATTAGATGGAACAATGACAAGAAGCAAATTAAAATGTACATGTTTACTTATTGAAATTGAACCTACAAAAGTTAAAGATGCTTTGGATAATGAAAGTTGTATTGAAGCAATGAATGAAGAAATAGAATAGATAGAGAAGAATAAAACTTGGACTCTTGTTCCTAGACCCAAGGATAAAAATGTAATTCGCACAAAGTAGGTATTCATAAACAAGCTAAATGAAAATGGAAAAGTTTCCAGAAACAAAACAAGGTCAGTATGTAAAGGCTATTATCAAGAAGAAGGTATTGATTATGGTGAAACTTTTGCTCCTATTGCAAGATTAGAAGGTGTTAGAAATTTACTAGCATATGCAGCTCATAGAGTATTTAAAGTTTATAAAATGGATTAAAATCAATATTCTTGAATAAAATCCTTGATGAGGAAGTCTACATTGAACAACCAAAAGGTTTTGTAGATCCTAGCAAAAAGGACATGGTCTACAAATTACACAAAACATTATGTGGTCTCAAGCTAGCTCTTACAACTTGGTATGAAAGACTTCATAACTACATGATACAAATTGGTTTTCAAAGAACAAATGATAATAGTAGTCTATACATCAAATAAGCACCAGATAAGAAGATTGTGTTGGCAAAAATATTTGTTGATGACACTTTATTCATAGGAAATGATGACTTGTGCAAGGAATTTTTAGAAGAAATGAGTAAAGAATTTGATATGTCTATGTTTGGAGAGATAAAATTATTTGTTGGATTGCAAATTTAATAGAATAAAGATGGTATCTACACCACTCAATCTAATTATATCAAGGAGACACTAAAGAAATTTGGAATGGAGGATTCAAGACCAATTGGAACCCCTATGTCTACTAGAAATAAGCTTTCCAAAAATGATGACTCCAAAGTGGTAGATTAGACCACATATAGATCAATGATTGGAAAATTGTAGTATGTAGTGCATACAAGGCCTAATATTGCATTAGTAGTCAGTGTGGTGGCAAGATTCTCAACAAATCCCAAAGAAAATCACATAATGACAGTTAAAAGAATCATGAGATATCTAAAAGGTACTAAAGAATATGGTTTATGGTACAAAATAGGAAGAAATTTGGACTTAAAATTATTCACAGATGCTAATATAGAAAAATCTCTAATGGTGGAGCATTCTTTCTTGGTAAAATACTAGTGTCTTGGACAAGTAAGAAACAAAATTGTATCTCTTAGTCCACAACAGAGGCAGAATATGTGGCATCAGTAGTTAATTTTTCTAATACTATTTGGTTCAAATAAATATTGATAGGTATGAAGATAGAAATCAAGGATCCAATAGTCATATAATGTGATAACACTAGTGTAATCAATATATCAAAGAATCTAGTGATGCATACCAAAAAAAAGCACATTGCCATAAAATATCATTTCTTGAGAGAATTGGTGCAAGATAAAGAAGTCAAATTAGAATATGTAAATATAAAAGAACAAATTGCAAACATATTCACCAAGTCATTACCTAAGGATGCATTTATGTATCTAAGAGGTAAGCTAGGGGTTATTCCCCTATTTAAAGCTCACTAAATAAAGTCTAGTGATGCATCAACTAGAGCATTATTGAAGATCAATCAGTTGGTACAATATTGACAAGGGCATATTGCAAATGAATTAGTACTTGAGGTACATTGATATTCACTTAATATTGTCTTTCGAATCCCATAGAATTTTTTTTGAAAAGAGGGAGAAGTTTGCTATCATAAAAAGAATTGTCAAAGAAGGAGAATGAACTTGGCAGAAGATCTAAGCTTTTTGATAGAGAAAGAAATTGGAGACAGAGCTCACACTGATAGAGGGATTTCTCATAGATGAGAATTAGAATGAAACTACGGATATGTTCCTTACTTTATTCTTCATCTATGACATGTTGTGTTTCCATCAATGCCAAAGAGGGAGATTTTTGAAACAAATGATTAATTGTGTATTGTCTTTGATGTTACAAAAAATGTCATATCATTATCAATCGATAGATGTTGAGCTCACTCAGACATTGAAGATAGTTTTCTATGGCTAATAAGTGATCTAGATTTTTTCTAGTTTAGAATCAAGTGTCTAACAAGTTCACTTGGGTGCCAAAGAAAAGTTTGTGAAAGATGAGTGTTAATCTAGCTCACTCGGTGAATGAAGAAAATGTTGGATGGAACCAGTGCTAACCAAGCTCACTTGGTTACCAAAGAAACTTTGAAAATATGTAGTGTTAATTGATTTCACTTGGTTAACATAAGAAAATCATTTCTAAGTTAGTGTCTACTGAGCAAGGTCGGCTAATGAAGGATTTTCTTGTTTTGGCATATTGAGTTCAATTGATTTATCTATTGGTTCTAGCCAACTAAGGAGATGAATATTAATTATTCCAAGTTGTATTTGAGCCAACTTGATAATATAAAATATATAAATAAAAGGTCAATTTGAGGGTTAGAAAGTGTGAGAAGTATGTGAATGCATGGAAGATTTTTGAAGATCTAATGATGCAAATAGGAAGCGAATTAGAAGGATAAGTAGAATATCCTTGAGAAGCTACAAAGATATATTTGATCAAGAAGGATCAAGTATACAAGCTAGATTTGAGATCTATAATTATCAATTTAGTAGCATCCAAATCAGGTCATATCATTTTTACTCTCTTAACGGAGTTAGCTTAATAACTATTTGTATATCCTCTAGCAAGGTGGCAATTCTATTGAATTGTCTAAAGACCTCTAACAAGGCCACTCCTAATAGGGTGATTAAATCCTCTAAGAGGGTCACACCTAATAGTGTGTTTTGCAACCTTTAATGGGGTTAGCTCCTAATAGGGCTCACTTTAGAAGAGTGAAAAATAGTAACTAGTTGCAATTGGTGGTATTTCTCAAATTGGTTTTCCACGTTAAATCTTGGTGTCAAATGTGTTTATGCTATTTCTTTTATGTGTTTGAAACTAAGTTAAAGTAATAAGTAATCATAGATAACATCTTAACATTTTTATGATAAATATTTGCCAAGCATATTTAGTATTTACTGAGTTATAGCATTTTTAGTGTGTTTGCCGAGCATTAGTAGAGTTTTTTTCAGAGATTATTTTGTACTAACATCTAAGGGATCTAGTATTTACTTTTTGTAGTAACTAATTCAACCCTTCCCTCTTAGTTACTCCTCTTATATTTCTAACACTTTTCATCTTTTACTTTTATGATTGGGTCGTTAGGCCTAAAGATTGTTTATATTATTAGTTTAAACTCTTTAGTAGATATGCTAGTAGATGCTTAGCTAGAATAGTTTATATATTTTGGAAGAACATTATGTAGTACAGTAGATACTCTTCTACTTATAACTCATTTATTATGCTATTTTTTGGTAATTTTGTGTTTTCTACTAGTAGATATGATAATTTTTATGTTACTATCTTCTTATGGTTTGATGGGTTGGGTACTATATTTTAGATACTAAGGGAAGGGTGGTTAAAGTGTTGGTATTGACTTGTTGTTAATGTGTTGTTGAATGGTTTATCCATGGTGATGTACTGAGGGCTAGCCCCCTTGTTTTGGTTACCTTTAATATAAAAAATACTAAATTAGATTAGTAATGATCTAATTGTAATGCTATCAAGCATATCATCAAACATAGAGATCATTCCAACATCATCTTGTTTGAAATTAATACAAACATGGTAAAGATCAACAAACTCTCCCTTTAGAATTGATGTAAAAAATGTCATGATGTGGAACCTAATCAAACTCAAAGGTTTATTTGATGTGGTTTTCTCCCCATATTATTTCTATGAGAGTTTGGGGTCAGTGCCCCAAAGACAAGGTCAAGGGGTAGCACCTTTGCGGGGTCCTAAGGTAGCACCCTAGGTGCACTCCTTGTTGTAGTATAGGGTGGGGTTGAGGAGAAATACCCTCACAAGGGTTTTTCAGGGGTAGTGTCCTCAAAGCCAAAAATGACCTTATATTGTAAAAGGCATTGACAGCTATTTTTTTTCAAGAAGATGACTTATTCTAGCCCCAATTTTGTATGTAGTAAAAAACTTGTATGAAAAGTATTAGGGTTAGGGATTTCATGATGTAATGTGATATTGTAGCTTCTTGCAGCAATATTGAGCTATAAGGGATTATGGATTGTAATCACTGGGTAATAATAATAATATTCAACGTATTTTTGGTGGACATAGCCTAGTGATTGGGTGAACCACGTTAAATCCTAGTGTCTTGTGTTCTCTTTTGTGTGATATATTATTTTTTGATATTGGTTATATTTGCATGTAACTATTATTTATGTCTGAGGTTAATCCTAACAAGTGGTATTAGAGGTAGATAGTCATCATTTTTTTAGCTCGACTATCATCATTTTTTTCTGAGCAATCCTCTGTAGGAAGGTCTCATGGTTGAGTGGGAGTGATGGTAGAAAAGGGTAAGCTAATGGTTGAGAAGTTTAATGGGTCAAACTTTTAGTTATGGAAGATGCAAATGGAGGACTATCTCTATCAGAAGGACTTATGGAATCTATTGGAAGGAAAAGCAAAGAAACATGGAAGTATGATAGATGAGGACTAGGAGATTTTAGACATAAAGGCACCTAGAAGCATTTGATTATTCTTGGCACCATCAATGACATTTAACATTACAAAAGAGAATACTATAGAAGACTTGATGCAAACCCTAGCAAAACTATATGAAAAGCCCTTCGCTTCAAACAAGGTATTTCTCATGAAACATTTATTTAATATGAAGATGATAGAAGGTAGATCTATTGTAGATCATTTAAATGAGTCAAATATTATTACTAGTTAGTTATCTTCTATGGGTATTAATTTTGATGAAGAAATTAGGGTTCTCTTAATCTTGTGTTCTTTGCCTGAAAGTTGGAATGGGTTGGTAATGGTTGTGAGTAATTCTATTCTTGGATCTAATACACTAAAATTTGATAATGTGATTGGTCTTATTTTGAGTGAGGAAACTTTTAGGAAATCCTCAGGTGGATCTACATCAGGAAGTGCTTTGAATGCAGAAAGTAGAGGCAGAATGACTGAGACAAGAAATAATTATAGAAATCCTAAGAAATCAAGAGGAAAGTCAAAGGGGAAGAGGTCTCAATATAGAGGACTAAGAGATTGTTGCTACTGTGGTAAACCAGGGCAATAGAAGATAGATTGTTGGACTTGAAAGAAAAATGAAGGAGATAAACTAGAAGGGAACAAGGAGGCAAATGTGGTAAGTAACAAATCCAAAGAGGATGGTTTGCTTCTTTCTTTATAAAGTATTGATGATTCATGGTTTTTAGGTTTTGGTTCTTCATTCATGCTACACCCATAGAGGTTATTTTATTGATTATGTCCAAGGGGATTTTGGGTTTCTTTATTTGGGGGATAATGAACCTTGTCAAATTGTTGGAAAGGGAAAAGTTTAGATTAAGTTGCAGAATGAGAATCATTGGCTACTACATGAGGTAATAAATGTTCCAAGGTTGAGTATGAATTTAATTTTAGTAGGGCAACTTAGTGATGAGGGTTGTGTAGTTACATTTAATGATAAAAACTGGAAAGTTTCAAAAGGTTCCCTTGTAGTAGAAAAAGGTGTGAAAGTAGGCATCTTATATCTTTGTATAGGTCATATTGTTACTTCTACTTTGATTGTTTTAGATAAAAATGAATGTTCAAGAATAATTGTTGCAATTGAGTAGGGAGAACAAACAAATGTTGTAGATTTTGATACAATGATATGGCACCATAGACTTGGGCACTTGAATGAGAAATGTATGAAAATAATTCATTCAAATAAAGTTTTACCAAGTTGGAAATGTGTTAATATGATTTTTTGTCAAAGTTGTGTGTCTGGAAAATAAAACAAAAAAAGTGACTTTTGTGAAGACTAGGAAGGAAAAAAAAGTGAGAGATTAGAGCTTGTACATACATATGTATGAGGACTAGCTTAGGTATCTTCCTTTGGTGGCTCTCAATATTATGTTACATTTATTGATAATGAAACTAGAAAAGTATGGATTTATTTCCTTAGATAGAAATCTAATGTATTTCAAACTTTTAAGAAATAGAAATGCTTGGTTGAAAATTAGACTAGTAAGAAATTAAAATGTCTCAGATTTGATAGTGGTGGTGAGTATTGTAGTCATGAATTTGAATTTATTTCTCCACTAATGGTATTTGTAGACAAAAAATCATTCCAAAGACTCCACAGGAAAATGGAGTGGTTGAATGCATGAACGTCACGATAATGGAGTGTGTAAGGAGTATGAGGTTGCATGTAGGGTTTCTCTTAAACATTTGGGTAGAGGTTGTCAATACTACTATATATTTGATTGATAGATGTCTCTTTACTCCTTTGGGTTGTGGTATTCCAGAGGAAGCATGGATTGGTAAGAAGCTAAGTTATTCTTTTCTCAAAACCTTCAGTTGTGAAGCATTTACTCATATAGATTCTAAAAATATAACCAAGCTAGAAGCTAAGTCAAAGAAATGTTTATTTGTTGGATATGGCACTGATGAATTTAGTTATAAGATTTGGCATTTTGAAAATCATAAAATTGTAAGAAGCAGGCAAGTCATATTCAATGAGAAAGTGTTGTACAAAGATCTATTGTAGTAGCATGAGAAGAAATAAAATGATTATGTAGTGTTGGATGATACTTCAAAAGATGATGTTCTAGCAGTTCCTCATAATCTATAACAACCACAACAAAAAATACCACACACTCCAATGAATGTTAGATGGGTAACAAGGCTAGGTAGACCTCCAAAAAAAAATCTCCTT
This sequence comes from Cupressus sempervirens, assembly GCA_028749045.1. Classification (NCBI taxonomy): domain Eukaryota; kingdom Viridiplantae; phylum Streptophyta; class Pinopsida; order Cupressales; family Cupressaceae; genus Cupressus; species Cupressus sempervirens. Next base: position 486,252,302 of record CM053785.1, read on the forward strand.
CTTTGTATTCTATTTTATTTATTGATGTTGGTGAACCTAAATGTTATTATGAAGTTGTGCAGGTGGGTACACATATTTAGTGAGAGTTTGCAATGAAAGAAGACATGGGATTTATGCAAGTTTCCTACAAGTAAAAGGGCTTTATAGAATAAATGGGTTTACAGGTTGAAAGAAGAGGATGGAGGTAAGAAATAATTTAAAGCCAAGTTAGTGGTAAAAGGATTTGCATAGAAAAAGGGCATTGATTTTGATGAGATATTTTCTCTTGTTGTTAAGATGACTTCTATTCACATTGTTTTAAGTATTGTGGCTACTAAAGATTTTTATTTGGAGCATCTTGATGTTAAAAAGGCCTTGCTTCATGGTGATTTGGATGAAGAGATATATATGGCATAGTTGGATGGATTTGAGGTCAAAGGTAAGGAGAACTTAGTGTGCATATTACTAAAAAGTTTATATGGCTTGAAGCAAGCACCTTAGTAATGGTATCTTAAATTTGATAGGTCTATGCATGAGCATGAATATAGTAGGTGTCATTCATATCATTGTGTTTATTTTATGAGGTTGGATGATGAAAACTAAATTATTTTATGTTTATATGTTGATGATATGCATGTAGTTGGGTCTAACATGGATCACATTAAGGGGTTAAAGGAGTAGTTAGCACATTCATTTGCTATGAAAGATTTGGGGACAGCAAAACAAATCTTTGGTATGAAAATTTGAAGAGACAGGAAAAATAGAAAATTGACATTATCTTAGGTTGATTATATTGCGAAGTTGTTGCAACATTTCTCTATGGTAAATACTAAAGTTGTTAGCACACCTTTACCTAGTCATTTGAAGACTAAGGAGATGTGTCCAAAGATAGGAGAAGAGAAGGCTACGATGTCCAAGGTACCTTATACTTTAGTTGTAGGAAGCTTGATGTATGCTATGGTATGTATGAGGCTAGATATTACACATGTAGTGGGAGTTATTAGTAGGTATATGAGTCATCTAGGAATTGTGCATTGGAATACAGTTAAATGGATTCTCAAATATTTGAGAGGAACATCCAGTAAGAGTTACATTTTGGGGGCTCTACTACTGATTTATAGGGCTATGTTGACTCAACTTTGGTAGAGGATAATGATATCAGGAAAAGTACTACATGTTATATATTTACTGTTGTTTGGGCAGTAGTGAGCTAGATTTCTCGATTATAGAAAGTTAATGTTTTTCCCACTATAGAGGTAGAGTATGTTGTTGCTATAGAGGCAGCCAAGGAAATGAAATGGCTTAAGTTCTTCATGGAAGATTTGGGACACCCATAGAGGGATAATTATTTGTTCATAGATAGCTAGAGTTTCATTCATCTTGTAAAGAATTCAGCTCTAAATTCAAAGACAAAACACATATAGTTTTGGTACTTCATCCAGTTAGTTTTGGATGATGGATAGTTAAAGCTAGAGAATACACACACACACACACACACACACACACACACACACACACACACACACACACACACACATAGATGATAATCTAGCTGATATGTTTACCAAGGTAGTAACAAGGGAGAAGCTAAACTACTCTTTAGCTTCAGTTGGTCTTCTAGACTAAATAAAATAAAAGAAAAATAGAGTCCAGGGTGGTTTGATATTCTAGTGAGAGCTATAGGTTTAGCAGTGCTATGATCATTCTTTAAGTGGGAGGTTATTGTTGTGAGTCTGATTAGTCTCCAAGTGGGAGATTGTTGTGATGTGGAGCCTAATCAAACTCAGAGGTTTATTCAACACACTTTTCTCACCATATTTTTTCTATAGGTGTTTAGGGGCAACACCCCCAAGATGGGGTCAAGGGGTAGCATCATAGGTGCACTCCCTATTGTAGTATAGGGTGGGGTTGAGGGGTAATGCCCTATAAGGGTTTTTGGGGCTAGCTTAGGGTTAGGGATTTCATGGTATAATGGTGATATTGTAGCTTCTTGTGGTAGTATTGAGCTATAAGGGCTTGTAGATTGTAATCATTGGATAATAATAATATTGGACTTGTTTTTGGTGGATGTAGCCTAGGGATTGGGTGAACCACATTAAATCTTGGTGTATTGTATTCTCTTCTATGTGATCTATTATTTTCTAATATTGGTTATATTTGCATGTAATTATTATTTCTATCTGAGGTTAGTCCTAAGAGAAAAATTAGGTTGGTGTTCTTCTTTCTCCCCCTTTTTGACATTGTGTGACAAAGAAAGAAATAGTATTTCAACATGCTCCCCCTAAATATGATATTCTGGAAACTTTGATAATGACTGTACTCACTTATAATCATATGCATAGTATGACACTCAAGAAATATTCCTCTCATAGACTGTTTCCTTTACCATAAGCTTGGGATCCTTCTTTGAAGTAAAGGATGTCTTCTTGACATATTTTTCAAATGGTGTCTTGGATATAGGTACCTCCTATCTCTCTTGGACACAAAAATTATCTTTCTTTCATTTCTCCTTATTTATCTAGACCTATTTGCAAGACCATACACTGCAAACCTAGTATTTCTATACACTGCAAGCCTAGTATTTCTATACACTATCTCTGGCTTTAGAGGAGTAGTTCATATAAACCTAAGGATATTAACATTTTTTCCTTTCCCCTTTTCAACCTTGTCAAGTGGGTCCAATTGTGTCTTCATAGACACTACATCAAGCAAGAAAGGATGCACAATCCATCCTGTTGCTATTGCAAGGTGTTGGTTCTCTTAGAGTCTTTTTGGTGTCTTGAACATTGACACTCTAAAAAGGCTAAGGTGCTATCCAAAAAGGATCTCTCCTATATATTTTAAAGCTTTGAATAATTTTAGCATTTTGGAGGACCAAATATCTATAAGACTAAAAAAAATACACTAGGTAAAAAAACACAAAACCCTAACTATGAGAATGACAAAACTCTAGACACAAAAACATAGAAAACAAGAGGAAAAATGATGAGAATGCCCAAAACCTACCTCAATAAACCTAGAAGAGGAGGAACTATTTTTGATCGAGAAAGAAAAGATTTGAAAAATGTGGAAACAAGATATGGACGAACACAAAACAATCTAAGGGTCACTAGAAGAACACAAAGAAATGTCACTTGAAGAATGATAAATCAATAATGAGAAAAATATGCCCTTAGTGCTCTTTTATAGCCACTCAAACCTAATAAAATCAATCCACATCAACAATTGAGACATACTCTTGTACTTCAAAAAAATGAAATGGGTATTCCTTAGTGGGTGCAAGCTTTGAATCATCGAGCCTTTTAGGATTTCAGAGATCATCCAACCTCTAAAACATTAAGGTCCAACATTTTAGAAAAGGGGGGAGGGGGTTAAATACAAGATAAAAAGAGAGGAAATTTAGACCATTCAAAGTTTCAAAAGTCCATAGGTCTTTGTAACTATAAAAAAAAATTGAAAAAAAAAAAAAAAGAAAGGAAAAAGAAAGAACAATTGCACTTCATGACCATTTGGAATTTTGGAGGTCCAAGAACCTATGGAGCTCCAAAAGTTTGAAAGGGAAAGAAAAAAATAATTGAAAGGAAAACAAGCATAAAATCAAATCAAATAGGAAATGCACAGAAATATAAAGACTAGGAAAACTCAAGGTGGCTACAAGGAAATACTTAGGAGTATGCCCAACCATTAGGGACACATAGAAAGTGAACACAATCTAATGCATTGGGAAACCAGCAAGTGAAACCTCAAAGACTCAAAACTATATCAAAACCAAGACCCAAAAAAGGGGGTCCCCATTTTGGGAAATTTCTTGAAATGGGATGAGTGTTTTGGAACCACAACAATAGGTATCATGAATGAAGAAATCATTTTTTGAATCATTTCTTATACTATTTGATAATATCAATTTTATATGAATGTCAAAGAATTTGGCAATACATTGTAGAGGAAAACATACTGCTATCAATTATCACTTTATCATAAAAAAAGGCTGAGTGTGGAGAAGTTTAGTTGGAGTATGTACCAACGAAGGAATAGATCACATATATATTCATAAAACTTTTTTCTAAGGATACTTTCAAGTATCTCAAATGGAAGTTGGACATGTTGAACCTTACTAGTGCTAATTAGTGAGCATCAATATGTGCATTGGTCTATTGGATTTTACATATATATCTTTATGGATTAGTATTGGTGTGCTTCTTCTTAGGAGAAGTGGTTTGTATTGGTCAAGTGGAGAAATAGTTTTATTTTGGCCCTATTTCATTGTTGTCAACCAGGGGGGAGTGTTGGTGGTTTGATATTGATTCTGGTGATATTCTTTCTAAATGTTATTATTGATGAATCTTTCCATTAATGAAAAAGAGGGAGACATTTAGAATGTGAGGTTGATGGTTTTCATTGAAGTTAACATCTTTCTCTCAACCTCTGGTATCTCACTCAATGTATATTAGTAGCTTAGTGTATTAGTTGGTTGCATTACTTATCTTTCACTAATAGTATGTGTATTCGGTGATGTGATTACAATTGGTTGGGAATTCATTGTCTTACCATTTTGTGTCTCAACAGTGGTATGCATCATTCTTGGTTGAACTTAGTTTGGGTTGATCTTTTGTGATGTGTGTGGTTTCAATTTCAGTCCTAACAACTCTTTTCCAAGTGTGTTCATCATAATCATTGGCACAAGAGATTATTGTGGGGTGTTGAAGTTCTCAAGGATCATTATATTAATCAAGGTGGTGTGTCCAATTTCAAATTATTTTAGCCAATAGATTTTTTACGTACATCCAGTATAAATAAAGTATCATTTCATGTGGAAAGTATGCAAGTGTGAACTTACTTAGTTGATTCAAGGAGGTATGGAAAGTAGAAAATTGTAATTGCAAAGGCTCGACAACTATTTTTTATGGTGGTTCTAGTTCATCTTTCATTAAATGACTATAATCTTTTTGTCAATGAGTGTTATAGTATTTTGGAGGAGTAGCCACTGTAGCAATGAAACCTACAGGTAGCTCCCCTTCATGTTCCAATGAGCATTTTAGGCATAGCCTTGTTGTAAAAATTCACCTTAATTGACGTCACCCTAACCTGGTGTTTTTATTTCATGAGAATTAGCTTCTATGTTGTTTTTATCTATTTAGGTTTTCCATGTATATCTTGGTGTTGATTGTGTTAGTATTTTTATGTTTTTATGCTTATTTTTGCTTTCGTAATTTAGCCTACAAATCTTAAGCAATAGTTTTTTATTATTAAGTATTAATTGACAAATTTCAAAAAAAAGTATAAGAATGTGGGAATAATTGATTCACCCCCTCTGAGTTATTTGATAGGTTCCACACATGTTGGGGCTCGAACACAAAACTTCACTCTTACAAGGTTACACAATAGTTGTTATATTAATAAATTACATATACATATACATACACACACACACACACATATATGTATATATGTATGTATATGTATGTATGTATGTATATGTATAATATTGATAATTAATAACATAAATAAAAAATATAGAAATACATAATTAAAAGAATATGAGTATAGAAAAAGAAAGAAAAAAATATGAAATAATTATAAAAATAAATACTAATTATAATCATAACTATAAAAAAATTAAACAAACCAAAAATAGGAAATGTAATAAAAATTACGAATTATAAAATACAATTTTAAGTAAATTAAATATTAATAATTGTTCACACGTAATTATATTTAAAAAATATAATTATAAATATATGAAAATAAAAGGTGAATGAGGATGAGTAAAAATATGTTATAATATAATATATTTGATAATATGACTATATTATTACATGTGACCAACTAATTAATTCTCTTGAATTAATTAATTTCTAAAATATCTCACCAACCACTAAAAGGACAAAAAACATTTTAAATTGGTGAGAAGCACGAGACAATCTTGCATTGGTCACTTAAATCCTTTTCTATCTTGATCATCCATTCTTTTAAGGTAATCTTGACCTTCATCATGGACATATCACCCCCTTAACTCAAACCACATCTTAATCATGGTTAGCCATAACTCACCCCCAAGACTTAGATAAATCATATAAATAGGAGGCATTCTTAGTGCAAGTCATCCACTTTCATTCAAGAATCCACATTGTTTTACTTTTACATTCATTATCATCTTAACAATTTTACTATAGTAATTTTTGTATACCATTAGCATTGAAGTAGAATCATAATGGAGACTTTAATTTGCATCATTCTTAGATAAGCTCAATTCATAGCATTATTATTCATCATTTAGATCAATTTACATCCATTATAGTGTGAGGCCTCACCCTGACCCATCATAGTACAATTGATATATTATTATTTTGATACTCATGACTCAATATTTTGAGACATTGTCAAATACACTAGACATTATTATGTTATTTTATGTCATGTGATGTTTTACTTTGAGATGTTTAATCATGTTATTTAATTTTTTATGAACATGTATGCTGATGATGTAGTACAATAAGTGAATGCAGAATTAGGAATATGATTAACACTTTTATTATGAAATTTTTAATGGTTAAGTATATGAGCAAAAAAGAGATAAATAGTTATTTATATGAAAGATTGATGTTTTAATTTATGTGATTATCCTGATGAGTTTTATATATATGCACGTGATTTTTCTCGAGCTACTAATTTGTGAAATGAGTTTATAGGATTATTAGCTAGGAAAGCTAACATGAGAATTAGAACTAGACCCTATGTATAGTTTGTGAAAACTAGGGTTGAGTCTAATAAAAGATGTAGACCCCATTGTTTATATTTTATTTGTATCATAAATTGAATGTGTGTATCATTCTGTAATCGTTAAGTGTTAATATTTTGTAATAGTGATCTTGATGTAATACATCTTACAAAATCAAACAATTAGTGGGATCCATGCTGATCCCTTCAAAATTCATTGAATAATTCCATTATTAGAGGCATCTCATAAGGTAAACACAACATTCATCAATATTTCACTATTTACATAATCTAATTTCTATTTCATAGAATATCATGCATAACTTTCACAAATATAAATGAAAATTATTCAAACCAATTGGAAATGAAAGATAGTTCACATATCTTTCCAATGAATATTATTAGAGGTACCGAGTCTCTAAAATGTGTATGTACCACATGTTGCAACATGACTATATAATACCCACTTTCACCAAAATGCTCATAACTTATTCATTTCTTCATAAAATTAAACCAAACCAAAAGCATGAGAAGGAGGATTCATCATTCTATCTATCCATTACTATATTACATGGTTTCTAGGCCATAAAAGTCTGTACAAGGCTTGAAAACAACCCTAAAACTATAAAACCAATCAAAACCACGACAATAGAATGCACCAAAAATGTATCAAAGTATTTCCTCTTCTCCAAATTGATTTGGTTTGACCATAAAATGGTATTTATATCTATTTTATAGTTAGAAACCTTCCTAACTACCCCCAAGATCAACCATAAACCTTTTTACATCATTTTTGTATTGTTAGCAACTTTCTCAATGTTGCATTTTACAACTTTTTATGCAACTTTTACATTTTTGAAAAAATGGCTTCATAGTCTTTACATCTTGACCCAAATACAACATAAATGACTCAAATGGATTTAAATATTTAAAATAAGGAATCTTAAACTTCTCATGTTCTTATACTTTAGGTGCTCCCGCACTAGATCTTATAGTGTCACTTGACACTCATGATTCATGTATGCATTTTAGCACGATAATTAAGATTAACCAAGTAATCTAAAAATATAATTTGGACTAGGTTAGTGACCTACTAATAATTAGTTAGTAATCAAGATTAATTACCCTAATTAGGGTTTAGTGATAAGTTTTCATTCTTAGGGTTTTTTAAAAGTCCAATTATTTCAAGCAATTTAATAGGTCCCTAAATAGTCCTAGAGGTCAAAAATTATGAAAACTAAGTACCTAGGGGGTATATGTATGGTTTGGGGGCATTTTTCACCCCTCTAGCCCCTTTCATTGACTTTGGTGACCACCCAAATATCCCACTTTTGATTTATTGCAAAAATTTGAGTTTCACCATGAGTTGGAAAAGTTATACTCCACCATGAAGTTTTTCTTAAAGACGAGATTGAGTTAGAAGAATTTAGAAGCCTTTAGTCAAGTGCGAGAGTTATAACATTTTGTAGGTGGTTGAGTTGGGCACCTATTTAGTGGTGGATTTGAGGGTGGAAGGTTCTTCACCCAACCTCTATATTTAGAGAGAAAAGTTAGGATTGAAGAAGAAGGAAGGATAGCTCTTCTCAAATTTTAGTTTGCCATAACCATATTGTAAAGGTAGGAATCCTTCAAGTTCATGTCCTCATGCTGTGTTTCATTTTTTGAGTAGATTATTTTGCATATGTATGTTTGTGTGTATGATGAACATGTTAAGGATGGGATTGTAATGGGTTTTCTTTAAATGTTTTCCTTCATGTTTTAAATTTTGATTTTTGAAGAAAATTGTAAGGGATGTGTTGGCATTATTCACCCTTGAATAGGGCAGAAGTGGCCATGTACAAGAGGAGGGCTTTAGTTGGACTCCGATAGTGCAAAGTCTCTCCTCATGACAAGGAAAGGGAGAGAATAGGGTGTTATGGGCCCCTGCACATCAATACAAACCATGTTTGTGTTTTGTGAAATTGAAAAGTGAAAGAACAAAAGTTCTTGTGATTATAGCCTCAAAAGGGCATTTTTTATGGTGTTGTGACCAATGTCTCCTATCTAGAAAAATCCACCTTCTCCCTAGTCTAATTCAACAATGAACCTATTGTACAAATTTGGGATGGGAGTAAATGATTGATTGTGTCTTCATGTTAAAATTGTTTGTCTCCCAGTCAGTTTTGTTCTCTCCATGATTACCTTGATGAAATTACAAATTTTATAGTGGCTACCTTATTATGGAGCCAAGCAAAAATTCATAATTGTTATTTAAATTCAAATGTGTTAGGAGATTTCTCCTCAAGATAATGGTCTTGTTGTAAAAATGTTATTGTTAAACTTATCTTTGAACGATTATCATCTTAGGTTTTCTTCCTTAGTTCTTTCTTGAGGGAGTCCTTGAATCAGATGATTGAATAAAAAAATGAAGTATTCTTCCATTCATATGTTATTCCATGTGATTAAATTTATATGTATATGTTTATTGGAAAATGGATGCAATATTGTTTTACCTTTCTTGTGGAATTCTTATAGTTTGAATTTGGATTCATTTGATTAATGTTAATTAGATAAAATGATGATATATATATTCAATGCACAACTATGTTAAGAAAATAAGATGATATGATTGGTAATTCATTTGTATTTTCATGATTATTAGGAAGTAAAATACTCCTTCATTATTGTATCAACATAAGCACTAAACTCTATGCTATGATATAATTTTTTTTAAAATATCCCCTTTGGTTAACTAAATAAACTTAAAAATATACACTTAGAAAAATAATGGATTAGAATTTTCTTTTACCTATTTAGAGAAAATATGCTCTCTGCCCTTTATATGGGGAAATTTAAATCCCTTTTACAACAAAACATATTCCTTTAAAAATCCTTTTGAAAATTCTTTGGTTTTATTTAATTAATATTAAAAATTAAATGAACAAAATAAATATCTAACTATCCTATGTCTATCCTAAGTTTTCACCTAATGAACTTTTAAACTTAACTATCCCTTCCCCCTAAGCCTTCAACACCCTTGCAAGTACATCACCTAGGCTGACGTCATGCCTAGTACCTCCAAGATTGGATGCAACATGCATTGAAGGGAGAGGTTAAAATTAACATATGTAATAAAGTTGATTTATTTGCTTTTAAAAAAAATATCACCCATCTCCCTCCTTGTTGGCCTACCACCTTAAGTAACCTTGGTTTACGTGAAGTTTTGTATGGGGATAAGTTTTAGGAAGTTGGGCACTTTGTTTAAAGCTTGGGGCGGCTAGGGTAGGTGGGGTTAGAGAGTTAGTAGGGTTAGGAGATAGTCAAGGTTAGTAGGTGGGGTTTAGGGGTACTTAAGGTTAGTGTGAGTTAAAGTTAGGATTTTTTTTAAATAATTAAAGTTAGATAGTAATTAGTGTTAGATTTAGTTAGTATTTGAAATCAGATTTTAGTATACTTTAATTAGATAATGCCAAATGTTAGTTTAGTAAGTAATGTTAGATGTTAGGAAAAGTAGTTAGTTGTATTATTTATTTTATTATTTAGTTAAAGTTTATGTTAGTTGTGGGATATGTTTTAAAGTTAGTGAAGTTAAGATTTAGTTGTTGGATGATAAATTAATATATTAGTTATTTTATTTTAAATTTTAATAATTAGATTAGTTAGTTTATAATAGAGTTTAGTTAAACTTAAGTATTTAAATAATGATTTGATTAGTATGTTTTAAATGTTAGTTATTTAGTTGTAGTTGTAATTTATGGTTGCTAGTAGATTTAGTGTATTATTGATTTTAGTATGGATTATTTGAAAAGTAAACAAAAATATTATATATTGTTTAAGATTAATTTAATTTAATTAAAATATTGATGCAAGAGCATCCAAAGGTATAAGGACAATCCTGTGTCACCCAAAAAATGTACTTAGACTTAGTTTCTGTTTCATGTCTTTACATTTTTGGATACCCATTTGGCTCAAATAAAGGTTCCAACTCTCATAGTTCAACTATCAGTGCGTTTGAAAATCCTAAAAAAATAGGAGCATGTATTTGGGCCATCATTTCAGTAAACTAGAAGGTGTGAATTGGCCAGATGAATGTAATCATGATTTAGAGCATTCCAAAAAAAGAATCAGGTCAATAGGCCCCACGGTTTGAAAGTTATTATAGTTTTTTGGATTTTGGAGACCTCCTAAGAATGCTTCAAAGTCAGGTTTGGGGCATTAAATGACCTCAAAAAGGGTCAAAAATGGGGGACGAGAGAATCTGGTCCATAGGGCTATAGAGCGCTTCGAGATCTTTTCGAAAATGTAAACAGTTCGTCAATCGGAGCTACGGTTCAAAAGTTATGCCTCCCGAAAGTTCAGCTACCATTTCTAGATTCTTCTAGATTTGCACCGACTTCTAACGCAGCTTCTGGAACCTTCTATTTTGTCGGTGGATGCCTACTAGCACTTTCTAGAATGTACTCCTAGTCCTTAACCCTCCGGGGTCTATTTAAGGAGATTTCTGGCATTGTAAAAGGCAGTTTGGAGTGGAGTTTGAGAGGAGGTACCATAAGGAGAAATTATCTCTAGATTTATGCTATTGTAAGCCCTTAGGGCATGTTTTGAAGTTTATTTTCCTGTACTAGTTGTACTAGCTTATTTTCTCAGTTAATATAATTCCCCTTTTCTGTTGTTTCCATTCTGTTCTTGGGTGGTGCCCCATCAAGTGGTATCAGAGCGGGTTTTCCTGAGTGTGTAGACAGAGCGTCGACTGTGAGGCAGTTTGCACCAGGACTGTGTGGTTGTGGATTCAAGTTAGAAGATGCCTCCATGAAGAGAGCATGGTGGAAGGGCCAGAGCTATTGATCCTAAGGAGGTTAGAGCCCTCCAGAGGCAGGTACAAGCATTGCAAGAGGAGCTTCGTAGAGGAGCAAATGTTGCCGCAGGTGAAAATAGTGAGGATGACAATGAAGAGGAAGTAATGGGACCAGAAGAGGAAGCTGACGGGGAAGTTCTGAATCTTGTAGAGGAAAGGCTTTTTAGGGCCATTACTAAGTTTGGGAAAAGACCTACAATTGAAGTGGGTATATTTTCAGGAAATCTGAAACCAGATGAGTTGATCGATTGGATCAATGAACTGGAAGAATACTTTGAGTATGAGGATATAAGGGACCCAGATAGGGTTAAGTTTGCAAAGGCCAAACTGAAAGGCCATGCCAAAATCTGGTGGCAAGAGATTCAACTGAAAAGACTTAGAAGAGGAAAGGAGAAGATCACAAGATGGGATTGCATGGTGGACAAATTGAAGAAGCAGTTCATTCCTGTGGACTATGAGCTTGATCTGTTTAAGAAGATGCATGGGTTAAAACAAGCAAGAAGATCAGTCCAAGAATATACAGAGGAGTTTCACTGACTCTTGATTAGAGTGGAGCATGCAGAAGCAAATAAGGAGAAGGTTGCTCGTTATATTAGTGGGTTGCGACCTATCATCCAGGAGGAATTAAGTCTGGTAAGAATGACCAGCGTTGAAGATGCATACCAATTTTCCCTACGAGTTGAAGAGAAGCTGAATAAAAGGTTTGAAGGAAGACAAAGAGGACGCGGTCAAGGAGGAAGGGGAAGCGGTAGATCATCTGGAGGCCGCAATGAAACCCAAAAGAAAAATGAAGATGTGGGTACTAGCAGAAACTAGAGGAATGAGGGTTTCAACCGCTCCCATGATCAAGACTTTGGAAATCAAAGAGGAAGAGGTAGAGGACGTGGACAAGGAAGAGGAGGCTTCTGTGGTACCTGTTTCCATTGCAATGAAGAAGGTCATCATGCCTTTGAATGCCCTCAATGACAAGGAAGGACAGATAGGAGAGCTAAGGGCCAAGCTAGGGTTGCTCATGTGGATGAGGATGCACAATCATCACATTCAGAGGATACAGAAAGAGGAGAGACCTTGGTAAATGAAAGAGTCCTACTAAGTGGTGAGAATGAACTATGACAACGAAGGAGTTTGTTTTGTACTAGATGCAAGTGTGAGGATAAATGTTGTGGCGTGATCATTGATGGTGGTAGCACTGATAACCTGGTATCAGAAGAGATGGTCTCTAAGCTAAAGCTCAAGAGGGAGAAACATCCCCAACCCTACCGGATTTCTTGGGTAAAAGATGATCATAAGGTCCTGGTAAGTGAACAATGTTTAGTAAAATTCAAAATTGGGAGTTACCATGATGAAGTTCTCTGTGATGTTATTTCGATGGATGTTTGCCATCTATTGTTGGGTAGACCATGGCAGTGTGATAGACATGCAATACATGATGGACATGCAAACACATACTCTCTAATAAAGGATGGAGTTCACCACAAATTGAAGCCCATGAAAAAGGAAGGTGAAAAGGTATGTAGCAGTGCTAAGATTTGTCTTATTGATGGAAGGAAGTTCTTAGATGGCATGAAACATCAGCGTATGTGCTATGCTTTGATTCCTAGGAAAGATAAAGAAGGTAGTAGTGAAATATTATTTGAAGTTTCAAATTTACTAGGGGAATTTGGAGATATTATCTCTGATAATGTTCCAGATGGATTGCCACCAGTAAGGCAAATTAGTCATCAGATAGATCTGATTCCAGGAGCTAGTTTGCCTAACAAGGTTGCTCACAGGATGACTCCTACTTAAACAGAGGAGCTAAATAGATAGGTTCAGGAGTTGTTGAGGAAAGGCTTGATTCGAGAGAGCCTGAGTCCATGTGCAGTACCTGCAGTACTTGAACCAAAGAAGGATGGAGAGTGGAGGATGTGTACAGATTCTCAAGCTATAAATAGGATAACCATCAAGTACCGGTTTCCTTTACCAAGGATGGATGATCTTATGGACTACTTGAGTGGAGCTCGGTACTTCACAAAGATAGATCTGAAGAGTGGCTATCATCAGATATGGATTCGAGAAGGAGATGAGTGGAAAACAGCCTTCAAAACCAAGGAGGGTCTTTACGAGTGGTTAGTCATGCCCTTTGGATTGACGAACGCCCCAAGCACCTTCATGCGGCTCATGAATGAGGTACTTAAGAAGTTCTTGGGAAAATTTGTTATTGTCTATTTGGATGATATTTTAATTTTTAGCAAGACTTTGGAAGAACATTTACTGCATATTCATAGTGTCCTTGAAAGGCTAAGGGAAGAGAAACTGTTAATTAATCCTAAGAAGTATGTCTTTGCAAAAAGGGAGTTAGTCTATTTGGGATTTGTTATATCACCTGAAGGTCTCAAAATGGATCCAGAGAAGGTAAAAGCCATCTTGGAATGGCCTACTCCAAGGTCTGCTACTGAGGTAAGATCATTTTATGGTCTGGTTAGTTTTTACAGGAAGTTTATTAAGAATTTTAGTGGCATATGTGTGTTATATTAGGTGAAAAACTAATCTCCCAAGAACACCTGCATGCATAACCCTGTCACATGGATGAAGCAAAGAACAGAGGCAAGGAAAAATCAAGGAGGCCAAAAAGCCAGATCCATCTTATGGACATGCAAAGAGCAATATCTCATATAATCCAATAAGTGAATCAATAAAATACAAAGAGGTGAATCCTTATAAAGGAATCATGAAACCCGAAAAGGGAAACTAAAGCCTAAAAAAGCTAGGGTTGCACAATATAATTAATAAAATATTAATTATATGCACCTACAAGATAGCTTAAGAAAACTAGAGTAATAGGAAACTTAATTAATTAAATCAAAGTGATTTAATTAATAAGTTAGAACAAATCATTACTCTAACACCCCCCCTTAAGCGAAGCTTGGGAGGAAGCTAACCTAGCACAGCTATGAAAGAGAATTGGGTCCCGACAACAAGGCCAGATCAGGTACCCAATCACAAAAAAATCTCTATAAAGAGGAGAAATAGAGAAAACCACATGGGAAAAACTTTGCTCCAAAAAGAGATAGCAAAGAATGTTCCAGAAGAAGGAACAAAGAGATCAGAAGAGAATCATTGAAGCATGAAGAACCGCAAAACTCTGTCAAAATGCTGATCTGTAGAACCTCCATGGAAATAGAAGGCACGAACCATCAACCAAAGGAACCTCCATGGAAATAGAAGGCACGAACCATCAACCAAAGAAGCATAGAACAGTAATATAACCTCCCCTTAAGGCAGGTGAGGTGATAGGCAGCTGAAAAGATGGGCCAAAAATCTCCTACAACACAGGAGCCAAACACATTGAGAGTGAGGTACAAACACAAATAAAGGCACATGTCATCGACACTGCATGAGGAATTAGAGAAAGAGGGCCTATAAGCGGCAAACAACTATCCCCCCCATGGCACTTTATATAATAGTGCGAGTACAACGAATAACAATGATGAAAAGGATCCCGAAACGCAAGAGTGGCACTTTATCTTAGTGTGTTGCATAAAAATGCTTATAATGAATATCAAAAATGATCAGAAAAGACATAAGGCTGAAACAACAGAAGGTAGAGCCCAAAACGAAGCAACTGAAGCAACAAAATCGATCCCCGGACCTGAAACAAACAGGATATCCACCAAAATGCTAAAATGCGAAAGACTGAATAGGATGTTCCTGGAATAGAATCTGGAACAACAACCAACATCACTGGAAAGAGCACAGAAAGAGCTTTCCAACGATATAAAGAAGTCCAAAATCGAAGATCGAAAGCTCAAGATACGCCTCCCGGAGTGTAAAATAGAACATCTGGCTTTGACTGCCAAAACAGGAAACCAAACTATACCAAAAGTCCAAATAACTACCACCATCATGACGAGCTCGGAAAGAGCTTTCCGACAATATAAGATTCATCAAAAAATACCTCCGTATGACAAAGATATGGCCAAAAAACCACAAACAGCTTTTAAAACAAAACAAATTATAGAAATGATGATTTGAAAGCCGTCAAATTTCAGCCCAAAGATGGATGATGTCAGCACCTGCGGCTGTCAGACCTGCTTTAGTACCTTGCTGATGTCACTTCTCTGTCATACTTTGCTAATGCAGCGTCCTTTTTTGGAAGATTTTGAAAATGTTTTTTTAAACAAAAAACAAAAAACTTTGAAGAATTTTTGCAAAAAAAAGCAAATGCTTTTTTTAATAAAAACTCATGAGTCTTTTTTTAATAAAGCCTTTTGATTTTATGATTTTTTTTTTTAATAAAAAAAAACTTTTCTTCGGAAAGCGTGCCCAAATCTGGTAACAAATTTTTGCATCAAATTTCAACTGTGTCCAAATTGGACAAATTTTATATGGAAACAAGGGTTTTTGGGTGCTACGAATCCAACGGTGAGGTCCATTTGGGCTCAAAATGCACTGAAAAAATGACCCCTCCAAATCCAATACAAAATAACTCTAAAAATTGAAACCCTCTGAAAAATGAAACTTCTGAAATGCTTCAACAAACCACGAATAGAGAGCAGCAAGCTTGCTCTGATACCATGTTAGATTAGGTGAAAAACTAATCTCCCAAGAACACCTGCATGCATAACCCTGTCACATGGATGAAGCAAAGAACAGAGGCAAGGAAAAATCAAGGAGGCCAAAAAGCCAGATCCATCTTATGGACATGCAAAGAGCAATATCTCATATAATCCAATAAGTGAATCAATAAAATACAAAGAGGTGAATCCTTATAAAGGAATCATGAAACCCGAAAAGGGAAACTAAAGCCTAAAAAAGCTAAGGTTGCACAATATAATTAATAAAATATTAATTATATGCACCTACAAGATAGCTTAAGAAAACTAGAGTAATAGGCAACTTAATTAATTAAATCAAAGTGATTTAATTAATAAGTTAGAACAAATCATTACTCTAACAATGTGCACCCCTAACTGATACAATAAGAGGGGATAGAAAAGAGTTCAAATGGACTGCAACAGCTGCGAGAAGTTTTGAATTGCAGAAGAAGAAGGTGACAGAACAGCCTGTGTTGGCACTTCCAGATTTCAGAAAAGTATTCCAGGTGGATTGTGATGCTAGTGGTAGCGCTATTGGGGCTGTATTAAGCCAAGAAAGTAAGCCTATTGCATATTTTAGTGAAAAATTGAATGATGCAAAGAAGAAGTATTATGTTTATGATCAAGAGTTCTATGCAATAGTTTAGGCCTTAAAGAAATGGAGGCATTATTTATTGCCAAAGGAATTTGTTTTGTATACTGATCATCAGGCATTACAGTACCTAAATAGCCAAGGTAAATTGAATCAGAGGCATATGAAGTGGGTAGAATTCTTGTAGAGTTATACATTTGTGTTGAAGCATAGAAGTGGAAAATCTAACAGGGTTGCAGATGCACTAAGTAGGAGATAGTTGTTGCTTACAACAATGCAGGTTGAAGTAGTTGGGTTTGATGAACTCAAGAATTTGTACCCCGAGGATCCTAATTTTGCTGAAGCATGGAAAGCTTGTAAAGAACCTGTTGCTGTAGATAGAACCAAGTGGTTAGACTATTTGATTCAGGATGGCATGTTGTTCAAAGGTAGTCAATTGTGCATTCCAAGGAGTTCCATGAGGGAAAATTTGATTAAGGAGAAACATAGTGGAGGGATGGCAGGACATTTTGGTTGGGATAAGACCATTGCCATTCTTAGAGAACATTATTTTTGGCCTCAAATTACATAGCATGTGAAGAAGTTTGTACAAAGTTGCCAGGTTTGTCAAGTTGCCAAGGGGTTTAGTCAAAATACTGGCCTATATCAGCCATTGCCTATTCCATCAAGACCATGGGAGGACATAAGTATGGATTTTGTTCTTGGATTGCCAAGGACACAAAGGGGTAATGACTCAGTATTCATGGTGGTTGATAGGTTCTCCAAAATGGCACATTTCATTCCATGCCACAAAACTCATGATGCTATCCATATTGCAGACTTGTTTTTCAAAGAGGTGGTAAGACTACATGGTCTTCCAAGGAGTACAGTTTCTGATAGAGATACTAAATTTGTGGGGTATTTCTGGAGGACATTGTGGAAGAAGTTGAGAACAAACTTGAAATTCAGTTCCACACATCACCCACAGACTGATGGCCAAACAGAAGTGGTAAATAGAAGTCTGGGCAATTTGCTGAGATGTTTAGTTGGAGATAAGCCCAAGGGATGGGATTTGATTCTACCACAGGCAGAGTTTGCTTATAATAACTCTGTAAATAGGAGTACTGGAAAATCACCATTTCAAATTGTATATGGGAATAGCCAAAGGACTGCACCAGAATTGAGGAAGATAGAACAAGGGGAGAGAACAAGTGTTGAAGCTGAGGAATTTGCTGAACACATCAAGCGTCTACGTGAGGAGGTTCAAGCACACATTATCAAGATGACTCAAGAGTATAAAGCTAGGGCTGATCAAAGGAGAAGACATAAAGAATTCCAAGTAGGGGATCTAGTCATGGTGCACTTATGAAAAGAAAGATTTCCAGTTGGTACTTACAACAAGCTGAAAATGAAGAAATTTGGCCCCTGCAAAGTTTTGAAGAAACATGACTCAGGAAATGCATATGAGGTGGAGTTGCCAGATGGTATTCACATTTCTCCCATTTTCAACATTGCAGATTTAACAGAGTATCATGATGATGGTGCAGATAAGGAGCTAGTTTTAGAGCCATGTCCAATTCCTGCTTCTAAGAAGGAGGAGATAGAAGACATTCTAGATCATCGTGTGGGTAGGAGTACCAGAAATAGGCAGTATGAAGAGTATTTGGTCAAATGGAAAGGATGGCCGATCGAGGACTCAACTTGGATTTCAGCAGCTAAGGTTTCCCATTTGGGATTTCCTCTACCCTCCATAAAGTGACAGGGTCACTTTTCAATCTACCCTGGGTGTCTGATGCAGGAGCATCCAGAGGTATAAGGGCAATCCTGTGTCACCCAAAAAATGTACTTAGACTTAGTTTTTGTTTCATGTCTTTACATTTTTGGATACCCATTTGGCTCAAATAAAGGTTCCAACTCTCATAGTTTAACTATCAGTGTGTTTGAAAATCCCAAAAAAATAGGAGCATGTATTTGGGCCATCATTTCAGTAAACTAGAAGGTGTGAATTGGCCAGATGAATGTAATCATGATTTAGAGCATTCTAGAAAAAGAATCAGGTCAATAGGCCCCACGGTTTGAAAGTTATTGCAGTTTTTCGAGTTTTGGAGACCTCCTAAGAATGCTTCAAAGTCAAGTTTGGGGCATTAAATGACCTCAAAAAGGGTCAAAAAATGGGGGACGAGCAAAGCTGGTCCATAGGGCTATAGAGCTCTTCAAGAGCTTTCCAAAAATATAAATGGTTCGTCAATCAGAGCTACGGTTCAAAAGTTATGCCTCCCGGAAGTTCGGCTACCGTTTCTGGATTCTTCTAGATTTGCACCGACTTCTAATGCAGCTTCGAGAACCTTCTATTTTGTCAGTGGATGCCTACTAGCACTTTCTAGAATGTACTCCTAGTCCTTAACCCTCCGGGGTCTATTTAAGGAGATTTCTGGCATTGTAAAAGGTAGTTTGGAGTGGAGTTTGAGAGGAGGTACCATAAGGAGAAATTATCTCCAAATTTATGCTATTGTAAGCCCTTAGGGCATGTTTTGAAGTTTATTTTCCTGTACTGGTTGTACTAGCTTATTTTCTTAGTTAATATAATTCCCCTTTTCTGTTGTTTCCATTTTGTTCTTGGGTGGTGTCCCCATCAAATATACATATTATCTTTTCGTATAAGATTTAATTAATATTAATATAGTGGAATCTAATATTGATTTTTTAAAAAGATGAGTTAATATGCTTAAATTGTATATGATTCAAAAGTATAATGCTTAGACCTTTTAAATTAAATGGATTGGGTTGCTTATTGTAAATAATCGATTAAATAATGAATGTTTAAAAATAATGATTTATTCTTACACATTGGTTATAAGCTGAAATGAAGAGTTAAGGCATTATTAGGGAAATCTATATCTACCTCTCAAACATCCCTTTAGTTTAACTTGTGAAATAAACATATCGAATTGTATCAAAATCCTATGTGTCATGTTAGTTGTAGTCAACCCTATATCAAACTTAGTGGACTATTTAACATTCAAAAAAAAATTATGTGTATTTTTGCCCTGTATTTTGGGCATGACATATAGCTTAGATAATAAATTCATCATACATTTTCATTTTCTAATTTGTCACCTATGAGCTTAATTGTAGTTGATAATTGAATCTAGAGGTTCTTAGGAATAGAGAGAAATGAGATGCTCGTGAATATTTTATTCAAGCTTTATCTAGTTCTTTATTATGTTTTTGATATACTACCCATACTAATGTCTCATTAAGGATTGTGGTTAGCAAAATCGCTCACACTTCTCTCTCCATTTTTGTCTTTACTTGTAAAACTTCATTTATTCTCATCATTTTCCTTTTCTTATGTTTTTTCTTTTTCTTTCTTTTATTTTCTTTATTTTCTCTTTCAATCACCCCCTTGTTTCTCCTGTCAAGCCTCCTGCACTATTTAGTTAGTCCTTTATTTGTATTTCACTCATTTCCCTTTTCTTGCATGCTATCCCAATAATGGATCGCATAGTATAATCCAAAATGTTGATTCAAAAATATATGCACAACTTATCCAAAAGTTTGTAAGTATATTGAGTCTTGTTCATAAGACAACTCAGATACCAATGTTTTACATCAATTATTATAAGGTTCTCCACTCATAGATAACTCTTTCTTGATCTCCTTCAACACAAATACAATATACTACTAAAACTCTAGGATATCAAATTCTTATGTGAAGTAGTGATTTTCAATTGTTTTATTTCAATTAATGATCAGGTAGGAATATACATCCAATACCAAGTATGAGTGCAACCAAACAAAAAAATTACAAATTTTCTTACCTTCATTTAATTTTCAATCAATTTTTTGACTCTCCACAAATTTTCACACTTGTGAATGTCTTCTAAAGCACTCAAAGTCCCTAAATATTTTATTACTTTCACTATGAATGATGATGAATAACTCAAATTTTGCATAAAGTTATAATGGGACTAGCTCCAATTAACCTATTATTTATCCCATGAACATATGATATGAGTCATTAATGATCTTGTAATTTTATCGAGATACACACTAAATTTTAATTGAATTGATACATTATGCTATTTCTAATCATAACTTGAGCGAGCATTTTCTTAGCTCATTAGCAACTAACTTCCTCAAGTCATTGAAATGAAAGTAAATCACATAGTTTATGTATTTTTAACCTCCACTAAATATCAAATTTGTGACATCTCACTTGGTATCCAACTAAAAAATATACTATTACTAACTATACATGAGCAACAAACTTAAAAACTAATTTATTTAAAATTTGTTTTAAAAATAAATATCATCTTTTAATTAAATCAAATACAATCAATGTTGTTTAAAAGTCCATTATAGAATTACTACATGATATCTTCACATCCATTACAATAGCACTTGACATTGTGTTGTTGAATCTTTTCTCTTTCTTTTGATCTTTATCAACATAATTTTACATGCACTAAACAATTTCCCAAGACTTCAGTTTGTTTTTTTTAGCTAGAGACATAATAGTAGGAATTCAAAAATGTAACAACAAGTTACATAGCTAAAACAAGTTCCAAGTTTTTGTTCATTGTGTGCATACAAGTATTTTTCACTATGAATGAATGAAATATTTTAATGATGTCCATGAGAACAAGTAGTCTTAGGGACCAAAAGACCATAGCATTAAGAAATTTTGATATTCCTTTCCATTTCCAATATTTTTCTATGGATCTTAACCCAAAATCCAAAAAATTTGTTGATCTTGTCCACTTCAAATAAGCAATGCATAAATTTCACTTTCAAGATGACATCATAATAAGTTTGTATGTTGTGCATTGTGAGAGAAAATGTCATTTTGTTTCAATTTGTCCCATCCTACAAAAAATACAAGTTCTCTCCTCCCAATCCTCTTCCATATATGCATCTCACATCTAAGATGATGAGATTCCATCCTCAATTATGTCACTAACAACCTTGCCTTTATTTTAATAGCGTCCCCTAGATATGCTTTCTCACCATGTTTTGAATTGGGTTGAATTATTTAATGTAGTAACTCATTTTTCTACCAATGTTATTATTCCACATGGTACTCTAAAACTTCTCTCTAACAAACTTTCATGTGCAGACATTTGTGATAGGACACTCATGTAACTTGATGTTCCATTTATCCAACTATTTAATATGCTTCTTCATCCAAGTTTTCTTGCTTTGGTTAAGAGCCTCTCCTTTCAAAAAAAAAATTCCAGTGATGGTCATGCATGTTTTCAACCTTCTTTAAGTACTTAAGTAAATTAATTATTGCTAAAGCCTCTAGTAGAAAAGCACTGGCCTCCTCCAAAATAATTCCATAAGGTGCAAAGCTTAGAACTTTGAGATTTTTTGTGATTAACTGTTTCTAAATTATCTCTATTTGTCTTAATAAAAAATTTGACATGTTTCACTGCCAAACCTTGTGTAGGTATAGGATTGATACTTGAAAGGGGGGAAGGGGGTGAAATAGTAATCACAAAAATAATCACTGACATTCAAACTATCTACCAATAGGATTTAGTTATGCATATAATGTTGCTACTGGTTAAGTGTAATCTAAACCAAAATAAAATAGTAAAATCATCTACACAATAGTAACACCAATATTTATCTCATGGAAACATGATTTGCATGAAAACTGTGGTGTGAGATCAATGCTCACAAATATTATACTCTTCTAGAATATGCTTTGTTAGGAGCTTGCCAAATTAAGGGTCACAAAACATTATTAAGTGTACCTTATTAATGAATTTTACTCTAGATATGTTAGGATCTTTACTCTAGTAGTAACCTTGCTCAAGGATTTCAACACTCTAATCTAAGAATTCCACCTTGTTAAGGTTTTACAACAAACCAATTAAGATTACCCTTTCAAGATATTTAGACTATTACAATGGTAATGAGGTAACATAAATGCAATGATTTTTAACTTACATTGTCTTGCTATATCAGATCCATTAAAACTCTTCAATAAAAAAACATATAATTAACCATTCATCTATGATCGCAACACATGTTTTCCTTTCACACTCTAATAGCTCTATTTCCTTCCTTCTTCAACCTCTTCTTTTTAGTTATGACACTTTTCTCCTTGTTTCTCTCTTTTCTTTTTGTAATCCACAAACCCTAAACCTAGATCCTATGATCACAAAGACATCTTGTTGTTTCCTCAAATTATTGGTTGGAAAACCTATGAGCTTTGCTTGCTCAATGTTAGAAAATCCAATACAATTTTTCCAATGACTAAAGTTGAGCTTAAAGACCAAACCCTCTTCACTTTAGGATCTGCTAAGCTAGGTGGGTATACCTAATGCAAACATCTAGATGTAGCTTATGCAGATTTTATTTTCTAATTCTCTTAGGATAGCAATTTATTCCCAAGAAGAAATTAATCATGTAAGGTCAAAATAATTTGTTGATTGCTAAGGTAAAAAAATTAGATATATTGGGGATGCTAATGGTAACTTAATGTGATGTTAGTAATCAGATGAAGAATCTTACCAATTATAATTGTTGATCACTTAACAATGGCTAGACCAGTCCTTCATCATTGGGTAAATAGAGTCTAACCCTAAAACATAGTATTAACAAACCCTTGAAGATAGTGTTCACACCATCAATTATTGGATAGAGAAATTTATAGAATATGAACCTTATTCTAAGTAAATTTAACCCTAGTGATGGAGACCAAGTTAGACAAACATTATGTAGCATGTAACATTTGACATTCAAAGATACATATAGAATTCATTCCATCAATAATAAGATAGACTCAAGAGGACAATACTGAAAGATGAGTAATTAAACATCCAAATATTCTAATAGAGTACCAAAGGAAAGTATCTTATATTTCTATATGAAATAAGGAACAATACTAAACTAGTGAAGATTGCATAGCTCTTAAAATCACACCAAACATTAAAGTTCAAACTACTTTATAATATTGCATAGAGATGGAAATATATCCAAAATGTTGAAGTTTATATATAACTTGTATGTGTCATGTATCTTCTTATATATTTAAATAAGATTTTGGTACTCTTTCTTATACAAAACAAAAGGGTGCAGCAAAGCTTTGGATATTTTCATTTTATAACTAACTAAATACCAATGTATATAAACTAAAGATTAACTTATCAAGTTTGTTTATCATTCATTCTATAGCAAAGCAATCTTCCTCATCATTAGTTAATGTCTCTACTTGAATTGGTTCAATTACTTCCATGTAGTCACTAATCCACTTAGAAATATGTGCATGTGTAGGCCATGTGAATCATGGAGATCTCATGGAAGATTTTTGTATGTCTTGCCAATTCTTTCCTATTGTAACTAGAAAATCAATTTGAAATTTAGTAAACATGCTTTAAGGAATAATGATCTTATCCAATAGAGTGTGGAAATAATTTATTTAGAATATTTCCTTCTCTTCGAATAAATTCATAGTCCATTGTGGAAATGTCATTATTTCACCTTTCCATTCCTCTAAGATTTTTGTATATTTGTCACCGTCCAATAGAGAAGATATGATGCAATGCTCAACACAAGAGATAAGAAGTACCCTATGTTTAGTTTTTTATTTCTCTTATTCCATATAGGCCAATTTATTTTGTATAGCCCCCAATATGTCTAATGTATCTGTAATCAATTGGGGAGCAGCTAGATGCCTCTTGGTTACCTCATATAATCTACCCAACTCAAACTGACAAGGCTTCCACTTCCTTTCCAATTCTAGTAATACATCCTTGTTATTTTTGAAGAAATCAATCATATTATTTAGGAATTAAAACCCCTCATACACATCATTGTATTTTCCCATAATCATCTTGATCCTAAATGCCAAGATGTCCTTAAGGTTCCTATAAGTGCATTCTTTGTGTATGTCTCCCTCTCTAATTTCCTCAATTTAATTTTCTTTGATTTCAATGGTGTGTATTATGGGTTGGTAAACAGAAATGGCTCTAGGTATTGGAAGGGTTCTCATGTTTTTTTTTAACTCTCCAACCTTCTTGTTTTTCTTTTTATTTTATTAATTATTCCATTCATGTCTATTTTGTTGATCTCAAATTGATTTTGACAAGTGAGTGTTAATGCACAAGTTATATACTTAGTTCATGCTGAACTAATAGCACATGTCGAGTACAACATATATATATATATATATATATATATATATATATATAGTAGACCTTGCCAAGTCATAGTGAGTGTCAATCCACTCATGTGTTGAGTCACTCAAGTGCCAAGCAAATAGTATATGCTGAGTGACATAGGAGCTAAGTAAATAGTGGATGTTGAGCAATACAGGTGTCGAGTCACAATACAAAGAGTAGTGTGTGCTAAGCATCAGTGACTTCAAATGCCTAGAAAGATAATTTTTGACATATTTATTCTTAAAGGCACAAACAACTATGTAAACCATTTTTGAGTTAACTTAAGATTGAATTTTGATATTTTGGAGATAAGGATGAATCTCTAGTTGGATTCCATGTGCAATTACATATATCCAAATAGAAAATGGGAAGGATTAAGTGGAAAAATGGATAAATATCAGCCATAGATTCATACCTAACCCCAAGTCACTAAGTCTTCTTAAGGAGGATAAATCCTAAACTCTTCATATAGAGAGAAGAAATGAGCAAGTGTATAAGAAATTGAAGAAGCAAAGAGAGAAGTTTGCATGCACAAATAAAGCATTCATGGTGGCTTCAAAGTTATCAAGTGAAACAACATTGCAAAATCAGTTAGAGTAGAATAGAGGAAAGGAAAAGGATACAAAAAAGAGACATCTGATCAAGAAGGATCAAGAAGACATCAATTTAGAGGTGATATATTATCAAGCATGGAAGTGCTAACTGCAAGATCAAAGATGAGACATTTTAATAGGTGATTTCAATCAAAATATCTTAATAGAGTAGTCCTAACAATCTATGTGAAATCCTCTCACAATTTTCTTACTTAGTTGTAAGTTAAAGTACTTTAGCAAGGCACACTTCTAATAGGGTGTTGAAATCCTCTAACAAGCTGAGACCTAATAGTCTTTGTAAGCCTTTAATAGGGAAAAACTTTCATAGGGTAGATCATGTTTCATGGTCAAAACATTATAACCTTCATTAGATACACTTTATTACTATAGTAGTGAAGATTTTTGGGTGTCATCCCCACCCCAGTTTTACCTTCTCATTAGAGGGTTTTTGGGTAATCATATCTAGTGTCATATGTGTATGATCTCTTATGTGTTTACATGTTGTTTTAGTTTACTCATTAAATGTATGAGATGGATGTGTGGTGAAATTTTTTATGGGTCTATGTTTAAACTGCTTATTCACCACCCCCCCTCCCCCCCCTTTGCTCTTAGAAGTTTTCCTTTCCTATTATAATTCCAAAAGTTGGTATCAGAGGTTTGTTCTCTAAAAGAGAAGCTTTGCATCTTTGAGGAAAATATTATGAAATGGAAGTCTACAAGTTGGGAAATATTATTGACAATCAAGGAATTGAAATACAAATCATTCTGCATCAATTGGATGAAGCAAGAGAAAAATTAAAGAAATGTTTAAAGAGAAGGAAGGCCATTGTGGAGAATGATACACAGTACAAAGAGATAGACACTACTAAGGTATTTGCAAATGGATACTCCAATGAATTTGATGTAGTAGTTACAAATGTAATGCAAAATATTAGAGCCCAAGCTGAGGAAATCAAAAATCTCAAGTTAGAGCAAGTATCATAAGCTATACTACTTTGTGAGGTGACTAAACAAAAGAAGAAATCCATAGAAGAAAAAGCCATGATTGAAGAAGATAAAATAATTTTGGCTAATAGACTAGAAGAGAAATCATCAAAACTAACCAAGATTTCCAACATGTAATTGGATGCTCTAAGTCAAATGATGAATGCCAACTATGAATTGAATGTCAAGGACATTGAGATAACTACATTGAAGTTGCAGAATAAAAAATTATAGAGTGACCTAAAGAGAGAAAAGGAATTTGTTGAAAGTTTCAACAAGTCTAATGAAGCCATAAAATACTTTGAGTAACTATTGAGATCCCCTAGATCCAATAATGATAAATTTAGAATTAGATACACAAGTACTAAAGTAGAAGAATCATCCAAAAGCATAGAAAAAAATAACAACAAAGATAAGAACTCCAAACCTAGTTGTCATAATTGTGGGAAGAAAGGACATACTACTAATGTGTGCAAGAGCAAGACTATAAATTAGAATGTCAAGCCTAGGAGCATGGTTCACTACCATAAGTGCAACAAGTAAGGTCATCAAGCACATGAATGCAAAACCAAGACCATGCAAATATTAAGATTTGAAGGATATTGCTACAATTGTTAGAAGTATGGACATAGAGAATTTGAATGTAGATCCAAACCCACGTGGTCATCAAATAGGCAAGAAAAGGTAAGAAACAATGGCAACTCTTATAACTAGGATTATAATACAAGATATAGCTCTCATTATTGTCAAGAATATGGACATATTCCTAAGAATTGTATTAAGACACACTTCATAGGTAACTACTAAAAGTGATTGAGCTAAACCACATGTTTTAGTTGTTTGAAGACTGGTCACATTAGTAGGTATTGTCAAACTAGGTCAATGGCACCAAGCTGTGAATTTGATAAAGAAAAAGGAAAGGTGGATGTTGAATACATCAAACATGAGATGAATAAGACATGGAAAAAGAAAGATGATTGTAGCACATCAAATGGAGAAGGGATCACTTCACCCAATGGGTCAGGTGATCACACCTTATCAAATTAGGCAATCAAGAGGTATGTGGGACTAATACTTAAAGGATATATCATACATCAATTCCAAAATGACTCAGCACTAAAAATATTACATTAGCATGAATAAAGATGAAAAATATTGTTAAGATGAATCTATAAGTTTTTGATGTTGTTGTCGAGCATGAAATATTTCCTATGTGTGTTGAGTGAAATGCTAGAAGATGTTGAGCTTAGAAACTAGCTAGTTTATGCCAAGCTCATAGTGGTTGGTGAGTGATTGAAATGCCAATGGATGTCAAGTGAGCTTGAAATTAGTTGATGCCAAGCTTACAACTATGTAAGCACTTAGCATTAATTGCAAAGTTTTCAAAGGGTATTTGATCAATTTCAGCTCATTTGTCATTATTTCAAATTCAAGAAAGAGAAATAATAATAGAAGGTGATCTAGAAATCCATTCCAAGTAGTTGCAAAATATTTAAGCAGTGATTCTACACTACTTTGTTAGATTTCATAAGGTATTTATCAAGAGCCAAGCTATGCTGTTTAAATTTTGTAAACCCTAGCTTTACATTATAGCATCTAGTTTGAAGAATGTAGAGGGGAAAAAAGTTTTGAATGTTTAGTTAGTGAATAATGAGGTCTAGCAACCCATTTTCAAAGATATTCCTAATATTTCATACAAGACCTTTCTGGTGCATTGTCAGTGATTGCACTAAATGTGATAATGGTGCAAGATGTAAGAAACTGCCACAACTAAAAGATAGGAAGCATTGGTGATATAGAGATTAGGGAAGCATCTAATAAACTTTGTGATAATGGTGTTTTGAAGAAAGAGTTCAAAATTGTTGAGAGGAAGAGATTAACACGAGCCCTAGATTTTTTGAATGTATCAGAGATAGAGTGGATTAGGATAGTGCTTAGCCAAATTCATGATGGTTCATTATGGCCAAAAAATGGAGCTATCAAAATTACTAAGAGATTAATCCATAGGTTTACTAGTTACCCAACTCTAGATCGGCCCAAGACATTGAGAAGTGATTTGAAGGAAGTGATTGAGAAAAATACTGGAGCTCTTTGGAATAAGAGAGGCATGACAATTGATAACAATTATTGATCCTATAATAAACTTTTTTGTAAGGGTGATTTCACACAAGTTTTACCAATATAGTAGATTGAACAGTGTGCCCTATATAGCTATGGATGTGGGATAAAAAATTATAAAGAAAGATCACACATATGATCTAGCAGAGCTACAATTGCAACAACTGATGGAGAACCTTGGAGCAATAAGAAAGAAAAAGAGTTCCCAATGCAAATTTGGTTCCATATTGATTTTTATATTCTTTTATGTGCAAAACACATTTCCCTTATTTGGCACTATGGGATGGAAAACCAATAGATCAGTAGTAGTAAAAATTGGTGAGTACGTTGAGCAATTGGGAGAGAATTTTGAATCTTTGATGACAAGTTATTTTAAAGACTTCAAGAAGTCAATGAAAGAAAGATTGAGAATACCAGTATCCTTAGTTGAGAAACACTATGATGATGTATGTTTTCTTGTGGATGCTGATTATACATTTGTACAAGATGCTACACCAAGGGTGAGATGGTTGAGACCCTTAGGTTATGAAATTAATGTGGATGAAGCCTCTACAACTATAACAACTTTATTGATAGAAGAGGTAGATAAAATTGAAAAGATATTTGGAAATTATGAGATGGCGGAGTCCAAAATTACCATGGAATTGAAGACTACCTCTACCATGAAGAAAAAGGAGAAGATAGAGAAGAAACTAAAAGCTAAGTTTGGAGAGGGTGTTGAGGAGGAAGAAGAAGAAGAAGAAGATGATGATGATGATGATGATGAGGAAGAAGAAACCCAAGCACAAGCACCACTTGCATTGACTCAGGGTATGGGAGAAGACCAAGAAGAGGAGGAGACTAAAAGTTCCAAGGGAGAAGAAGCCAAGGAAGCAACTACTCCTGATGATCCAAAGAAGAGGAAGGTTAAATTCCAACCAGTGACTAAAACTAAGAAGGTAGCCAAGCTGAGTTACTCCAATCCTACTACACCTACTACAAGAGCTAGTACATGTGCAACAGCCTCGAACTCACAATTCGAGGATTCATAGAAATTTTACAAAGTCAAAATTTAAAAATCGTAAAAATTAGAAAAGACCAAAAAATTGGAAAATTAGAAAAAACCAAAAAAAATTATTATATATATATAATGAGCACACCTTGTTTATTTTCCATTTAATAAAAGAGGAATTAAATGTTTGCATTTTTTTGAAAGTTTTATTTTGAGCTAATAAATTATTTTTTGGTGTCGTACAGATTAAATGGCATCCACATCTAGAGATAAAATGGCACCCAAGCCCATTGTATTCAAATTCTAGGGCATACCATCAAAGTTGAGGTTTCATGATGATCATGTAGAAATCAAAGACACTGATTTAGGACACACAAACTTGGGAGAGTTCCTCAAAATTTGCAACAAACCCACTAAAAGATCAACTCTAGTATCTTCCTTGATTGGTTCTAGGTTGGTAAGCACAACTTCAAATCTAGTATCAGTGCAATTAGTGGAATTGATCATGGCTCTGGCGCAACATTTTGTTTTTGAAGAGAGAGTGGTTAAGAGTGTAACTGGAGAAGTGGTCCTTGACCTTTGACCCAAAAACATTGAGAGGGTCTTCCATCTCCTGAGGGAAGATTAGTTTATAAGACTCTCTTGTGAAGCAACAGAGAGGTGGTACAGGGAGAACCCTAAAGAAGCATCTAAAATCATCCAATCCTCATATCTCATTGAGAAGACTTCTTTGCACAAGGTCATAGGGAAAGTGGACATGAATAGGGGATACCTGAAGGATGATATTGTTTATTCCATCATCCTTTTAAGCAAAGTCATGGGTTTACTAGTAGCTAGCCACCTTAGTACTTTCATGGTCAACTTCATCTAGACAATCAAGCCAGTGAGGATGCCACTAGATTGGGCAACCACACTAAGTGAAAACTTGTGTGAGAAATTGGAGGTAGTCAAAGACAAGAAGAAGTCCTATATGATTTCTTATATGGTGTATCTACTTGTAGCAAGGGTGACAAACTACCTCAATTTGAACAAAAGAGGCAATATGCAAGATCCTAACACTTGGCCCTACATTGTCTACCCTCAGTTGGTAAGGAAGAAGCTCTCAACACAAAGAAAGGAATATAGAATTATGAATGACACATTCATCTTTGTGGTCATTTGATTCATTGAAGGTGATTACGTAAAAAGGTTATCCGATGAGGCAAAAGCATAGATAACAGCTCTCAAGGCCCACTTCATCCAATTTAAGACACTCACATATCTATGGGTACTTGGTGCCACTATCAACCCCAAGAAACTTCCTAGATATCCAGGTGACAAAATGGTGTTATTGGAGATTTCACGACAAATTGAATTTGTGTTTGAGATGGTAAAGAGACAAAGGAGACCCTGTTGGACATGGACCTTGGTCATTGGACCATACCAGGTCAAATAGAAGCAATATATTCCATCCTTTGAGCAGCAATGGGAGAATTATCCCCTCAAGGAATACAATTCCCCTAGGCTCTATTTTGATAATATCAGGAGAGTCGAGAGTTTGAATGGTAAGGAGTTCCACCATGAGGATGCTATTGAAGATCATTGGATGAATGCAAAAAATGACTATGATGTCTACATAAGGGACTATTGTAGGATGACTTTGTATCTAGAAAAGAAGGCTCTCAAGCTGAACACTCCAGAGGAAATAGGGCAACAGGATTCATGGGAGTTGCTACACCCCCTATTCAACTCAAACAAAATAAGAGAGAGGCCCACCATGAATGCTAAGGTTGACAAGGAGGAGGGTGATGATATCAATCATCAAGCAAGGCATGTAGTTAGAATGACCAAGGATTGGATCAAGAAACCTTTTCAACTTGATCCAACACCTAACATTGTGATCTTTCATGCTCAAGCCCACCTCGACAAAGGTAGAGGGAATAAAGTTACAATTCCTACCTTTGCAGCCTAGTCTCCCATCAAGCCAGAGATAATATGCCAACTTGACTGCCCAGTTGGATACTATCATCCTCTAGAGAGAAAAGAAAAGAACAAGAGGAAGAGGACCTACCCTCAAAGGATTCAAATAGAATAGGGTGAAGTGCAATCACCTTCCTAGTAGTAGGAAGAGAGTGTGCAAGGGTCCAAAGATACTAGAGCTACTCAAGTCTAGGATGACCTTTAATTGCCTCCCTTTGTGCCTAGCCAATCAAAAGAGGGAGAGAGTCAGCAAGTTTCCATTCCTCCTTCATAAGAAGAGCCAACATTCCCTTCTGCCTCCATAAAAAAAAAGAGGATCAAGATCCAAATGAAGAAAAGGAAAAGGGTGACTAGGAGAATGGTGTCTTTTTTGTTTGTTCTCAAAACCATTTTGGAAGGAGAAGAGGAGATAGATGAAGAAGAATAGTTACCCCTACAAAGAAGAACTCGGCTAGCCAAAGCCACCAAGCAAGAAAGAAGAAGAAGTACCATAGGCATATTACCATCCACCCTAGCAGGAACCTTGGAAATCTCTTCTTCAAAAGATGAAGTACAACAATGGGTGGATGAGAAAAGTGAAGAAGGTGATGACATTTTTAAAATGTCAAAATTAGTTGGGGATAGGATCAAGGATACCCCTACAGGTGAACCTCAATAAGAAGACTACACACAGATGTCACCAGATTCACAAGGTCTTGATTTTACTCCCTCATCTCCACCACAAGTTACGTTGGTGGATAAGGGCTCAATTACTCCTCAGCCTCAAAGTTCAAAAGAAGAATAGGTTTAGAAGGAACCATCACAAGGGGAGGAACTAGAACAAATGGTGATCAATGAAGTGTCAAAGGAGGGACAAATGGTGGAATATTCTCAACCACCTTCCCAAGATATTGAGGTGCAAGCTGTAGCATCTACTGAGACTAAGACCATAGAAGAAGAGCCCTTGCAGAGGGAAACAACTCTAAGGAGGAATGATAAGGGAAAGGAGGTAGCAAAGCATACTCCATCCTCAAAAGGCAATTCCTCTACTGAGCACATCCCAAGATGGCTCCAAAAAGAAGTAATGAAGAGTACCCGACCTCAATTTCAAGCTACTAAGGAAGACATTTTTGAGATTGCAAAGATTTTAAAGAAGCCTGAGTCTCTATTGCATGAGGCATGACTGTTGGCCTTTTTTACCAATAAACAAAACTAGGAATTGTTTTCTCAAGTGGCCATCCCTCTGGAAGATATACATGCAGAAAGCCTTAGCCCCCAAGACTATCAAATCAAAGAGACCATGTTTGGGAGACCCACATGGGATACAACCCGATTGATGGTGACCATGGGAATTAAAGAAATCCTCAAGAGCATGGAGTAGGAAGAGGTTGAACTCCAAACACTTCAAAGGCATAATGAGATCTTAAGGGGATATTTGGTAGAAGTGGTTGGTCCTCTAGATTCTGAGCACCCTGAGGAGACATTGAATACTATACTCAAAGAAGGGGGAAGTGTACAGTCAGACCCATTTTTAAAAGCCTCTCAATAGTGGTGCGAATTTTTTGAAGAGAAGAGAATTTTGATAATTTAGGGGAACCTAAAGTTACTACACACTACATAGGAGAACATGAAAAAAATGGTAGAAATTTTGAAGCTAGACTTTAGTATTATGGGTGAGTTAAGGGCCTGGAGTAAGGATTTATAAATTCCATAGGAAATAAAGGGGCAAAGGTAGAAAGTTCTGATAGATGTATATACAGGAGAAGAGTTGGACATGATTGATGATTGGATAGAGAAAAGTGAAGATAGTAATAAAGTAATGGCAACATTACATGCAAAGATTCATCAGCTCAAGGACCAAGCCCAAGAGAAAATTTTGGAAGTAGAGAAGCATTACAATTATGCTTGCTTGGATATTTTTGAAGATGAGGAATGAGAGAAATTGTTTCCCATAGAGACAGTGGTAGAGAATTTTAAGAAGATTTTTGTGGAAGCTACTGATGATGAAGATATCTAGCAAGTCTTCAAGACTAAAGAAGCTTTGTTAGAATTGGATATCAGACTTAGGGATTTTGTTGATACCTAAATTGAGGTAGATAATTATAGGCAGAAGGTCAAGGACAACTATGAGGCTCTAAATTTACCAAATGCATCAAAAATTTCTAAGATTATAGATAAATTCAAAGCCAAACATCCAAACATAGCTTTGGGATGAAGAGCAACAAAACAGATGCTAGAATTTCAATTTTAACACTTGGTAAAATTTTGAGATTTTGGACCATTTTGAGGTGCATAGCTCTGCAAGTTCATAGGTACATAGGTCCATAGGTCCATAGGTGTGCATTTTCAAAAAAATTCTGCCAATAGTTAACTACTAATTCCAAAAATAGAGCTCTCCATGCATCAGAAATGCATTTTGATGGTAATTTAACTCCTACAAATACCCTATGAAGCATTAGCTTCCATTTTTGGCACTTCCAAACACTTCCAATTTGACTCGGAGCTTTCTCATTCTTTCTTCTCTCATAATTTCTTGTTTTTTGACATCTAAAGGCTCATGCATCCAATTAATGAATATAAAATGGATGGAGTCCTACCAAAGCACCAGTTAGATAGTTAGTTTGTATATAATTAGTTTGTCTTATTGTTTAAAAGAATTTATTGCATGAAGATATCTCTCACTCTCAACACAAATTGAGGAGATGATTTCTTATAAATACTCCATTGTAATATGTAATATGGGCCACTATTATTGTGTAATAAAGTTATGCTTTTGGTGCTCGAATTTGGAGTGTAGTGATTCTTGCCTGAATGTGTCATATTTTTGTGAATTTTATTCATGGAATTTTGATTGAGCCAAAGGTTTATTACTTTGTTTCTGATTGTGTGATCTTTTAGTTCTGGTGTTTTCTATGCTGATGTATCTAACTTGAGAAGAAATCATTGAATTATGCCCGCATAAATCTTCATTTCACATGAGTGCACTTTCTATGGCCTTTCAATTTGATGAAGAGTGCAATATTATATAAGCATTAAATTTTCTCATCGACAATTGCATCAATGGAATTGAGGAAGCGCTGCTCCTACTTTCATTGGTTACCTACTGATTTCTTCGAAAGCTTAACTCATAGGTGTGTTGTTTTCTATAGCTTATGTCTATTAGGATTTTAATTTCATGTTATTTTCTTTAAATTTCTTTTTATTTTCTTTATTAACCCCCTTGTTAGAGTAGTATTTCATAATAGATGCACTATTAGATTGCATTCTTGAAAAACATAAAAAAATACAAAAACATAGTTCTTTTTAGTGTTATTTTGAAATAGTGTGTAGATTCTTCATTTCATCTGAGATCAAAATGAACTAGTAAATCCTCCTCATGAACATTCACATTTATCTTCAACTGAGCAGATTCTAGTAGGTTGTAAGATCACCAAGAACCTTGGAGTCAATTTAAAAAAGTATCTTTTCAAGAGAGGAGTTTGCAAGAATTCTTGTCATTTAGCATCATGTAAAATGATAGCTCAATAGAAGTGGTGCTAGAAGGAGGGTTGCACTTTTGATTCTCAGAAAAGGAAGGAAAATTTGGTAGAGTTTTGAAATTTTGCACTATTTTGCAAAGTTCTACATTTCACACAAGTTAAAAAAAAATTTTGAGATTTGAGAAATTTAGGTGCGCAACTCCACAAGTTTGCAAGTATGCAAGTATGAAAATCTATAGCTACACAAGTTCACAGGTGCACAAAATTTAGTGGTGTGAGAAAGTGTACTTCTATAGAGGTGCACTTTTCTAGAATTGATGCAAACTGGAGGGTTCTAATCTAGTATCCCTATTTCAATGAACATTGAGGTATACGCCAAGTGCACATGAGTTTCTTTAGCTTACCCACTTCTGCAAACCATGTAGTCATAAGGGAATACCCCAAATTAAACCACTTTCATCATCTTCTTCAACTCCACCTCCATTCCAACCACCTAGTGGACCACCACATATTCCAATAGTTACAGATCAACAACCACCATTAGGTACACCAAACCCTTTGATGGCCTCTTTCACAAATGTTGTAGACTCACCAATAAACTTGAGAGGTGCACTCCATGATCTCCCTAAGAATCTCGAAAAGTTTTACCCAAGGTTCATCTATGGTGAGACACAAACTTCCAAAGATGACTTCAAGGTATTCAAAGAAATTTGCAACCGCAAGTAGGTTGCTAATGAGGATGTGGTTCTTTGTTTATTCCCCTACTCTTTGGGGGAGATTTCCTTCAATTGGTATGTTAATTTTCCACCTAGATGTATTGGAGATTGGAATACTTCCAAAAAATTATTTCTAGAACAATTCAAAACATTCATCAACCTGACTGTGATACATCAACAATTCATATCAATCAAAAGGGACCCAGCTAAGACAATTTGTTACTTCAACCATCATTTTCATATGCCATATCACAAGCTAGAGGTGTCATACACTATACTAGTTGAAGCTACTATTTAGATTTATCTGAATGCTATGGACTATCTTACTACTATTTTCTTAAGAAGACTTCCTACAACAAATATCAACACATTGGATAAAGTCTTCAGAGAGGAAATTACCTTCACCAAGCAAGCTAATCCTAATGGAGGGGGATTAATGCTTCCAATTGCAGCTATCACAACAATGCCAACATACCCTGTCAAAGTACCCACGATGCCTAGAAAATTCATACCTATGAATTTGATTCCATTACAATAAGCACCCACTTTGCAAAATCCTTCTCTAATGTATCTAGGGTTTGAACCTCCAAAAGTTTCCTTCTTTGAGCCAAAGGTAGTGGCACTCGTTGAAGCAAACAATGGCTTTGTTTCCAAATTTGGTCAAATGAAAAAGACTATGTCCCAAATGAATAATGAACTGACTCATCTAAGGTTGTCACAAGGATAGAATGACAACTTTCAAAGAAACAACTCTAGTCCTTACAACAATAATTATGGCCAAAATTGTAACAAGAACTTCAGTGGAAACAACAACAAAAATGGAGGAACAATTTCAACCCTCCTGATCATAATAATGGCTTCCAAAGATAGAACCGATAGTGGAACACTAGGCCAAATAATGGAACCATTCCTATCAACAACAACAATAACAATGTTCAGTATGCAGATGTTAATTAGTATGACGATAGTCAAAATGCATCGAACAATGATGGTTCGTATTATAATGGGAATCAAGAGATGACTCAAAGCTCATAAGCAAATGACAATGCTCCAACTGTACAAATTAATGCTATGCTACTAGAATCCTATGATTCTACAAAGAATGTGCAGGTAGAACAACCAGCTAGTGAAGAGTTCTCTTTTTTGTTTATTCAGGAACCCTACCTTCATCATGATGAGGTGTTTGCTTTTCACAATGACAACCAAAACATGTATAATCTGAGAAATAGAAAGGAACCTTTGATGGATGGAATTCCTCAAGCTTTACAACTAACTCCTCCTAATTTGAGAGTGAGTAACATTTTGGCACCAATTAGGCCACCATATAGTGGACAAAAAAATTAGAATCAAGTGAATGCGCCAACGATATTGAAAAATCTTGCTTGGTCTATTGAAAAGTATAGCATTGTCAAAGACTTGAAATGAACCAAAGTCAATATGTCCATGTTTGACATGTTACAAAATTTTCCACAACAATGAGAAGTGCTCATGAAGACTTTGGATCATACAAAGGTACACCATAATACGAATATTGTTTATCAAAAGATAGTATCTCAACAAGTCAATGTTGCAGAAGTAATGCCCACTATGTTTATAGACAAGGTTGAAGTACCCCCATTTTTACTTAGCATTAGGATATATGGAAAGAATCTCCACAATTTTTTGATTGATTTGGAATCCTCATGTAATGTCATGCCATTATCAATAGCGCAAATGTTAGGGGTGAGTCCTCAACCTTCCAATTAGATAGTGATATAGTTAGACAAAATAGAGGTGAAAGTCATCGGCATATTGAAAGACATTTGAATATAGTTGATAATCAATCCCTAGATTCAAGATGTCATTGATATACATGTGGTTGACATTCTATAGATGTATGGGTTTCTCTTGAGTAGAGAATGGACGAAATACCTAAGAGGGTGGTTTTCCACAGATTTCACTCAGTTATAGTTGTTAGGATAAACCACAGACAGAAATAAAAACTACATGCAAATATAACCAATAACAGAAAATAATAGAACACACAGAAATAAACACAAGGCACCAAGATTTAACGTGGTTCACCCAATCCCTGGGCTACATACACCAAACAGCAAGTCCGATCTTATTACAATCCAGTGATTACAACCTGATTACAATCCGTAATCCCTTACAACTCAATACCGCCACAAGAACCAATTGTGTATCACCACACATGAAAAATACCCAACCCTAAGCCCTTTTTATACAAGTATTAAACCTCTTTAGGGTTATAACATGTCGGCCATATGTCGGCTACCATGTCGGCTACTTCCAAAAAAAAAAATTTTGAGGCGATGCCTCGAACCCCACTATTTATGAAGTATGTACAGTACTTTCCTGATCAGTCACCACAATCTAACAATCTCCCACTTGGGGACTGATCAGGCTCCACACTAAACAACAATCTCCCACTTGGAGACTGATCCTGTAGCAATACCACTACCACATGGGGCTCTCACTGGATCAAACCATCCTGGACTCTACTGTTCTTTTATTCATGTTCAGTCTAAAAGACCAACCAAAGCTGAAGAGGAGTTCAGCTTCTCCCTTGTTACAACCTTTGTCAACATATCTGCTGGATTGTCATTGGTATGTATCTTCTCCAGCTTTAACTGTCCATCCTCCAAAACTGACCGAATGAAATGGTACCGCAACTGTATGTGTTTGGTCGTAGAATGCAAAGCTGAATTCTTAGCAAGATGAATGGCACTCTGACTATCTGTGAACAAATAATTATCCTTCTGAGGATGTCCCAATTCTTCCAAGAAGAACTGAAGCCATATCATCTCTTTGGCTGCCTCTGTAGCAGCAACATACTCTGCCTCTGTAGTGGAGAGAGCATTAATCTTCTGTAGCCTAGAAACCCAACTCACGGCTGCCCCACCAATAGTAAAGACATAACCTGTAGTACTCCGCCTGGTATCAATATCCCCAGCCAAATCTGAGTCAACATAGCCCTGTAAATCAATAGTAGAGCCCCCAAAGTGTAAACACTTATTGGATGTTCCTCTCAAATATCTGAGAATCCACTTGACAGCATTCTAATGCTAAAAACCCGGATGACTCATATACCTGCTAACGACTCCCACTGCATGTGCAATATCTGGCCTAGTGCATACCATAGCATACATCAAACTTCCTACAGCTGAAGCATAGGGTACCTTGGACATCGTATCCTCCTCTTCCTGTGTCTTGGGACACATCTCCTTAGTCAATTTCAAATGACCAGGTAAAGGTGTGCTGACAGCTTTAGCATTCTCCATAGAGAAACGTTGCAGCACCTTCTCAACATAATCAGCTTGAGATAGCATCAATGTTCTGTTCTTCCTATCTCTGCAAATCTTCATACCAAGGATTTGTTTTTCTGCCCCCAAATCCTTCATAGCAAATGCATGTGCTAATTGGCGTTTCAGCCCCTTAATATGATCCATGTTAGACCCAGCTACAAGCATATCATCAACATATAAACATAAAATAATGTAGCTATCATCATCCAACCTCTTAAAATAAACACAGTAATCTGAATGACACCTATTATATCCATGCTCATGCATAAAACTGTCAAATTTCAGATACCATTGCCGAGGTGCTTGCTTCAAGCCATATAAACTTTTCTTCAATTTGCACACTAAGTTCTCCTTACCTTTGACCTCAAAACCCTGTGGCTGAGCCATATATATTTCTTCATCCAAATCACCATGAAGAAAGGTTGTTTTAACATCCATCTGCTCTAAATGCAAATCTTCAGTAGCCACAAGACTTAAAACAGTACGAATAGAAGTCATTTTAACAACATGAGAAAATATTTCATCAAAATCAATTCCCTTTTTCTGTGCAAATCCTTTTACAACTAACCTGGCCTTAAATATTTTCTTACCTCCTTCCTCTTCTTTCAACCTGTAAACCCATTTATTCTATAAAGCCTTTTTACCTGCAGGCAACTTGCACAAATCCCATGTCTTATTTTTTAGCAAAGAGTCCATTTCATCTTTCATTGCAGACTCCCACTGAATCTTAGTATCCACCTGCACAGCTTCATCATAACTTTCAGGTTCACCAGCATCAGTAAGTAAAATAGAATACAAAGAGGGAGAAAACCTTTGTGGAGGTCTAATTGGCCTTGTTGACCGTCTAACATTCATTGGTGTATGTGGTATTTGTTGTTGCGGTTGTTGCACATCATGAGGAATGGCTAGAACATTAGCTTTTGGAGTATCATCCAGCACTACATAATCATCTTCTTTCTTCTAATGTTGCTACAACAGATCTTTGTACAACACTTTTTCATTGAATATGACATCTCAGCTTCTTATAATTTTATGATTTTCAAAATCCCAAAGCCTATAACCAAATTCATTAATTCCATATCCAACAAAGACACATTTCTTTGATTTAGCTTCTAGCTTGGTTCTATTTTCAGAGTCTATATGAGCAAAAGCTTCACAACCGAAGGTCTTGAGAAAAGAATAACTCACCTTCTTACCAGTCCATGCTTCCTCTGGAATACCACAGCCCAAAGGAGTAGAGGGACCTCTATTAATCAAATATATTGCAGTATTGATAGCCTCCACCCACATGTGTAAGGGCAACCCAGCATGCAACCTCATGCTCCTTGCGCGCTCCATTATAGTCCTGTTCATGCGTTCAGCCACTCCATTTTCTTGTGGAGTCCTTGGAACAGTTTTTTGTCTACAAATACCATTAGTGGAGCAATAATCTTCAAATTCATGACTGCAATACTCACCACCATTATCAGATCTGAGACATTTTAATTTCTTACCAGTCTCATTTTCAACCAAGCATTTCCATTTCTTAAAAGTTTGAAATACATCAGATTTCTATCTAAGGAAATAAACCCATACTTTTCTAGTTACGTCATCAATAAATGTAACATAATAATGAGAGCCACCAAGGGAAGATACCTAAGCCGGTCCCCATACATCTGTATGCACAAGCTCTAATTTCTCCTTTTTGTTTTCCTTCCCTGTCTTTACAAATATCACTCTCTTTTGTTTTCCATACACACAACTTTCACAGAAATCCATATTCACACATTTTAGACCTGGTAAAACTTTCCTTGAATGAAGTACTTTCATACCTTTCTCACTCATGTGCCCAAGTCTATTGTGCCACAGCACTGTATCAGAATCTACAGCAGCTATTTGTTCTCCCTGCTCAACTGCAGTAATTGTTCCTGAATATTCATTTTTCTCTAAAACAATCAAAGTAGAAGGAATAATATGACCTGTACAAAGATATAAGGTGCCTACTTTCACACCTTTTGCTACTACAAGGGAACCCTTTGAAACCTTCCAATTTTTATCATTAAAAGTAACTACACAACCCTCATGACCGAGTTGCCCTGCTGAAATTAAATTTCTACTTAGTTTTGGAACATGTCTTACCTCATGTAGTAGCCAATGATTCCCATTCTGCAACTTAATCTTAATTTTTCCCTTTCCAACAATCTGACAGGGTTCATTATCCCCCAAATAAACAAGCCCAAAATCCCCTTGGACATAATCAATGAAATAACCTCTATGAGGTGTAGCATGAAAAGAAGCACCAGAATCTAAAACCCATGAATCATCAACACTCTCTAAAGATAGAAGCAAAGCATCCTCTTCGGATTTGTTACTTACCACATTTGCCTCTTTGTCTCCATCTGATTTATCTCCTTCATTTTTCTTTCGAGTCCAGCAATCTTTCTTTTTGTGCACTGGTTTCCCACAGTACCAGCAATCATTTGGTCCTCTCGATTGAGACCTCCTCCCCTTTGAATTTCCTCTTGATTTCCCAGGATTTCCAGAGTTACTTCCTCTTTTAGTCATTCTGCCCCTGCTTTGTGCATTTAAAGCACTTCCTGATGTAGATCCACCTGAGGATTTTCTACGAGTTTCCTCACTTAAAATAACACTGATCACATCATCATATTTTAGGGTACTAGATCCAGGAACAGAATTACTCACCGCCATTACCAAGCCATTCCAGCTTTCAGGCAAAGAACACAAAATCAAGAGAGCCTTAATTTATTCATCAAAATTGATACCCACAGAAGATAATTGACTAGTAATAGTATTAAACTCATTTAAATGATCTGCAACAGATCCACCTTCTGCCATTTTCATATTAAATAAACGCTTCATGAGAAATACCTTATTTGAAGCGGAGGGCTTTTCATACAGTGTCGCTAGGGTTTTCATCAAATCTTCTGTCGTCGTTGCTTTTGTAATATTAAATGCCATCGATGGTGCCAAGCATAATCGAATGCTTCCGAGTGCCTTTCTGTCCAAAAGATCCCATTCAGCCTCTGACATAGTTCCCTGATTCTTGGCTTTTCCTTCCAACGGATTCCATAAATCCTTTTGATATAAATAGTCTTCCATTTGCATCTTCCATAACTGGAAGTTCTGCCCATTAAACCTATCAACCCTCAACTTACCCTCATCTGCCATCGCTCCCACTCAACTGTGAGACTCCCACTTAACCGTGAGACTTTCCTGCAGAGGATAACTAAAAGACAACCTTGCTCTGATACCACTTGTTAGGATAAACCACAGACATAAATAAAAACTACATGCAAATATAACCAATAACAGAAAATAATAGAACACACAGAAATAAACACAAGGCACCAAGATTTAACATGGTTCACCCAATCCCTGGGCTACATCCACCAAACAACAAGTCCGATCTTATTACAATCCAGTGATTACAACCTGATTACAATCCGTAATCCCTTACAGATCAATACCGCTGCAAGAACCAATTTCGTATCACTACACATGAAAAATACCCAACCCTAAGCCCTTTTTATACAAGTATTAAACCGCTTTAGGGTTATAACATGTCGGCCATATGTCGGCCATAATATGTCGGCTACCATGTTGGCTACTTCCAAAAAAAAATATTTTGGGGCGATGCCCCGAACCCCACTATTTATGAAGTATGTACAGTACTTTCCTGATCAGTCACCACAATCTAACAATAGTTACCATGGAAGGGATTGAACAATCAAATCAAGATAGATGTAGAACCCAAATTGAAAAAAATGGTTTTAGAATACAATTCTCTGAATGAGGTCATTCCTCCAATCAGATTTGGGCTCATATAAAGTGATGGCATTTGACATGATTCCCACCAAAACATCAAGCAATCAGGATAAAGAACTCAATATATCAACCCCAAAGGATGAGATTGTGACTCAATTCATAGATAACATGGTGATTAATTTGCAATGCTTGGGAGAAGAAGTTGATCCTAGAATTTTACTCCTCCCAAGATTTTTCCAACTACACAATGTTAGCCACTTTGAATTTAAATGCTCATCATGCCAAGAAGTAGTTACAAAGGTGTTAACACATATGATACAAGGAAAGGACAATCAAATTCTAGAAAAGGGACTCGTGCCACGTCAAGGTCATGTAAACTCAACTGAGTCAGTAAAGCAGGTTGATGAAGAAATTGAATATCTAAATTTATCATATAGTGATACCTCTTCAGATGGTGGAGGTTTGTCTTCTCCTCCCATAGGGATGATTAAGATTCAAAGAAGAAGATGGTACCTAAAAGGCCAAGGGTGGACCTCAGTCATTGTTCATCCTAAACCCAAAATAGATGAAATTAAAGAATTGATAAAGGAAATTCAAGAAAAACAAGAAAATCATACATTCCCTCTATCAACATGTTATAATGAGGAATTATCAAGTCCACCCTGTTGGCACTCAAAGTAGTAGCCCAAATTTTGAGTACCTTTGAAAAAATCAAGCCCTTAAACACTTTTTAAATGCATATGTACCTAGTTGTACCCGACTATACCTTTGAGCCATTAAGGTGTTTAATGTTTCTAACACCCTCCATTTAGTGTGTTTAAGTGTTTCATGATGATAAATTGACACTCTGAACCTTTTCGTGAAGTCGTGTTTTGAGCATTTATCGAATTTGCATTTTCACCGAAGTGTCAAATAGCAACAAGAGGCCTTGTTTGCATTTGAATATCTTGCACCCAAAAATGTTTCATGATTTGCCACTTTCGAAGTATCTAATGTCCATACTCAAGAACCTATGTTTTATATTTTGAGTCATTTTGAGTTTGTTTATCTAGTTTTTGAATCCCTCAAAGTTGGTCAGTTACTATTTTTATGTTGATGCACTTTGCACCTAATTTTGGGAGGACCTGTTTGATGTGCTATAACTTTGACCCAGTTGACCAAAATCTTGAATTTCTTTTTGCATTGCATTGTACACGTCAAAGACTTGTTATGCGTTAGGTTTCATCTTTTGGAAAATCCATTTGATATGTTTTCAAATGTAATTTCAAATGAGATTTCTAAAGTTTTACTAGTGTCAGCACTTGCAAATTTTTCAGTACCCCTATTTGTGGCATTATAACTTGAAATCCATGATTGGCAAGATCAAATGGATTGTACCATTATGTTGTGCACTGAAAATACTTTAAGTGTGCCAATTTTTAAGTCATGAAAAAATTGTATGCACACTTTTCCAAGTCAATTCCATTTGCAAAAAATCACTTTTTGCCATTTGTTTCAATTTGCAAATCCAAGTAGCCCAATTTGAACACTCGCCATTTGCACCTAGTTATTTGTCATGAGCCCAAATCATAGATTCATAATGTTCTCATGACAGAGATTTAACACCCAACATTTCTCTGTTGTATTGAGCAGCATTTTATGTTTTATGCAGATAGTTCTATTCTATTAGGTGATTTATGAGTTAATTTCTGTACATTTCATGTGTTTGGTTTCAAGGAAAGCAAATAAAGAGCAGCAAAATGTTTTAAGTTTAGT
This sequence comes from Cupressus sempervirens, assembly GCA_028749045.1. Classification (NCBI taxonomy): domain Eukaryota; kingdom Viridiplantae; phylum Streptophyta; class Pinopsida; order Cupressales; family Cupressaceae; genus Cupressus; species Cupressus sempervirens. The sequence continues at coordinate 486,296,801 of CM053785.1, forward strand.
CTGAATCTTGTCTCCTGATTATGGATATATTATTTCTTCTAATTTGTGATCAAAGAGAATAGATTAGGTTGCATTTCATTTAGGAATGTATGTGATTAAAATGTCTTGCTTATGGAACAAAGAACCATGTAATTGCTTGATGTTTTTTAGAGGGTTTGCAGATTTCATGATAGGATGTTCTAAGTATGAGATTCATTATGTAGCATATGTCAGTTCACAAAGTGAAGGATAGATTAGGGATCTTGATGTAGAGATATGTCTGAGATTTCTGGGAGATGTATGGTTATAATTCATTTAATTTCTCAATGGATAAGGCACTAATCAAAGATAGGATCATTAGGTTTTGTTGCTCATACCTGGGTCTTTCTGTTATCAACATATTAAATCAATTTTCCCTTTTATGTTGAAAGCTATTCAATGTTAACCCACACTTAGCTTGCCAGTTTCATGAGTTATGTTCTTAGCTATTTCATTCTTGTGATTCCTAGTTAAGTATAGAAGATTTAGGGGTTCTTATCTACTTTACATTAGATTCAATGTATGCTTTGACAACTGGTACCATATAAAGAATCTATAGGTTCACCCACCTAGTTCTTGCAGAGCCTGAAGTGTAGAAGGATTATAGCCTTATAGTTGGCCCAGGTTCTTGGTGAAGTGTGTCCATTATTGGAGATAGCTGCCCATAGACACATTCTTGTCTTGCATACTTGTTTTTTTAAACACTATTAAATCAGGAGCCAACACACCCCACAAGAAGTTGCAATGAGTTCCAAAGAAAAAATCTTTTAGCTCTCGGGTAAAAGAGAAGTTAAGAACAAAAAAACACAAGGTTAAAAGGCCTGAGGAAGATCCAATTTGGACACTTAACTTTGACTATTCCAAATGCAAATTAGGGGCTGGCATAGGTATAGAATTGGTTAACCCAAAAGGTAAGTCTTTCTATGCAGCATATCAATTATAGTTCAAATGCATTAATAATGCTATAGAATATGAAGCATTGATCTGAGGACTTCTCTTTGCACTCGAGAAAGGAGTCACAGCTCTCATAATCGAAGGAGATTCTCAGTTAGTTATTCAATAAGTAAAATCATTATACTCTTGCAACAAAAAAAGGTTACTTTCTTATAGGAAGAGAGTATGGGATTTACTGGATGACTTTAAAGCTTTAAACATAAGGTCCATTCCAAGGAGGAAGAACATGGTGGTAGATGCTCTTGCTATTTCAGCAAGTGCATTACAACCAGTTGAAAGAACAAAGTTGAAAAGATTTTTAGTAGAGTTGGTTGCTGCCCCATCTATTCTAGACAATATTACAAACTTTCAAGTCTTTCAAAATGATCAACACATACTTTAATTTATCATGTGCAATGGTCACTTTAAAGGGAAATAAATTGATGACAATCCATATGACAAGCCTGAGGATGATGAACTTGAAGATGAAAATGGGATATTGAATTTAAAGACTAACACTATCCCTAAGAGGATGGTTGAGTTAGAACACATTTTTTATCCTGATGAATCAACACTTAATAAAAGAACAACCCAAGAAAAGTGGATTGAGGAGTGTGATGAATACAACTTAGGAATGGAAGAAGATCTGAGGATGGTCTAAATAGGGAAAGCATGCAATGCACAAGAAAGGGAAGAAATGCTCAAGTTGGTTACTAAGTATAAAGATGTTATTGCTTGGAGCTATGAAGAATAAAAGACATATGACCCCAAGATTATAACTCATGACATCCCATTGAAACTAGATGCCAAGGTTTTTTGGCAAAGACAAAGGCTTGTTAATTCTATCATCAAACCAATAATAATGAAAGAAGTTAAGAAATTATTGGATGCCAAGATCATATTTCCCATTTGCTATTCTACACGGGTAGCTAATTTGGTTCCTGTGTGGAAGAAGACTAGAGAGATTCACCTTTATGTTGATTTTTTTAACTTGAACATGACATCTCAAAAGGATAATTATCCTTTACCCTGACTTGATGAGATTCTACAAATTGTAAATGGTTCAAAAATGATGTCTTTCCTAGATGGATATTCTAATATAATAAAGTGATGGTTGATGAAGGATATTGACTAAAGACAACTTTCACAACTAAATGGGGTACTTTTTCCTTCAAGAGAATGCCTTTTCGACTAATTAATGCAAGGGCTACATTTTAGTGAGCCATGGATGAAGCTTTAAAGGGATTGGTAAATAAGTGTATAGTAATCTACATGGATAATTTAACCATCTTTTCAAAATATTGAAGCACTCACATTATTTATTTAAGGTGGGTAGTCAATAGATGTCATAGGTACGACATATCCCTCAATCCCAAGAAATGTTCATTTGGGGTCACTAAAAGAAAGTTCCTAGGTCATATCATTTCTAAAGCTAGGATCTCCATCAATCTTGATAGAATTGAAGCTATTCTAAAGTTTTCACCTCCCATAGTTGAAAATAAATCAAGTCTTTCTTTGAGAAGATAAATTTTGTGCAAAAATTCATAAGAAAATTTGTAGAAATAGTTTGTTCCTTTAATGATTTACTCAAAAAGAGGGCTAAGATGGAATGGGTTCCAAAGATTAAGAAATCATTCAAAGATATCAAAGTGGCCATTTTGAAGGCTCTTCTCTTAGTAAGTCTTGATTACGAGTTTCCTTTTAAGATATATTCCTTTGCTTCAGAACACTCTTGAGCTGGGATCTTGACACAGAAAAAGGAAAAGGAAGATGAAAGACCAATAGCTTTTATGAATTTCCCTTTAAAGAGTGTTGAGTTGAAGTACTCAAACCTTGATAAACAATCCTTTACATTAATCAAGGCTATGAAGAAGGTCCATCATTACATACTAAGAAGTAAGGTGTATGTTATTATATCTGATCTAGCAGTAAAGATGCTTTTGATGCTGAATGAACTTGGTGAAAGGAGAGGTAAATGGATGACCATACTTCAAGAATTTGATCTAGAAATTCAACCTATGAGATTAGTCTAAGGTCAAGGGTTGTCAAGAATGATAGTTGATAACCAAGATGGAAATGAAAAGGAATTCAAGTTTAACAGTGAAACAAGTGAGGATGATTACAATAAAATGATTGTATCTCAAGTTGATATCAGTCAAGGTGTGGTGACAGATGTTTGGTATCAAGACATTGTTTATAATCCTTTACAAGACTAATGTCCCAGTTGGATGAATAGTTCACAACATAGGGGACTCAAAATGAAGTGTGAATCCTACATGCTACATGACAAAAAGTTCTATAAAAGGAACTATGAAGGGATTTATCTAAAATTCTTAGGGCGTGAAGAAGCAAAGGAAGTCGTAGAACATTTTCATGACAAGTATGGTATAGAACATAGTTCAGAAAAAGCAATGACTCACATGATTTTAAGATTTGGTTATTTTTGGCCCTCAATTTTGAAGGACACTTTCAAGCATGAGTGCTCTTGCAATATCTGTCAAACTAGTGCTAATAGAGAAAGGAACCTGGTGATGCCATTACAACCAACATATGAGGTGCGCCCCTTCACAAAGTGGGGGCTAGATTTTTTTGGTCCAGTTAATCCACCATCATCAACTAGACATGCATTTATTCTTACAGCTATAAATTACTACACATGATGGATGAAAGTAGAAACATTCAAAAACTATACTGCTAAGGTGGTAACAAACTTCTTGGAAGAAAATATTGTTACTAGATTTGGAATGCCATTTTCCCTCATGTGTGATAACAGGTCCACTTTTGCATCAGCATTCTTGACCCAATGGGCATTTCAAAATCAAGTCATTATCAAGTTCTCTTCAAATTATTACCCTCAAGGAAATGGGGTAGCAAAATCTACAAACGAGAACTTGATCATAGTAATAAGATGATTGTTGAAGGAGAATCTTAGGGATTGGCATACGCAACTCAAATATGCCCTATGGACAGATTGAGTAAGAGTCAAAAATGCTTTCGGTATTTCTCCATACTTGCTCATTTATGGACAAGAACTAGTGTTCCCACTAAACCTCAAGATTCCTATTCTGAAGTTCATGAGTGAGTATGTCAAAGATGCTGACAAAGTACAAATTAGATTGATGAATCTTTTGGAGATGGATGAGAAATAAATAGCTACATTGGAGCACATGGCTAAACATCAAGTTGTTGCTAAAAGATGGTTCGACAAGAGGGCCATAATAAAATCATTCAAGATTTTTGACATTGTTCTACTCTAGGATAAGGCAGAAGAAAATCTAGGTAGTCATACCAAGTTTTAATGCTTTTGGATGAGCCCTTATAAGATTGCAAAAATTCTCGAAGAAAAAACTTTTAGGCTTAGTTCCTTATAGGGGGAATTTCTTCCTTTGCTTGTAAACGGGAAATTTTTGAAACATTATTTTGAAGCCTAAAAGAAAGATAAATTAATTAGATTTTATTTCTGCATTTAGTTTAGATTTTTAGTTTTGCAAGTGTGTTTATTTTTTGCAAGTATGTTCCATTGTCATGTTGCATGTTTGCTTTCAAATTTGTGTCAGTCCCAGGGGGTAAGGTGCACTTGAGATTTTATCTTGAGATATCTCACTATCCACTCTTTGGTTCCAATTTTAGGGAAAGGTATTTCTTGGTCAAAATATTTGGACAATTTTGTGTTCTATACCAACTAGACAATGGACATTGCTTGCAAAATTAGGGAGACTTTTAGTCCTAAGTTTAGGATTCTGAACCAACAAGCTCTCAACACTCTGCAAACTTAAGAATCAACCATCTTAGGTGTTGTCAAATTAAGGTCAAAGGAAACAAGGGATGATTCAAACTTCAATTGGTTCAAATAGGAGGGGTCTTATTGAAAGGTTACTAGGATCACTGTTTGGCATGAGAGTTTCTAAAGTTCTAAAAGAGGAACACAAGGGATGTTCACAAAAGATCAAATCCAAAAAACAAGATTAATGTCTTGGCTACACATTCTAATTGTAGTTAGGATACAAAAAAAAAGGGAATAAAATAAAATAAAAGAACAATGTTAAGACTGAAGGATTCTAAAAGATCTGACAGAGAAAAAGATATGTTTTCAAAACAAAGTATCTTGTATCCAAAATATTGCTTCATCAAAGAGCGACATTGTGAACTATATGGAACAATTATTTAAAATTTTCCAAAAGCGTAAAAGAAGGTGACATCGCGCTAAGAGCCCATGAACTAATTCTCTCATCTGGTCAAGCAAATGATTGACAAATAACCTTCATGAAGATTTTTAATGAATGAGCCAAGAGGAGAAAAAGGTTATTTCTGAGTTGTCACAAAACTTTGATAGACTACATCCTGAGATTTTGGAGGGAATGAATACATGAATCACACACTAAGATTAAAGGTTTTGAATTCTAGAGTTTTGATTGCAAATTCATCCAAAATATGCTCGAGGTGTTCAAAGTTTGGTTGGTGTTTGACACATATTGAAAGGATATTTGTTGATGAAGAAATGTCATTGTCATTCCTTCCTTCTTTTGGGGCTATTTGTTGCGGTTCCACAACACACACCCCATTCCCTTAGGGAATGGGGACCCCCCACTTTTATCGAGTCCCTAAAATCACAATTTGGGGATCTAAAGAAATGTTACAGAGTAAAATTTAAAAATCATAAAAATCAGAAAAGACCAAAATATTGGGAAAAAAAAAACCAAAAAAAATTATTAAAAAAACAATTTTAAAAAATAAAATATAAATATATAATGAGCACACCTTGTTTATTTTCCATTTAATAAAAGAGGAATTAAATTTTTGCATTTTTTATTTAAAGTTTTATTTTGAGCTAATAAACACTTTTTTTGTGTCGTATAGGTTAAATGGCATCCACATCTGGAAAGAAAATGGCACCCAAGCCCATTGTATTCAAGTTCCAAGGCATACAATCAAAGTCAAGGTTCCATGATGATCATGCAAAAATCAAAGACACTGATTTGGGACACACAAACTTGGGAGAGTTCCTCAGAATTTGCAACAAACCCACTGAAAGATCAGCTCTAGTATCCACCTTGATCTATTATGCATTGGTAAGTGCAACTTTACATCCAATATAAGTTCAATAAGTGAAATTGATCATGGCTCTCGCACAAAATTTTTATTTTTGAAGAGAGAGTGGTTAAGAGTGTAACTAGAGAAGTGGTCCTTGACCTTTGACTCAACAACATTGAGAGGGTCTTCCATGTCTTAAGGGTAGATCAATTTATAAGACTCTCCTATGAAGTAGCAGAGAGGTGGTATAGGGAGCACCCTAAAGAAGCATCTAAAATCATCCAATTCTCATATCTTATTGAGAAGAATCTTTTGGGCAAGGTTACAGGGAAAGTGGACATGACTAGGGTATACATGAAGGAAGATATTGGTTATTCCATCATCCTTTTGAGTAGAGTCATGGGTTTACCAGCAACTAGCCACCTCAGTTCTTTCATGGTCAACTTCATCGAGACAATTAGGACAATGAGGATGCCACTAGACTGGGCCACCACACTAAGTGAAAAATTGTGTGAGCAATTGGGGGTAGTCAAAGACAAGAAGAATTTTTATATGACTTCTTAAATGGTGTATCTACTTGTAGAAAGGGTGACAAACTACCCCAATTTGTACAAAAGAAGTAATATGCAAGATCCTAATGCCTGGCCCTACATTGCCTACCCTCAACTACTAAGAAAGAAGCTCTCAACACAGAGCAAGGAATATAGAATTATGAATGACACATTCATCTTCATGGTCATTTGACTCATTGAAGGTGATTACACAAAAAGGTTATCCAATGAGACAAAAGCACAGATAATAGCTCTCAGGGCCTACTTCATCCAATTTAAGACATTCACGTATCTGTAGGTAGTTGGTGCCACTGTCAACCCCAAGAAGCTTCCCAGATATTCATGTGACAAACTGGTGTTATTAAAGATTACACAATAGATTGAATCTCTGTTTGAGAGGGTAAAGAGATAAAGGAGACCCTATTGGACATGGCCCTTGGTCATTGGACCATACTAGGTCAAACAGAAGCAAGATATTCCATCCTTTGAGTGGGAATGGGAGAATTATCCCCTCGAGGAATACATTTCTGCTAGGCTCTATTTTGATAATATCAAGTTAGTGGAGAGAATGGTTGGTAAGGAGTTCCACCATGAATATGCTATTGAAGATCATTGGATGAATGCAAAAAATGACAATGATGTCCGCATAAGGGACCATTTTAGGATTAGTTTGTATCTAGTAGAGAAGGCTCTCAAGATAAAAATTCTAGAGGAAATAAGGCAATAGGATTCACGGGATTTGTTGCACCCCTTGTTCAACTTGGACAAAATAGGAGAGAGGCCCATCATGAATGTCAAGGTTGACAAAGAGGAGGGTGATGATATTAATCATTAGGCAAGGCATATAGTCAAAATGACCAAGGATTAGATCAAGAAACCTTTTCAACTTTATCCAATACCTAACATTGTGATCTTTCATGCTCAAGCCCGCCTTGAGAAAGGTAGAGGGAAGAAAGTTACAATTCCTACCTTTTCTACCCAGTCTCCCATTAGGCTAGAGACAATATACCAACTTGACCACTTGGTTGGATACTATCATCCTCTAGAGAGGAAAGGAAAGAAAAAGAGGAAGAGGACCTCCCCCCAAAGGATTCAAATAGAATAGGGAAAAGTGCAAGCACATTCCCAACAATAGGAAAAGAGTGTGCAAGGGTCTAAAGATATTGGAGCTACTCAAGTCCAGGATGACCTTTAATTGCCTCCTTTGTGCCTAGACAATCAAAAGAGGAGGAGAGTCATCAAGTTTTCATTCCTCCACAACAAGAAGAGCCAGCATCCCCTTCTACCTCCATAAAACAAAAGACTCAAGATCCAAATGAAGAAAAGGAAAAGGATGACTAGGAGAATGGTGGCTTTTCCATCTATTCCTGAAACCATTCTAGAAGGAGAAGAGGAGATAGATGAAGAAGAACAGTTACTCCTATAGAGGAGAACCCAGCTAGCTAGAGCTACTAAACAAGAAAGAAGAAGAAGTACCATGGGTGTATTGCCATCCACCCTAGCGAGACCCTTGGAAGTCTCTTCTTCGGAAGATGAAGTACAATAATGGGTGGATGAGAAAATTGAAGAAGGTGATGACATTTTCAAAATGTTTAATTTTGATTTTATACATTTTGGTATAGAATTAGTTGGGGATAAGATCAGGGGTACCCCTACAAGTGAACCTCAATAGGAAGACTAGACACAGATGCCACCAAATTCAAAAGGTCCTAATTTTACTACCCCATCTCCACCACAAGTCACGATGGTAGATAAGGGCTCGGTTACTCCTCTGCCTCAAAGTTGTTAGTGTAGTTTTTTATTTTTTCTATTTTGCTAAGTTTTTCCTACACTTTTAATAATCTCGCTTAGGTTAATAAAGCATGTCTTATTAGGTGAATGGTTGTGAGGTGTCACCTTCCTACATGTGAGCATCCATTAGCTATCTTGGAAAGATACTTTGCTATCTTTAGTTCGATAGATGGTTGCTCCTCATTGGTTGGTGTTGCCACCTCCTCCCTCTTCCTAGCCTATATAAGCATGCTACCTGGCTTGTATTTGCATCTTTTGTTTTTGCATCCTCTTAATGCTATTTTGCTTCCATCATTTGCATTACTCTCTTGGAGACTAACTCTATGATGCTATTTTGATTTTGTATCATTTGCATTCATAGTTTAGATATTTATTCTTTGCACTAGTTTTCTAGGTTATTAATCTTATCATATTCTAACATGGTATCAGAGCTTTTTTATGTGCAAGAATAGATTTTAGTTTCCTTATTTGAGAGATTCAGGGTGGGCTAATAAATTTTATTGTAGTTTTTTGAAAAATGAAGTATGCTCTTCTCTTGCATATTTGTATGATCCTGAGAATCAGAAAATTTTTGACAAAAATGATTTTTCTCTGGGGTTTCAATCTCAAATCTGACAACCAACTTGCATATTTGGAGTTTTCAATCAGTTTTGCAAGTTCTAGCATGCCATTGATGGACTTAGGAAGCTGATCCAGCATTTGCATGTCATATTCTAGTTGCTAGGGTCATTTTTTGATTTTTAGAGCCATTTTTTATTGTTAAAGGTGTCTGATTTACACTACAACAACATCTTCTGTACATCAGCAAGAAAAATTCTTTCTCATTTTTGTTCGCAGCCCCAAAAAACCATCTGGGTATCTTTTAGATTTTGCATGCAGGCTGTATATTTTGCAAAATTGAGCATGCAAAGCTACAGCCATACCCCTCTCCATTGGCAGTTGTAGATTTGAATGCAGTTTTCAAATGTCTCGTTCTTGCTCATACGAACTCTAATTTTGATGATTCTTATTATGAACTTGGCTATTTTTTTGTGCTCTATCCACTAGTGGAGTTGTTTTTTGATTTTCATGCATGAATTCTTCAGAAATTGCAGATTCTCAGCCATGACTGTGCACAGTTCTCATTTTGGAAACTTCGGAGGATCATAACTTTCTCATACGACCTCGTATTGAGGTGATTCTTTTATGAAAGTGCATAATTTTTTGAGTAGATCGCAGTGGTACTATTTGTTTCCTTGATTATTATGCCCAAGTTTCACTTTTAGCATATGCTCTTCATGAGGGTTTGTAATGCATTGAAATCAAGACCACTAAGTGTTTCTTTCTAGTGGTAGTTGTAAATGCACTAAAATAAAGTGCCAAATCATATTTCTTTGGGGGGGGTTCTTTGATTGAGTAAAAAAAGGGGGGGGGGGGGGGGGGGGGGCATTGTCATGGCTAGGTTCTCTTATTTTTAGCATTTCTTCTGTACATTTTTTCATCATGGATCAAACAAATATGCCCATCCTAACTCCATACAATTACTTTGAGTGGAAATCACGCATGAAAATTCACTTAAGGAAAGTTGGATTAAATAGGATAACTATGGGACTTGAAACTGAACCTGCTAAAGATGAAGATGAACCTAAGTGGTTTAACAAATGTGATGAGGCATTTGGAACATTGTGTTTGTCTATTTCTCCTGACTTGCTATTTCACATTGAGTCTTTGGATACACCAAATGAAGTATGGAGAAAGCTAGAAACACTATTTGGCGCACAAGATTCAATGAGGGGTCATATGTTGGAAAATGAATTAATTAGTTTGAGTCCAGGCAATTTCAACACAATCCAAGATTTCTTCACCAAATTGAAATCACTAAGGCTGCAGTTAGAACAATGTGGAATTGAAAAGAAAGATGAATAACTGATTCTTAGTATTCTCTCTAAGCTAAGTTCAGAATATTTTGTGTTTGTCTCTATCTTCTATGCTACTAAGGGTGCACTTGGTACTCAATTCACCATGCCATCTTTAGATGATTTTGTTGTCAATCTCACTCGAGAACAGGACAAGCTAATCCAGATGGGCATTCTTAGGTCCTCTAAGTCACATGTCTTGGCTGCCAACCAAGGCACAAAAGAAAAACAAGGAAAAAGTAGTAACAACAATAGTAAGGACAAGAAACAAAAGAATAACGAGGAGAAGAAGGATCGGATGTTGGTTTCTTCAAAAGAAACTATTGATACACCATCTTCCAAGGGTGATAAGCCTAAGAAAGAAAAGGTCAAATGTGCCTATTGTAAAAGACCTGGTCATGATGAACATAAATGTTTGCAGAAACAACTTGATCACTTGACATACATTCTTGAGAAGAATAATATTAGTGTTCCTGAGTCTATCAAACAAAGTTCTAATGAAGGGTCTAACAAAGAAAAAGAAAATAGCAAGGCGAAAGGAAAGGGCAAGGCCCTTTTTGCAGTTGCTTCCTCGCCATCCACTTGGGTTCTTGATTCGAGTGCTTCACACCACATTGCTTCATCTAAGGAAGAACTTGCATCCTTGGAGTTGTGTACTATGCCTTCTATTTTGATGGGTGATAACACTCTTGTTAAGTTGTGTGGGAGAGGGTCTATTGATGTGGGGGATGGCACATTTCATGATGTTTCTTATGTACCCTCATTGTAAACTAATCTCCTATCGATACACCAAATCACTCACAGAATTTTAGGCAAGTGGGTTGAGTTCACTCCTGATTCAATGGAGATACATGAGTTGCATAGTGATTCTGTAGTTGTAGTTGGGAGAGCAGATTATCAGTCATGGCTCTATCTATTTTCTCACTTTGTTCGTGATCCTCCTTCATTTGTTTTGCTCACTCACTCTAATGATGTGAGCAGATTATGCCATGAGCAGTTTTTCCATCTTAACTTCCACTACTTGCATCAGCTTAACCAGCAGAGCATGGTCATAGGGTTGCCTTCTACTTTGACATTGGAGTCACTTGGAATACATGATAGATCTTCTAATGGGTCAAATTCACTTGAGCAGTCTTCTACCTCCACTTCTGATGTAGAGAGTGATTCAGAGGACTCACCTCCTTCCTCTCCTAGCCATCATTTATAGGTTGATGATTCTCCTCTAGATTCTCCATCTTCTAGTCCACTTTGGGCTAGACAGACTTTGCAGTTTGCAGGTGATTGGGTTGGGGATCCATCAGACACCAAGCAGACTCATTCACAATTCAAGGATGCTCTACATATCTTCATTGCTACTACCTCAAACCCACAGTCCTTTCATGAGGCTTCTGGTATTTTTGAGTGGGATATAGCTATGCAGGAAGAGTATAGTTCCTTGATGAGGAACCACACTTGGGATCTTGTCCCTTTTTCTAAGGGAAGAAAACTTTTTTGATGTAAGTGGATCTATCAAACAAACTTTGCAAGCTTTGTTGGGGGTATGGGATGCTTCATCTTTTGGGGGGGTTGCTTCCTCTCACTTGGAGTCCTAATTTTCTTTGGGGAGTCTCTTTTCTCTCTCTTTTGGGGGAATTTTATGTACATGGGAACCTCATCAGGCTTGAATTGTTGGGACCCATTTCTACATCCACCTAAGCTTCGCTTATGGGGGGGGGGGTGTTAGTGTAGTTTTTTATTTTTTCTATTTTTCTAGGTTTTTGCTACACTTTTAACAATCTCGCTTAGGTTAATAAAGCATGTCTTATTAGGTGAATGGTTGTGAGGTGTCACCTTCCTACATGTGAGCATCGATTAGCTATCTTGGGAAGATACTTTGCTATCTTTAGTTCGATAGATGGTTTCTCCTCATTGGTTGGTGTTGCCACCTCCTCCCTCTTCCTAGCCTATATAAGCCTGCTACCTGGCTTGTATTTGCATCCTCTTAATGCTATTTTGCTTCCAGCATTTGCATTACTCTCTTGGAGACTAACTCTATGATGTTATTTTGATTTTGTATCATTTGCATTCATAGTTTAGATATTTATTCTTTGCACTAGTTTTCTGGGTTATTAATCTTATCAGATTCTAACAAAAGTTTAGAAGAAGAATAGGTTCAAAAGGAAACATCACAAGGGGAAGAACTAAAAAAAATGGAAACCAATGAAGTGTCAAAGGAGGGACAAATGGTGGAATATTCTCAACCACCTTCCCAAGACACTGAGGTGCAAGCTATAGGGTCCACTGAGGCTAAGACCATAGAAGAAGAGCTCTCACAGAGGAAAACAACTTCAAGGAGGGCTAATAAGGGAAAGGAGATAGCAAAACATACTCCATCCTTGAGAGGCAAGTCCTCTACTGAGCACATCCCAGGATGGCTTCAGAAAGAAGTAATAAGGAGTACCCAACCTCAATTTAAAACTACTAAGGAAGACATTTTTTAGATTATAGAGATTTTTAAAAAGCTTGAGTCTTTGTTGCATAAGGCAAGACTATTAGACTTTGTTACCAATATAGGAAACTAGGAATTGTTTGCTCAAGTGGGCATCACTGCAAAAGATACAGATGCAGAAAGCCTTGGCCCCCAAGACTATCAAATCAAAGAGGTTATGCTAGGAAGAACCACATGAGATACAAAATGATTGATGGTGACCATGGGAATTAAAGAAATCCTCAAGAGCATGGAGTAGTAAGAGGTTGAACTCTGAACACTTCGAAGGTAGAACAAGATCCTAAGGGGATATTTGGCCAAAGTGTTTGGTCCTCTAGATCCTGAGCACCCCAAGGAGACATTGAATACCATACTCAAAGAAGGGGAAAGTGTATAGTCAAACCCATTTTTGAAAGCCTGTCAATAGTGGCAGGGAATTTTTGAAGAGAAGGGAATTTTGATATTTCAAGGGAACCTTAAGTTACTGCATGCTACATAGGAGAATGTGAATAAAATGGTAGCAATTTTGAAGCAATACTTTAGTATTATGGATAAGGTAAGGGCCTAGAGTAAGGACTTACAAAATTTTCAAGCAAAAAAGGGGCAAAGGTATAGAGTTCTAATAGATGTATATACAGGGGAAGAGTTGGACATGCTTGATGATTGGATAGAGAAAATTGTAGATAGTAATAAAGTAATAGAAACATTACACATAGAGATTCATCGACTCAAGGACCAAGCCCAAGAGAAAAATTTTGAAGCAGAGAAGCATTATAGTGTTGCTTGCTTGGATATTTTTAAAGATGAGGAATGAGAGAATTTTTTTCTTGTAGAGATAGTGGTAGATTAAGAAGATTTTGTGGAAGCTATTGATGAAAAAGATAGCTGACAAGTCTTTAGGACTAAAAAAGCTTTCTTATAATTGGATACCAAACTCAAGGATTTTGTTGATACCCAAATTAACAAAGATAATTATAGACAGAAGGTCAAAGAAAAATATGAGGCTTTAAATTTACCAGATGTGGCAAAAATCACTGAGATTATAGAGAAATTCAAGGGCAAACATCCAAACATAGCTTTGGGATGAAGGGGAACAAAACCCAAATGCCAAAATTTCAATTTTAACACTCAGTAAATTTTGAGATTTTGGACTATTTTGAGGTGCACAACTCTTCTGGTTCATAGGTCTACAGGTGCGCATTTTTGAAAAGGTTATGCCTACAGTTAATTGATAGTTCCAAAAATAGAGCTTTCCATGCATCAGAAATGCATTCTGATGGCAGTTTAACTCCTACAAATGGCCTATGAAGGATGAGCTTCCATTTTTAGCACTTCCAGACACTTCCACTTTCACTCAGAGCTTTCTCATTCTTTCTTCTCTCATAATTTCTTTTTTTTTGACATGTAAAGGCTCATCATCCAATTAATGAATACAAAATGAATGGATTCCTACTAAAGCACTAGTTAGATAGTTAGTTTGTATATAATTAGTTTGTATTATTGTTTAAAAGCATTTTATTGCATGAAGATATCTCTCACTCTCAACACAAATTGAGGAGACGATTTCTTATAAATACTTCATTGTAATATGTAATAGGGGCTACCATTATTATGCAAAGAAGTTATGCTTTTGGTGCTCACATTTAGAGTGTAGTGATTCTTGCCTGAATGTGTCATATTTTTGTGAATTTTGTTCATGGAATTGTAATTGAACCAAAGGTTTATTACTTTGTTTCTGGTTGTTTGATCTTTTAGTTCTAGTGTTTTCTATGGTTGAAGAATTTTGCTAACGTATCTAGCTTGAGAAGAAATCATCGAATTGTGCCCACATAACTTTTTGTCTTGCATGCACACTTTTCATGTCCTTGTGATTTGATGAAGAGTGAAATATCATATGAACATTAAATTTTCTCATTGACGATTGCATCATTGGAATTGAGGAAGCATTGCTCCTACTTTCATTGGTTACCTATTGATTTCTTTGAAAGCTTAACTCGCAAATGTGTTGTTTCTGTAGGTTATGTCTATTAGGATTTCAATTTCATGTTATTTTCTTTAAATTTCTTGTTATTTTCTTTATTAACCCCCTTGTTAGAGTAGGATTTCATACTAGATGCATAATTAGATTGCATTCTTGAAAAACATAGAAAATACAAAAACATAGTTCTTTTTAGTGTTATTTTGAAACAGTGTGTAGATTCTTCATTAAATCCAAGATCAAAATGAACTAGTAAAGGTCTCCTCATGAAAATTCACATTTATCTTCAACTGAGTGGATTCCAGTAGGTCACAAGATCACATGGAACCTTGGAGTCAATTCACAAAATCAGCTTTTCAAGAGAGGCAAGAATTCCATTTGTTTAGCATCGTGTAAAATGACAGCTGAACAAGTAGAAGAGGCCAAGAAGAAATTATGTTGCACAAGAAAATTTTGATGAGGACAAAATAGAGTCAAATGACAAAAACCAATTTAAGGTGGTGAATCATAATCGTTTGTCAGATCTTGAAAATTTTTGTGAAAACATTAAGAATAGTGTAGACCTATCAAGATTTACACATGTAGATTTTGATAATTTGGGTAAAGTAGAGAAAAATCAAGTGGAGGAGGCCATATATGCCATGATGGGAAAATTCAAGACAACTCCACTAGATATTGTCAACTTCCAAAGAGTCTATATGATAGAGTTGAGTAGAAATGGCATTATTGTCTAGACTTGGAGAAACAAATTAGAGAAACATCTCTGGCCCAAGTGATTCCTAAACTAACTAAGGAATATATTGCTAAGGTTATAAATTGCTAAGGTTATAAATAAATATGCAATTAGGTTCAAACCTAAATATAGAACCTTTAGCATCTTGAAAAACAATATTGGGTATGTTGTTAAGAAGTCCTCGTATGTGTGGAAGCTCACTTATGGGTTGACTATAATTAAGGAAGGAGAACAAGCACCCATTAAAGTGAAAGATGATGAAGAAGATGATGAAAAATCTGATACTATTGAAGGAGGGACATAAATGTAAGTAGATGATAAGGCAACAACTAAGCCAAAATAGCCAGAAGAATAGAGTGTGCAAGACACACAATTACCAAATGTCAATCCTCCACATGTCAAAAGTGAGACTACTAAACTAGTAATTATCAAGGATGTTTCTAATCTATCAAATCAAAACATCAATCCCCTTACTGAAGATGATTTGAAAAAGATATTAGATCAGTCTACATTATAGGCCAAACTTTGTGATAATCCTATTTTGGTCACTATAGATGAGCTACAAAAGTCAATGACTAATGTTGCAAGGGAAAAGGTAAATCCACAAGAACCACCTTCTATCATCCTTCTAGTCACTAATGTAAACTTATGGTCCAAATTCCAAAAGATACATCAAACAAGGTTGATAAAATTGCTAAGATTGATACTATAGAGAAGAGCATAGTAGAAACACAAGTTGCTACTATAGAAATAGGTCTGCACCTATAGCACAAGGACAAGGTGCAAGTCAAGTCATTGTGGAAAAATAGGGTAATCCTAAAGAGAGTGAGATGACATCACAACTGATCGAGTAAACCACCATCCAAGCCCTGGTAACCTTACTAGTATCTAGCACTCTATCAATTCATACTCTTCAAAAGTCAAGCATAGATGCTACACTACTGCAGATCTCAGTGTCAAGCCCAAGTTCATCAAAGGCTAAAGAAGTAATTCAATATGGAGATGTGAGCCTTGATGAAGGGATCATTTTTCCCAAGTATGGTTATGACACCATGACTATAGAACAAATGGTCATATTGCAAAAAGCCCTAGCATGGAAAAAGCATCAAGAAATGCTTAGAAGGGAGCATAGGAAAAAGTAGGCACTACAAGATATTAAAGACATCTTTTTAGATGCATTTAGTTTTCCAACTCTAGATGAGACCAAGCTACTAATGGAATAACTGATATATTTACTGGAAAATGTCAGTAATGAAGACCTAGATACTAATGCTAAATTGTTAGAATGGATGGAAAAGAAGTTCTAAAACAATGTGAATAAGAAAATTTTAGGTCATATAGCACTAACACAAGTTGAATTGGAAACTAAGGTTGAGGATGTGAAGAAGGTACTTGAGAACATATTCTCATTATACACTAAATTGTGCAATCCCTCACTCTTCACCCAAGAGACCATAAGTCACATTCTAATTCTGGAGAGCCTAATTACTGCATCAGGTGCAAAACTACCAATTAATCCAGCCCAAAGTGAGAAGCATTTCGAGACAATACTTCAATCATAGAGTTAATTAGCTATATTGATATCAAATGAGGTCAACATAAGGGCCAAATTGACTAGCATCCAAGCAACTATCACCCCCCATATGGAAATTTTGTATAAGGAGCTAGGCTATGCTGAAATTTTAATGAAGAAAGACCAAAATATTTCTACCTTAGATGGTCTACTCCATTGTGTTGTAGAGCTAGCAATCCAAATCAAGTCATTGGATGTAGCATGTGGGAACTGGGATGCAACTCTTAAGATGATACTAGATGTCCATAAATCTTTTTTGGAAAAACATACAATAAGTGTATTTCCCATTTGATGTAAGTGTTAAAAAGGGGGAGAATAATATAAAGGGAGAGAAATTTTTTGGGGGAGAAATAGAGAAAAGGGGAGAATGAAATAAAAGAATGAGGAAGATATTACTTTGGGGAGATACAAGGAGAGTAAGAAATAAGAGGGACAAAGAAAAGCTAGAAACAACTAAGGGAGAGAAAGCATCAAAACATTTTAGAAGTATCAGATGAAAGAGTATTAACAAAATAGCATGAAGTCAAAGTATATTAGTAGACATACATTTACTTAGAAGGAGCACAAAATTTTGGATACAGAATAGACATATCAACTCAGGTGGAGTTATCAAATTTTGAGGCATCTAAGTGTTTACAAAATTTTGACATTTTAAAGTTTTGTATATAAGTCAAGTTAAGATATGTTATGCTTGTAAGATCAAGGATATTAATGTATATTCAAGTGTCTTTGAAACTCAAGCTAAAGGGAGAGATTGTTGATCTCAGATTGGTTTTGAAAAGTGAGTGTCAACACACTTAAGTTATTTACTTAGTTTATGTCAAACTAGTAGTACATGTCAAGCACAACATATATATATTAGACCATATTGAGTCATAGTGAGTTTCATGCAACTCATTTTTTGAGTCACTCAAGTGGTGAGAAAATAGTATATGCCAAGTGACACAGGAGCCAAGTAAATAGTGGATGCCAAGCAATAAAGGTGTTGAGTCACAACAGAGAGATTAGTGTATGTCAAACATCAAAGACTTCAGATGTTGAGTAAGATAGTTTTTGACACATTTTTTTAAAACCATAAACAACTATGTAAACTATTTTTGAGCCAAGTTAGGATTGAATTTTGATATTTTGGAGATAAGGAAAAATCTCTAGTTGGATTCCCTATGGAATTACATGCAGTCAATTAGAAAATGGGAAGGATTAAGTGGAAAAATAGATAAATCTCAGTCATAGATTCATACCTAACCCTAAGTCACTAAGTCTTATTATAGAGGAAAAACCCTACATTTGATCAACATAAGATGTGATCTATTATCAAGAAAGCAAGTGCTAACCATAGGATCAAAGTTGAGACATTCTAACAAGTGATTTCAGTCAAAATCTCTTAAAAGAGTAGTCCTAACAGGCTATATGAAATCCTCTAACAAGGTTCTTACTTAGTTGTAAGTTAAAGTCCTTTAGCAAGGCACATTTCTAACAGGGTGTTGAAATCTTCTAACAAGGTGAGACCTAATAGTCTTCGTAAGCCTTTAATAGGGAAGACCTTTCACAGGGTAGATCATGTTTCATAGGCAAAACATTGTAACCTTCATTGGATACACTTTATTACTATAGTAGTGAAGATTTGTGGGTGTCATCCCCACCCTATTTTTTGCTTCTAATTGGAGAGTTTATGGGTAATCATATATGCTTTCATATGTGTATGATTGCTTATGTGTTTACATGATTTATATGTATATCCTTTACATGTTATTTTAGTTTACCCATTAAATGTATGAGATGAATGTGTGGTGAAAGTTTTTATGGGTTCAAGGTTAAACTACTGATTCAACACCCCCCCCCCCCCCCCCACAAAATTTTATAGTTATTATTTTAATTCCAACACATTTCTCTTATTTACAATTCCTCAATTCTCTCCTTCATGTGCTTCATTTGTGCCATGTTGAGCATGGCTTTGTGCATCAATTCATTTGCAGAGACTAAAGGGTCAGTATTATCTATGGTTTGGACAACATCCATTCCATATGTCCCCATGGATATGTCAACTGACTTGGGTTTATCACCTTTCAAGGTGAACCAAGTAGCCAAGGTTTTAGTTTTCAGCTCAAATCCTAATCCTTCCATTTTCTCCAAAGTTTCAGTTTTAGTAAAAAATGTAGCATCATTTTGCTCCTTTAATTGGTCCAATATTAAAAAATGGTTAAATGCTAAACCAACAACAATGAGGATGTCACTCTTGCATACATCTCTCTAGCCTCTTCTTTGGTACATATAATGTCAGCATGATATGATTCATCTATCATCTATTGGATCATAGTAGAATGTTGAGATTCATCAATCCCTTCTAGCCTTTTCTTCTTCTTTTCATCAAATTCCTTCATTGTGTAGTTGATATAGGAGTTATTAATGATGCAGGAGCATCCAATGTTGTAAGGAAAACTTGTGTCACCCAAAAATATGCTTAGTGTTAGTTTCTATTTAATGTGTCTTTATTTTTGGATACCCATTTAGGTCAAATAGAGATTCCAATTCTCATAATTTTGCTATTGGTTTTATGGGTTTTAGAGCACCTTGGGATATGTGCCAAAGTAAGAAATAGGTTATTTTGTAATTGAGCCATAATTATGATAAGTTAGAGGATGTAAGTCAAAGGGATGGTTATACTTATAATTTAAAGCACTCCAAAAAAAGAATAAGGTCAAAAGGCTTTACGGTTTGAAAGTTATTGCAATTTTAAGTTACCTGGAGACCTCCTAAGAGCACTTCAAACTTAGATTTGAGGCACTAAATGACCTTGTACGGGCCTGAAAAATGGAGGACAAGAAACACTTATCCATAGCGCCATAGAGCACTTAGAGAGCTTTCTAGAAATGTAAATGATGTAAGACCCTTTCCCTAGTACTATATTATAAACCCTAAATAACATGAATATGGTTAGAACTAGGAAGCATAAGGGGATGAGGTATCATTACTTTGTCTCTCATGCATGGAATGTGGATTATAGACTATTACCATACACCTTATGATAGGATGATGATAAGAAAGTTCCAAGATTTAGGTATGTCATGATTGGTATCCTTCTTATTAATATTGGACCTGAGATCTTATTATATTGATATACATTGTAGTCATTATTGTCATAAGTATCATATTAAAAAATTTATCAAAAAGCTATACTTACTCGGTAAAGCTTGGCATAATGTAAATATTATAAGACAATTGTTTTACAAGTAGTATCAGTGAATGATGATTAAGATGAAATATAATATATATACTAACAAATACAATGGGTTTACCTAATGGTTGGTTTTAAACCTATGCAGATATGATTTTGAAAACATCTTGATTTCTTGACATTAATGATTTTAGGGACATGTGCCTTATCATGTAATATCTCATAATGATAGTGAGTTGGTATTAGCAATCAAATTATAATTAATTTAATCAAGTATACTACTTTTGATGATTATATTTTGGTGGTTTTGATCTAAGGTACATAAATAGAACTAACTTTCATGTTGGTTGATTTAGCAATATAGATTCAACATTTTGTCATTATGATAAGAAATAGATTATGATGTGATGCAAAATGTTAAATGGATTATGATGAATTTTGATTAAATGTCATGTGTAGATTTTGATATCTTAACATTTTAAGTGTCTTATTTGAAATGATTAGATAAAAAATTCTATTGAATTATGTTAATATGGATTACTTAACATTTAAATTCATATGCATTTATGACATGTATTTTATATGACCTCCTTGGACTACTAATGCTTGAGTTTAGTGTGCAGGAAGTGGAACAATGGAAAATTTTGGGAGAAACAAGGTTCAAACCTATGTGAACATGGTTTAGCCAAGGCAAATCTTTGGAAGATTCAAAATCCTTGTTGTGATGTATTTTATTTCGTAAATGTAAGTTTTTTTGTGTGTGAAATTTTTAATCTCAAAGATGCATTAGGGACATGTCATGATGATGTGGAAATTTGCTTTTATGTGTCACTTGACACTTGTGAATTTTGTGTGTTAATGACATGTCATCTAGCATTTGGTCATGGTAACATGATACCCTAAATCTAATTACATGATTAAATAAACTCAACTTGACAAGGGGTAGGATGGGTCACTATCACAAAGAAATTCGAATTTGGACTTGGCTAGGGTTTTGAGAGGTCATTAGGTGGTCCCAAATTGTCTTTTATGTGAAAACAAGTTACCCATATGATATTATATCATGTTAGGAAGCTAATTCTGACCATTTGAGTGCTTAGATAGCCTAGGGGGGCCTCTTTACCCATGCATTCTCCCACCAATTCGAAATTGGAGTTATCACATATGTTTTCTCCCATGTTTATACTAAGTCAAATATAGAAAATTAAGAAGGAGACAAATTTGTAGGAGGAAGTGGCTTGGTGTCTTTGCTAAAATAGTTAATGAGAAGGCCTTATTAGGAGTCTTGGACAAACTAGTGGGGTGCTCACCCACTCTCTAAGTTTAGAGATAGTTAGGTTGTGGAGGGAGATTAAGGGAGTTCTACTACAACTATCACTTCCTTTAGCTTGGACCAAGGTTGGTGCTCATACCATGCCCATTTTTTTTAAGCATTGCATAAGGAATTTGCAAGTATGGATTATTGCTATGGGATCATGTGTTGTTATTGTAATCTTGCATTGTATTGTGATTGTGCTTTTTGTTTGATGCATATTTTTGGTTTTCTTCCTTGATATCTTTGTTAATTTGAAATTGTTTATGGGTGTGAAGGCTGCACTCACCCTTGGGAGGGAAGAGAAGCCTTGGGTGAAGGGGTTAGTTGGGCTCAACATTGAAGTTGAGATATTTACTCCTAGAGAGGGTTTTTTTGTCCATGGAGTATGTGCTCCATTGAAGCCATATGCCTTGTTTGATAGCCTGGAAGAGGCTTTTGTATTATGGGAGATATAAATGTATTGATGTGATATGGAGGATGTATTTGATAGCCTTGAAGAGGAATTATGCAATTGCAAATGTATATGTGAATATGGATATGGAACTCCCTCTTTGGAGAGCTCACCTTCACCTATTGTTTGTTGATTGTAGTGGAGAATCATTTTTTTGAACCTTGGAAGGGAGTGTTATGTATTGTGTTTTATGGTTTCATGCATTGCACGCATGTATCCCATTTGGACTTGTTTTCCTTACTCAGTGAGTGGCTTTATAGAAGCTTAGGATGGGAGGTGAGCCTCCATGGTTCCTAGTTTTTGTGTTGTTTACAAGTTTGTGAAGATGGATTCCTTGAAGAGGTTAAATTTTTCTCCCTTTGGCTATGTTAAGGAACCAAGTTTTGTGGAGATATAAATCTTTTCCATGTCAATCTTGTAATGTATTGTGATGTTAAGTTTCCATTGCTAAGTTGTTGAATTGTGAAAGGGTATTTCCTTCCTATTTCATATTGTTGTAAATGTGTAAAGTGAAGTTTTGACAAATAAAATTGTGTATTTCATTGTCATGAGGGAATCCCATCTTGTTTTAAATTATTGTGATGCATGAGTTCATGTTAGCAAGAAGATGTAAAGTATCAATGCCTAGTGACGTGCCTTCTTATGTAAGGAAATGGAAGGATGAACAATTGTTGATATAGGTGAAATATGGGAGAATCATTTCAATAAAATAGCTCCTTGTAGTTATGATCATAGGATTTACTAAGCATAGGTGAAATATGTTCATTGTGTTGATCATAGAATAATACAAGAAAGTGTTTTTCAATATGTTTGAAAATTTCATTATTTAGTGATTCAAAAAAGAAATTTCATTTAAATGATTCACTCTAGCTAGGGAAGGATTGATCTATTTTCTTTCATAATATGGCCAAATGATCTGGCTTATTGTCTTAAAAAAAATATTTTCTAGATAAAAATATATAGTAGATTTTGACCCTCAACTTTTAAATCTCAAATGGATCCTGGTAGATTCAATTGAGTATTCTATTTGATGCATCAATCAACTATTGGTATTAACACTAATACTCAATACTATAGTTGGTTTCCATGTCACAAAACCTTAAGAAAGAGACAAAATAAATAAATAAAATAAAATAACTAAGATGCAAATATGCATGAACAAATAAGCTAAGTCTAGAAGTGTGTATTCCATTCTCTCAATTTTGTATGGGAGAGAAGAAAATAATTCACAGTCAAGTTGCTATTATAGAACAATATAATAATAGGAAGCATATTCCTAAGCATTCCTTGGATAACAATAAAATACTTGAACCTTATATAATAGTAATAAAAATAAAAGTATGTCATCTTCAAATTTTGGAAAGGGCCTTCAAAACCAAGGAACCTGTGAATAAAGTTAATGTAAAAAGACATCTTAAAAAAAGAAATAGGTACAAGAACTTACTAGCTAGACTATCACAACCTATAAGGGATACCAAGCACAAAATGCATCCTAGTGCTAGATGTTACAAGATATTTCCTATCACCTCAACCAAGGTAACTCCATTTGGTCAAAATTTCCTATCACCTCAACCAAGGTGCCTCCACTTGGTCACGAGTCTTTTTCCCTACCCAAGCCTTGGTACCAATGACATGGTCCATGTTTTTGAATTGGGAAGGAGTGGTTTCATTAAGAAAGAGCTTTTTTTTTGTTTATAAGAAACATTCTTTAAGGCATTCAAAGGTGGGGCACCCAAGGAAGATACGCCCTACCCTAACTCTTATACACATGCCAACCTAGGCACTATACCATCTAACGATTGATGATGGGAAGTGTGAGTGAGATGTTAAAAAGTTAAGGGTGGGAAGTGCTTAGGGTAGATAGTTAGTGGGTAGTGGGATAGGTTAGTAAAACTTAACACTTTTTTATTGTTTGGTTAGTACTAAAGTTTATTTTCTTAAAGGGGTAATGTTTAGTAAGGAAAATGTAAATAAACATTGTGTTATGTATAGCTAGGGGAAAATCTTAGGAGTAGTTTAGTATGTAAATAATAATAGTAAAACAATTGTTTAGGGATAGTGAATGTTCAAAAGCATGTTATTAGGATTATTTAGTAGGAAAGGACTTAGTGTAATTTAAAAACTATAATTAGTAGCTAGTACTACCATAGACGGGGTTAAAGTATGGTAGTGTGCAATGATATTCTAGTAGTAACTAAGATAGTTGGATAGTTAATTGACACTAGAAATGGGTATTATAGGTATGTGGTAGTGTAACTAATTTTTTTACTACATTGTGATATACTTTATCATATATTGTCATATATAGTAGATACATCTTAAAGGTGATTTTGTTACATGGGTTTAACATTGTAAGCTTATGCTATACGTGGTTGACTTTTATAACTTATACCTTGGGATTTAGTATTAGATGAACTAAATAGATAAAATGGATAAGACTAATGTTTTGGATGTGCATAGTATTCATTAATTCAATTATTAATTATTGATCCTTATTAAGTCATCTTAAGTTAGATGTAGGAACCCACTATTGGAACAGTGGTCAAGTGTGTTACAATTGAAAATGGCAATTGAATCTTCCAAGGGTATTCGCCCCATCTTGACATAACCCATAGTTCCTTGGTAATAGTGGTACCTAGAGCTCATTTAACAATGATAATGTAAACATAACAGTGAATAGAACTCTATAATTGCTCGGCTAACAAAATAAGTTTTTGTATACCTAGTTTTATAGAGATTCTTAAGTACATGTTTTTAATTCATTACTCATATGATTTTATTGAATTATTGTACTAAGCTTAAATTCAATTCCTTGAAATGATAATCTTGTAAAAATAAAATAAGCATATTTTATTTAAATTCTTAAATCACGTAGTTAGAAAATTCATCAATGGCTCCTTTAAAATCTCATCAACCTATTTTGAAAAGCCTTATAGAAAAGAACATGGTGTTGGATTGAATAATTATTGTTACCTATTTTTGCCTGTTGCCAAAGATTTGAATTTGAATACTTGAGCCCACCCAATAGCCCCTTACCATTTTTAATATTATTTTAATGCCCTGGAAATACAAAAAAAATAAAACATTTAAAACTTTATGGTATTTCTTTTCTTCCCTAAGTTTATTTCTGCTTACCCACAACTTTTCATGCCATCAGATCTTGCATAGATCTATGGTGGGTGCTTTCCTGCATTCTCAAGATGCAATACCTTTACATAATGTGGTGAAGCCCCTTCGCAATGCATGGTAGGTGGGTCCATGTTCTTTTGTGGGCTACAAAGGGGAGAAAGGTCAGTCTAGCTAGCAATTTGATTGGCGCCCGCTTTCCCACATTTTGTCTTTTGTCAAACTTTTTGACAATGCAGGAAAGCACCTTGGTGGAACATGTCCTAATGACATTATAGAGGATATTCACATAGGTTCAGAGGGCATGTGTTATGAACACCATCAAATCTCCCAAGATCAAGGGTTGACACTTGCTCGCAATGTGAAGTTGCAAGGATATTAAGGAATGCGGGCAAGCGCCTTGTTGCACCATGTCCTTGTGGGGTCAAATTTGTTCTATGAAAATATAGGGTGATGCCAAGGTGGTGTTAGGTCATGCTGAGGTGGCTGTTGAGGTGTTCATGGGCCCAAAAATTTTAGTGGGCAGGCGCAGTATAATGGATGTCTTTTGCGACATTGATCTTTCGGAGATCAATGATTGGCATGTCCTTGTGGGCTCGAGGAGATACATTACAGATAAGGCATCAATAGTTAGGGCCAGCAATTATGAGATCGATGTGCTCAGAGTTGCAAGGTGGTGTAGTTAGTCGAGGTAATGTGGTCAACCACATGGAGACTTTGTGGGGTGGAAAAATAAAATTAAGTCACTGGTCCACATGGCTCATCTTGATGGCAAGATTTGGTTGACTTTCTAATTTTGCTGACTAATCAGCTAGAAACAGGGGGAGTTAGGTTTTCTTGCACAATTCAATCTTCATGATCGATTCTAACCACTCCCGAGTGAATGTTGCACTTGGTAAATGAAGGTGAACACTCTACCACCTCTGATCCTATCCATCTACTTGGTCAGAATGGTTTAATGGCATTATTTCTATCTTCTCGAGGCCCTGTTTTGGAAAAATATCAGATTTCATTGTATTTAAGTCTATGCCAAGGTTGGATTTTCTCTAGATCTGTATGATTATTCTCTATAAAACTTAATGACGGTGGTTCTGGAGTAACTTCAGTTAGAGGACATCTCAAGTATGCCTGAACTATACAGGCAATTTTTGTAGATTTTGTTGGGGTTGACTCTTCTCTATTTTCTCTGATATTGCTCTGCAACTTCAATATAAATTCCCTTTTCCTCTAAACTATATGACATTCTACCTTATCTCCTTCAAAAATTGATGAAAAGTGCAAGAACTATTTGCCTCTCATTGGTGTATTGTGGATATCTACATTCTTGCATTACTGTATCTCTTTTGACCTATGAATGCTATATAAGTGAATCTTCTCCTTCCTTGTGTCATTCATTTGGGTTTCTTGATCTACATGTGATTATTAGATTAAAGCAAGTCTAAATGTGTATATCTTTTGGTTTCATGATGGTTCAATAGTGCATGTATGGGCAGAGATTGATTTGAACACTATTTTGGTGCATCACCCCCTTAGGTTAGAATAGGTAGATTTGCTTCTATGCATTCCTTCTCCCTTTTCCTCTCCAAGAGTAGTTAGGTGCACCCTAATAGTAAAGGCAGTCAACCTTCTTCAGAGACTCAACCTCATAGTTCAATTCCAATAGCTTGGAGGTTTTTTCCATGTTTCACAAGGTTGTTCTTAGGTAAAAACTTTAGACATGGGTGCAAACTTTTGTGACAACAGTTTTTGGCATGCCCAGTGGGACACTATTCAAAAAAATTCAAGTCTATTGGTGTTGAAAAGAAGGATTTCAAGATTAATACCGAGGAGATAGTACTAGCTTTGGTGTTCAAGCCTTCAAGAGGCTCATTCTTCAAGTACTTGGCAACTCTGAGCTTCAAATACATCTGGTTCCAGACCAAAAGTTGCAGTAGCTCATGTCCAAAGCTAAAACAAGGGCATCTTCTAGAGGTAAATTTCAGTACCAAGAGCTTTCATTTTCAAATTCCAGAAGAAGGAAGACTAGAGTATCTTTATCACCAGTTAAGAGTGCAATAGCAACAAATACACCTGCAAGATCCATCTCTACTCCTCCTGTTGTTAGATCTCAGTCTAGATTGCCATCAGCACATATCAATAGATCACTTGTCTATATGGCACAACCAGGGGCTCATGCTTTTTCCACCTTTAATGGTGGAAGTCCTCTTTTATTGGCCCAGAGACATGACATACTAATAGCTACACTCAAAAGTATACCAGAATTTACTAGTGAAATATCTATCTCTCCCTCAGAACACATTCAAGAAGTTGCAAATATCTATAATATCCATGGTATTATAGAGGATGACGTTGCAGTTAAAGCACTACAATGGTGTAGAGGTTTGGCTTATGGTTCTCTAGCAGATTGGGATGGATTAGGAGTAGGACTTTGCAAACACTTTGAGGACAAAAGTGACCATTTGCCTTTTTTAGAATAGCTAACTACTATAAAAAGAGCCCCCCATGAATGTATGACTGATTTCAACTATATATTTCAAAAGACATGGGATAGAATACCTACTTCAGTAATACCTACCCTTGGTAATGCCTTCTTGCATTACCTCAGAGCTTTTAATAGTGACATTGCCACTATAATTCAAACTATGGGAGGAGATACCTTGCCTAATGCTTATGACATAGCAATAAAGTTAGAAAACATCCTAATACAAGGATGTAAGCTAGCTCCAAGGCCTCCTATTCCTTTCTTTTCTGATGTTCCAAATCACCAACCAACAATGGCTCCTCTTGCCACAACTTCCACATCACAATCCCTTGCCCTAGTCCCTCAAGCTTCTACATCTTCAAATGGAATAGATGAAATCAAGGAGATGATGCAATCTATGATGTTGAACATAGAGAACATAGATAAGAGATTGTAGGGCCAAGAGAAAAAGCTAGAGGATAGCTTCTCTGTGATGCAAAAGGTGAATAACAAGGTGGTGACTTTAGAGAGATAGAAAGCTCATGGTAGCAAGGCTCATCAATTACAATATCAAACTATGAACAGTGGTAGGGATCCAAATCATAATCATGGGAACAATTTTTTTGGTCAGAATAGATAGAATAGCCATGCTTCAACCTCAAATGTAAACCAAAGCAGGGCCATAGTTCCTCAAAACAACATGGCCCAAGATCAGGATTTTTGTCCTCCTATAACTACTCCTATGCTCATTGCATGTGTCAAAAGGCTGAATCTTATTTGGCTTTGACCATCCAAGAGCCTGCAATAGGACAATCATACAAGAAGGACCAATTTAAAGAGACCTCGTATGTGCAAGGACAAGGTGATTGCTCCTTTATGAATCATCAGGTGGAGGAATATTGTAATGTAAACTAGGATTCCATTTCTCACAACACTAGGAGCAAAAGAAGAGATATTGAAGATGCTACCCATCCCCCTCCCAATCATGCCTCAACTTCAAATTAAATACCTCATGATCAAGCAGTAAGTGATCAGTCAAATACATTTCAGTAGAAAAGCCAAAATAATAGCAGAAAGGATGTAAGTGATCCTCGGGTTATTCCATCTTGACCTCCTAAAAATGTAGCTTCCAAGGCTTCTACCAAAGTACCTACTATGCCATTCAGTGCAGTAGAAAAAATGAAGAAGACAAATGTGAATATTTCCATGTGGGATGTTATTGCTACTATACCCATGTAAAAGAGGTTGTTGCAGCAAGAATTGGAAAGTATTGAACCAAAGGATCAACCAGCCAGCATGGAAAGTGCCACAAGCATAGTATAGCCACCAAGGGAGGAAGAAACAAGTAAAAAGGTTAGACCCCCCCATTTTATGTTTCCCTAATTATAGGGGGTAAACTAGTCCACAATTGCATGATTGATTCAGGGGCTAGTAGTTTAGTGATGCCTAGGTGTGTTGCTGATGCTTTAGAAATGAAATATGAGCCCATTGTTAAGGATCTATTAAAATTTGATGGTAGTACTATCAAGACTATAGGGATCATTAGGAATATGGAAACGGCCCTACATGCATGCCCTGGTTGTACTGTAACTCAAGATATATCTGTTGCTGAAGTCAAGCCACATTTTTCCATCTATCTGTCAAGAGACTTCACTGCCCAAATAGGTGGTTACATATCTTCTGATTGGTCATATATGTCTTTTAGAACAAGATATGGGGACAAAGATTCAATAAAAGTAGAGCCTCAATTCCTCCATCATACTAAACCCTACACCCCTAATCTCATCAACATGAATTGCACTATCCTAGAAATGGATGAGAATGATACAATGAATGAGCCTACTACTTCCCTAGAAGAGATACCTAATTTTCTCCTAGATGAATGGGCTAATGTGTATCAATTTGATCCTCTTTCAGAAACCCTTGAGACAGGCCTCAGTACATATTGTACATTAGAGAAGGATGCTCTAGTTCCCAATCTTGTGGAGACTAAAGAAGTTGT
The DNA here is from genome assembly GCA_028749045.1 of Cupressus sempervirens. NCBI lineage: Eukaryota > Viridiplantae > Streptophyta > Pinopsida > Cupressales > Cupressaceae > Cupressus > Cupressus sempervirens. The sequence continues at coordinate 486,326,301 of CM053785.1, forward strand.
GAGTGGGATATGGAGTATGTACTTTGATGGATCGAGGGCTAGTCTAATGTTGATTTCTCCTACACAAGTAAGGTACTACTTCTCCTTTAGGCTCTAGTTTAGTTGCACTAATAATGTGGTCGAGTATGAATCCTTGATTTAGGGTCTCCTACTTGCTCAAAAAAGAGGAATTCAAGCCTTAAGTGTATATGGAGATAGTGAGTTGGTGATTAATCAAGTGAGAAATTAGAGTATCACCAAGAATGGTTTGCTCAATTCTTATAAACATAGGGTATGGGATTTTCTTGAGGGTTTCAATATATTTAATATTCAAAGCATCCCTAGAAAAGAAAATAGACATGTTGATAGACTTGCAATAATAGGTACATCTCATGATGTGCCAGGAAATCTTGAGGAGAAGAAGAACAACAAATTAGAATGGTAGTAAGGCCTACCATCCTTGACAACAACATCCATTGGCAAGTGTTTGAATCTAATGAACAAATTGTTAGCTTCTTGCAGAATGAAGCAAAATTTTCAAATAGAAACCAGTCGAGACTACAGGATCAATATGGTGATCAAATCATTAATCTCAGTTCCAACAAATTGCCTAAGGGTCTCATTACCTTAGAGACTGTTTTCAACCCTAATGACCAAGCAAGAGGCAAAGTCATGAACCTAGTTGCTAATGAAGATGATCACACCCTAGTCATGATTGCTGGTGGAAAATCCTTAAACATGGGGAAGGTATGTTCTAAGGTTGAGCAAGAAGTTTTTATTCATCTATGTCAAGAATTTAATGATGTATTTGCTCGGACATATGATGATTTAAAGGGTTTTGTACCAAGTTTGTTTCAGCATACCATAGATTTAATTGACAATGTCAAACCAATAAGACAAAAATTGAGGCCAGTGAATCCCAAAATTGAACCCTTAATGAGAAAAGAGCTATCCAAATTGATTGAGGCCAATATAATTTTCCCCATCAAGCACTCATCATGGGTAGCAAACCTTGTCCCTGTTAGGAAGAAGAATGGAGAAATTAGATTGTGTGTGGACTTTATGGACTTTAACCAAGCTTCCCTTAAGGATCACCATACTCTCCCTTCCATGGAGTAGATTTTGTCCAATGTCAGTGGTTCAAAGAGGTTTTCATTTCTTGATGGATTTTCTAGCTACAATCAAGTGTTGGTCAAAGAGTCTAATAGATACAAGACTGCATTTACCACCAAATGGGGTACCTATGCTTATTATAAGATACCATTTGGGCTAACCAATGCAGGTGTTACATTTCAAAAGGAAATGGAGATGACCTTAAAAAACATGATTGAAAAGTTTGTAATAGTTTACTTTGATGATATCACAGCGTATTCAAAGAGTGTAGAAGATCATTTTGATCATTTAAGACTAGTGTTCTTAAGGTGTAGAGAGTTTGGGGTATTCCTTAACCCAAGTAAGTGTGTCTTTACTACCAATCAAGGAAAATTATTAGGACACATCATATATGAGGATGGTTTAACCATTAATCCAGAAAGAACGAAAGCAATACTTGCTCTCCCTCTTCCTAAACATAAGAAAGGGTTGCAAAGTTTCCTTGGTAGGATAAATTTTGTGAGAAGATTTATCCCTAATATTTCTACCATGGTAAAACCCCTTACAGCTATGCTCAAGAAAAATATGGCCTTTGCATGGACAAAGGAAGGGAAGGAAAGTTTTGAAGAGATCAAGGTAGCCATAGCCTCAACCCCCACTCTCATTAATCCAAATTTTGAAAAGGATTTCATCCTTTATACCCTAGGTGGTGATTCAAGCATTTCTATTGTCTTGACTCAAACAAATGATAATGATGAAGAGCAGTCCATAACCTTCTTTAGTGAAGGGCTTAAAGAGTATGAATACAAATACAACTATGTAGAGAAGAAAGCCCTTGTAGTCATCAAAGCTTTAAATAAATTTAGACACCTCCTGTCTCATAATAAAATTCATCTATTAGTACCCAATGCAAGTGTGAAGGATTTCCTTTTGAGCAAAGATATTAGTGAGAAAAGAGCTGGTTGGATTACTAAAGTAATAGAATATGATGTTGACATCTAGATCACCAAGCTGGTAAGAGGGAAGGGGTTGTGTAAAGAGATGATATCATATCAAGATCCAAATGAGGAAGTTGCTATGATACTAATGGAACAAAAAGAGACAAGAAATGATGACCCAAGGAATTGGATGGATGATATGAAGAATTTCTTATTGGGTAATGAATATCCTCAAGGATTAGATAGAACTAAAAGGAGATAGTATAGATTAAAGTCAATTCCTTATATCATAGTTGATGGTATCCTTTTCAAGAAATATTTTAATGGGGCCCTATTAAGATGCATTAACATAGATCAAGCTGGAAGAATGATCAAAGAGCTTAACGATGGTCTTGATGGTGGTCACTTCTCAGCAAGTACAACTACAATGAAGATCATGAGGGATGGTTACTACTGGCTATCCCTATTATATGATTGTCATAGGTAAGTGAGGAAGTGTGAAAAATGTGCCTTCTTCTCTATTAAGAAAAATCTTGCGGCTCTTCCTTTTCATCCCATTCAGGTGGACCATCCTTTTTCTCAATGGGGATTGGATTTCATAGGCCCTATCAATCCTCCTTCTAGTTCTAGTCACAAATGGATTTTAGCTGCTATAGATTACTTTACCAAATGGACATAGGCAATTGCATTGAAGGATGCCACAGAATCTTCAGTTGTTTTGTTCCTTGATGGAACTGCGACCAGGTTTGGTGCCCCTTCAACCATTATTTTAGATAATGCAAAATCTTTTGTAGGAGCTCAAATTTGCACATGGGCAGTTGACCATAATATCTACTTGAGCACATCCTCAAACTACTATCCTCAAGGAAATGGTTTGGCTGAGTCATCCAACAAAAACCTGATTAGAATTATGAAAAGAACTATAGAGGATAACCTGAGGTGTTGGCATCAAAAGTTGAGGACTGCACTATGGGCTGATAGAATAACACCTAAGAGGTCAATAGGAAATTCACCATTTATGTTGGTATATGGAAAAAAATCAAGGCTTTCAATTTCATTAGAATTCCCATCCCTAGAACTAGCTCATCAGCTGGAGCTAATTGAAGATGATGCCATGATAGTGAGAATGGTAGAGCTAATGGAGCTAAAAGAGAAAAAAATTCAGGCCATGCAGACCCTAGAAACACATCAGCAGTAGGTGAAAGGGAGATTTGACAAGAAGCCTAGGTCAAAATCTTTAGAGAAGGTGATTTGGTTTTGAAATGGGATGTACACAGGGAAAAACTAGGGAGACACTCAAAATTTGATGCACTATGGAGTGGTCCCTATGTGATTGTTAGTTGCAAGTAGGCCAATGCTTTTTAATTAAGTAAGCCTAGTGGTGAAAGCTTGCCTATCCTAATCAATGGGATATATCTCAAACCATGTTTCTGATAGGGGTTGAGGCTTCATGTACATAGGTAGCTTAGTTTTCTTCCTGTTGGTTTACAGATTTCCAAGAATTGCGTGAGCACATGTGTTTTGCTGAATTTGCAGAGCCACAAAGATAGAAATTTCAATTTTTTACTATTGCAGAGGTAGGGTTAGGGTTCACAATGCACTGATCCAAATATTTTATGACTCTATAGCCCAATGGATGCATAAGGTCATTGGTCATATGCATAGCTGGCTTGCATCCCCTCTGAGTCACCAAAATGTTACCTATTTTTTCCTCTCACCAAAGGTTTGAATTTGAATACTTGAGCCCACCCAACATCCACTTACCATTTTTAATATTATTTTAATGCCTTGGAAATATGAAAAAATAAAACATTTAAAACTTTATGGTATTTCTTTTCTTCCCTAAGTTTATTTCTGCTTACCTGTAACTTTTTGCATCATTAGATCTTGCATAGATCTACAGTGGGTGCTTTCCTGCATTCTCAAGATGCAATACCTTTACATAATGTGGGGAAGCCCCTTCGCAACACATGGTAGGTGGGTCCATTTTCTTTTGTGGATGGCAGAGGGGAGAAAGGTCAGTCCAGCTGGCAGTTTGATCAACACCTTCTTTCTCACATTTCATCTTTTGTCAGACTTTTTGACAATGTGGGCAAGCGCCCTAGTGACACATGTCCTAATGAAATCACAAAGGATATTCATGCATGTTTAGAGGGCATGTGTTATGAACACCATCAGATCTCCCAAGATCAAGAGTTGGCACTTGCCCGTAATGTGAAGTTGCAAGGATATTAAGGAATGTTGGCAAGCGCCTTGCTACCATGTGTCCTTGTGGGGTCAAGTTTGTTCTATGAAACTGTAGGGTAATACCAAGGTGGTGCTAGGTCATGCTGAGCTAGCTGTCGAGGTGTTCATGGGCCCAAAAATTTTAGTGGGCAAGCGTAGTATAATGGATGTCTTTCATGATCGTTGATCTTTTAGAGATCAATCATCGGTGCTTCCTCGCAATCTGAAGATGCAAGGTAATTAAGCAATGCAAGGGAGTGCCTAAAGGACACATGTCCTTATGGGCTCAGGGAGATACATTATAGCTAGGGCATCGACAGTTAGGGATGACATTTATGAGACCATTGCATTTAGAGTTGCAAGGTGGCACAGTTAGTCGAGGTAATGTGGTCAACCACGTGGAGACTTTGAGGGTTAGCAAAATGAAATTAAGTCATTGGTCCACGTGGCTCATCTTGATGGCAAGATTTGGTTGACTTGTTGATTTTGTTGACTAATGAGCTAGAAATAGGGGGAGTCAAGTTTTCTTGCACAATTCGATCTTCATGATCGATTCCAACCACTCCCAAGTGAATGTTTCTCTTGGTAAATGAAGGGGAACACTCCATCACCTCTGATCCTATCCATCTACTTGGTCAAAATGTTTTAATGGTATCATTTCTATCTTCTCGAGGCCCTATTTTGGCAAAATATTAAATTTCATTGTATTTAAGTTTGTGCCAAGGTTGGATTTGCCCTAGATCTGCATGATTATTCTCTGTAAGACTTAATGACAGTTTTTGTGGAGTAACTTTAGTTAGAGGACATCTCAATTATTCTTGAACTATAAAGGAAATTTTTGTAGATTTTGTTGGGGTCGAATCTTCTCTGTTTTCTCTTATATTGCTCTGCAACTTCAATGTAAATTCCCTTTGCCTCTTAACTATATGGCATTCTACCTTATCTCCTTTAGCCATTGATGAAAAGTGCAAGAACAATTTTCCTCTCATTGGTGTATTGTGGATATCTACATTCTTGCATGACTGTATCTCTTTTGGCCTATGAATGGTATATAAGTGAATCCTCTCTTTCCTTGTGTCATTCATTTGGATTTCCTGATCTGCATGTGATTGTTAGATTAAAGCAAGTCTGAATGTGTATATCTTTTGGTGTCATGATGGTTCAATAGTGTATGTATGGGTAGAGATTGGTTTGAACACTCTATTTTGGTGCATCACCCCCTTAGGTTAGAATAGGTAGATTTGATTCTATTCATTCCTTCTCCCTTTTCCTCTCCAAGAGTAGTTAGGTGCACCCTGATAGTAAAGGAAGCTAGCCTTCTCTAGAGACTCAACCTCATAGTTCAAGTCCCAGAGCTTGGAGGTTGTTTCCATGTTTCACAAGGTTGTCCTTAGGTAAAAACTTTTGACATGGGTGCAAACTTTTGTGACAACAATTATGTCTCCACCATCCTCTATAAAACAGTTATCAAATTCATAATGTGTCTAGCCTAGTATGGTAATGTCAAATCCCTTATGTTATCCTAAATGCCACCTTTCAAATAAAAAGAAAGAATATGAAAAAGAAAAATAATAATAAATAAATAATTTTTATTTTTTTTTAAAGTTGTGTTTTGCCCTGTAAATTTTGGGCATGAAAAACGGTTCATCAATCAAAATCTTGGATCAAAAGTTATGCCTCCTTGAAGTTGGACTATCATTTCTGGATTCTTCTAATTTTACACTAACTCATGATGTTTTTCCTAGAACCTTTTGTTTTGGTGGTGGATGCCAAATGGCATATTCTAAAATGTATTCCTAACCCTAAACCTAATTTGGTTTACTTAAGGACTTTTCTAGCATTATAAAGGTAGTTTTTGGTGGAGTTTAGAAGAAGGTACTAGAGGAGGGGTTTTCTCCAGGATCATACAACATTGTAAGCCCATAGGGCACATCTTTGGTTTTATTTTCATTGTACTGAATGTAATAGCATATCATTTTTTATAATAATATTCCCTTTTCTTGTTGTGTTCATTTTTTGTCTTGGGTTATGCCCCCATCAATTTTTATCAGAGTAGGTTTTCCTAAGTGTGTAGATAGAGCATCGACTATGAGGCAATTTGCACCAAGACTATGTGGTTGTGGGTTTTGATATAAGAAGATGCCTCCATGAAGGGAGCATGGTAGAAGGTTTGGAGTTGTTACTCCTGAGGTTAGAGCCCTCTAGAGATAGGTCTAGGCATTACAGGAGGAGATTCATATAGGGATGAATGTTGCCATAGGTGACAAAAGTGAGGAAGAAAATGAAGAAGAAAATATTAGGCAAGAAGGATATGGAGATGGAGAAGTCCCAAACCAGGTGAAGGAGAAGCTTTTTAGAGGCATTACCAAGCTTAGAAAAAGACCTAAAATTGATGTCAGCATGTTTTTGGGAAATATAAACCCAGATGAGTTGATCGAATGGATCAATGAGCTGGAGGAATATTTTGAGTATGATAATATCGAGGACCCTAATAGGGTTAAGTTTTTGAAGGCCAAAATGAAAGGTCATGCCAAAATTTGGTGGCAAGAGATTTAGTTGGAAAGAAATAGAAGAGGAAAGGAGAAAATCACAAGATGGAATCATATGGTGGACAAACTAAAGAAGTTGTTCATTCCTGTCAATTATGAGCTTGATTTGTTCAAAAAGATGCAAGGGTTAAAGCAAGTGAGAAAATTTGTCTAGGAATACATAGAGGAATTTTATCAAGTCCTTATTAGGGTGAAGCATGCAAAAGAAAACAAGGATAAGGTTACCTATTACCTTAGTAGGCTAAGACCTAGCATTTAGGAGGAGTTAATTCTAGTTAGAATGACTAGCATTGAAGAGGCATACCAGTTTTCGTTGCAAGTTGAGGAGAAGGTAAAAAAAAGTTTTATGGAAGGAAAAGAGGGTGCAGTCAAGGAGGAAGGGGTAGTGGTAGGTTATTTGGAGGTTGAAATGGGAATCAGAAGAAAAATGAAGATGTTGGTACTAGTCAAAACTAGAGGAATGAGGGTTTTAACTGCTCTCGTGATCAAAACTTTAGAGATTAGAGAGAAAGAGGTAGAGGACATGGAAAAGGTTTAGGAAGAGGAGGTTTTTGTGATACATATTTTCATCACATCAAAGAAGCTCATTGTGCCTATGAATGCCCTCAATGCCAAGGAAGGATAGATAGGAGAGATGATGATCAAGCAAGGGTTGCTCATGTGAATGATGATGCACAATCATCACATTCAAAGGATGTAGAAAGAGGAGAGGTTCTAGTTAATGAAAGGGTCTTACTAAGTGGTGAGATTGAACCTAGACAAAGGAGGAGTTTGTTTCATACTAGGTGCAAGTGTGAGGGTAAATGTTGTGATGTGATTGTTGATGGTGGAAGCACTGAAAACTTAGTGTCAGAGGAGATGGTCTCAAAGCTAAAGCTCAAGATGGATAAATACCCCCAACCCTATCAAATTTCTTGGGTGCAAGATGATCATAAGGTCTTGGTTAGTGAGAAATGTTTGGTAAACTTAAAGATTGGGAGTTACCATGATGAGGCTCTCTATGAGATCATTCTAATGGATGTCTATCATTTATTGTTAGAAAGGTTGTGACAGTTTGATAGGCATGCTATACATGATGGTCATGCAAATACATACTCTCTGACAAAGGATGGAGTTTACCACAAATTGAAGCCCTTGATAAAGGATGGTGAAAAGGTATGTAGTAGTGCTACAGTATGTCTTGTTGATGGAAGAAAATTTTGGGATGGCATGAAACATCAACATATGTTTTATGCTTTAATTCCTAAAAAAGATAAGGAAGGTAGTAGTGAAATTCCACTTGAAGTTTTAGGTCTATTAAGTGAGTATGGAGATGTCATCTCTAATAATGTTCCAGAAGGGTTACCACCAATAAGGCAAATCAGTCATCAAATAGATTTAGTCCCTGGAGCTAGTTTTCCTAACAAGGTTGCTCATAGGATGACTCCTAATGAGATTGAGGAGCTAAATAGACAAGTTTAGGAGCTATTGAGGAAAATTTTGATTTGAAAGAGCTTGATTCCATGTGTAGTACCTACAATACTAGAAAAAAAGAAGGATGGAGATTGGAGAATTTGTACAAAGTCTCGGGCCATAAATAGAATAACCATCAAGTATTGATTTCCTTTGCCAAGAATGGATGATCTTATGGATTTTTTGAGTGGAGCTCAGTAATCCACATAGATAGATCTCAAGAGTGGTTATCATCAGATATGGATACAAGAGGGAGATGAGTCAAAGACTACAATCAAGACCAAGAAGGGTCTATATGAGTGGTTAGCCATGCCCTTTGGATTGACCAATGTGCCAAGCACTTTCATGTGGCTTATGAATGAGATACTAAAGAAATCTTTGGGAAAATTTGTTATTGTCTATCTGGATGATATTTTTATTTTCAATAAGCCTTTGGATGAACATTTATTGCACATTCATAGTGTCCTTGAAAGGTTGAGGGAAGAGAAATTGTTGATTAGTTTGAAGAAGTGTAGCTTGGTCAAAAGTGAGTTAGTCTGTTTGGGTTTTGTTGTATCAGTTGAAGGTCTCAAAATAGACCTAGAGAACATGAAGGTCATCTTGGAATGGTCTATTCCAAGGTCTACCACTGAGGTAAGGTCATTCCATGGTCTATCTATTTTTTACAAGAAATTCTTTAGGAATTTTAGTAGTATATGTACACCCCTAACTGAAACAATGAGGGGAGATAGAAAAGAGTACAAGTGGACTACAAGAGCTACAAGGAGTTTTGAATTGTTGAAGGAGAAGGTGACAGCAACCTATATTGCCACTTCATAATTTCAACAAAGTATTCCAAGTGGATTGAAATGCTAGTGGCAATGTTATTAGGGCTATGTTGAGCCAAGAAGATAAGCCTATTACCTATTTTAGTGAAAAATCGAATGATGCAGGGTAAAAGCACAGATCTGTGTCACCGTTTGTGATACAAAAACCTGTTTTGGTCAAATCTCATTTCTCTATCAAAACTCAATTTTAAAAAAAAAACTAAAAATACCCTTTTATAGATCTCAGATTCAATATCATTATTATATAAGTTTTTGAGTGTTTTGATTAGTTATAATATGTTATAATATCAAAATATTATAAGTCGATATTTCAATATTTCAGAAGATGCTCTCTCAAAAAATGAAAAAAAATAGTAAATAATATCAAAAAAATAAAAAAATTATATTTATCACTAGAGGAGAGAATCCTCTTCATGAATATGTAATTTTTTTTCAATAAGGTATAGATTTGATAGGGAAGTTTTGATGGGAGGAAAAAATTGTTGGATTCTGACAAGGTTGAACTTGAGTACTTATAACAAAGAAAATATACATCAAAAATAATTATTTCTTTTTTTGTTCACTAGCTTTACATGTCATCTATAAAATATTTTCAAATCAGAACAAAAAAAGATGATTTGCACATACTTGTTTGACGGGAACTACATCCTATATTTTTTACAGTTAAAAAAGGGACTTCAAAATAAAATAAAATGAATAAATTCTTAGTCAAAAAAATTATAAAAATTATAGGCATAAAATTCATACAATTCTACACATTTCATCAATTTACATCATCTTCATATTTTAAACACAAATACCATTTTTTTTGTCATTAATGTTGAACTGTCACATTCTGATATCACATTTCTTTATAAAAGGTGACATAGGTTTGTGCTTTTACCCTACAAAGAAGAAGTATTATGTTTATGATCAAGAGTTCTATATAATATTTCAAGCCTTGAAGAAATGGAGGCATTATTTTTTGGCAAAATAGTTTTCTTGTATACTAATCACTAGGCATTGTAGTACCTAAATAGCCAAGGTAAATTGAATCAAAGACATTTGAAATGGGTAAAGTTCATGAAAAGCTATAAATTTGTATTAAAACATAGAAGTAGAAGGTCTAATAGGGTTTCAGATGCATTAAGTAGGAGATAGTTGTTGCTGACAATAATGCAGGTTGAAGTGGTTGGGTTTGATGAACTCAAGAATCTATACTCTAAGGATCCTAACTTTGTAGAGGCTTGGAAGGCTTGTAAAGAACTTTTTACTCTAGATAGGACCAGATGGCTAGATTACATGATTCAGGATGGTATATTGTTCAAGGGAAGTCAATTGTTTATTCCAAGGAGTTCTGTGAGAGAGAACTTGATCAAGGAGAAGCATAGTGGAGGGATGGCAAGACACTTTGGTCAAGATAAGACCATTGCTATTATTAGAGAACAAGTTATAGGATATGAAGAAGTTTGTGCAGAGTTGTCAAGTATATCAAATAGCCAATAGATTTAATCAAAATATTAGACTCTATCAGCCATTTTCTGCTCCATTGAAGCCTTAGGAAGATATAAGTATGGATTTTGTTCTTGGATTGCCAAGGACACAAAGGGGTGATAACTTAGTATTTTTCATAATTGATAGGTTCTCCAAGATGGCACATTTCATTCCATGCCACAAGACTCATGATGCAGTGCATATTGTAGATTTTTTTCAGAGAGGTGGTAAGGCTACATGATCTCCCAAAAAGTATTGTTTTTGATAGAGATACTAAATTTGTTGGGTATTTCTGGAGGACTTTGTGGAAGAAGTTGAAGATAGAATTGAAGTTTAGTTCTGCACATCATCTGTAGACTGATGGATAAACAAAAGAAGTGAATAGAAGTCTAGGCAATTTATTGAGGTGTTTAGTAGGAGATAAGCCCAAGGGATGGGATTTGATTCTACCACAAGTAGAATTTTCTTACAATAATTCTCTGAATAGGAGTACTAGTAGATCACTATTCTAAATTGTCTATGAGAGTAGTCCCAGGATTGCACTAGAACTAAGGAAGATAGAGCAAGGGGAGAGAAAAAATGCTAAAGTAGAAGACTTTCTTAAACATGTCAAGAACCTACATGAGGAGGTGCAAACACATATTACCAAGATGAACCTATAGTATAAGGCTAGGGAAGATCAAAAGAGGAGGACTTCCAAGTTGGAGATCAAGTTATGGTATATTTGAGAAAGGAACAATTTCTAGCAGGTACCTACAGCAAGCTAAAGATGAAAAAATTTGGCCCCTACAAAATTTTGAAAAAACATGATTCAGGGAATGCATATGAGGTGTAGTTTCTAGATGGGATTCACATTTCCCCTATTTTCAATATTGCAAACTTAACTGAATATCATTATGATGGTGCAGATGAGGAGTTGAGGCTAGAGCCATGTCCAATTCCTACTTCTAAAAAGGAAGAGATTGAAGAACTTCTAGATAGTCACATGGGCTAGAGTACCAAAAATAGTTAGTATGAAAAATACCTAGCAAAGTGGAAAGGATGACCAGTAGAGGATTTAACTTGGATATCCATAGTGGAGGTTTCCCATTTGGGTTTTCCTCTACTAGCTATAAAGTAATAGGATCACTTTTTAATCTATCCTAGGTGTCTAATGTAGGAGCATCCAATGGTGTAAGGGCAATCCTGTGTCACCCACAAATATGCTTAGTGTTAGTTTCTGTTTAACATGTCTTTATTTCTGGATACCCATTCGGGTCAAATATAGATTGCAACTCTCATAGTTTCACTATTGGTTTTTTGGGTTAGATTTTTAGAGAACCTTGTGATAAATGCCAAGGTAAAAATTAGATTATTTTGTAATCAAGCCATACTTATGATGATTATACATGTAATTTAAAGCACTCCAAAAAAAAAAATCAAATCAATAGGCTTTATGGTTTGAAAGTTATTGCAGTTTTAAGTTGCCTGGAGACCTTCTAAGAGAACTTTAAAGTTATATTTGAGGCACTAAATAGCCTTGTATGAGCCCAAAAAATGGGGGATGAGAAAAACTAGTCCATATGGCCATAGAGTGTGTGGAGATCTTTTCAAAAATGTAAATGGTTCGTCAATCAGAGTCCCATATCAAAAGTTATGCCTCTCGAAAGTTGGACCACCATTTCTAGATTCTTCTAATTTTACACTAACTTGTGACATGTTTTCTAGAACCTTATATTTTTGTGGTGGATGCCAAATGGCATATTCTAAAAGTTATTCTTAAAAGGACCTTTCTAGCATGGTAAAGGCAATTTTTGGAGGAGTTCAAGAGAATGTACTAGAGGAGGGTTTTTCTCCAAGATCATACAACATTGTAAGCCCATAGGGCATGTCTTTGGGTCTATTTCTCTTGTACTGAATATAATAGCATATCATTCCTAATAATAATATTCCCCTTTCTTATTATGTTCATTTTTTGTCTTAGGTTGTACCCCCATCACTTGAACTCTTGTATCTTAGTGAAGTCTTCCTTTTTAATGAACTATTGATAGATTATCTCCCTTTCATCCTTAGCATCAATCAATGTACATTTTCCATTGGAAGTGCATGATACTCATGTATCTCCTATTTGAGCATTGGTTTAGGTTGTACTTCTTGAATTTTGATACTTTCTTTTAAATGCTTCATTATATGGGCAACCTCCTCTAACACTCCATCGTCTAAATCCTCATAAGTGACTAGTTTGGTGCTACTCTCCTCATACACATTAGTCATGGGTTATGAAGTTGAACTTCCTGCTAACAATTCCCTCTTCTTTTGAGTAGGTGAGAGTTGAAGTTTCTCAAATTCCTTTCCCTTTTTATGTTTCATATATTCCTGATGTATCTCATCAAAGTTATGAATTTATCAATTCTACAGCTTCTAATTCAATTTCATCATAAAAATGGGGAAGTCCTACACTTAACCTTTGCTTCTCAATGTTTAACAAGATATCCCACTTCTTCATCCTCTATGTAATCTTAGGAACATGATCCCAATTATTTATTATGTCTTCCTCAAAATTGAATTGATATTCTTGTCTTGCAACAAAAGCCTTGATATGTCCCTCATGATCATATTTTCTTTCCTTTGCATAATGGAAACCAAAATTATTCATAATGTACTCTTGTACTTCCTTTATGTTTGAGCATCTTATTATGAAACCATCAAATTTTATAAAATGGGCTCGTGATTCCCCTTTTTCCTAGGTCGCATAAAGTATTTTGAATCCACATCAATTTCTAGCTAAACTCAAGAAAACCTACCCTCTCAAACACAAACTAAGGTAGTATGTGGGAGTGATGCTTACATCCACCCAACCTAATCAATGTGAAATTAGGTTTGCATATTCAGTCCCCAAAATTGAACTCATGTTTTCCATCAGGTGGGTATTCCTTTGGCCTCAATGTTACCTTGATTCTTTGGAGATTCTGGTGATGCAACCTCCAAGAAGTTTAGTAATCCATACAACAAACACATCCCTAAATGTTTGGAAATCCCCATCCATGTCATGTTTGTCCCAAGCCTTTCACCACATTTTAATGGGTAATGAATTTCCTTGTTCATTTTTGATAGTGACTTTCATATATCTCCTAAATTGATCAACATTTTTAGGACATAACACAATAGGTAATAGTTCTTGAATGACTTAGTAGTTTTCCACCTAGCCAATTGTGTGTGAATGGCTCTCTCAATTTCACTAGAAAAATAAAAATTTAAATATGAATGAGGTTTTTGAATTCTCATGGACATGTACATGTAGTCAAAATGAATTTTCTTTAAAATCTTCTCCAAATAATTGAGCCCACCCATAATAAGTGTTCTTGTTCTTGAAAAAATTCATAAACCTATCAATTGAATGAGGACCCATGTTTTCAACCGGCATTAATCTATTGTTTTGGCCCCTATACATGAAGTGTGCAATCTCCATTAGCTTTAACTTCATTTTTCTTTCATAATCAGCCCTAAACTAAGTCATGTCTATCTTAGTTAGGGCTTGAGGGCTTAGTTTGAAATATTCCTCAATACAAGACCTAGTTATAACTAGCAAGGGCATTCCATATAACTTTCTAACTGTTCTTATAATTGATTCATAATTTTCAGCTAGGATATTAAAGAGTTCTATGTCCACATATACATTCAGAACAATGATTTTCCTAGGTCAAGTTGCCAAGAATTGTTCCTAAATTCTTTTTCATCCTCATTTGCATAAAAATACCAGAACAATGATCTACCATAAATTGGCAAAGTTGCATCTTTACCTCCAATAAATTCATTAGAAAATATAGACAAAGTACCAATAGCTAAAGAGTTGGAAAATAACTCTAAGATTTCCTTCTATATGGTTTTTACTATTTTCTCACCTTTGTCATTTTTAACAGTCACTTCCTTCTTAGTAGTAGCTTCTTTCTTAGGTGTCATTTGAGTAAGAATTCAAATTCAAAGAGAAAATTGAACTTATGGATTTTTGAGGCTTGATAATATAGTTTCATAGCTCTTTCATTCATTCTCCAAATCATTTTGCATCTTGGAATGATATTTCATAGAGAACAACTTCTTAGTTTAAATAACTTGTTGCCTTTATTCACCTTTAAATTCTTCATTTATGACTTTAGACATCTCACACAAGTGGCCATTTCTTGATTTCACTCATTCGTCATTGAAACATTTTGCCACTAATGACTCATACTTTGATGTACATAAAATGACTTATTTCATCCCTTCAAATGTTTATTAATCCCTTTTCACATATTTCCTATATGGTTTATCTTCCCCTTCTAAAATGGTAAAAGGCACTACTTCCCACTCGCCTCTCAAGTATATCTCCAAAATAGAAAAGAATTTCCACTTTGTGGTCACCTTGTATTGGTATGTACAATCTTGAAAAAAATTCTAATTCACATTCCTTTAATCCTTAGTTGTGTAAAATAAATCGCTATTTTGCAAGGTTCTCTTCTTGTGTCACCCAAAATAGAAAAAATTCTCTTTTGTGGGTACCCTCAGTCTCTTACTCCAAAATGGAAAAAACATGTCAACCAAGGTATTTTTTTAAGGAGAATTTTAAAAAATTAATTTGTATGGAAATTTTCAAGGTAAATGACATCTTTCCATCTATATAGAAACTTCTCAAACAATCTTCTTTTTCTTAACCTACTTCTTTACTTTCCTACTTCTATGATGAGAAATTACTTCATCAATAAGCCTTAGTCTCTGATAATCTAATAAGGTAATTCACCATTTAAAACTACTTGCATTGATTATTCCAATTGTTATCAAATAAGTTTCCTTTCTCAATCCCTCCTCTATGCTCCAACCAATATATTTGCTAAAGAGATGGTGACAAGATGAAATAACATGTTAAACATTTGACATAAATGAAAAATAGTATAACTAATGAACAATATAATACATAGATTTTCTTTTACCATTAGCAACTTGTAGACCAATTATTCCAACAATATCCCCCTTTGGAATTGATGGAAAATCAGAACTCCTCGATGTAATCTTGAGCCATAAAATTGAACTCCCTCATACACTACGATCTTCTAATTCTTCTATAGCTCCTTTTAGATTACTCATTCTCATCATAGTTGTTATTTCTTTTCCATTTATTCTCTCTTCTTTTTGCATCTTTAATCTTCCCCCTTTGACAACATTGCCAAAGGCATCATTTCCTTTTCTAACTTGCTCCATACTCTAATTATGATGCTCATGTATCCTTTGTTTTAGACTACTCCACCTATGAGAAGCCCATGGCTACATCAATCCATGCAGAAGATATGCTATTAGGCTCTTCATGAACTGATGCATAATGCATCCACTTATTTTATTTCTAATAGGGGTAGAACCCCTAGCTTTCTTTTCAAGTTCTCAAATCTCTCTCTTGGTAATGAAAATGTAAATATATCAACAACTTATTCCTTAGTTGGAATAGATTTTAGTCTTACTTCTTTATTTTGCACTTTTTCTCTCATAAAATGATAGTTTAGTTCTATATGTTTGGTTTTTTAATGCATTATTGGATTATTAGAAATTGTGATAGCACTAGTGTTATAACAATGTATAAAAATGGATTCTTCAAATATTTCTTGTATTCCCTTTAGAATTTGTTTCATCCATGCAACTTGTTTGCAATTGATTATAGCTACCACATACTCAGCTTCCACATTGGACTATGAAATGCAATTATGCTTCTTGCCCATCCATGAAACTAATCTTTCTCCCAAGAAAAATTCTCTTCCACTTGTACTCTTCATGTCTTCAATATTGCCTACCCAAATTGCAATTAATGTAGACCTTAAGATTAAAGTCACTTTTCCTTTCATTCCATAAACCAAAATCCTAAGTGCCTTTCGGATATCAAAATATCCTTTTAACTATTGACAAGTGTGATTCCTTTGGTTGTGATGAAAATCTTGCAACGATTCACACTACTTGATCTATATCAAGTCTGCTATGAACAATGTACTAGAATTATTGATCTATATAATGTTTCATTCACTTCCTTGGGTTCATCTTCTTTAGATAGCTTACCATTAGTGTATTGATAGGTTTATATTCTTCCATCCCACATTTTTTCAATATCTCTTTTATGTATTTTGGCTTAGTGATGTAAATGCCATTCTTCATCTGTTGTACTTAAATTCTAATAAAGAACTTTATTTCTCCAATTATTCATTCCTTGTCACCTTTGCAAATGACCTACTTAATGCTTCATCTCCTCCGAATATTATGTCATCTACAAAAATTTCACCAATTAAGACCTTATTTTTTCTTTTAATCTTAAGGTACAAGTTATAGTTATCACTTATTTTGACAAATCCTATTCTAATCAAATAAGAATGTATCCTTTCATACCATTCTCTAAGTTCTTTTTTCAATCCATATAAAGCTTTTTGTAATCTACATACTAAATATTTTAATTATTCTATAGAAAAACATCTAGGTTATTCAATATATACTTCCTCCTCCAATACTCCATTGAAAAATGCAGATTTTACATCTATTTGATAGACCTTAATCCTTTATAGGTTGCATATGTCATTAGTATTCTTATGCCTTCCAGTCTAGCTACAAGTGAAAATGTCTCTCCATAATATAACCCTTCTTCCTATGCATAACCTTTGTAAATTAATCTTTCTTTTTTTCTAATCACTTCTCCACTTTCATGAATTTATTTCTAAATACCCATTTAGTTAACAATGATATTTTTATCCTTAGGTATGGGAACTAGTGACCAAGTTTTGTTCTTCTCAATCTATCAAATTTCTTCCTTCATATCTTGTTTCCAATCTTCATCTTTCAAAGAATCTTTTACCATTTTTGGGTTCCATTTCTGATAATAAAAATTTAGAGTTCCTTGCTCTTAGCTAACTTCTTATTAATATTCCATTTCTGTCTCCAATTATGTTTAACAAACTATGATTGATTCTCATCCACTTTGGTGTTAAAGTTCTAAGTTATGATTCTTCTCTTTGGTTTGTCCCTTTTTAGGTGTTTTTGGTAGAGTGTTTTTAGTTCCTCTAGTTTCTCATTATGTTCCTATATTTGTAGGTTCAAAATATATCAATTTATTGTATTCTCCTAGTTGTGTGTTGTCTTTTTCTTCATTCTATTCAAAAAAATCATCTACCTTCACATTTTCACTTTCAACAATTTTATTTGTCTTCAAGTTTAGACACTTGTATGAATTGATTTGGGTTGAATACCCAGAAGTATTCCTTCTTTACTCTTAGCGTCAAACTTCCCATTCCTTTTGTCCTTCTTGGTGTGTAGCACTTGCTGCCAAATATTCTAAAATAGCTTACATTAGGTCTTCTTTCTCACCAAATTGCATATGGCATCTGTCTACTCCTTTTCTAAGTTGTTCTTGATTAAGTGTGTAGATTATTGTGCTAATATATTTTCTCCAAAACTTGCATGGTACATTTTTTTGGTTTAATAGCATTCTTGCACATTCAACTATGGATTTGTCTCTTCTCTCTACAATACCATTTTTTGGAGGTGTTCTCAATGCTATCAATTATATTTTGATTATATTTTATTCATAGTATTGATTGAACTCATTAGATGTGAGCCTACCTCCTCTATCAGATTTGAGACACTTTGGTTCTTCCAATTGCATTTTACACTCTAAGCTTGTACTTTCTGAACATATCAAATTCTTCTAATTTTTGTTTTAAGAACACAACATACATCATCCTTGAATAGTCATCAACAAACAATATAAATAATTTATCTCCATGATACTTTGTAGGACTAATAGGACCACATAGATTTGTATGAACTTGTAAGAATTTGCCTTAGGGAAAAATCACCCAAGATCAAGAAGCTCAAGCACTGGCATAAAATGGACCAATAAAGTATGATCAGAATAAAAATATGAAATTGAATTGATGTAACTACACACTAGAAGTTCCTGAATATAAAGGCCTCTAAAATGACTAGGAGTCAGCAAAGTGATAATACTCACAACTAAGCATATGTCCACTGAGAGTGGATTATCCTCCATTGAGCATAGAAGTTAGTGTGATGATGAGAGGATAACCTTACATAGGTGTGTCACATAAAAAGATGTTGTAGATACTAGGTGCTTAATAAGAGTGTGAACAACTATGTTTTCAACATTACAACTCAGTTGATTATGCAAACTCATGTGTTGTAGACACCATGTGTTAAATTAGAGATGCTAACTCATGTGTTGTCAACAAGAAAACTCATATGAGTATGCATACTCCTAGGTGTCTAACCTAAGAAATAATAAAATAATTCATTTATCCTAAGTAAACTTAAGTAAAGTGTAATAATAATTAATTATTTATACTAACACCACCCCTTAAGTGCAACTTAGGGTAATGCACTTAAGCTCATGAAAGCTATAATGAAAATGCATGATGGGTCCCGACTACTAGGCCATGTTACATACCCATGTAAAAATTCAATGCAATCTCTTTGAAAATGGAGAAAGAGGGAAAACCTTATGGGAAAAACCCTCCCCCAAAAAGAGATATGAAAAAACAAAATGCATGGATGGATGGAGTAATTAATACCCCCCCACTACACCATTCATCATGTATATACAATAGAGAAGTATGAGAAGAACACAATCCCATAAGAGGAAAAAGTCCCCCTATAAGAGAGAAGAAGAAAGGAGGCAAGGTAGTCCCCCCCCCCCCCCCCCCCAAATTTAGAATGTTGATCAGTGATAGCTGGTCCAAGATTAATGTAGAAGCTAATCCATGATTGCTAAATAATGTTCCTCCCTTTAGCAAGAAACAATGTCATAGGTGCATACAAGATGCTTCCCCAATTTGTAGAAAGAATCCTAAAGATGAATTGTATCTCTAAAACAAGCTCAAATATCCCTATGTTGATACTGATGGTCACCCCTTCCAACACTGCTAAAAAGAAAAAGTTTAGATCTACCAAGGATTGATGTAGAACATATCCCAAAGAATCGTCTCCTCAAATTATCAAGAGACCTCCTACAACTATTGTACATGAGGATCCACAATCATATCAACCAAGACTAATCATGTAGAGAATGGACAAGAGGATCAAAGTATTCCCTTGCAACAACTGAAGAAGGATCTTCTTCATCAAAGAGAAGATGTATATCATCTATCATGTAGTCATTCCCTGATTCTAGAACTTGAAGATAAGGTGTACCCAATTATACTAAATTACATGGACCTATCACTATAGCAATGTATGCATGTGGAATTTTTTGATGTTGTGACTTCATTCTGCATCTATTAATAGGATCCCCCATATCTAAACCTATTGAATCACTATCATTATTGTCACTATCAATTTTTACAATGTATGAAGCATGGAGAGGATTAGAGGATAAGCTAGGTGAACTTTCCTCAAAGTGAACATTCCTCTATATGAATATCTCATGAGTCTTAGGATCCATAAGTCTATATGCCTTAACACTTTCATCATATCCAATGAAATTACAAGGCCTTGGTGGTGGTGCCTTGCATGCCTTTGAAGATATGTGTGCTCATGCTAGACAACCAAAAACTCTAAAGTGTTTTACAACTAGTTTTCTTCTGCACCATGCCTCAAAAGGAGTAATTCCATCTAATACATTATAAGGAGATCTATTAAGGATGTGATTGGCACTACTTATAGCTTTGACTTCAAGTGATGGATCAAGAGACTTAGCTTGAATCATGAAACTTGCCATTGACTTAAGAGTTTTAATCCTCATTGCTGCAACACTTGTTTTTTGTGGACTAAATGCTACTAGATTCTGATGTTGTGACTTCATTCTACATCTATTAATAGGATCCTGCATATCTGAACCTATTGAATCACTATCATTATTGTCACTATCAATTTTCACAATGTATGAAATATGGAGAGGATTAGAGGATAAGCTAGGTGAACTTTCCTCAAAGTGAGCATTCCTCTATATGAATATCTCATGAGTCTCAAGATCCATATGTCTATATGCCTTAACACTTTCATCATATCCAATGAAATTACAAGGCCTTGGTGGTGGTGCTTTGCATTCCCTTGAAGATATTTCTGCCCGTGCTGGACAACCAAAAACTCTAAAGTGTTTCACAACTAGTTTTCTTCCACACCATGCCTCAAAAAGAGTAATTCCATCTAAGACATTATGAGGAGATCTATTAAGGATGTCATTGGCACTACTTATAGCTTTGACTTTAAATGATGGATCAAGAGACTTAGCTTGAATCATGCAACTTTCCATTGACTTAAGAGTTCTAATCCTCATTGCTACAACACTTGTCTTTTATGGACAAAATGCTACTAGATTCTGAAGATCAATACCCTCAAGTTCACAAAATTCCCTAAGTCTTGAGTTCACATATCTAATTTCATTATCCATACAAAGAACCTTGATGGATTTACTTGATTGCTTATCAACATGATTCTTTAAGGCTAGAAACTTATCAAACACTTTATTCTTGTGATTAAGAAAGTAGACCAATGTGTAGCATGAAAAGTCATCAATGAAAGTGAGGACATAGTGACCCTTGATAACTGATGTCACTAGAAAAGGACTTGCTAGAACCATGTGAACCAACTCAAGAACAAATGATGCTCTCCAAGACTTCCCTTTGTCGTACTTTTTTTCTAGATGCATATCCTTTGAACAAGTTGAACATTCACCTAAATAAAAGTTGATTGTAGGTAGACCTTTGACCATATTTTTTGAGCTAAGTTGATGAAGATAGCAGAAGGCAAGATGACCATGATGCTCATGCCATAATTTACTTTATGATTGTGAATGTGTCAATAAGACATGTGAAGGAGACTTAGGCACAAAGTGGGAGAAAGAATAAAGCCTTGTATCATGATTGACTTTACCCACTACAACCAATGAATCATCCTTAAGATTTTGCACCATTACTAAATTAGGAAGGAACTCAACTTTATTGCCACCTCCATAGTGAGTGATTTGGTAAATTGAAAGGAGATTAGTGCTAAGGTTAGGAACATAGAGAATATCTTTGAAGTATCCATTTTCCATCTCAACTTGTCCTTTCCCTTCAACTTCCACTTTAGTATCATTCCCTACAAAGATGTGAGGTACCTTAGACTACTTCAATAAAGAAAAGTGTCCTTTTGAAGAACCCATATGATACGAGGCACCCAAGTCAAGAATCCATTCCCCTAAAGAACTTGAACTTTCCATAAATGATTTCCCTTTTCCCTTTGAAGTGGATGGATTTGAATCCTTGGAAGCATTTTTCATATTGATTTTGTTCTTCCTAAGTAAGTTTTCCAACTCATCTATTCTCTTAATCTTGCAATGATGCTCATCATGATTTGGTTTCTTGCAATATGCATAAAATAGTTTATCCTTCTTGTTTTTGTTTCCCTTCTTGTTGGAAGAAGAATTACCTTTTTGTGAGGAGGAAGATTGTTGTGTCTCTGATTGTGATTTTTGCTTCCATTGCTTTTTCTTGATGTTGGTAAAAAAATTTCCACCTTGATTTGTTTGGTTCTCATTACTAGCCATCAATTTTTTACACTTGGATGACTTGAGAATTCCCATATCTATCAACTTGGATTATTCCAACATCAACATTTCTAAAAATGCATCAAATGTAGGCTTAGCAAAAGCACTTCCCATGGTCAACCTATGAGTGTTGTAACTCAAAACAAAAGATGTATACTCTAAAAGTAGCCTCTTCAAAATGTGATGAATCAATCTATCATCCTTCATCAGATAACCACAATCCTTAAGTAGTGCTCTCAATTTATTGGCTTTGTTGGCATAGTCTTGAACTGTGCCAAAATTCCTAGGATCGAAGAGAAGCAGATCATCCTCAATCTAGAATCCCTTTTCGTCATCCACCTTACCATACAAACCTTCAAGTTTCTCCCAAGAACTCTTGGCATCCTTAAAGCTAGAAATGTGGAAGAAGAGATCTCTATGAACACAACTCCTAATAATTTCTAAAGCTTGGTTGTCTTTAACTTTCTAATCAACTTGAGTATCAGCATCAATGGTTTTACAATTGTACCATCAACATATAGATTTAAACCTTTTTCCATTATTTTACTCCATATAATATATTTCCATGTAGTATAATTGTGTGAAGTTAAAAGTGGAATTTTAGGTGAACCCACAATGCAAAGAATTAAAAGAGCACAAGAGAGAAAGAGAGACACAAGAACACAATACACACACCCCCCATTCACTCAATCAAAGAACCCCCCCAAAAAAGATTCTTTTGGCACTTTATATGTAGTGCGTTTACAATAGGCCACCTGTCAAAATGGACAAAAGTGGGCTTCTAATTTTTCTATTTACAACCTCCTATTGCAATTCAAATCTGGTACTAAGTAATGTAGCTCAGATATTCAACAATTTTGAAGTTTTATAAAAGTAATACAATGCAAAAAAGTATCTAATTCTTAAAGTGGTATTTCTATCCACACAAGCCTATAATATTATTGTAAATCTAGAAAGTAGACAAAAAAAATTATTCACTTTCAAAAAAATGGAACCTAAAAATGCATCTAGATGAGCCCATATGGAGCGTTTGAAGTTGCAAAAAGAAAGATTAGATAGGTATAGTCACCAAAAACTAAAATTTCTAACAAATCAGTGGACCCAAAACCAGAAAATAATAGCAACACTAAAAATTTTAGGAAATTTTAGCCAAAATCAAAAAAAATTGCACATAATTTGGAGTCCAGATGACTAAGATATGGCCTCTCGAATTCAAACTATCAAATCAAAATTACTTATGCACAGAGGTCTGATCAACAAAAAATTATGTTAAATTTGACATGTAAGTGGTGGTCATGGTAATGCAATCTAGCTTGTTGATGATGGTCAAATGGCTATCAAATTTAATACTATGAAAAGGTGATGTCAGCAAAAGATGGGCCCACTAGATGATGTGGCAGGTTGTACTATTCATAATTAGTGACTTAGCATATGGATGTGTTGATGTGGTAGTTCCATGTGGCTACTGACTATTGTGTACAATGTGTTGTGATGTGGTGTTGACATCATTGCTTACTGGGTAGGACATGTTGGCAAGCTAGGGTCTACATACATGACTAGTATAGAGGACGAGCCTGTGTTGTCGATGCATGGCAGGAGCTCAGAATGTCATGTGGTTGTATTGATAGAAGGTGTTGATAAGAGCTGGAGATCACTAGAGTTGAAGATGTTAGCATTGGGGATCCAACACTAGTCACTGGAAGGAAGAAAAGAGTTACCGATGTGAGGGAGGTTGATGTATGACTTTAGTCCCACATGCGATGTGATAAAAACAAGTGAGTAGTGTAAAAGGAAAGACCCACAGACTTCAACATGGCTTAGAAGCCACCATATGTGTTGAACATCAGTTGAGTATGGTTGGCCAAAGAGTATATGTCATCACCAGTTGAAATGTGACAACTGATTCTAATGGAATTTACTGGGTGTTAAGGAATATGCCAAATTCACAAAGAATATTCCACCGCAGGATTGGGATATGATCACCTAGTGTTCTGGAAAAAAATTCTCCTCCAAAAAAATTTTGAAAAAATAATCCAAAAAATAATGTAGAGAAATTTTAGATGGAAATTAAAATTGGAGATTTGAAAAAATAAATTCACAGATCTAATAGATCATACCAAATTTTGTAAATCGGGCAGGTGTTGCTTTGTAAAAATATTTGCCTCAAATTTGACTATAGCTTAGGATAGGACAATTTATAGTCAAAATTCAACAAATCAACACTTTAGATGCAATGGTGTGGTCTAATTTGGCTCTAGATGCTCCCAATGATTGTGATACTCTGGATCTAAATTGAGGTCCTCCAAGAGGTGAAGCAAAAGTGGTCTCCAATGGCTATGTGAAGAGAAGCTCCCTCAGCTCTAATACCTTGTAATAATTTGCCTTAGGGAAAAATCACCCAAGATCAAAAAGCTCAAGCACTAGCAAAAAATGGACCAATAAAACCTGATCAAAATAATAATATGAAATTGAATTGATGTACATACACACTAGAAGTTCCTAAATATAAAAGCCTCTAGAATGACTAGGAGTTGGCAAAGTGATAAGACTCACAACTAAGCACATGTCCACTAAGAGTGGATTATCCTCCATTGAGCATAGAAGTTAGTTCGATGATGAGAGGATATGCTTACATAGGTGTGTCACATAAAAAGATGTTGTAGACACCATGTGCTTAATAAGAGTGCAAACAACTTTTTTGTCAACATGACAACTCAATTGATTATGCAAACTCCTATGTTGTAGACACCATGTGCTAAATTAGAGATGCTAACTCCTGTGTTGTCAATAAGATAACTCATATGAGTATGCATACTCCTATGTGTCTAACCTAATAAATAATAAAATGATGCATTAACCTAAGTAAACTTAAGTAAAGTCTAATAATAATTAGTTATTTACAATAACAAAACTAAATCCAATATGTTTTGAGTTGAATATTCTTTACTTCAAAAACATAAGCAAGTTATTTTCTAAACTGACATTCCTTACATAGAACATTCTTTGATTTGTTTACTATCAACATGCATCAACCACTTTACTTTTTACTTACTTTTTCTAGGATGTCAAAGTTTACATGACATACTCTCTTATTTCAAAACCAACTTTATTCTACTTTAGCAATCAAACAATGACCTAGTGAGGTATTCAACATGAGAATTTTTCCTTTCATTTGTGTTGCTAAATATATTTGTCTTTTAAATCATAGAAAAGAAGTAAAAGATTCTATGCCCAAGTTTATAAGACAAATACAACTTCACAACAATTGAGGAATTTTAACATTCACAATTCCTCTCTAATTTTAGTAAGGTTCAGCTCCCTTATTGAATTTTCAATCTGAACCACTTATTTTTAAAAAAAGATTACTTTTAACCTAAAATTAATAAGGCTTCCTTTCTATTCTTGGATAGGGGGGACAATCTAAATGATAATGATGAAATAAAGATGCATATACACAAGAAAGAGAACACACAGTTTCTCTATTAATCACATTCCAAAAATTGAACAAAAATTAAGGTAAAAATACCACGAGGGAAGAAACATCCAGCATATGAGAAAACATTCAAATCATTCAATACTGGTTCAATACTAAATTAGTAATGAAATATTTCAAAGCATACATCTTTGAACATCCAAATATTTTTCTTTTGAGAACAATAATATATATATATATATATATATAGCTAGAAAAACTTAGAAAAGTTGCATGAAAATATATGTCCAAATAGAACACTCATAGTATGATATACATCAAAAATTGCCAACCCTTAATACTACTGAGTCTTAAGCTTAAATAATAAGTTGTCTAAGAATCTCCCTGAAAACCCAATTCTCAAACAATTAAAATTTGTTATAAAAACCAACATTAGAAATGAGTACATAGACCCAGAGTTCAACTAATAAGAACAATAACTAAAAATTTTAAGCAAATTAATAGAAAACATAAAATAATCGCCAAATGATCAAGTAGTTTCCTGCTGCTCTTCTTCTTTTTCTTATTTAGCATCTTCAACATCTCTTTGACCATGCCCTAGCTTCCACATTCTAAACACACATGAACTCAGTCATGGAAGTCATGTTTGGGTTCTTGATGCTTTGAAGTCGATTCCTACAGATGTCTCTATCTAGTTTTATTTTGTTTACCATGTCTAGGTAGCCCAGTAAGCACAAGGTATAGGTTTCAGCCATTACTTCACTTTTTGCCACTCTGGAGAAGTCAAATGATGTGACATATTTTTTTTTTCTTAATAGACTTTATACATTCCTCATGTTATTTGACAATTGCCTCTACATCAAGGCTTCCTTCTTCTTCAAGAGGGCTAGGCAAGGGTGAACCCATAGACTGAAAGTCCCTTTCCACCTACTCTAGAAATACCTTGAAATCTCTTTCACAAGACTACATTCTTGATATAGAAGTGCAGTTTGATACTCTCCAGGCAATATTTTTCCTTAGAACTTGAATCAAACCTATGTCTACATGTTGTAGTGGGTTTTCTTGAAGGAACTTTTCTAGCCCAAATTCCTCTATTTCCACTAGCTGAGACACCATGGCTAACAATTTTTCAACTTTAGTTTTCCATGTCCCAGATTGAGCATGGGATTCATTCAGAGCAGCTCCTCCTAGGGAAACAATCTCATGTAAATTTTGCATAAGTTTGGCAACTTGATTTGTTACCAAACTAATCTAGCTAGACATGGCAAACATTGTCATTTTTCCTTTTTTTAGATCTTCTAACAATTGCTAGTTTTTGGAAGCATTAAAAATTGAAGGTAGCTTGCAATTGATTACCAAGAATAGAACTTTGTTCTTTTAAGGAGTTTATGTACTATGCCATCTCATTGTTTTCAATTTTCAACTTTTTCTTTTCAATTCCATCTTTTTGTGACTATAGCACAATTTGTTTAGTGGATCCTTCTACCCAATGCTCCTTTATTTCATAGTTTATTACCCCTAGGTCGATGCATGTAACCTTGAAATTGCTCAAATCCAATTTTTCTACTCGCTCCTTATGATTATAAGTACCCACCTCAGTAATGTTTCTCCTAGTTGCATTATCAAAAGTTATCCTCGTAGTTCTTTTGATCCTCTTGGGTTTGGGAGCCTTGTTAGTGTACTTGCTTACAATTTCATCCATAGGGAAAGAAGCTAGAACCAAACTCCTTTTTCTATTTATTGATGCCACATGCCAATTTGGAGTGATAGCATCCCATCGCTATCCAATAGCCCCTTTTGGGATAGTTGTAGCATGTACCCTTAGAGGAGATGAACCCATTGTCATCTGAACTCTCTGGCTATTGTTAATGAGTTTTCCACCTTGGTCCTTGTCTTGCTCACTATCAACCTGAATAACTTGGTGAGGGCTTATGTGAGATTAGATTTTAGCTCTCCTACTAGAATGAGTTTTCTACACAAGGGGGGATTATGAGCCTTTTATCAGAAATTCTGGAGGACCTTTTGCTACCTGCAATGGGGAGACCAGTATTAGAAAAAAAAATTAGCCATGACATTAGCAAGGGTGTTCTTTTTCAATTTCAACCAAGATTTGATCCTTTTAAACACATTAGTTGTTACTTCAAGGATATCATCTTCTTCCTTAGAATCCCAACTTATGGCAAGATTTACAAGTTCAATTTCATTAGAGGTTAGAATATTTTTTCCATCATCTTCTATACATGTGATGTCTATTCCTAATTTCAATTGAAACAAGATAATTTGAGAGATAGTAAACTTGGATAAACCTCTCCTTTTTACTTCTAGTTCATCTTCACAGTCTTCCCAGAAATCTTCCATAGGAGGAACATGTGTGATTTTAACGTGGCTATAAAATAGACTATGGATGACCCCTTTTCTATCAAAATTAGTTCTAGCTTGATACATACCAAAAAAAAAAAAAAAACTAGATCAGAACCTATACATTTGGAATCTTCCATACTTCCACATGTTAGCTTGCCTAGTTTAAGTGGAAAAACAATGTCACAGGCTTCCTCTGCTGAGAATTTATTTATCATAGAAATTAGTTGTCATGATACTTCTACTAAAATGAAACAATCAAAGGAAATCCTAGGGAGATGCATAAGTTCTTCATCACAATTTCCTACTCTCAAATATGTAAACATTGGGAATTGAACATATAGGCTACCAAAAGATTGGACAAGTCTTTGAGACTCAAGTGAAACTCTGTGCTGCAAAGAATTCCTCATTTCAAAACATAATTTTTTAGAGAAGACATCATGAACTCTCTTAATATCATTTAAAGCTTTATCTTTATACAACAGGGGGAAATAGCTATATATGATGATCTCCTTTGTCTAGGGTTCATGTGGCAATTGCTGCAAATCTTGAGTGGTAGCTAACATGTATATCAAGTAGGATGACATGAAGAAATCTTTCTTCAAATTTAAGGCACCTTTTAACTAGCCTCTAAGGGAGCTGGCAATTAATTCCACCCAATCTAAAAATTACAAACCATCTAACACAATTTGAACATAAAAATATATCCAATTTTTGAAGATACAAACATCAAGAGAACCACAAATTCTATGCAATAGAACAATTATGTCCTAAACCTCAATAGTCATCAAGCTTTTCTTCAAGGTTTTTGGTTACCTCAAACCACCCTTGTAGAAAGCCTCTGTCCAACTTTTTTCTATGAAATTTCTATAATTACTATCTTTCTTGATGAACCTAGCCATAAACAAGGCTAGGGTGAGATTAGCAAATGGTTGCTCTTCCAAGTGAAATAAACCAGACATGATCTCTCTATTAATGCTTCCATCCTTCTTTAGTATATGGCCTTTGGATAAATTATACATGTGTATACATTCTTGAATTAGCTTTGAGTATGGGTAAGCT
The DNA here is from genome assembly GCA_028749045.1 of Cupressus sempervirens. Taxonomy (NCBI): domain Eukaryota; kingdom Viridiplantae; phylum Streptophyta; class Pinopsida; order Cupressales; family Cupressaceae; genus Cupressus; species Cupressus sempervirens. The sequence goes on from CM053785.1 coordinate 486,355,211, forward strand.
TGAGGGAAAGTGGAATCCATGAGAAAATTTGTGTCTAATACCTTAGTGGAAAAAGGTTAGGCCAGCCTTTCACACAATCTCTCTGAAATTCTTCCAAATCAACCCCTAATAAGTCTATGTCAGCTATAATGGGGGACCTACATTATAGGCTATGAGTGTTCCCAAATACACGTAAAGTAGACTTCATGATTTTTAAGAGCTCTTATATTTGAATACAAAGAAACGAAACAACCTCAAATATGATTTATCCCATAGGGGAGAGGAAGCAATAACTAGAAGATGAAAGAATTACCTGGAAGACGATGATTGTTTCAATTATGAAAGAATGTTGGTTTCCTCTATTTCTATCCTATTACTATTTTTTTTGAGTAGAAAAATAAACTTAATACCTTCCTTTTAAACAAGAAATTTTCCTTTAAATACATTTTATAAGGAAGGATGTTGCCATTAATTGCATAGAGGATGGAAGTGATTTTTAACATGTCATGAAGGAAAGATGACAAGGCGGATTGGGTACTAGCATTAAATTAGGAGCCAAGTTCTTTAAATGATTATCCCTCTTTACACATGCCAAATCTTTGATTTTACACCTTGAATCAAAACTATGGCATGCTTATTAATGACACTCACTTGGTCATTAATTGTCTGTACTTACCTTTCAAATCATAACACCACCCACAACCAGGTTAATCATGACGAGGCAACCAGATTTTATGTGCTCCATGTGCCATGTGGTTGTGTAACATGTCAAGTGGGTCCTCTGGGGGAAGCTATCCCAATGAAATGCAAGTAGTCTTGAATATACAAACTAGTTCCTTCAGTACAAGAGGTTCAATATAGATTATGCCCTTTGAACTTGGTACAAGAGGTACAAAAGGTTCAAGGGGTAAAAGGAACTTGTTCATTATACTAAGTTACCTTGAAAATTGTAACAAAATGATGTTTTGAAATATAATACATTTGGTTCAAGCTAGTTATAAAAGGGAGACTTGATCAACAGATTAGCTTGAAAAAGGGGGGTAATGTGGCCAAAAATGAAGTTGAATAGATATAAGAAAACAAACATAACTTCATTTTTTGGTTTACTAAATTGACAAATTGATAGAACCAATGGTTTGAACTAAAATGCCAAAGATAAGAGCAAAACAAAAGCAATGAGCAAAAATGGCGAATTTGAAAAACATGAACTAACATCGACTCTATCTAGGGACTAGTTTTCATATGAAAAATAGAGATCTTAGATATCTGGTTGGCATACCTAAGGAAGGAAAAAAAATGAAAAATGAGGAAGAACAAAGGGAAACAAAGCAGGAACCTAGGCTTAATATGTACAAAGGGAAAGAAATTTCCTCTAAAATTTGAACAATTTCAAGTCTTGCCCATTACAAGTATAGGGCAAAGCTTCTCCACTTAGATATGAAAATTTAATAGCATTAGGGCCAACTAAGTCAATTACCTTGATAGGACCCTTCCATGATGATTCAAATTTTCTATTACTTCCTTTCTTTTCATTTTTCTTATCCCACAAAAGAACTTTGTTGCCTGGCATGAACTTTCTTGGTCTTGTTTTCTAATCAAAGACTTTCTTTGCCCTCATTTGATGTTTTGTGATCCTATCTACCATTTTATTTCTCTCTTCTTCCAATTTTGTTAGGTACATGATTCTTTTTTACAAGGATGATTGAAAGTAGGAATCTTCAATGATGGTTTTTAATTTCACAACTACAAGATTCAATGGCAGTGATATTTTTGCATTAATTCCATATGCTATTTCAAAAGGAGACATCCCTATAGACCTCTTAGGAGAAGTCCTATCTACCCATAATGCTTTATATAACTTTTTATGCCAATCCTTGTCATTATTTCTCACTAATTTCTTCATGATGGAAATCAATTTTTTATTGCTCAACTCATCTTGGCCATTACCTTGTGGGAAGTAGTCTAAAGCATGTGCCAAGTTAATTCTATTCTCATAATAGAAAAGAGTGATATCTTCATAAGAGAAATAGGACGTGTTTTTGGCAACAATTTAGTGGGCACCCCAAATCTTACTAGAATATGATTTAAAAGAGAATCAAAGGTCACATGAGTGTTTGGTTTCTTGGTAGGTATAGCTTCAACCCACTTGATAAAATAATTAGTTTTTGTTAAGATGAACATATGTCCTACACTTGACATTGGATTTATAGGTCCAATAAATTCTATACCCCATTGTTTAAAAGGTTTATCAATAACTACTAGTCTAAGGGGTAATTTTGCTAATCAAGGTTTACCAGTGAATAGCTTGCACTTTTCACAATCCTTGACATATAAATAACCATCTCAAAACATGCTAGGTCAATAGAAACAATTTCTCAAAATTTTGAAAGCTGTGACTAATGAGGAAAAGTGACCACCACATGCTTCTTTGTGGAATGCTTTGAGTAATTGTTTCTATTGGCTTTCATCAACACACCTCAGATATATTCCATCTATTCCCTTTTTATATAGCATGCCTTGAGAAATGACATATTTCATAGCTTTTAGCTTCAAATTTCTTCTCTCCTTGGGTGACATTCCTTTAGAACAGTCCCCATTTGTTAAATAGTATGTCACTTTTGAGAATCATGAATCTATGAGGCCGGCCAACAAGACTTGAGGCAATTCTTCTTTCTCATTTGCAACAACAAAATTTTAAGCAATTAGTTTACACAAACCCTTCCCTCTCACTAAGTTTTTTGTTTTTATATCAATGCCATATTCTTGCAACTTAACCACCCAAGGGGCCCTTTTATTTAGCCCCACATCTTGTTGAGATAAAAAACTTTTTATAGCAGTTCTAGGAACATAAAAAACTGAATGAGAATGTAGAATATAGTACCTGAATTGTTTAATAGCCTTGACCACCGCAAAGGCTTGCTTCTCAATGAGTGAATAATTTAACTCATGTTTCTTTAGAGTTACACTCATAAATGTAATAGGAAATCCATTTCCTTGATTGTTTTTATGTTTTAAGATACTTGACAAAGTATGCTCAAATGCATAACAGTGTATGATGAAGTTTTTATTAAAGTTAGAAGTAACCAAAGTAGGAGCTAAAGCTATAGATTTCTTGATTTCATCAAATGCTTTCTTACCTTGTGCATTCCATTTAAAAACTTCCTTCTCACTCATCATATTGATTATGTCTTTGGTGAGTTCAACAAAAACTGGCATGAAAACTCGAAGGAAGTTAACTTGACCAAAGAAAGATTTGACTCCACTTCTATTCACTGGAAGGCTTAATTGTTGAATTGCCTTTACTCTCTTAGGGTCTATTTGAATATATTTCTTAGACACAATGTGGCCTAGAAATTTCCCTTCTTCAATGAAAAAAATAGATTTTTTAGGATTTAAGGATATCCCATGCTCTCTACATCGTTGGAGGATCATGGACAAATCTCTCAAATGATCTATCCTCTTTTTAGAGAACACTATCAAATCATCTAGATAAATCACAATAATTTTGTCTCTCAAATCTTTTTAAGAGGAGTTCATTGCTCGCTAAAAAGTGGCACCAATGTTAATGAGACCAAAAGGCATTCTATAGGTAAATGTACCTAGGAGAGTTATAAAGGTTGTCTTGTTTTAATCAAATTCACCTACACTAATTTGATTATAACCCAAAAAATCATCAAGCATTGACATCATTTCTAATCCTACTACTTTTTGTAACAAATATTTCATGATAGGATGTGCATAATTATCCTTGAGGCTTGCTTGATTTAGATTGCAAAAGTCTACACAAATTTTTATTTCTCTATTTTTCTTTTGCACTGGCACAATATTGGCCACCCAGGTAGAATGGCGAATAGGGAAAATAATTCTCACTTTGACCATCTTTTCTACCTCTTTGAAAATGGCTTATGAAACTTTAGGATTATAACTTCTCAACTTTTTTCTAAAAGGTATTGCTTCTAGTTTCAAGGGGATAGAATGTCTATACTCTCCATTCCTAAAGTTTTTAGGTTGTTATAACCCCAAGAAAAAATGTTTTTGAAATCCATTAAAAATGATCTGAGTTGATTCTTTTCCTTTGAAGAATAGGTTTTCTCGATAGAAATTCATTTTTGATCACTATCATCACCAATGTTAATCTTATCATATTCTTTATCCACCTCAAGATTTGGGCCTTTTCTTGGTATAAATCCCTCATCTTTTCACAAAAACATGTTTTCAAGGGAAACTAGGCCACATGGAATTCTTTTTCCTTTTAATTGGACCACTTCTTGTTCATCAAGAGTAATCGACGATCCTTCAGTCAATATCTTTGAAGATCCTTCAAAACATGACTCAGCAAGACATCTCTCACAAGCTAGGAATTATTCAATTTGTTTATCATTGTCAAAGACTTGCCAATGGTTTACATTTTCTAGTACATTCGAGTGGTAGATCATTTTAATTCTATACTCATTTTGGTTTAATTCTAGATGTGGGAGTAGTAGAGCAGCTGACATAGCAAGATATTTTTCCTTACAATTCTCACTTCTTGGTATCGCTTTGATATTGAATGCATCAAAGGATTCAATACTGTCCCATACTAAATTCTGATATTTTTTGAGACATTTAGTTTTTACTACATATGAACCTCTTACTTGTTTCACAATTAATTCAGCATCTCCTTTCACCACTAATGATCTTATTCCCTTTAACTACACTTCAAGCAATCCTAGAAGAAGGGCTTCATACTTGGAAGTATTATTAGTATTGTGAAAATCCAATTTGAAAGAATGAGTCAAGACAGCACCTTGAGGAGAAATAAAGACTAAACATGTTCTTGACATAGCACTAAAGCAGCTTCCATTGAATTCCATACTCCATGTGTCATTTCCTTCCTAAAGTTCTACTCCTTCTTCAGAATAAATAAAATAGTTATCGAATTGGCATTCTTGGTATAAAATATGAGATCTAGGGTCATCTAAAGGAAAAATTGTGTACTTATTTTTCTCTTCAAGAGTTAGTCAAACTTTCTTATTCCCCACAAGAATAGCTACCTCAAACTAATCCATCTTTATTTCACCACCTATATCTCTATAAAAAGTTCTACTGAGTAGCATCCCATAACTTGTTAGTATTTTTGCCACTAATATAGTTAGCTTCAACCTTTTATCTAGATATGTTGCTAAAACTGGTTACACATCTTTTACCTGGCCTATTAGAGGTACCTTTTTACCATCCATAGAGTAGCACTTCCCATAATTTTTAGTGAGGGTTAATCCCAAAGCTTTAGCAACAAAAGAATGCATTATGTTATCAAATGCACCAAAATCTATAATGCAATTGCTAAGTTTCCTTCCATTGAGTAATAGAGAAATATAAAAAGGATCAAGTTTTCTATTTTGGTTATCAATCTCCAAGATCATAGGATTTTTGGAATTGGTAGCTTGTTCTTGGATAGGTTCATTGGTTAGATAGGTGTCTTGGCAGAGTTAGAGGTATCACTAATGAGTTGCAAATTATTACATGACCCACCTTTAATGAAATGCACAAGTCTATCTAGTTCTTTAGCATTTTCTTTTAAATAATCGGAAGTAGATATAGTAACAGTGGAAGATTTACAAAACTAGACTATATCAAAGGAATTAGAAGAACTAGGATTCACAACATTTTTCTTAGGAGAAGTATTTTCCATACCTTTGGTGGGATCTTTGACATTTTGAGATGAATCTTTCACTTTTATGCCTTATGGATTTGAGTTGGTCCCAGAATAGAATTTGGAAGCTCTTTTCCCTTCGGTCATCATAGAAAATGTAGGGTCATTTGTGGCTAGAAAAAAATCTCCATTTCCATCTATATCAGATTCATATTCTAGAAAGAAAGTATGTGAGGTATTTGTTTCAGGTGAGTCTATTTCAACTTCAATGACAATTCCATGTTGACCTTCAATTTCTTTGATTTGCAAATGTCTCAGCCAATCTATACAATTCTTGCCATCATGATCAGTGGTGAGATGGAATGAGAACATCACCTCTTTATGGGGAGGAGCTTCAATTTGCAACTTACTCTATGGACTAGGTAACTAGTAAGTAGTTTTACCTCCTTATGTGGGGGAAGTGTTTCACCCAAACTAATTTTGATATTGATTTGGGTAGATACTAGGTCTTCCTTGTTGCCTTTTCAGTGTAATAACATCATTAACTAATCTCTGGACCACAGGATCTGTACTTGTGGATGTTTGAGGATTACAAGTCTGAACATCTCTTCTCCATTTCCCTACTATTATCAGGTCTGAATTTCTCTTCTCCAGTTCAATGGCTAACCTTTGGGCAGCAGCTAGGTCGATAGGTATATTTCTTCTCATATGAAAAGAAATGTTTGGTGGCATTGCTCCTATAAAGAATCACTTTCAATTTTCTACATTAGGTCTTGAAGCTGTAGGAATCCTTCCTAGAATTTTATTATATCTAGCTATGAATTCTCTTATGGGTTCATGCATTTCTTTCTTTATTTGGGAAAATTCAATTAGGAGAGAATTCCCATCATTTGGAGTTTTGAAATGTGCTTCAAAGGCATGATTCATGGTGTCCCAATTGGTTATGGAGGCATGGGGAAGGTGATTAAACTAATTAGCAATGGTGTAAGTAAATGTTTGCATAAAGAGTTAGATTGCAACATCTTTAGTACTGACATCTACAATCCTACAAGCTACTTTGAAAGAGCTTAGGTGATCCTTAGCTAGAACTTTTCCATGTCTACTAAACATAGGTAAAAGATCTTCAGCACCTTTGGCTATAGCCCCAATATTTGCTCTGAGTTAGAGTGGTCCATTTTGTTGACCCCAAAAATCCATAGTGGGAGGGATAATATTCAAAGGTTGGATATTTAGAATGGTAGGGATGAAATTATCAAGGATATCAAGAGCCTGAAAAGATAGGGGAGGTAGGTCTACTAACTAACTTTACTTTCTTTTTCCTCTTATGGGTATGATCAAGTTTTAAATCAATCAATTCAAGAGCCTCAAAGTCATCATTAGTAAGACCTCATTCCTTGTCAGCTCTTGTAAATCTCTTTTTAGCCAGTTTTATGCTGGTCTTTGGACCAACCTATTTACTATGACAACTTCTTGAACCATAGGAATTCCTCTCAGCCTTTTACAATTTCTTCTTCTCTCTCAAGAACTCAGCCAGCTTGAAAATATTGTTGATTGCTTGTTCTCTCTTTCTAGGCTACTACATTCAAATCAGATATGATATCTTCTTGGCTATCATTAAATCCAAGATTTGGTTACAAAATAGGGAAAATAGCATAATGAGGGAGTACCATGCTGGAACATAATATCAACCTTTTAACTAGTAGAATACTAAGTCTTCCCCAATTGACTCCCCGGTAGAGTTGCCAAAAATCTATTGGTGAATAGATTTTTCTTTTAAATCATAGAAAAGGAGTAAAAGATTCTATGCCCAAGTTCACAAGATAATTAAAACTTCCCAACAGTTGAGGAATTTTAACATTCACAATTCCTCTCTGAATTTTAGTAAGGTTCAGCTCCCTTATTGAATTTTCAATCAAAACCACTTTTTTTTTAAAGAAGATTACTTTTAACCTAAAAGTAATAAGGTTTCCCTTCTATTCTTGGATAGGGGAAACAATCTAAATTATAATAATGAAATAAAGATACATATACACAAGAAAGAGAACACGCAGTTTCTCTATTAATCACATTCCAAAAATTGAACAAAAATTAAAGTAAAAACACCACGAGGGAAGAAACATCTAGCATATGAGAAAACATTCAAATCATTCAATGTTGGTTCAATACTAAATCAATAATGAAATATTTCAAAGCATACATCTTTGAACATCCACATATTTTCTTTTTGAGAACAATACTGCTCATATATATATATATATATATATATATATATATATCAGTGGAAAAACTTAGAAAAGTTGTATGAAAATATATGTCCAAACAAAATAGTCATAGTATGATATACATCAAAAGTTTCCAACCCATAATATTACTAAGTCTTAAGCTTAAATAATAAGATGTCTGTGAATCTCCCTAAAAACCCAATTTTCAAAAAGTTAAAAGTAGTTATAAAAACCAACATTAGAAACAAGTACACAAACCCAAATTTCACCTAATAAGAATCGTAACTAAAAAATTTGAGCAACTTAATAGAAAACATAAAATAATTGCCAAATGATCAAGTGGTTTCCTCCTCCTCTTCTTCTTCTTCTTCTTTAGCATCTCTCTGACCATGTGCTAGTTTCCACATTCTAAATGCATTCATGAACTTAGTCATGGAATTCATGTTTGGGTTCTTGATGCTTTGAAGTTGATTCCTCCAGATTTCTCTATCCAATTTCATTTTGATTACTGTGTCTAGATAGCCTGGTAAGCACAAGGTATAAGTTATAGCCATTACTTCACTTTTTGCCACTCTGGAGAAGTCAAATGATGTGAGATCTATTTTGTCCTTAATAGACTTCATACGTTCCTCATGTTGTTTGACAATTGCCTCTACATCAAAACTACCTTCTTTAAGAAGGCTAGGCAAGGGCAAATCGATAGACTGAAAGTCCCTTTCCACCTACTCTAGCAATGCCTTGAAATCTCTTTCACAAGATTACATTCTTGATATAGAAAAATTATAGTTTGACACTCTCTAGGAAATATTTTTCCTTAGAACTTGAATTAAACCTATATCTACATGCTGTAGCAGGTTTTCTTGAAGGAACTCTTTTGACCCAAATTCCTCTATTTCCACTAGCTAAGACACCATGGCTAATAATTTTTCAACTTCAATTTTCCATGTCTCGGATTGAGCACGAGATTAATTCTAAGAAGCTCCTACTAGGGAAACAATCCTATGTAAATTTTTCATAAGTTTGGCAACTTGATTTGTCTCCAAACTAATCCAACTAGACACTATGAACATTGTCATTTTTTCCTTTTTTTAGATCTTCTAACAATTGCTAGTTTTCAGGAGCATTAGAATCGAAGGCAGCTTGTGACTGATTATCGGGAATAGAACTTTGTTCCTTTTAGTAATTTATGTACTCTACCATTGAATTCTTTTCAGCTTTCAACTTGTTCTTTTCAATTCCATCTTTTTGTGACTATAGCACAATTTGTTTCCTAGAGGCTTCTACCTAGTGCTCCTTTGTTTCATGGTTAATTACCCCTAGGTCAATGCATGTAACCTCAAAATTTCTTAAATCCAATTTTTTTGCTCTCTCCTTATGATTATATGTAGCCACCTCAGCAATGCTTATCCCAGTTGCACTATCAAAAGTTATCCTTTCAGTGCTTTTGGTCCTCTTGGGTTTGGGAGCCTTATTAGTGTGCTTGCTTAAATGTCATCCACAAGGAAAGATACTGGAACCAGACTCCTTTTCCTATTTACTGAGTCCACAAGCCAATTTGGAGTGGTAGCATCTTGTGATGATCTAGCAGCCCTTCTTAGAGTAGTTGTGGCCTATACCCTTGGAGGAGATGAACCCACTATCATCTAAACTCTAGCTGTTGTCAATGAGTTCTCCACCTTGGTCCTTTCCTTGCTCGTTATCAACCTAAATAACTTGGTGAGGGCTTACTAGAGATGAAATTTTAGCTCTCCTATTAGAATGGGTTTTCTACATAAGGGAGGATCATGAGCCTTTTTCTCAAAAATTCTAGAGGATCTTCTGCTACCTGCAATGGGGAGACTAGTATTAGAAACAAAATCAGCCTTGACATTAGCAAGGGTGTACTCTTTTAAATTTAACCAAGATTTTTTTCTTTTAAATACATTAGTCGTTATTTCAAGGATATCATCTTCTTCCTTAGAATCCCAATTTATGGTAGGACTTACAAGTTCAATTTCCTAAGAGGCTAGAATATCTGTTCCATCATCTTCTATACCTATGATGTCTATTCCCAATTTCAATTGAAACAAGATAATTTGAGAGATAGTAAACCTAGATAAACGTCTTCTTTTTACTTCTAGTTCATCTGTACAGTCTTCCCAAAAAAAATCCATAGGAGGAACATGTGTGATTTTAACCTAGCTATCAAACAGACTATGGATGATGCCTTTGTTGTCCAAATTTGTTCTAGATTGATACATAGAAAAACAAAATTTAACTAGATTAGAACCTATGCATTTGGCATCTTCCATGCTTCCACATGTTAGCTTGTCCAGTTGAAGTGAAAAAAATGTCACATGCTTCCTTTGTTGAGAATTTATTTATCACGGAAATTAGTTGTCGTGCTACTTCTACTAAAATGAAACAATCAAAGGAAAACCTAGGGAGATGCATAAGTTCTTAATCAAAACTTCCTACTCTCAAATATGTGAACCTTGGGAATTGAACATATAGGCTACCAAAATATTGGACAGGTCTTTGAGACTTAGGTGAAACTCTGTGCTGCAAAGAATTCCTCATTTAAAAACACAATTTTCTAGAGAATACATCATGAACTCTCTTAAAGTCATTTAAAGCTTTATCTTTATGCAACATGGGGCAATATCTATATATGGTGATCTCCTCAGTCTAGGGTTCATGTGGAAATTGCTTCAAATCTTGAGTGGTAGCTAACATGTATATCAAGTAGGATGACATGAAGAAATATGTCTTCAAATTTAGGGCACCTTTCAACTAGTCTTTGAGGGAGTTGGCAATTAGTTCTACCCAATCTAAAAATTGTGAACCTTCTAACACAATTTGAACATAAAAATACATCCAATTTTCGAAGATAGAAACATCTAGAGAACCACAAATTCTGTGAAATAGAACCATTATGTCCTTAACCTCAATAATCATCAAGATTTTCTTCAAGGTTTTGGGTAACCTCGAACCACCCTTGTAGAAAGCCTCTATCCAACTTTTTTCTATGACATTTCTATAATTACTGACTTTCTTAGAAAACCTAGCCATAGAGAAGGCTAGGCTGAGATCAACAAATGGTTACTCTTCCAAGTGAAATAAACTAGACATGGTCTCTTTATTGATATCCAACAAGAAACTTCCATCCTTCTTCAGTATACGGCCTTTGGATGCATCATACATGTGTATACATTCTTGAATTAGCTCTGGGCATGGGTAAGCTAGAGGGAAATTGGAAGCCATGAGAAAATTTGTGTCTAATACCCTAGTAGAGAAAGGTCAAGCTAGCCTTACACAATCTCTCTAAAATTCTTCCCAAATCAACCCCTAATAAGTCTGTGTCAGCTATAATGGGGGACCTACATTGCAAGCTATGGGTGTTCCCAAATACATGTAAAGTAGGCTTCATGATTTTTAAGAGCTCTTATATTTGAATAAAAAGTAGCAAAACAACCTCACATATGATTTATCCCACAGGGGAGAGGAAGAAATAAATAGAAGATGAAAGAATTACCTGGAAGACAATTACCATTTCAATTATGAAAGAATGTTGGTTTCCTCTGTTTCTATCCTACGACTCTTTGTTTGGAGCAAAAAAAGAAAATTAATACCTTTCTTTTAAAAAAGAAACTTTCCTTTAAATGCATTTTGTAAGCAAGGGCATGGCCATTAATTGCATAGAGGAGAGAAGTGATTTTCAACATGCCATTAAGGAAAGATAATAGGGCAGATTGGGTACCAGCATTAAATTAGGAGCCAAGTACTTTAAATGATTATCCCTCTTTACACTTGCCAAATCTTTGATTTCCCTCCTTTAATCAAAACACTGGCATGTTTATTAATGGCAATCTCACTTGGTTATTAATTGCCTATACTTACCTTTCATATCATAATGCCACCCACAATCATGTTAATCATGATGAGGCAACCAGTTGTTCTGTGCTCCATGTGACATGTGATCATGTAACATGTCAAATGGGTCCTCCAAGGGAAGGTGTCCAGATGAAATGCAAGAAGTCCTGAACCTACAAACTAATTCCTTTGATACAAGAGGTTCAATGTGGATTAGTTCCCTTTGAACTTGGTATGAGAGGTATAAAAGGTTCAAGGGGTACAAGGAATTTGTTCATTATACTAAGGCACCTTGTGAATTGCAACAAAACAATGGTTTGAAATATAATGCATTTAAGTTCAAGCTGGTTACAAAAGGGAGACTTAGTCAAAAAATTAGCTTGAAAAAGGGGGGTAATGTGGCCAAAAATGAATTTGAATAAATATAAGAAAACAAACACAACTTTATTTTTTGGTTTGACAAATTGAGAAATTGACAGAACCAATGGTTCAAACTAAAATTCCAAAGACAAGAGAAAAACAAAAGCAATGAGCAAAAATGGAAACTTTGAAAAACATGAACTAACAATTTGTTCATCAAAAGAAACTTTCTACTATTTTCAAATATTTTGAATTTCCCATTACTAAACTTTAACTTAAAACCTTTGTAATTTAATTGAGAAACACTCAAAATATTTTATTGTAAACCATCTTCCTAATAAACTTCATCACATACATCATCATTAGTTATATTAATTGTACATTTTCCTCTTATTATACAAGGCAATCCATTTCCAAATTTTATTGACCCTCCATCGCATTGCTCCATGGTTGCAAATTTCTCTTTTTCTCAAGTCATGTTATGAGATCAGTCACTCTCAATGACCCAATGATTATTTTTTTCCACACTCAATATTAATGCCTTTCATTCTCTGATAACTTCCTTGTCAATAGTTTTCTCTTCTTTGATAGAAGCAAAATCTATTTCTTTATCATCTCCATCTGCGTCATCTTCATTGTCTTCATCCTCTACATTACATTCCTTATTTCCCTTTTTTCCAAAGTGTCTATCACTCTTTGGTTTGTTAGGGTATATGTGTGCAAAATGAACAATTTTTCTATAATTCTAACATGGAATAAGACTATTTCCTTTGTATATACCTTTACCTTTGGGAAAACAATTACAACCAGGGATTTTATCTCTTTCTCTTCTACTACTAGACCTTCATATTCTCCATCATCAACAAATATTCTTCTCTGATATGGTTCTTCACTTACTGAAGCTTGAAGTGCAACTTCATCGGTTGGTTGACTATTATCATAGCTGCTTAGTTCAGATATAGTTAGCCAACATATAACTAAATCAATGATAATCTTATTCATATATATAGTTCTCAGTTCTTGTATAGTAGAAACTCTATTTTCATACCAATTAGGTAAACATTTTAGAATCTTACTTAGAAAATAACTTTCTTCAATATTTCATCTAGCTTTTTTTATTGTAGCAACACTTTCTTCATTTTTTGTTCCATACTGAGTAATAGTATCATTCTCACTCATTCTCATGCAATCCATCTTTCCTTTCACTCCTTCTACCTTAGCTTTTAGAAAATTTTCATCTCCACCATATACTTGTAACACTTTATCCCACATCTATTTGGTTCTCAACATATTCTAAATGCCAACATATTCTATGTTCTTCAAAGAACTAGCCAGTTTTATCATTATTGTTTTATGTACTAGTTTTTCCTTCTTCTATGTAGCATCAAGAGTACTAGTTTGTTCCATATATTATGTGTTCAGATACTCTTCCAAATTATCTATAAGTCCTGATATGGACAATTTCATCTAGCTTTCCCACATTCAAAATCATCTTCATACTTGTTATACTTTGGTTCTTTTTTCCTATACATCTTGTGATATTTTCCCTAAGCAATAAGGCTTCCAATTAAGGGACCAAATCTTTGATACCAATTGTAGGTATAACATTAATTACTAAGAGGGGGGAGTGAATTAGTTTCATTGAAATAAAAAAATTCACTAACCTAAAATTTTATACCAACAAGATTTAATTATTCCTATAATATTTTTACCAATTAAGTGTAATCTAATCTAAACTAATATAGTTAAATCATCCACACAATAGTAACACCAATATTTATCTTGTGGAAACCCATTTTTGGTGAAAACTAGGGTGTGAGATTAGTGCAAACAAATATTGTACTCTTCTAGAATATGCTTTTTTAGGAGCTTGCATGATTAAGGATTAAAAAACATTATTAAGCGTACCTTTTTACAAGATTTTCCACTATATCTATTAGGATCTTTGCTCTACTTGGAGTAACCTTGCTAAAGGATTTCAACACTCTAATCTAAAAATGCCACCTTGTTAAAGGTTTTACAAGAGATCAATTAAGGTCACCCTTCTAAGGGATTTAGATTGTTACAAAGGCAAGAAGGTAACATAGATAAAATTCTATGTAACTCACAATATCTTTCTATATCAGATCCATTCAAGATCTTTAATGCAACAACATACCATTAATTGTTCCTCTACAATCCCAACATACTTTCTCTTTCTACACTCTAATAGCTTTGTCTCCTTTCATCTTCAACCTCTTCTTTTTAGTTGCAACACTTTTCTCCTTGTTTCTTTATTTTCTTTTTGTAAGCCACAAAGCCTAAACCTATATCTAATGATCACAAAGACATATTCCCATATGTGTTGAAACTTCTCGAACAATCTTCTTTTTTTCTCAATCTAACACTTGACTTTCTTACTTCTCTGATACAAGATTACTTCATCAATAAGCCTTAGTCTCTAATAATCAAATAAGGTAATTCTCCACTTAAAATTTCTTCCATTGATTATTCTAGTTGTTACGTGATAAGATGCCTCAATTCCTCCTTGGTTCCTTATTGCTCTAACCAATTTACATGCTTGAGATATGGTGACTTTTATAGATGTTTAAAATAATTGAGAGGAGGGGTGAATCAATTACTCAAGGTCTATATGTACCACTTGAACAATTAAATGTTAAACACATCAATGTTCTATTGATCCTACTTATCCTATTGTTGCTTATTAACTATTGTAAAACTGTCATAAACTTAACTTGCATTACATAATGAAAAAATCATCACATGTAAAAAATTCATAATACATTCATCATAGTTTAACACTAGAATTTTACATGGAAACCCAATTTGGGATAAACCCACCAACAACATGTCACTTTTTTTCACTCTTTTGAAGTGAGCTTTGTTAGGAGCCAACCATGCCAAAGGTTACAATACACATTGTTAAATGTGACCTAGTTAGAGGATTTAATCACCCTATTAGGAATGGCCTTGTAAGAGGACTTTTATCATTCCATTTCGAATCTCACCTAGTTAAAGGATTTACATAGACTATTAAGTCTTACAATGACTTTTAGGTCAACCTTTGTTAAAAGGATTTCAATACAAATTGTTTATAATGATAAGAAATAAAATAGTAGTTTTTGATCTGTGTGATTACAATTCACTTTTGTTGGTCCAAATCTATTTTCGATTCTTATTTTGGTTCACTAATAAGCCTTTCATTTTCATCTCTCATCTGGATCTACTTGGACATCATTGAAGAAATCACTCTACTCTTCTCATCAATAATTAAGCCTTATGTTCAAATTCACTTCTCAACAATAGCATTTGCAAGCTTTCTCTTTAGCTTCACATCCACTCACTTGTGTGTTTATGATCAACCTTTCTCTGTATGACTTCCTTCACATAAAAACTTGTACTTCTTGATCCTCTAGGTTTTCATGTATGTGCGCTCACTTTGTTTGGCTTTGTACATTCTTAAATAAGCAATCTATGCTTTACCATTTTCTACATCCATTGTAGATCTTATGGTTTATGATTAGATTCAACTCAATTCAATGTATCTGTACAACTTCTTAATCATCCTCTAGAAACTTCTCTAGAATCCTTCTGTTAGGTCTTTACCTAATCACCACCTTGAATTTAATGATCCAACTCATCAATCTAATCTTCAACACATTTTACATCTCCCAAGAAATCAACTAAGTCATCTTAATCTTACGATTCCTTTGAATTTGATCTTTTACCATCACTCAAAAACCACTAAATTCTAACACTCAATCAACACTAAAATACATGATCATTGTTTAAACTTTTTAGCTCAACATCAACTAACTTCCTAGGTCAATGCTAATGCTCAATTAACACTAGATTTTCTTGGCACTAACTATGATTTGGTTGACACTAGCATTACTCAGTACTCATTAGTATTTACTCTTTTTCTCATCTTGGCTTAGTTTTGTTGACATAAATAATTACTTTTCTTTATCAAAGTCTATCTAATCAAATATCCATTGTAGCTTCATTTTCATAACTTCAACCTTTCCTCTAGGTGCTATATTAATGAGTAACTCTCAAATCCTCTTCATCAATCAAATAGATATGACATTTAGATTAGGCAACAATATGTCTCATTCATAGATTTGACATCAATGACAAAACAACAATTTTTTCAATTGTATGTTTCAAACAATTTCCCTCTTTGGCATTGATGGAAACATCTCAAATATCTAAATAAATTAGTTACCATACAATCCAAAAGATTTCACTTCTATGAGTGATTACTATCCTTAGTTTCATTCTGATTCTCATCCTTTCAAACTCCTTCTCTCAATTTTCTCTCTTTCATGATTCTCTCCCTCTAAGGTTTATCTTTTTGTTATAATAATTCTTGTGACTTCTTAGTAATCTCTCTCTTTCATCTTAGTTTCTTAGTAATCTCTCCCTCTTTTACAACAATGTCAAAGATGTGTAGTTGTCTCAGCTTTATATTGTTCATACATTTGAATTATGTATATTTTTCATGTCTGGCTAATACTTTTCATATGTCTATGACTAATCTTTTATGTTGTATTGAAGTGTTCTCCCTTAGGCATGTCCCAAAGTAGACTTGTATTGCACCATTGTGTAAAATATGTTGCGAAACACATGTGATGCGATGCACCTTGGCTTCTTAATTAGCCTTGGTTAGGGGAATGACCCCTAATTTACTTCTAAGATATTCATGAGCATCTTTGGGTAATGGTTTGGTGAATATGTCAGTAATTTGTTCCTTTGTATTCACATATTCTAGCTTCACTTCTTTGTCTTGAAATAATTCTCTCAAGTAGTGATACTTGATAGCAATGTGCTTTTTCCTAGTGTGCACCACTAGATTCTTTGAAATATTAAAAGCACTTGTGTTATCACAATAGATAACTTTTGGATCTATAATCTCTAGTTGCATGCCTTTCAACAATTGCTTAATCCACATTATATTTGAATAGTTTACTGCTATTGCCACATACTCAACTTTAGCTATTAGTTCACTACTACATTTGGACCTAAATTGTGATGGCAAGCCATTGTAATTACGATAGCCACCCATCGCCTAAGCGATAGTACCACAAATGGGTCCTATCAAATAGGTGTCAAACTTTTGTTATCAGAAATTGTGACAACAAGTTGGGTGTCTATCATGATTGCGATGGATAAAGGTGTCATAACTTAGAACATGCAAGGGAAATATTTCATCTTCTTTCCCTCCCACTTGTGATAGTAAATCATCACAATTGTGATAGTATAAGCTTCCAGTCTGTCATTGGACTAACGACTAGCTGTCAGTGTTGTCCATCACAATTATGATGGCTATGTGAAAAGAGTGTTGTGAAAGAAAAGGTTATCTATTGGCACAGTTCATCACAATTGCAAAGGATATCTAACAACAATGTTGTTAGTTTGATTGTTATCTATTGGAGCAAGCCATTACAATTGTGATAGCTTATTGAATTTATTTTTTATAACTATGGTAGCAAATGAATCCCAATTGCATGAGTTAAGATCCCTTTTTAAATGTGGTTGGGAAAGGCTAGGGAAATTCAAGCTAATAGGTCTGCACTATTTTAGTTCCATTATTTTCTTAAACCGTCACATCAGACCTTAACCATGGCTAGTTATGGGTAAACTCTCCTTTCTATCCATGAGACGAATTTTGATGATTTCCCAGTAATGTAATCTTCCTAACACAACCCAACACAACCAACATCTATATCTAAAATGTTTAAGCAAAAATATGGCACAATCAAATCCAAAATATGAATATCTCTAATACAATATTAATTTTATTGATTTTAGTTAGTTGTCATGCAACCATATGTTAATATTAAGCTTCACTTGGTTTTGAAAATAGTTTATTATTCTCTACTAATCAGGGCCAACCATGTGAAGGTGAAAGCTCATTTGGCCCCATTCCCACCCCCCACCACCTAACATCTAAATTTCATGTTAACATCTAAAATCTTTAAGAAATAATCAATATTTAAAGTATAAAAAAAGGTTCCAAACTTGCAAAAGTGACATCATTTTCCCATCTTCTAGTGCACATCATTTTTCTATCACATCCAAAATAAGATTTTGCCACTCTAAATTGAGAATGCACTTACAGTTGCATTCTATATGCATGGACAACAAAAGGAGCTGAAAAAACCCACCACGTTTACATTTATTTAATAAGTCTATATAAACCTCTAACAAAAATGTAAGCTTGTTGGGATTTCTTAGCTCCACCTGATGTTGTATGCATATGAATTAACAATGCATATTCAACTATGGCATCCTTCTACATTGCCTAAAACCAATAGTTTCACATAGTTAGTTGTCATACAATCGTAGGTTAATGTTGAGCTTCACCTTGTTTTGAGAATGGTTTAATATTCTCTACTAATCATGGCCAACCACGTAAAGGTGGAAGCTCATTCCCCCCCTCCCCCCCCGTCGCAACATCTAAAATCTTTAAGAAAGGATCAATCTTTAAAGTACAAAAAAATATTCCAGACCTGCAAAAGTGATATCATTTTTCCATCATCTGGTGCATGTCATTTTTTTTTCATATCCAAAATAATAATATGCTACTCTGAATCAAGAATGCATGTGCAATTGTGTTCTATATGCATGGACAAGTGTAGCTAAAAAGACATAGCATGATTACTATTATTTAATAGGTTTATTTAGTTTTTAAAATTATAGGCCATCATGAACATTAGAACTCTAGCTGTTATGGCCAAGAGAATATTCATGATGGTCTATAACATCAAATACCTAATTAAAGACCTTTAAGAAAAAATGCAAACTAGTTACATTTTTCAGTTGCACCTGATGTCATATGCATATGAATTGAGATTGCATATTGAACTATGGCCTCCTTGTATATTGCCTAAAACCAAGAGATTCACACAGTTAGTTTTCATGCAATCATATAAGGTTATTGTTGAGCTTCACTTGGTTTTGAAAATAATATTATCTACTCAGCAAAGCCAACCACGTGAAGGTGGAAGTTCATTTGTCCCCACACACCCCCCCCCCCCATCAAACATCTAAATTCCTCATTAACATCTAAAATCTTTAAGAAAGGATCAATCTTTAAAGTACCTGGAATGTCCTCATTGCCTCTTGCTACTCTCAATGGAAGTCCATATTCATTGCTCACAAAAAATTCATCATAATTCTTTACTGATTCCCATACATCTAACATAACTACATCCAGAAATGTCCTCATCACCCCTTGCATAAAATGAATTGAATATTACAACATGCCCCTAATAAATAATAGTTAAAGTGAAATAAACAGATGAAAAATGAAGGAGAAAAAGAGGAATGTACTTATCAATAGGCATTGCCATCACATTTGTGGCCATGCTACATGTTGAGTGAGTTTTTTGGTTTTTTGTTGTGCCAAGATCTTTTTTTATATATACATACATACATACATACATAGACACACACATGTGTGTATGTATGTATATATACATATACATATGTATATACATATATACATAGATACATACATATACAAAGATCACAAGGACACAGAAACAAGATGCAAAGATCACAAGGGCACAGAAATGAAATGCAATGATCACAATGGCACATACATACACACATATATGCATACATGCATATATATATACATACATATATATACATACATACATACATATATACATATATACATACATATATACATACATACATGTATGTATGTATGTCTATATACAAAGAGATCTTTTTTAAGGTGCTAAGTGACTTACCTCAAGATCCTCCACAAAATAATGTAGACTAGGAAAAATGGGCAGAGTTTGCAAGAAATTTTACAAAAATATATCATAGCAAATATTTTAGAAAGAAATAAGCCATAACCTAGTTAAATGGGTCTAGTTATCAATTAGTTGGGTTGATTACAAATTCCTATATAACTATCATCAGATTAGGTACAATAAAATGAACGAGATGCAAAGATCACAAGGGCATGGCAACAAGATGTAGAGATCACAAGGCACGACAATGAAATGAAGCAATCACAAGAGCATGATAATGAAATCCTAGATCTCCACTAATATATACATACATATACATGTATGTATGTATGTATACAGAGACATCTTTTTTAAGGTTCTTATTACATCTTAGCACAATAAAAAAATTGATCTACCTACATAGATATTCCAGAATCCAAATAATAAAAAAATAAAACTCACTCAACCCATGCTAAGTGACTTACCTCAAAATCTTTCTCACAAATAATGTAAAGTTAATGGGCAATATGTATGTAAGTAGGGGAAATATAATTCCCATTAACAATGACATTAACTCTACCTATTTTTCCTAGTCTATATATATACATACACTAATACATATAAGGCCATTTTTTGACCATTATTGGTCAAAATTTTGACCCACTTTTCAACCAATCTTTGACCAACTTTGACCAACTCATTGATTGGAATTTTCCCGATCGAAAGTTTGACCAACCTTCTAAATTTTGACCAATACTTTGGTCGAAAAACTTCAATAGCCATAGTGCAAGTTTTTCCTAGAATTGGTCAAAATTTTGACCAATGATGATATAAATTTTGACCAATAAAAGTAGAAATTTTGACCAATGATGGTAGAAATTATTGGCCATGAAAGGTGGAAATTTCAACCAATGAAGGTAGAAATTTTGACCAATAAAGGTCAAAAAGTTTGACCAATGAAGGTAGAAATTTTGACCAATGAAGGTCAAAAATTTTGACAAATGAAGGTAGAAAATGTTGACCAAGAAAGGTAGAAATTTTCACCAATGATGGTCGAAAAGTTTGACCATTGAAGGTAGGAAATGTTGACCAAGAAAGGTAGAAATTTTGACCAATGAAGGTCAAAAATTTTGACCAATGAAGGTAGAAATTTCTACCAACGCCTGGGTGTAAAATTTTTTTTAGGCATTCTATAAAATAGTTCACATGCTTTGCATATGATATGACATTTTGCATGCATCCTGCAGTCTCTCATCTGACTGATGATGGATTACGGAGAGTGATCTGAAACATTGATGCTAAAAAACATCACAATCAAATCCAAAATGAATTTCCATTACAAATGGATTATGGAAATCTGATATTGTTGATTTTGCATGCATGTCTACATGGACAATCACAACTTAAACATATTATGTTTAAGTTGTAATTGTCCTGGTAGACATGCATGCAAATTCAACAATATCAGATTTCCACAATCCATTTGTAATGCAAGTTCATTTTGGATTTGATTGTGTGTTTTTTAGCGTCATCATTTTAGATCACTCTCTGTAATCCATCATCAGCCGGATGAGAGAGTGGAGGATGCATGCAAAATGTCATATCATACGGAAGGCATGTGAACTTTTTTATAGAATGCCTAAAAAATATCGACAATAACTAATCAAACTGTCGTAATCATCGATAGTAACTAATATGCTTCTTCATTAATATGCTCGATACAATAACCAAATTTGGCAACTATGCATAGCAAGTTATACGCTAAAAGGAAATCATTTAGGAGATACAAAATTTGAACAACCATATGTTAAGATTCTACAATTTGTATCACTTTCCTGAGTCTAACAATTGAGATTAAGTTTGTCATCCTCCCTACAGTATGTTCTGATGGCCTGCACATCCACAAAAGTTCCAACATCTCAAATTTGTAGAATAAGAATTGTTTCATAGCGAATGGACATGATTGATAATAAATCATCATATAAAAAGACTCTTGTGTGAAGCATGAATAGCAAAGGAAATGAATATGGGTGATAGGGAAGAGAATTCAATAATAGAGGCTTTTAACTTTAGTTATATATAGTCATGATATGGGTAATGCACAACTGCCTCCTTGATTCACGTTCCATCCCACAGATGAAGAGCTCATAACACATTATCTCATTAGAAAAGTTTTAGACAGCAATTTCACAAGAAGGGCCATTACTGAAGTGGACCTCAACAAGTGCGAGCATCAGGGAGGGTTCAATTCCCTCCTTTATTATTTACTCTGCATATAATCCCACACACCCATTTGATCTCGAATGATATGTACTGAATGCTAAGTGTTTGTGCTGAGTGCTCGAAAACATCCATTTCATGCCTTCATCTGTACACAATGTCTTTCTAGTTTCTTTCTACTCACACGCCCATTTTATTTCATATGATCTTCTAAAAATTGTGTCACTTTAAGCTCTCAACTATTTCTTCTTGATTGATCATCTCATAATTGTTGAATGAGAGCTTTAGGATAAGCTATAGGCATCCATCAAAGCATAAAGGATTTTGTCAGACAGTGTAGATGAAGTAGTAGCATTTGTCTTGGGAGACATGCTTGCAAAATGGAAGCATAGATAAGTCATGTGAATTGTTTGACAAGATGCCTGAATGTAATGTTCCTCCACGATGCTCCTAATTTTCCAATTTGAATATTGCTAATTTTTTTAACACAAGTTAACTACAATTCAATCACCTTTGATTACTATATCATCCATATTAAAAGAATCACCTTTATCATATGTTGTTGGTGTTGATCATATGTAGGACTGAACACTTGTGAATAGCATTTAGTGGTCAGAATCCACCTTAATGAAGGTTGCACCCAAGATTTTCAAAGTGGATTCAGGTGCTGAGAATAAAAAATCACTAAAACATAGCTATTGAGGAGCTTGGAAAACCTTAGGAACGGTCCATTACAGCTTGCAAGACCAAACATGACCATATTCATCCTCACATCTAAGGTTTATCAAGCCAAAAAAAGTGTGTAACTGTTGAACAAAATATGAAAATGTTTTGCTTAAATGGTATACTCTCAATTAAGCATCCAGTTGTTATATGTTGTTAGTTTTTCCTTGGACTAAAAGCTTCAATGGAAAGATAAAACTTAGTAATGGAGTCGTGTTTCCTTAGCACACGATCCAATTCATCATTCAATGCAAGACCCTGACCAAGAAGCTCCTTGTTCCATGACATGCATCTTGTTCCATGACATGCACCCTCCCATCAGTGTATCCAATCCAAATTCTTGTTCCTAAAGCACACAAAAATTGAATAGCAGCAGATTAATGCATGAATTCCTAAATATGATTACACTGGCAATCCCATTACACAAGCAATCCATTTGCATATCTAGTCCAAATCATTTGATTGCTTGATGCTACATATCCAGTCTAATACATCTTAACACTTTCCTTAACAGAGTTTACACTGTTGTTTGATGTACATATATTAGATTACAATAGTAACATCATAGAACAAATTGCGTATAATAAGACATCAGATACTTAAATAGTCCACATAAGAAGGCATCAAAAGCAATAAAAGACAATTCAGAGAGGTTCACAATGATGAGTTAACGTGCATGGTTTGCCTATATGCAATATTGCACTAATTGTTCATAGTAGACAAAATATATGTGCATTGTTAGGTAGCTTCTACCTAACAAAGCCTACTCTTAAGTTCTTGTAATCAAAAATTGTATGGTAAGCACTCATGAAAATATCTCTGAGAATCCTGAAAAAAAAGTAGTGTTTACAAAAACTTACTCTAAATCTATGTTTGCAAATAGAAAAGAAAAATAGCATGGCACAACATACCATGTCAGACCCAGTGGTGGAGGAACATCTACGCCCACAAATCCGCTTAAGCACCTAGCCACAACACCTTCACCAACTTTCAGAATGTACTGCCAGCCACAATTGCCATCTTATTATTTATGTAGACTACAGAGTTCCATGCTATCCAGTTTACTCTGGCTAATTCAATTAATTAGAAGCAATTTGCATTCCTCATCAACTCTGAGACACTGAAGATCAAATATCTTGATCTATCGTCACCAATACAGAATATGATTGACCTACGTGGACATCTAGTGAGTCATAGAATGTTTGTGCCACATAAGATCCTTCTGTTTCCACAAGAAATAGCTGATGACCTTGTATTCTAAAATTTAAAGAAGTGGTTATTCCAACATT
Organism: Cupressus sempervirens; assembly: GCA_028749045.1. Classification (NCBI taxonomy): domain Eukaryota; kingdom Viridiplantae; phylum Streptophyta; class Pinopsida; order Cupressales; family Cupressaceae; genus Cupressus; species Cupressus sempervirens. The sequence continues at coordinate 486,379,239 of CM053785.1, forward strand.
GGAGATCCTGAATCAATGTATGCTTCCTGCAACACCCACATGGAATGGATTAATATATTTCTTAAAATAGTGAAAATTAAATATGATACAATACATCCATTTAGAAAAATGAAACATATACTGTGAAAATTAAATAGAGATCCTAGTGCACTTTTCAGTTGTCTTAGAATTGAAACATCCATTGACAATGAGTATGTGACTGGGTCATATAATTTCAATCTTATTTCTAAGAGTAAAAATGCAAGGGAATGTTAACTTCCAATTTATGGATAGAAGGACAACCTGTCAATAGAGTTCTAGGATAGATTTGGAGAATAGTATACAAATATGATTTATGGATAGTAAAAAGGATTTGTAAATGGAGTTTAAGGTTATATTTGGATCATAATATATAAGCATGAAGTATTAGCCATTGATCTATTAACACATAATCTTTATGATAGATATTGACTTGTACATAAGGATGTTATTCAAAGGTGTGCATCTATGTATTAAATTTCTATTAAAAAAAAAAAGGACTATGCCCATGTATTAGACCTTATTTGATGCAATTTGATGAATCAATGTAAAAGAGGGAAGTTGGGACTTGGTGTGAAGACAAAGAACCTTTATTTGGACTAGAAGCACACTCTAAAGTTGGGAGTTTGATCCATCAACCCATATCATGGCCATTTTCCTTGTAGACCAAGCCTAAACTTGCTAATTAGGCCTGAGTGCCCAGTTGGGTTAATGCATGCTGGAGTGGAGTCAAGGTTCCAAACTTTGGAGTCTTTTAGCACTTTGAAAAGGGTATTTGAAACTATTCTTAGATTTCCAAGTCCTTTGTAACAAAATTAAGTGGTTGGTGAAAAATAGTGTTGAGAGACCTAATTGCCTACTAGGTCTATGGTATCAATGTTCATTATTTGCTGGCTACAAAGATTCTAATCAATGGTATTCCTTGTTTGGATCATTATGAATGTGTCTTAAACCATCTCTGGTGTTTGGAAGTCATGAAGTCTCAAAATCCCACTTTTGCTACTTTGTGAAACAAGCCTAAATGTTGCATTCTTATTTGGGTGCTCACAACAGTCAAGCTGCTCATAAATCTGATCATTGTTTGGTATAGTTTGCTTATGTTAGATTTTTTCTAGGCCCCTACTATTGTTAGAAGGTTTGAGGTAGTTGAAACCACTTTTTTTTAAGTTGAGTGTGGAGGGAGTCTTGCTTGGTGCAAGGGAGAAGAAGTTGGGGTTCAGCCTAATGTGGAGTATTAGGTTGTGAAACTTGTTGGACAATGGTAAACAGCAATATAGTCCCTTTTGATGTGAGCCAAATATTAAATAACCCTATGGTGTTAAGGAAATTTGGAGTAGCAACTTGATTTTGCTTGATACCTCCAAGGTGCTTAGACTTGTTTGGTGCTTCCAAAGTGTTGCCTCTGCATCATATTGTGTAGCCTGTACTCTTGAAAGCCTCTTGTCCACCATGTTTTTCGACTGAAGGCTTGTTGGTTGCAGTCCAAGGGGCTTCAAATCATTCCAATCTACAAAACCAAAAGAAAGGAAAAAAATATGGTTTTGGCAATACATAATATTTACAAAAGCAACTCCAAATCATCACTCTATAACCTAAAACTAATCCAAGTTCATGTTTAAAAGAACTATTCATTCCTACTAGATTTTTCAAGAGCCTTAGATATTCACGAAGATAACCCATAGGTTTTGGTTATGGACTTGTTGGCTACCGTTTCTTTACCTTCAGTTTGGGACCTGCTGAGAATCTCTATGATAGAGAGAGAACCATCAAACCTCAAGGGCATAGTAGTATAGAATGGCCCCCCTCCACCTTGTCTGTAGCTATGATGAGTTATACTTGAAAGAGGATCCCTACCCCCTAAATGGGGTGAGAGGGAGAATGCAAGCCAGCTATTATTGTTAGTGTTATTCATGGATTTCAGTAGGTCTTATCACACAAACCACAATGCTTCAGCACCGGTGTAAAGAATATAACCAATATGCTTATGATTTCATTGCAAAAACTTCATCTAACTTAGAGAATTTTATACGTTAATCAATGCAGGTTAATCAATGATTTCATTGCCAATATTGTGTCAATGCAAATATAAGACAATTCTATTTTAAGAATTTGTTTATATGTCAAGTTAAAATTATAAAAAACATGCATCCAATACATGATACAAACTTGCATGGCTAATACAAGGAAATAAAGAACATAATGATATTTTCCCAAGATAATCGACTTCATGTCCAAACATGCATGAAGCAAATTTATAATACCAGCTACTATAGAGCTGCAAATCAATTTAGGTTTTTGATTAGCAAGACACGAAACAAATAAATAGAAAAAGAGCGCAAAGAACCTAGTAGGCCAATTATATAGATAACAAGCTACTAAAGTCCCAACATATCCAAATCAATATAAAACAAGTGCAAAGAGTGAAGCAAATTGAATACAAGCAAATGGGTTCAGAAGTTTGCAATTTTAAAATCTTGCTTCAGGAATGCAATATGTAGGTACTTACTATGACAACAAAAAGCGGTCTGAATGATATGGACTTAGTGTTAACAACCCTTTTCCTAAATGAACCAAACCTTGAGCAATGCGGACCTGCAATATATCTAGTTATGTCAGATTTCCTGAATTAAGATTTGTTAGACATTGTTAAACTTAGAAAATAAAATTGTAGCATCAACATTAATAATTGGCAATATAGCATACACAGAATAGAAGGCTGGGATCTTTGTAATAATAGCTCGATAGATTTTGTAGCATGCTAGCTCATTGATCATTATTTGTTCTAGCACCAATTAATCCTAGAGCCAGTCTTGTAGCCTATAAATACACATTACTATTTAGATTGTCAAATTTTAAGCAAATTCATAAGAAAAACCTATCTGGTGGAAATTGGAAAGATTGCAAAGAAATATTATAACGAATACCACTCACCATAGCAACTTCTGAATCGGTATCATGACTAAGCCTACTCAAAGTATCCATCACATTGACCTAATATAGATGTTTACATGTCAAATTTCAGCAATAAACTTCTATCACATAAATAATCAAGCAAATTAAGGGGCCAAGAATTGAGTATTTAAGCAAACGGAAGGACAAAACAATGAACATTACTTTTGGATTTGATATTGACAATAGGCTTAGAGCCAATGGGATTGCTCTTCTAATATTCTACTCTCCATACTACAAGAGATGCTCCAAAGAATGAATGGCCATTTCAAGTCCTAGCTTCAACCATTGCAACTAATGCAATTCCAATTGAAGGAATATTCTTGAAGAACTACAATGATAGTTGGTTGTTGACTGAGAACAAGCCTTGGATAGACACTAGTCATATTAAAAGTAATTTACTTCAGGATTGAAGATGTTTGGTGATCAAATTCATATGAGGGGATCAATTATGAAGTGTTTATGCAATTATTTTGTTCTGGTGATATGGTTAGAGGTCCTATTGAACAGGCCCTAGATTAGTGACCCCAAAACCAAGGGTTTGGTGGCAAATGTGTTGTGTAAAGGGTAGAACCTTAAAATCTTGAAAATCTATTATTTCTCAACCCCTAGAAGGACTATTTCACCCTTTGGAATCATAGGGTTGAGTGGAGTTGTGGGTTGTTGTGTAAAATTGGAGAATTAGGCTTAGTGTGGATAGGCTAGGGGTATCAGATCTTGGGTATGGTCCAAAAGAGTTGATATTGAAACTTGGGGAGAATGTATAGATCCCAAAAGGGTATCTTAATTAGGTTTTAATTTCCCTATTTGTTTGGAAACTATTGGAGAGAAATCCAAATTAGTGACTGGTGAGGGCTACTAGCTTTAAGGCTAGATATGAATCTTGGGTAAGAGATTAGTTGTCCAAAATGAATGGATGGATGGAACATGGTGGAAATGCCATGAGGAGATGATTCAAAAAGGAAGAATGAAGGTTGAAGCCTTGGAAGAAGTTATGGTGTTAAGGAAACTCTAAGTGCACTTGAGGTAGCCTAGAAGGTAAGTCCTTAAGGGGACATTGGAGTAAAGAGTTGTTGCTAAATGAATGGATTTTCTATCTCATATGAAGAAGATGGATACCACACACCACCTCTGCATCATAGACTAAGAGTGCATTGTGCTTGTTATGGCACTTGGGAATGTAGTTTCTTCATGTGATGCATTGGTCTTGGGGATCAATCTCGATTGGGTGTCAATGTTGGGATTTCTCAACAAGAAGTAATGGAACTGGTTGGGATTCACTGGAGTGACCTTGGAAGATATAAGGATTGGAGCATTGATCAAATTGGTACACTTGAGATCATTTCTTGGAAATCCTTGGTGAAGGAAGGCTCATTCCTTTAATTTTGAACTTATTGGTTGGTTGCAAACTAGCCACACCATTTTGTAGTTTGCCATAATAGTAGAGAGTTGGCAAGTTCTTCTTGGCCAAGGCGGGGAGAGTTCATAGTCTCAAACTTGTGCAAGCTTCTTCTATCCACTTTTGAGGCAATCTGGACTGAGGCATTACTCAAAATTCATGCTAAGACTATAGCCACTCCTATGCTTCGAATAGAGTGTTGAAATTGGTGATATCAAAATGTATTTCACAAATTCATGTTATGAGCAGCAGTAGTCATGGATCATTTTAGACCTACCACATGTGAAGTGTCCATTTTATGTTAGTTTGAGATTCACTTGGTTTCAAGAATACTATAATATTCTCTAATTAACAAGGCCAACCATGTGAAGGTGGAAGCTCATCTAGCCTCACCCCCCCTCCCCCTAACATCAATCTAAAGTACTCATTATCATCTAATTACATACTTCATTGGTTCATTCATCCTTTATGAACTATAACATTCAATCAATACAATCACATAACATTCATTAATATGATATAAAATTCATTAATACACAATACTAATCAAGACTTCATTAAGACATAACAATATTCATTAACATAAGATAAAAATCAGTGTCAATATGCATCATTCATACATAATTACTTAAAACAAATTTCTTTCATTAGCCAACAAGGTTTATCAAAGAAGATTTTTAAAACATCATTTCTTCTTTTTGTTCTTATGAGCTCTCTTAAGAAAAGAGCTCATAGGAGCATCCATATCTGCATCATTCTCCTCCTCTTCTAGCACGTGTAATGTCAAATTATGATGGCTCCTTCTCTTTGGAGGAGCAAGAGGTTGTTGCACTAAAGGGGGCTCTATTGCAAGAACAAGTGAATGCGATAAATTGGCATACTCTTTTTCTTTTTTTAAACTATTACTAGTCTATAATTAAGTACTAGTACAACATAACATGCATTTTTCTTACCTGACAATGCCACATCATGTACATTAACATTTTGATCCGTTGCCACGTCAACATGTTGAACACTTGGAACATGTTGAACACTTGGAACATGTTCCACTCCTTTGACATGATGTTCAACATGCTCTAAAATATTCAAAAAAATATTATCATGAGAGATGGATTCATTTTGAGCACTGTGCATGAAATATGAGTCAATAAATTTGACTCAAATACTACACAGTTAAATCATGATAGCAATATCACAATATTTACTCTATGAGATTTGTTAGATCAAATTATTTATCAAAGTACAGAGTTGGAAATCATAATCAACTACTGATCAAAAGCTTAAAGATCCCTATTTTAAAATAATGAATATATTTCAGCAACCAGAGATAATCTTTAAAGTAGTGATGTTAGAGAAATAAGAACAAAACTATGTGAATGTTCCAATTCATATAATAAATTGCCTTGCCAATCTATAAACCCAGTTTTCATTGCTCAAGAATACCCTAAATACATAATACAAGAAATGCAAACTACTATGATTTAATAAAGAACAAATAGCCAAGAGAAAAGTCTCATCTCAAGAAAACAAAATCTCATGTACACTACAATGGAATTGAGCAGCACCACAGAGACACCTTCCAGTGATGAAAACTGTAGTTATGGATTTAAAATATTTATCATTAGCAAAGCTTCTTATGATTTCATCCATGAATATTTTTAAAGATATGTGCTTTTTCAAATCATACATTAAAATAGCCTCACTGATCTGAAGACCTGGTGGTAATGGCTCACAAACTAATATCAATACTTTGTGTTTGATATGCAGTAAAATAATATTTGGGTTGCATTGTGGAAGTCAATGAGTATGAGTAAAATTTATTAAGGCATATGATCATATATTCCAAAGTTAACCAAATTGACATTTTTGCCAAGTTAATGAAATAGGATATGTCTCAATTCTTTGTAGAGTTTAAAACTATTTAATCTACAACCACAATCAATCAAAATATTTTTGTCCTTCTCCTGGTAGGGTATTCTCATATAATGTACAGGACCATAACTCTTGCAATCAAAAAAGTCACACTTAATTCACTTGTTCGTCATCAAAACCCAATTTTTCTAATTGAAAACTACTAACAGAAGCTCTTCATTTAGCTTAGATTGCAGAAGAATCTTCCTACCTAAAATAATTCAAACAATCTTCCTCTATGAAGGTGCTCTCAGGGTAAATTCAACAAGGCCTTGTAACCAAACCAACTATGTCATTTTGTTCACATTTGTACTGTAAACTTGGGAGCATCCTTTGCTAAAATAGCACATAATCCTGAGTATGATCATTGCTTCTTTCAAATATTACTTAACCCAAATCAGGGAAATAGTAGAAAGTAAGGAGAGATAACAGTTTTCCTAAAATCATCTTATATTTTCGTTACCATTTGCTTCATAGTGATTACAGTCTGTTATCCTCTTTCAACTATGACCAATATTTGAACTTAGATGGTGTATATTCAAAAAGACTCTCGACCACTATAAAGTATAAAGATACACACATCTTAAAGACTAGGAAGTCAAGTCTCTCATGTCATTTGAGATGCATATTCTTGAGGATGTTAATAAGTGGTCTTTTATTATATTTTTATTAGCATGGAACCCTCACTTGGAGAAAAGTTTGAAGATGTTGTAGTCTTTAAACAATACATTTTCTAAAAGATCTGCACAATGAGCATAGATATATGTTTGGATAAGACCATGCCTGGACAATAAATGGAAGGAGAACATTTCATATTTCTGATTGCATAATTAATTTCCAATAGAAAATTAATACCTCCACCACTATAATGCACATTATGGCCTTCATCATGAGCAGGTTTTGTGGTAGGATATGAAGGCTACAATAAAATGTTATGCACATTGTTATGTAATCAATTTACGTTCAAAACTAATACCAAAAAAGAAAAGGATCAACTATTCAATTTCATTTACTTTTCATCTAACCAATTTACCTGTGAGAAATCATTTGGTGAACTAGATTTTTGGGCAAGGCTTACAGATTCTTCACGTAGGTGTGTAGCCACAACTTTATAGCCTTCCTTCAAGGCAAGTTTTTTATCTTCATCTGTGACCTCCACATTGAATACTGTGCCCTATATTTTTTGCTTAATATCATCAGTTTTGTATGTATGGTTTCACTAAACAAAATTGTTTGCAACATTATATTAAAAAAAATTGTTTCATATCATTGCTCCTACTTACAACTCAAGATTGGAGATTCATATAGCCACCAGAGCCAAGTTTGTGTTGGCCAAACTTTTCTAGTCTCCCTTTTGTAGCCACGGATGTGTCCTACAATCTATGAACAATTTCAAACATCTTAGATTATATATTTAGAAATATGAATAATTAGTGCATGATTACAATGTATTTAATACTATCATGACATAACTCTTTTTACCCTGTGTTGCTTCATTATCTCTATCTTCACATAGCCTTTTCTCCTTTGCATCTTCTACTATTTCATTCCACTCCATTGGTGGAATCATAGCTGGATGGTCATACTTTGGGTTATCCTTAAGAGCCCTTCTATATTGATCCCTCACAGTCTTTATATGCTTTGCTGCTCTTTTAAGAAGTAGGCCATTGTCAAACATGTCTTTTCAAAATTTCTCGTCAAAAGATGCAATGAACTGATTTTTTAATTCCACGGTTTGTAAATTCCACCTTTTTAAAAACAAATAGATTGTTAGATCAATAGTTTTAATATATTACGGTAAATGGAAGAAAAGAAAAATTATGTAGCAATGATATGAAACTACGTACCTTTTACGTATGGTGGGTCCAAATAGTCTCAATGTCATATGAAAAAGATGTTCAAAGAAAACATTATTACCTACAAAACCATAAAGGATTTATCAGTCCAAAATGATTAATATAAAAATAAATTAAATTTACACTTTAAATAAAAACAATTTTAAAGCACCTAGAAGCTTTCGTTCTTTTAACGAAAACATAGTTTTCTTATTTAGCAATAATGTCCCTTCATATGAACCAGTACCAATCACATGAACTGCTCCAGGAAATGGATCAACTTCAGCAATACTGCTCTCTATTGATCTATCAACTAAAACATCATGACAATTAAATCAAACACCAAATGAATTAAAGCATACTTATGGATATAATCAAATTGAAGAAATTAACTAGAAAAAATGTCTCCCAGATGCAATGGAGACTTTGAAGAAGTGAGATCATGGTTAAAATAATACTTTGTAGTTGATGACAGTTTATTAAAAGATTGGATCCTTGTAGGGTTGAGTGTGGATGTATTGACTCCATAATTGTGTCCACCAGCTGGGGGGCTTGAGCCAGTCTACCATACATTCTTATGATTTGGTTCAAACATCAACCTAGTGTTAAAAGGTGAGCTTCCAATAGAAGTTTTTCTAGTATTATTAATTAAGGACAATTGAGAGTTCCTATCCCATGTAGTTGAGGGACCATACTTTCCTCCTTGCTGAATACCCTACACAACACTTAGATTATTTGATGGTGAAGATTCAACAAGAAAATTATGTTTTGGTAAATATCAAGATAATGGCATTCCCTTGTCAAACTCAAATACATCATCTACTAGAGATGAAAATCTTGACTGCAAGCACCCTTGGCCCTAAAGATTAGAATCTATAAATGCATCAAGATTAGACATAGATTTTGACATTAAATTTGAAATTTTTGTTATCTCTTTCTCTAGAGATGATTGCCCATTGTCTAAAAGGCTCAATTTCACCTCATGATCCACCATTTGCATTCTTCTAATATCAATCTTGTTGAAATGAAACATGTGGATAGAACTGGAAAGAAGACCAGATCTACTTGTTGAGTCTTGCTTGGACTCCAAAAGGGTAAAAAGAGGCTTGAAATCCATATCCAATCGTATTAGGAGGTAATAAGAATTTCCATAGTGTAGAAAACCCATGAGCAGTGAGTTTGAGCCTTTAATTATTGATTTAGGAAGCTTAACTATAGCCACACCTTTTTCATACACCTGTAATAGGAAATATAGATAAACCAAAGCCATTCAAAAGCATGTCAAAATATTTTAGTATGATTCTATTTCAAAAAAAATCTATACACTTTTCATACAGAAACAATGGCAAAAACTGGATAAGAAATAAGTTCATAAATGCTATGTCTTGCTAAAAAATATTGGCAGGCATACAAAAAATAAAAAATATGGTTTCTTAGATAAACTATTAGAAGTAAATTTAATGGACTAAATGGAACATTATGTTTCAATAAAAGAATTTTTCACAGGTATTCAACAAGTCTCAAAAAGCCAATGCACATCTCTATACCCAATTTGGATCTTGCATCCCTATAGAGCCCATATCCACTCCTCAAGATGAACATACATGTATACCATGTTCCTTGAAATCAACCTCGAACAAAATTCTATCTTTAAATGGAAGTGTATTATAAGGGTTACTGGTCAACGTATGATCTTTCCAATGAATGAGAACCATGTACTTGTCTATTATCTAGATACTAGAAATAGAAGTACATGACCTTGCTCCCCACAAAGATGGATTGCTTCAAAGTTACTCTAGACTTCTAGAATTGTATTGTGAGACTAAAGCATCCCAAGGTTAATAATATTTTGCATTGCCCTTGCATCTTTGCCTAGTGCAAGTTCCTTTGAACTGAAGTTACACTGATGAATGAATCACACAATACACTCACTCTTCACAAGATTAGTTAATATCAATGCTAAGTAGTGGTCATTCTATTCGAGTCAAATACTAAATAGCTTTTCTAATAGCATGATAATCTTTAAAGGAAAAAATAATGTCAGTTCAAATTACTTGAGGAATTGTTGGATTGTTCTTTGTTAAATTGCACCTCGCTGGCTCAGCTAACTCCTGAGCACATGTTTATTTCAGCTTCCAACTCCCACCCACTCCAAAACCCTGTCTTTAGTTCCAAATCTTCATTTTTGAAAGCTATGGTTTAGGAACTTAATCATATCTAAAACATATGGTAAACATAAATCTTTAGCAAATATGCATCCAAAGTTATATTACAAATTACAACAATGACAAAATGATCCTACTTTAATCTATTGGGAACATTATAGTTCTAATGGAATGGTATTTATATTAGTAAAGATAGCCTAAATGTTGTTTGGATTGAACACCAAAATCTTGGCTCTCTAAAGAAAAAAAAAACAAAATACCATCTATTTTTTAGTTCATAAATTTTGCAAGTAGAAAGGATAAGGAAAAGCATGTCCAAAAGAGTACACAACATTATAAAGTATGACTAACATGACTGATTATAAATTTCTCCTGGTTAATAAAAGATGATAGAGATATTGTATTTAAAGATTTATGTCAATGGTTGTTGTAGCTAGAATTAAGCTAAGAAATAATGGCGGACAAAATTTATGTATGGAAGACATTGAACAGAAGATCAATGAAGGCTTTGGTGATGACTTGAAATGCTTTCAACAGATACTCCACTTGCTCTTTGCAAGTGAAGAGAGTAAAATTCAATCAAAAAGCCACATGTATTGCTTATCCAAACTAGATATATACATATGATAGAGCTTTTACATATCACTCTCAAATTTGCATAGGAAAGTGACTCCTTCAAAGGGAAAGGTCATGTCTCTCCCAAAAGGTGGTAATTGAGAAAGGTTGTGACTCTTTTGTAAGGGGATAGCTATGAAAGGTTGTGACTCTTTCAAAGGGCATAAAGGATGAAGAGTTGTAATAATGAAAGGTTTTGACTCTCCCACCATGAAGACATAAACAGGGGGGAAAGACTTCTTTTGAAGGCATGGAAGACTAGATAATCATAAGATAACCATAGTAAATTTTGGCCTAAGATATAAGATAGTTCTGATATGCATAAAGGGAGCATAGGAATTAACTAAGGATTGATGGAAGAAGGGAGGGGAAGATAGTAAGGAAGTACCTTCATTTGGTCAACAATGATGAAGAGTTTGACCTTATTTGAAGGGTGGTAATTGTGAAAGGCTATGACCAATGCAAGGGGCACATGTGGTGAAGAGAAGTGACTCTTACATTGTCAGATATAAAGAAGAGGTTTCATTTGAGGAGGACATCCAAGGGAGATAAAGTTGGGGAATAACATATTAATCTAAAGTGGTGATTCAATTTTTATGACAGGTGTTGAACCTTCCACGAATAATATGTAAAAGAAGAAATTTTTTTATGATCATTTACCATTCATCACTTCCAAATACATTAAATCAATACACAATCATCACTCCTCAATTTATGAATTACAACATTCATTTAGGCATCATTCACTAACTATAAAATTGTCAAATCAAAGGAAATAATTCTATCATTCATCAAACATCAGTTGGGAATCAAACAGACTTGCAATCAATTCTTCAATTAATTCAATCAGTCTATATTAATCATTCAATCATCCTGAGTGAATAAAGAAATATAAAAGACAAGAAGACCATATGATTTAGATTATTGGGTATTCTTATTTGATCTTTAGCTATAAACTCATGTTTTGTTGAAATCTTAACTAGTGCTATGTTTATGCCTATTCTTGGCCTGATTTTGTTGATAAAATTTTAACTAGGGTATTGGAGAAAGAAGAGCTGATCAAATTTTAGAACTGCGAGAAACTTCCTCGGAGGGCTTGAAGGAGGTAGTTCTATCTTTGAATGTATTTAAAAGTATTTTTTGACAAATGAATTTTTGTGGGAAGATCTTTGCTAAGTAATACACTAATTTTGTTTTGCAACTCCATGATCTACAGATACAAAACATGTTCAAGAGTACAGCTCAGCAAGTTTTTGCTTGAAACAAAAAGAGTTGTTCCTTGTGTTAGGCCTTATTTTCTGTAATATATGACCTCTTCTATGCCAAAAATAGGCATTCATTCTCGAAGTATGAGGAAAAGATACTTTTTCCCTTAAAATGGTAGACAAAGGATATAACTTCTAAAATTCAGGAAGTGTGAGATACTCATCCTCTAATCATATGAGCAACATGAGTCGTGTATTTTTAGATACCTCTTGACGCTTCTTGGAAGCTCATTCCACATAATTTCCATGAGCTAGAGGGTTCTTTGAAGTCCAATTGAATATGATAATTATTCTTAAAAGATATTGTGTTCTCTTAGGACTTTGGAGCTTTAAGTGGTAGCTGAGAAATTGTCAAAAATTACTAACTCAGTTCCATGGACTAAGAAGGTGTTTAGTTCTAGATTGGGAAAGAAGACTAGGTACAAGGTCTACATGGAATACCTAATCAAATGGAAGGGAAAGCTAGATATTGAAGCTACATGGATACCAGTGACTGATTTCAAGAAGAAGGGAATAGATCTCAACTTGATTTCTCCCACAGTCCCATGAGGACTTCTTTTGTTGGGGAGAATGGTGTAGTAGCACTCTAGGACATGTCAAGGTCCTATTGAAATTTTTTTGTGTTTGGCTCTTTGATGGGCCATGGTATCTAATAATAGATAAATGAAATCTCAAAGTGATATCCAAGTGCATCTTGGCATGTTTTCTAAGTCAAAATTCAAAAGTTGTGGAAAAAGATGTAAAGTTGCATTCCCTAGGTAAAAAGTTATCAATGGGTCCAATTGTCTCTAGGAGTATAGTATATGATCCAAGGCCTAGAATGGCTTGGAATAGATTCTAGACTCATGTGAGATTGGGGAACCATTTGGTAAGGTTCTACACACCTAGGCTGAAAGGAACCAAACATTTCCAAAAGTTGTCAAGAAACTGAAAAGTTGTCAAGTTGCAAGTTTGACAACTTTATGTGAAACTTTTGTAACTTGGTTCAATATTTTACCAATTAGCCACCCACTCCTAGAATTTAGTTTGGGGAAGATTTATGAAGGCTATTTAATCCCATCCAAACTAGTTTGTACGGTTGGCTGTTGTGTTTTTCAACTAGAAGCAATTGAATGCTGAGCAATTTTGACTGTAGAGCTATGCAATGGTGAACATCCACGATCATATTGATTGAAATTTGAGTTATTTTAAATTTAGTAGTTAGATTATGTGGTCTTGATATTATGTACATAATTGTGTGTATTCTTGATTAGTTTTGTTGGGTTAATACTTATTATTTTGTACTCTGCTAGTCACTGGACAAACCCAAGCAGTTTCAAAAGAATGGAGTCTAGATTCATTTCTTGTGGTTAAAAATGCATGGAATTATGGGAAATGAAAGAAAACTCTATATACATTATTTCATTTTTTATTGGAATGGAGGAGTTGCAGTTTGCTATTGTTACCAGCCATCCCTAGGCATGCCCTAGAGCAACCTAGCTAGGTGGTTGACAGAGAAATGTGCTTGGACATTGCAGGAGTGGATTGAACTTCAAGAAATTAATTTGGATTGTGTTAGGGGAATGTATAAGGAGTATGCAATATCCTTAGTATGAATTGATCAAACCATTTGAAGGGGTATTAAAAGCCTAATTCAAGACTGGTTTGTGTAGACCTAGAATCCCATGGAAACCATCACCTTTGGGTTTGATATATATGTTTCCTTCCTTGTAGGATAGAAAGGTCTTCTAATGAGCCTATTAAACATAATTGCTTTCTATTGTGAGATTTTTAGGATTTTAATTAAATTGACATTTCACATTATTTTTCGGCATGCTATAATGTTGTACATTATACCCAGCAGAATGAAAACTTCCCTATTGTTTTCTTCATGTAAATAAAGCCAAGAAAATCTGTGTATTGTTCATCAATATAGATTTTATCTTGTGAAACATCTGCATAACATCATGAATTTGATTTTGCTTTCTTGTAATGTCTTCCAATGGCTACCAATAATAGAAACCATTAACCTTTTTTTGTCAATTGGCCCTTTGAGCATTTAGAGGGCTGAAGAATCTATTATTGATGAAGTTTAATACTCTAATCACTTGTTCACCTTTGCTCATCCCTAAGAACCCTAACGTTGGCATGATACCCTCAAACTATCTAGCATAGTTGGCTCAATTGCATAGTAATAGATTTGTAGGTTATTCTAGTAGTTGATTTTATTATTTTGAAGCAAACTTTTTCTAAGCTTCATCTAGATTGATCTAGTAAGATGCATACATGTGTATACAATGAATTTTTTAAGTATGGATAAGTTTGTAATTATACACGGGGATAGTAGATGCAAATTAGATAGGGATACTCAACTTTGTTATAATAGATATTCTTTTTGAGAATTTTAGAATTTGAATTGTCTAGAGTTTAGAAATGATAGGGATAATACCTTGGATTTCATCTAAGGGTTATTATTGGAGGGCCTTTTTGTGTCCATTGATTAGATCTTGATAGTTTTGTGTTCTATTTTTTGACTCATCAAATTTGTTTGCCTTGCTTTTAGATTACTGGTATTTATGAATATCTTAGAAGGTTGTTATAAGCACTAGTTTGAAAACTAAAGTTAGGGAACAAAGCAAATGAGAAATGTCTAGTCCAAAAAAAGGAAAACATTGTATAGGGCATATATATATATATATATTCAAAACAAGGTAAGAAAGCAAGCAATCAAAGCACAAATTACAATGACTAATGATTTTGTAGAAATGGGGTGGATTATTAAGAGTATGATGAGATTAAATGTCAATCTATAAAACAAAAATTCAACTCACCTTTGTAACACTAGGAAGGAGACTCTTCAATGTTTCCAGCTATTATTTAATCCTTTCACCCCACCTTCTTTCTGAAATCTCTTTCAATGGATCAACTTTCAAGCATTCACGAGCTCTCCTCTGCTACAATCAACCACCAAAGAACCCAAGATGTCAAACCCTATTGGTGTTGATGCTATAAAACCCTTTTGGCATGTACTCTTGGCCACAGAATGCAGTGTAGAAAATGGTTCAATGCATGAGCTATCTTCTGGGTCGCGTAACAATAAGATTAGGGCAGCAAACAACACTTTTTTCAATTTTTACATAGTGTGATCCCGTGCTAGTCGAAATTTTGACCAGCACACGTGTTGGTCAAAATTTTGACCAACACGGGCTCACATTTAACAAAATTCATCACAATTCGACCAAATTGACCCCAATTTATTAGTTGGTTGAAAGTTTTGGTCAAAAATTTAGGTCAAATGTACTAGTGATACACATACATATATACATACATACATATGCATTCTTTGCATGGTTTAGAGGTAATGTCATTGTGGCAGAGGCTTCTACAAGGGAATGAACCTCATGATTATGGAATTTACACAAAACAAATGGGGAATGATTAATGTCGTGTTTTCTTTTCTTTTCTTTTTTATTTTATGCAATCCTCCATATGGCCTATAGTAATATGTGTATTGCATCTACATTTGCATTGCCATTGTAGTAGAAATAGTAGATACTCGAGATACTTGAAGGTAGAGCATGCCAATATATGCATGGTTACATCCTTGGCTTCCATTGTTGGGCTAGCGTATGGAGACTTTATATCAAACCATTCATTATAAATTGGGGATTGTACTTCATGCTTAGCATTCAAGTGATAAATCTGCATATGTGATTTTATCACCTTAGAAATTTGTATTTGATCCTACTAGCTGGGAACAACTAATTGTTCATTTTATTGTACCTAACCTAATGAAAATTCTATAAGAATTTGTAATCAACTTAGCTAATCATAAACTAGACCAATTTAACTAGGTTATGGTTTGTGTGTGTGTGTGTGTACATACATACATATACATAAATAATAGTAATCGATGTATTACATATGCATTTTCTTTGCCATTTCTTATAAGAGTGTTTCAAGGTTACAAACCACTTCAACATCCTTTTCATTGTTTAGAGGTTATGTCATTGTGGAAGAGGCTTCTGCAAGGGAATGAGCCTCATGATTATGGCATTTACATAGAACCAAAACTTGCTTCTTCAACTACTTACACTCAACTCTTCACTAAAGTTATTCTTCTAGGAATGAGAATAGCCACTACAAATTCCTAGAAGCCAAGGGACCCTGAACCTGTGCTATATTTTTTGGAGAAATGGGAGGATTTTTCATAACATTTTGGATCATATAGTGATGCCCAGATAAACAACAGCACAAGATACTTGGGATCCTCATAGGGAGAGCATTCTAATACATGCATGGTTACATCCTTGGATTCCATTGGTGGACCAATATATGGAGCCTTTATATCCAACCATTCATTATAAATTGTAGAATGTGCTTCATGCCTGGCATTCAAGTGATGCATCTACATATGCAATTTTATCACCTTCAAAAACTATATTTGATCCTACTAGTTGGGAATAGCTGATTGTTTGTTTTATTGTACCAAATCTGATGACAATTCTACAAGAATTTTTAATCAACTGATCTAATAAAAAACTAGACCAATTTAACTCGGTTATGCCTTGGGTATGTGTTATTCCCATTTATCACATGGTTGCAATGTTGGAGGCAGCATTTTTTTCAAAGTGGTAGTAGGTTTTGCATCATTGGCTTTGTTCAAGTCCTAATTTTAATGAAGTAACAAAGTGGTTTTTAGGGTGGAAAGGACTATTTCACCCTGAGCTTCTTTCCCAAATTATCTCTCTCTCTCTCTCTCTCTCTCTCTCTCTCTCTCTCTCTCTCTCTCTCTCTCTCTCTCTCTATATATATATATATATATATATATATATATATATATAGGCATAAACATATGTGTTTGTATGTATATATATACACATATATATAGATATGTATATATACATACATACATACATATATATACATAGGTATAAACATATGTGTGTGTATGTATATATATACACATGTATATAGATATGTATATATACATACATACATACGTACATATATACATAGATATATGTATACATACATACATACATACATATACATAAATAATAGTAATACATGTATAAAAAATAATATTAAGTGCTACATAACTATGTCCAAGATGACTGCACACTAGAGGCATACTCTGCCTAGTCGTATCCATGGGATCAAGACCCTTGAACTACTCACTCTAAAGAATATGTAGTTATGGTTTCTAATTTTTTTGATGTAGCTATATTCCTAAAATCACTAGTGATTTTTACTCACCTAATATAGCTCTTCGTCATCATACACCCACTTAGGTGAATCGGGTGGTTTTCTATAATTACAATATAGTAATATCCTAGTGCAACTTTTGTGTTGTAGTTTACAGTTAATGTAAGGTTAACCTATATACATCCTAACTCACTCCTTACATAATTATTTTTAAAATCTTGTGACAATAATAAATGGGTCTAAATAGACCGATCAAGTTAATTTTGAAACTTAGAGTTGAGCCTTCTATTTTCAAAAGCCAGATAGACTAGGTTGCATCTAATAAAATATCTTAAGATAAACCACAAGTATGGATTCTTTGTTCTATAAGGAGACCCTTTTATTCAAATGTAAAACTAGTTGAGTATATAAATTTTGTGGAGAGTTGAGTGTAAGGAGTTATTACCCTAAACCTATCCTAGAAATTCTTGGAAGCCAAGGGACCTTAAACCTATGCTATTTTTTTTGGAGACATGGGAGAAGTTGCTACTAGCTTTAGTACTTCATAACATTCTAGATCATATAGTAGCAGCAGTAGATACTTGGGATCTTCCTAGAAGAGCATTTCAATACATGCATGGTTACATCCTTGGCTTCCATTGTTGGGATGCACACATGATGGTCTTCACATTTATGGCTTTGGAACTCTCAGTATCTATATAGAATCTATAAAACAAAATTTTTTGCATAATCTAGAGATATATGGGTGATTGCATCATTGGAGTAGCTATTTGAGATGCACTATAATTGAACTAGAAGAAATCATTGATAAACCAAACATATAATGAAGAGGAAACTTGAAAAGTTGAATTTTGAAATGAAAGCTATTGAGGATCAAACCCCTATGCCAAAGTTACAACACAATGTGAAGTTGACTTTAGATATAAACAAGAAAAAAGAAAAAAAAACATGACATAAATTATTCCCCATTTGTTTTGATTATGGAGAGTTGTGCGCGAAAGAGGGTGGAGATCTTTGAACATTGGTGGAGAGCTTTGAGTTCAAAATGTTGGTGGAGATTTCATTGTTGTTCCCTTTTGATTTCTTCATCTCGTTGGCATGCCCGTATCATCTCTACATTTCATTTTCATTCCCTTGGTGGATATCAATAGAGATCTATGATTTTGTTTTCATGCCCTTGTGATCACTGCATTTTATTTTCGTGCCCTTGTGATCTTTGCATTTCATTGTTGTTCCCATGTGATCTTTGTGCCCTTTCTCTAAGATTTCATTTTCGTGTCATGCCCTTGTGATCTCTATGCCCTTTGAATTATAACATTTGGGGTCCAATTGTGACTATAGTGTAATTTATGGTGATTTTCATGTTTTTTTTTTGCAATTTGTGGTGTAATTTGGGCCCAAACATAGTAGTATTTTCTTTGCAATTTTCTTCAAGGGGAGAAGAGGTACCTATGTAAATATTCTTTTATTTTCCTTTTAATCATGTATCTCTTTATATTTCCCTCAAAATATGATTAGAGAATCCTCTCCTTATGTATATGTATGTGTATATACACATACATACACACGTGTGTATGTGTGTGTCTATGTATGTATGTATATATAGACATATATATATATATATATATATATATACACATATGTATACATACATACATACATACATATACAGAGATCACAAAGGCAAGACAACAAGATATAGAGATCACAAATGGAAGGAAACAAAATGTAGAGATGCAGAGATACATATATACTATCATGCGCAAACTACTAGGGCAAAAACACACACAAATATTTTTTTTTTTAAAGATAATTAAAATGCACTAAGATGATAAGGTTATGCTCACAGTTTAGGTAAAGGTTTTCTATACTGTTAAAATTAATACTCTCATTATAAAATTGATATCGGTCAAAATTTACGTTCTTACGTAACTTATAACAGTATGAACCATTATTTAAATGACAATGTAAATGTGTTCGAGTTTAGATCAACTATAAAACTCTTAGGCGATTATCGACTTTCAATCTAACCGATAATGAAAAGTCACTAAAAGAGAAAAAAAACACATTTAACTAAAATTAAAACTGAATATAAATATCTAAAAATTTATTTACTTTAAACCATTTCGACTAACTTAACATAAAAATTAACTATCTAATCAATAAAATCTACATTCTAAATTTATTTTATATAGTCAATTAACCTTTATAATTAAAAGTAATTAATACTCAAAATTTAAACTAGCTAACTATCTTTTTAAATTTAAACTAAAAGAAATAATTCAAAAACTAAATTAACATTAATATTAAAAAAACTAAACTTTAACTTAATCAAATTAAAAACTTAACCAATTAACTTTTAACTATATAACCATTTAATTCCTAAACATTAATTTCAACTAAACAATAAAGAAAACTTTATTTAAAACCTACTTACAAACTAATCTCACTAAACTAATCTAATCTAACAAGTAAAAAAACTTAATAATAAACGAACCTAAAATAACATAACAACTAAACTTTTAACTCGATATGATTTAAAAAACTAATCTAAATTAAATTCTAGACAAAATAAATGTAAACTAATAATAACTCAAAACTAGTTTAATTTAAAAACTAAACACCACACTATTACTAACAACTTAAACTAAATTAATTAATAACTTAACTAAATGAAACATAAACTAACTATACTAATAAAACAACTTAACACTAACCCCACATTAATACTAGCCAACCCATCAAATCCTATCCTATACTACACCTCTACACGTCACATCACCCTCCTTCAAAAAGCTCCTGTGCAATCTCCAAGCACTTTCCATGGATGTTGTGCTCATTTCAAAACATCCCAAGTGTAGACCAAACCCAAGAAAAGGTACAGGAAAGGTGGCGACCAAAGGAAACAGGGTGGCAAAAGATTTAATCAAATGATATTTCAACTTGCTCACTCCCAAAGTCTGCTCACGTGAACCAAGGTCTGTCCAACGTGACAGCTAAAGGCTGCTTGGTGAAGGTACGTGAGGTAGCTCATGTCATAGAGCCAATCAAGCCCCCAAACAAAATGATAGGTGGAAAGAAAAAGTAGTTTGATTTAAGACTTTATTTCTTAATACATTAAGACTCCCTCCAAAACAAGCAACGACCACAAAGAGGAATGGAAGGGTGACGTCAGCCATGTCATGATGGCACCCTTCTTTCAACGCCTAGGAAAAAGATAAGAAGAACAAAAACAAGTAAGGTAGTTTGCTTTAATAATATTGTTTCTTCTCTTTCTTTCTTGTTGCAGGTTCTCCTCCAATCAACATAGGTGGAGTACTTTTATGACAGCCTCACTCAAGCAAGACCACCATTTAATGGAGCCTTGAAATGATGTGCCCATCTATGGGAAAAGAGGATAAGGTAAGGAGTTATAGAATAAAGAAAAGTAGATAGGATATTTCCTTAATTTATATGTCCATTTTTGTATTTATTTTACTTTTACTTTATTTTATTTAAACATTTAATATTAACAATTCAAGGGAATATTAATAGAATCCTTTTGATGCTCTGTGGCAAAAGACAATAAATCTTGCTCCTCATACAAAAGGCAGTGAGCATTTTTTCTCTAAGAATAAATTTTCTCAAGTTTTTTTTTTTTTTTTTTCAATGAAATCTATTTGTAACAAGGAGATACGTTTTTTGAAAAAATTTCTAAGTATTTTTTTTGAAATTGATTGATTTACTAAGAGGGGTTATTTTTTTTTTTAAAGGTCTAATAGGAACTATTACAAAATAAATATTCTAAGAATATGAATGATCCATTTACTATAATGCAAGAATTGTTTTGCTTCCAATAATCCCGAAACTGAACCTACATTCATAACATAAATTTCATTTTTTCAACATAAAGAGAACTCGAAATTTTACTTAATTAAACCATCATCATTTCATCCTAATTTGATGTGCATCCATCTAAATTAAAAATTACTAAAACACAAGATAACCAATTATACTTAAACACCAATTTTATTGCCAAACCTGATTCAAAGGCTCTACCGGGAAAGAATCAGGAAGAAAACTCATCTTCGTTGCCTATCCAACAAAGTTTTGAGATACAAATTACATAGGATTTAAATCTTGAATTACAACACTTAAATGAAATTTCCTTCATGACCCTCAGCAAGGGTTCCATATCCAATTCTGCAACACATTTCTATGAACCGTGGAGGGAACAAAATCTGATTAGGTAATAACAAGCATGACCAAGAAACAAATCAAACATGCATAATCATACAAGATTTTCACTATAAGATTCACAATGAATCAACACTAGGGAAAGGTGGATTCTTCCAACCGGGAGAAGTCAAGCACAACACCAAACAAATGCCCAATCGGGGCTATATACCAAGAACTTTTATTCTTCCATTTCAACATACCATAATCATACAAGGTTTGTGCTAATAGGTAGGGGACCATAACACCCTACCCTTTCTCACTCTTCTCATCCTAAGAAGAGACTCTACACTGGTTGGAGTCTGACTAAATAGACCTTTCCCAAAATTGGTCACTTTCGCCCTCTCCAAGGGTGAGTAATACCAAAACACCCATGCAAGAAAAAATCTCAAAATTGCAACATAAACATGAAAGGAAATCATCCAAAAATAACATGGTTTTCAAAGCTTCCCAACATACCCACAAACATACAAACATTGAAACAACAACAAGGTAGCATAAGCATGAAACAAACATGAAAATTGAACAAGGGAGATGAGAATTTCCTACCTGCACAAAGAGGTAATGGAAAATGAACCAGTTTGAGTGCAGCTTCCCTTTCCTTGCTCAATCTTCAAGAACTCCTCTCTAAATGTAGAGATTGGGTAGTTCAACTTTTACTAGTCCAAGAAGGGCCTCTAAATAAGCCTCAAACTCAACCACCAAAGGGATCAATAACTTCTCCTACCCACTTATAATTATAGAAACTCCTAACTCTACCCTCACTATGGTTAAACACTAAGAGGAGATGGGGTGATGAAACTCAAGATAACCACTTGCAATTTTCGCACAAAGGAAAAATGAGACCTTTTGAGTGGCCTCAAAAGTCAATAAAAGGGGATTAGGGGTTGGAAAAGACCCCTAACCCATACCCATACCATTTGGGTATAATAATTTCATGTTTTAAGCCTTAGAAAAAAATTTTAGAGCCAAAAAAAAGCTAGGAAAATAATTAGGACCAACTAATAACTCTAAAATGCAGATTAAGCACTAATCCAAATTAAGGGTGGCTAACCTCGATTAAGAACCAAATAGAAAACTAACACTACCTTAAACCAACTTGGGTCCAAAGGTTACACAACTAACCCTAATCAGCATACGAAGAACATAACCAATTTACGAGTGTCAAGCGACACTAACAGAACATAGTTACGAACATTAACATTAACTAAACATAGAGAGATACATTCATACATCTCACAATTAATTTAGTTACGAACAACAAGGTTTTCCACAAATGGCACATAGGCATCAATTCTGTTCCTCTGTTGGTTTCCTCGGCTAAAAATTTCTGCACACTCATTGCACACATCAGTAGTCCCAAAAATCACATGTACATATATACGTATCAGAATTTCACATAAATTGAAACATACATCAATCAGGGTTCCTCTCATCTTATTCAATTCTTAACTATTTAAAATATCTTAAACCAAAATGTTTATCCTACCTCTTACTAAATTCATCAACATACATATACATAAAACATTAAATGACAAACATCAAATATCTAAAAGTGACATCTCACAACATGAAATAATATAATATGTTCTAAGCATTAGATAATGTCTCGACATGTCAAGTCGTGAGTATCAAAATGATAAAGTAACATCTAGGGCTACGAAGGGTCAGGGCGAGGCCTCACATATACATACATACATATAGACATACATACATACATATATGTAAGGAAACTAAGGTGTGAAACAACTTCCTACACCAATTCGTTAAGGAAAGTATTGTGCAAATTCCTATTAAATCCTTACAATTTTAGATTTGATATTATGTAAACAATAATATTGCAGTCAACCAAATAGAAAAATAATAACACATAAACACAAAGATATGCCAATGGGGAAAATCCTTTCAGTAAAACAACCCCACCCCTCCAAAACCTGCACAATGTATTATCTTCAACTCAAAGGTTACAACACCCTTGCAGTGCAAGACCTTTTAGGACACAAAAGACTTATCTAGTAGCTGCCAAGAATACACTATTCACACCTATTTTTTATCTACAACCCTAAAAGTTCTTATATAATGCACTTTCCATTTTTAGGACATTTTCCAAAAATAGCTCTCACATGTCATAGGAATCCATCATAACCATTTTGGTCATGATTTCCTTACACAAAATTCAAGATACTAACACATGCATGGGGAGTGACACATCAACATGCCAACTAGACATGTACACTCATACTTAATTACATTATTTGCAAAAAAAAATTTACAAAATAAATAATAAGAATAGGAATTATCCAAGGTTGAGACACCTTATTTCTAACATTCTCCCACTTGTCAAACACCTTGTAAGAGCAACAGGAACATAACAAGAACTAATTGCTATAGGTCAAAATGCCCATAGAATCCAAACACCATTTGAACTTCTCTATGCCCATTGGTTTCATCAATGCATCTATAACATTCTTTATGGTATCTACCTTCTCCAAATTTACCTTTCCATCTTCCACCATATCTCTCACAAAGTGAAATTACACATCAATGTGCTTCATTCTGGCATGGAAAGTTGGATTCTTTGCAAGGCAAATAGTACTATAATTGTTGTAACAAATAGTAATTTACCCTACATCAACACCAATATCAGAACATGATCTCCTAAGCCAAATGGATTCCTTACAAGCATGAGTAGCAGGCATGTACTTAGATTTCATATTGGACAAAGAAACCACAAGTTATTGCTTACTCATCCATTTGATGTATCCCTTAAATATCAAAATACTCACTTAATTGAATCCCAATGTACCCATCTAGGATTAGCCATAAACCAGATCAAAACTCTCACCGCTTGGGCAATGTTTGGTATAGTACAGACCATAGTATACATAAGACTGCCAAGTGTTGGAGTTGATGAAATCCAACTTTGAAGATGCCCAAGATCACCTGCATGCAAATAACCTGTCAAAGGGAAGCCAAGGAAGGAAGAGCATGGAGCTAGGGAAAAACCCTAAATGGACATGAGAGAGAACAAGATATGCAAAATGTCTTATGAAATATAATGAGGGAGGTCAAATATAAAGAGCTCAAGGAATCTCCTAGAACAAGTTAGAAGATGCTAGGAGATAAGTGTGACAACTAAGCATACATCCACATGAGGTGTAAAGTCCTCGAACAAAGTGAGAGGATAAGTATGACTTAGGAGAGAACAAACTCTCGTATTGTCAACAACTTATAACTAACTCCTAGACTACAACTAATAAATGAAATGCATTTACCTAAGTAAGCTTAAGTAAGTAGAATAAATAATTAATAATTATTTATTTACTCTAACACCACCCCTTAAGTACAACTTAGGGAAATGCCTTAATCTCAAAAAACTAAGATAAAATGCAGAATGGGTCCCAACAATGAGGCCATGTTAGGTAGCCATGTACAATGCAAGAAATGCAACCTCTAAAAATAAGGAAAGAGAGAAAACCACATGGGAAAAATCCTCCCCCAAAAAGAGGTAAGAACTTAGTGAAGAACTAAAGAAGCCTCCAACTAGGGGAATGTCTCCTAAAACAAGAACAAAGAGTGATCATAAAGAGCATCACTGAAGCATGAAGAAGCCACAAAATCTGCCATTAGAAAGAGAATTGCTGATCTAAAGAACCTCCAAGGAAGAAGATGGCATAAACCAAGCATGTCTATATGGTAGATGATCCATCTCACTGAAATGCATAGGTAGCTAGCCACTACAATTGCCTTGTATATAGGATCAACCACTGAATATATAGCTCACACTAATGAACCATCGAACCATGGAAGAATTAGAACAATAGAATAACCCATGCAACAGCTTCAAAAATAGACACATAGGCTGGCAGAGTGGGAGCTATGACTAGGCAGAACCACCAACATGGAGTTTACTGCCACTTGGCATAGTGTGGGTGCCACATGGCACCTTGCCACGTCAGATTTTTCCATGTGGTTTCCATGTGGTATGCCATGTGGCTTCTTTTTTGTGGTGACAAGCCCCACGCCATCAAATTTAAGGTCGTGATTTGTTGACATCATCATGACATTAGTGCTACATCATGTGCCTCTTGCACCTCTCCAAAGTCCTTTTTGACCTACTTGCATTTTTTGGCCATAACTTGAGCATACGAAGGTATTTTTTTGATCTAAAAGAAGTGCAAAAAAGCTGGTTCCAAGACAGGACATTGGTGTACGTATTTTTAGGTTTTGATGTAGTTTGGTACCTTTTTTTGCAGTCAAAGTCTAAAGTCCTATTTTTGACTCCGGCAAGCTTTAATTTTTGCATCCCATGTCAATTTTTTGAAAACGTTATATTTCTAGAAAGCTAGTTCTATGTACTTTTTAGAAATGTTTTTATTTCCTTCAGATTCTACCCCATGGTCTTTCTATGATTATTTTGGCATTTTCGGTCCATGGTGGATATCTTGGGTGTTTTAGGTCTGAGGATCATTTTCTTGGTATGGGTTGTACTATGTTTTGTTGTAGCTTGTTTCTATTTTGATCATTGTAGCTATCACTTGTAAGCACTTTTATGTATCACACTAAGATAAAGTGCCACTCTTGCATTTCGTGGGTCATGAACATTGTTTTGAGACAATTGTACTTACACTATTTTCATAAAGCACCATGGGGGGATCGGTTTTTCGATTTTTGTGCCCTCTTCCTTTGTCAAGTGAGTGTCCCTTCCATGACATTAGCCCATGCAAAGTCAGTTTGACCATGCCTTCATGGGTGTTTGTACCTCTTCATCTTTCTCCTTGTTCTTGGTTCGTCTACAGGAGACTTTGGCCCATCTTTTCAGTTGCCTATCATCTCACCTCATCTTGATTAAGGGGGGTTATTTTATTGTTCTAATGCTTCTGTGGTTTGATGGTTCATTAGTTTGAGCTATGTATTTAGTGGTTGGTCCTATATACAAGTCGATTGTAGTGGCTGGCTACCTGTGCATTTTTGTGAGATGGATCATCTAGCATATAGACATGCTCGATTCGTGCCATCTTCTTCCTTGGATTTTCTTTAGATCAAAAATTCTCTTTCTAATGGTAGATTTTGTGGCTTCTTCATGCTTCAGTGATGCTCTTCATGATCACTCTTTGTTCCTATTTTAGGGGACATTCTCCTAATTGGAGGCTTCTTTAGTTCTTCACTAGATTCTTACCTCTTTTTGGGGGAGGGTTTTTTCCACATGATTTTCTCCCTTTCCCCATTTTTAGACGTTGCATTTCTTGCATTGTACATAGGTACCTAACATGACCTCATTTTTGGGACCCATTCTAGATTTCATCTTAGTTTTCTGAGCTTAAGGCATTCCCCCAAGTTGCACTTAGGGGGGGTGTTAGAGTAAATAATTATTTATTTATTATTTATTCTATTTACTTAAGCTTACTTAGGTAAATTTATTTCATTTATTTATTTGTAGTCTAGGAGTTAGTTATAAGTTGTTGACAATACAGGAGTTTGTTCTCTCCTAAGTCATACTTATCCTCTCACTTTGTTTGAGGACTTTCCACCTCATGTGGATGTATGCTTAGTTGTCACACTTATCTCCTAGCATCTTCTAACTTGTTCTAAAAGGTTCCTTGAGCTCTTTATATTTGAGCTCCCTCATTGTATTTCATAAAACATTTTTTATATCTTGTTCTCTCTCATGTCCATTTAGGGTTTTTCCCTAGCTCCATGCTCTTTCTTCCTTAGCTTCCCTTTGACAGGTTATTTGCATGCAGGTGATCTTGGGCATCTTTGGAGTTGGATTTCATCAACTCCAACACCAAGTACACTAGAATAAGGTACTCTACTCATATCCTCTTCCTCACTAGGATATTTTGGACAATCATCTATAGATAACATTTTTCTCATAGAAATAGGAACACACAATCGTCTACAATCTATCATGCTAAAACTTTCCAACACAGACTTCACATACTTACTCTGACTCAACCAAAGTTTTTTGTTAGACCTATCTTTACTAATTTCCATACCCAAGATGTACCTTGCTGCCCCAAGATCTTTCATCTCATATTATGCTAACAACTAGGATTTAAAACTAGAAATCATACCCTTACCCTTCCCAAATAGCAACATATCATCAACATATAATGCAACAATAAGAAGGCGATAATTTTTGTACTTGTGAAATGTGGGCCTCTGAACCTCATAGACACTTTGACATAGTCATTACTTGCGAAATCATCCTAAAATAAACATTGAGTTGTTTATCCAAGAGGTCTGACAAAGCGACCTATCGCATTCTATCTAGAAGGATTTTACCTAATTAATGTCCTCATATTTGAGGTATAGACAACCAAACCTTCTAAGAATGAAGGATATAAATGCAATTAATCTAAATGAATGTGCAAAGTATTCTATATGAGAGATTCAATTTATTCTATTAAACAATAAAAGAAATTAGACTAGATGTATGCATTATTAAGCTAGATGAGAATCTAAAATGATAGCAATATGGAAATTAGAAAATAAGGTGAGTACTCAATTCAATAGCATGAAATTTCAACCTTTGTAATGTGGAATTAGGAGTTCCTTAAATAGAATTCTTGGAATCCATCAACGGGTGAGATCAACTCAGATTAACGGTCAGTATTGAAGCAAAGATTCAGCTAAGATGGAAACTTCCTTGTGCAGGTGAAGTAGATTGTTTATGTTTTGAGTGTGATGAGTAGTTAATTGAACTTGTAAAAGTGTGATAGCAAGTTAACTAGATTGTTTCCAATTCGAGAGAGAGTTCACTCAGAGTTTCCATTTAGAATTGAAGAGATAATTTTGAAGAGATTATTTAATTTAATAAGTGAGATGTGAGCTCATAAATGCCTTTTCCATTTAATTAAATAATTTCATTTAATTAATTAGGGATGAATTCCTATTTAATTAAATGACTTTGTTTAATTAATCAAAATAAGCATATTTATTAAATTAAATAAATTTAATTTCATAGTACATTAGCCTTAAGGTATAATTTAATTTAATTAAAGTATAAATAGTTAATAATTAAATTAAATATTAATCAATAGGTTTCAATGTGAATAATATGAGTGCATACTATAGGGATTAGATTATGAGTATGATGAATGCAGATTAGGGTTTTTTGCATTTAACAATTAAGTCGAGTAGCGAGTAGCAGAATGAGAATTTGCCTAGTGAAATAGGACTTTAGAATTGATTAGAAATATACTAGAATTGGTATAATGGCAATGAGCCAATTTTGGGGTATTACATTTTTCCCCTCTTTGAATGAATGTGCGAGCAGCACGTTCAATTCAAAGAAAATCAGAAAGAATGATTCGAGGATCAAGAAATGAGATTGGTTCTAAAATTGATGATATGAAGACCAATTGATAAGCTTTTAAGGACTATCTATAGAAAAAATCTTAATCCTAAGGAATCTAAGTAGAATACTTAGATACCCCAAAATTGATAAGCATTTTAAAGATTTCCTTCATAACAAAGTTTAACCTTTAAGGATCCAAATAGAACACCTAGATACCTAAGATTGAAAGCATTTAAAAGATTATCTCTAGAATGGAGCTTAATCTTTAAGGATCCAGATAGAACACCTAGATACCTGAGATTGAAAGCATTTAAAATATTATCTCCAAAATGGAGCTTAACCTTTAAGGATCTAGATAGAACACCTTGATACCTAAGATTGAAAGCATTTAAAAGATTATCTCCAGAACGGAGCTTAACCTTTTAGGATCTAGATAGAACACCTAGATACCTGAGATTGAAAGCATTTAAAAGATTATCTCTAGAACGAAGCTTAACCTTTAAGGATCCAGATAGAACACCTAGATACCTGAGATTGAAAGCATTTAAAAGATTATCTCCAGAACGGAGCTTAACCTTTAAGGATCCAGATAGAACACCTAGATACCTGAGATTGAAAGCATTTAAAAGATTATCTCCAGAACGGAGCTTAACCTTTAAGGATCTAGATAGAACACCTAGATACCTGAGATTGATAAGCATTTAAAAAATTATCTCCAAAACAAAGCTTAACCTTTAAGGATCCAGATAGAACACCTAGATACCTGAGATTAATAAAAGATAACAAGATCCAATCATGACTTGTAGAATCATCCCCAAAACAAGGCTTGATCCTTAGGAGTTGGTGTTTAGACTATCCCAATACCTGTAATCAAATGATGAAAAGATGAAAAAGATGCCAGAAAGAGGGAACAAGATGCCCCTAGTGGTGAGATGCCTAGAATGATGAGGACATAAGATGGGAACGAGATGCCTCGAGCAAAAAGTATTCAATGATGTAATCATCCTGCCCCCTCGAGAGCAAAATCGAAAGATGACACACCAAAAATGTGACATAAAGTAGTAAAAGAAATCTAAGATTCAACAGAATGTAGAAGAAATCAAAAGAAGATTCAGAGTTAATTCAGCATGGTTTTGAGGTCTAGAAGACCAAGTTTGACCAAAAGTTGACCAAATTTGACCATAGTTGACTTGAGTTGACTTCTTCAAAAATAAATTTTGAAAACATGAAGGATTTTGAGTTGAAAAGATTCCAAGAATCGCAAAGTATCAAAAAGATTTGGGCTGCACAAGCATTCAATTGCGTTGGTCCCTAAAATTTTAAAATGCATTTTTGAGGCACTTAGGTGTGTTAGATTTCAAATTCGATCCTAAAAATGGATTCAAAATGGTTAAATTAACAAGGGGGGGATTTTTGCGCAAATCAAAGCACTTTGAGAAATGAGGTCAACAGCTATATAAGGGCCCAAGGGGTCATTTTCAATTTTGTCTTCTAGTGAATTGAGCTCTGAGAGAGAGACATGGCAGTGAACATGAGATATCATCATTTTGAGCACTCTAGATGACACAACTAGCTAGTAGACTACGAACCATCGATGAGTCATTGATTTCCCACCTTTGTATTTTTACTTTTACGCTTTACAAGGTCATTTATTGTGTGTTTTAGCATGTTTTAGGGTTGTCCAAATGGTCTTTGCATGAGACTGTCTTTTCTCATGCAAAGATAATCTCTTCTCGTGTGAAGAAACAGGGTGTGTTATTTCTTCATGCACATCGGTGAGGTCTCTTGTGCTGGACACACCCACCTCTCATGTGAAGAAAAATATTCTTCGCATGCAGGAACTTTGTTTCTCGCACGAGAAGGAGATTCTTTGCGCAAAAAAGGGAATCTTTGCATGAGATCTGAAGAACTTCGCACGAGATTTTGAAATCTTCACGCGACAACCTGTGATAGAAGAGGTTAAAATTTGCAATTTTGTGCATAAATTTTGCATTTTTATTAGCTTTGTTCCACCATTTCATTTTGGTACTGATCATTTTCTTGTCATTGTTTGTTTGTGTGTGTGTAGGAGGTCTTTGATGATATTTCATTCAGATCGCATTATCCACCCTATGGAGAGTTATTATAGAGTCTCGGTGATGTTGATCAGGCATATATTGCTCAATTGGGGTTATCCTCACTATGTCAAATTTTGGCTGTGATGGTGAATCACAACTTACTCACAGCTTTGGTGGAGTGTTTCCATTTGGAGATGAACACCTTTCATTTTCAAGTGGGGGAGATGACAATCACCTCGGAGGACATCTAGAGGATCTTGTGGATTCCTTTCCATGGAGCTCGAGTGGTGTATGATAAAATGCCTCGAGCAGGTACAGAGGCACTATCTATTGTATTTGGTAAAGAGTTGGAGTGAGGTAGAGCCATCAGCTGGGATGAGTTCATACATACATACGGACTGAGACACAGGCTGGCATCTATGCTAGCTATATTCTTGAGTTGTTTCTTGTGTCCTGACAAAGGACAGCATGGTTTGGAGTGTGAGTAGAGAGTGATGTTGTGCCGGATGGTAGAGGCACCTGAGATTTTTGGATGGGGTCAGTGCATGCTGGCCCACCTATACCATGAGATGCACGAGATAGTCTTCCATAAGAAGAAGACTATGGTGGCTAGAGTTTATGTGTTATAGATATGGGCATGGGAGCATCTTCCTATATGTAGGCCCATTCATGAGGATGCTAGAGAGCCGATGGAGCCTTACATCTACTGATATCAAGGGCACATTACCTAGGTCTTCCTGGGTAAGATAGAGCATTGAAGGACACATCTCGATGACTTGGTCTCTATTGTGTGGTGGCCCTGGCAAGAGATGGAGGAGTGGCATGACACTCAAAGAGAG
The DNA here is from genome assembly GCA_028749045.1 of Cupressus sempervirens. NCBI lineage: Eukaryota > Viridiplantae > Streptophyta > Pinopsida > Cupressales > Cupressaceae > Cupressus > Cupressus sempervirens. The sequence continues at coordinate 486,410,997 of CM053785.1, forward strand.
CTACCATGGATGTTTAGCTCGCGGCCACTATTGGGCAAGATGATGCAGATCATAGAGTAGTTTGTGATTTCACAGGTGTGGCAGCAGTATGGCCAACCATAAGATATTTCTCAGGAGTATTGTGCATACGCCAGACTAGAGAGGGATGTAGGGCAGGGGTGGCCTCCATGTATGGATCCAGGCTGATCTATGATAGACATGATAGCCTAGTTGTAGTTTAGTGGGACTACCTACCAGAGGTGGCGGATGCAGGGATGACACCTATATATCAAGCTTATTTGATCAGCCATCCATTCCCAAGATTTACTGATCCACTGGGGATGGCAAGTCAGGTAGAGAGATAGGTGTCACAGCAGCAGGCATAGCCACAGCCATAAGTATGGCACTGGGTATAGCAGTTACGGATTCCCCCATGGTAGATGGGATCAAACCCAAGTGTCGAGGGTAGTGGGATAGGACATGGTCAGTAGCAGAGGCAGAGGACAAAGGAGCAGGCTCCATAGCAGCAGGTGCCACCATAGCAGTAGGCACCACCATAGTAGTAGGCACCTGAGATGCTTGATGAGGATATGCCAGATCAACTAGCAGCTAGGGTGCAAGACATAGTACGATGCTACCAAGAGTAGATTCATCAAACCTCTCGGCAGTTGGGGGATCTATAAATACAGATAGCTGTCTGAGACTCATAGCTGGTAGAGCGATAGTGAGAGATTGATCACTGGAGAGAGCACGCCGAGACTACTAAGTAGAGATTGGAGATTTTGCAGGAGGAGATCCTCTTTCAGTCAGCTCAAAAAGCTTACTACTTTGTTGCATATTCGATAGTGGTGCCTGATGAGGCTCTGCAGGTGCAACAATTTTTACAGTATACTTGAGAGTTAGGAGGTGCATGACCTCCTGCTAGACCTGACATGCCACCACCTCCTCCTCCTCCTATGGCTCCTACTCCTACTCCTCCTGGAGATGAGAGTTGGGGGAAAAGTTAGATGTTGTGCATCTGGTTGTTGATTTTGATCTCTGGCTATATATTGATTGGTGAGCCAGCACCATTTTGTATCATTTTGATCGATAGCACTCGAGTGGTGCCCATTTTTTATCTAACCCATTATTTTGAGATATACATATAGATGAGATTTTGAGTTGAGTATCAACGTACATGTTATTATCTGTTCTGCTTTACTTTGATGTACATGAGATGTGAGTATGATGATTATGAGATGTATGTTGTACTTTGATATGAATGCATATGTATTCTGATGTGATGTGATGTGATTATGAGCATGTAGAGTAGATATTATGAGTATGTGGATGCAATGCATATAGAAATGGACTGACATCTCATGTAGTGTTGCATGTTTGTTTCTTGATAGTGACAGGTATTTCATCGAGGAGCGTGAAAAGATGAACCGAATGCTTGTGCAGTTGTGAAGAACCTGACATGTTTAAGATGCCTCCAATCCTTCCTCACATAGGAGATAAATAGAATCACAACCGAATTGTGTGCTTATGCAAGTGAAGTATGTAATGTAAGACTTATGTTAAATGCAACCCTAGGTCTCGTTACCAAGCCTCGACAATTTATCATCACTAGATATAAAAAAAAGCTCGTATGTTATACAATTCCCACTAACATTGCAATCATGGGAATATGAATACAACATATGTTATAGGTTTTTCGAGATTAAATGTAAGCATTCGAGGCACAAGAAGCCAGAATGACTAGAACATTTGTCCCTTTAATATAGCAAGTTAAGATAAGCATCAAAGCATAAATGCTAGGATGACTAGAATGTTGCTTGTATGACAAACACATCAAACAAATGGGAGATCCATCTTATGCTAAGTATTCAATATTTATTTTGCCCACCACAACCCTTGCTTTCGTAACTTGAGACAGAAGTGTGTTAGGTATACTCGCAGTGACCCGTACGTTCACTTAGCAGGATGAGTATTGGTATTTACTATAGCATGAAGAGTTCACTCCAACAAACAAGGAGAATAACCAATGTTATTGGCGTATTCGTATAAAAGGAGTTGAGGTACACATGGCCATCCAATATGAGATGGAGGCTCTTATAATGGACACCCATTTTATAAGAATAGATCAACTTATTGGAACTAAACCATAGACAGAAAGAAAAAAAGATCATGCCCCTAGTCATTACTTCTCTAGTCGAAGATGACATCATCAAGTTGCTCGAGGAGGTATGATAAAGCAAAACAAAGCAAACAAAGAAAATTCTCAGCATATCGAAACAAGTATATCATTTTTAAGTTCAATTTTTTTGGGATTGATGTCAAGTCTCAGTATCCAGAACATGTTTGAAAGAAATCTCTTTAGTAGGGTGACAACAGTAGGTAGACGCAGTCAGAATGACTAGTGATTGAGGTCAAAGAGGAAACTTCACAATGAAGAACCTAAGAAGGACTGAGCGATAGTAGACAGACATAGCTAGGAGGACTGGTGACTGAAACAAGAGAGATCTTCCATAAAGGAATCTGGAGACGTGACCCAAGCAATAGTAGGTAGACACAGCTGAAACAACTGGTGACTGTTGTGAAAGAGATTCTATGAGGAGAATCTTGAAAATGAGGTATAGTGGCGACAGTAGACAGACGCAGTGAGGACCACTGGTGACTATCATGAAAGAGATTCTATGAGGAGAATCTCAAAAATAGTGACACTAGCGATAGTAGGCAGATGCAATGAGGACCACTGGTGACTGTTGTGAAGGAGATTCTATGAGGAGAATCTCAAAAATAGTGACACTAGCGACAGTAGGTAGACAAAATGAGGACCATCGGTGACTATCGTGAAGGAGATTCTATGAGGAGAGTCTCAAAAATAGTGACACTAGTGATAGTAGGCAGATGTAGTGAGGACCACTGGTGACTATTGCCAAGGAGATTCTATGAGGAGAATCTCAAAACTAGTGACACTAGTAATAGTAGGCAGATGCAGTGAGGACCATTCGTGACTGTCGTGAAGGAGATTCTATGAGGAGAATCTCAAAAGTAGTGACACTGAAGGGGAATTCCCTCAAGCTATAACAAGGCTCAATCCATGGATACATGAGTGAAAAGTAGGAAAAGTAGTGAAGCAACTGTATAGAGAGCTAGAAGATGTGCTGCCAGATGGAGCATTGGGAACAAGAGGCACCTGTTTACTAGGTTTTCACCTTCTTGGCATGAATTTTCCTTTATTTATTTATTTTTGCATTTTTCACTTTTTTTGGTGTTACCAAGGTGCCTATTGCTAGGTTTTCACCAGGGTAACAATTTTTTTTCAAGACTTTTTTTGGTTTTTAGGATTTTTTCAAGATATATAGGTATGTACAAAGAGCTTACTAATATCAGATCAACTATAAAACCACTTCAGGTGGAGAGTGTTGATAGGTTCTTTAAGCACTTCTCCTTCAATTTTGGAAATTTGATAGGTGCCAGATCCATGTACTACAATAATGATGTAGGGACCAAGCTAGTTTGGTTCAAACTTTCCTTTTTGGACTCATTGTTGTTGATTCTTAGGGTTCTCTATCAGGACGAGATCACCCAGTTGGAAGTCACATGGCTTGACCCTTCGATTGTAGCTTCTTGTCATTCATTGTTGATAGGCTCGTAGATGATCACATGCCACTTGTTATTGTTTATCCAGTAACATAAGCTCTTGAAGCTAAGCTATCCTATAGTCATCATCAATGATAAGGCCCTTCATAGAGATTCTCAAGGTAAGAATCTTGACCTCTATTGGAAGCACAGCATCTGCCCCATATACCAAAGTGATGGAGACACAACCCAAGCACAGAATGGACACAATAGGAAAGAGAAAATTTTATTAACTATAAAAATATGCTAGTAAACTTAGTGCAGAGAAACAAACTCCAAAACATGACCTATGGGCTTACAATAGCATAATCTAAAGATAAATTATTCTCCCAGTACCTCCTCTCAAACTCCACTCCGAACTGCCTTTTACAATGCCAGAAATGTTCTTAAATAGACCTTGAAGGGTTAAGGATTAGGAATACATTCTAGAAAGTGCTAGTTGGCATCCACTGACCAAATAGAAGGATCCAAAAGTCACATTAGAAGTCAGCACAAAATTAGAAGAATCTAGAAACAGTAATCGAACTTTTGAACCGTAGCTCCGATTGACAAACTGTTTACATTTTCAGAAAGCTCTTGAAGCGCTCTATAGCCCTATGGACCAGCTTCACTCATCTCCCATTTTTTTCCCTATTTGAGGTCATTTAATGCCCCTAACCTGACTTTAAAACATTCTTAGGAGGTCTCCAAAAATTGAAAAACTGCAATAACTTTCAAACCGTGGGGCCTTTTAACCTGATTTTCTTTTTTGGAATGCTCTAAATTACAATTACATTCATCTGACTAATTTACACCCTCTAATTCACCAAAATTATGGCTCAATTACATATTCCTACTTTTTTGGCATTTACATGTATCCCAAGGTGCTCAAATACTCTATCCTAGAACACTGATAGTGGAACTGTGAGAGTTGGAACCATTATTTGACCCAAATAGGTATCCAAAAATGAAAACACATGAAACAAAAACTAAGTCTAAGTACATTTTTTTTGGGTGACACAGGATTTCCCTTATACCTCTAGATGCTCCTACATCAGACACCCAGAGTAGATTGAAAAGTGACCCTATCACTTTAGGAATGGTAGAGGAAATCCCAAATGGGAAACCTCAGCTGCTAATATCCAAGTTGGGTCCTCTATTGGCCATCCTTTCCACTTGACCAAATACTCTTCATACTACCTATTTTTGGTACTCCTACCCACACGAATATCCAAAATCTCCTCTATCTCCTCCTTCATAGAAGTAGGAATTGGACATGGCTCTAACATCAGCTCCTCATCTACACCATCATCATGATACTCTGTTAAGTCTACAATGTTGAAAATAAGAAAAATGTGAATTCCATCTAGCAACTCTACTTCATATGCATTTTTTGAGTCATGTTTTTTCAAAATTTTGCAGGGGCCAAATTTCTTCATTTTTAGCTTGTTGTAAGTACCGGCTGGAAATCTTTCTTTTCTTAAGTGTACCATGACTAGATCCCCTACTTGGAACTCCTTATATCTTCTCCTTTGATCATCCCTAGCTTTATACTATTGGTTCATCTTGGTAATGTGTGCCTAGACCTCCTCATGTAGATGCTTGATATGTTTAGCAAATTCTTCAGCTTCAGCACTTGTCCTCTCCCTTTGCTCTATCTTCCTCAATTCGGGTGCAGTCCTTGGGCTACTTCCATATACAATTTGGAATGGTTATTTTCCAGTACTCCTATTTACAAAGTTATTGTAAGAAAACTCTGCTTGTGGTAGAATCAAATCCCACCCCTTGGGCTTATCCCCAACTAAACATCTCAATAAATTGACCAGACTTCTATTTACCACTTCAGTCTGTCCATCAGTCTGTGGGTGATGTGTAGAATTGAACTTCAAGTCTATTCTCAATTTCTTCCACAATGTCCTCCAGAAATACCCCACAAATTTAGTATCTCTGTCAGAAACTATACTCCATGGGAGACCATGTAGTCTCACCACCTCTTTGAAAAACAAGTCTGTAATATGGACAGCATCATGAGTTTTGTGGCATGGAATGAAATGTGCCATTTTGGAGAACCTATCAACCACCACAAATACCGAGTCATTACCCCTTGTGTCCTCGGCAATCCAAGAAAAAAATCCATACTTATGTCCTCCCATGGCTTTGATGGAATGGGAAATGGCTGATATAGTCCAATATTGTGACTAAATCCCTTGGCCACTTGACAAACCTGGCAATTCTATACAAACTTCTTCACATCTTGTGACATTTGAGGTCAAAAATAATGTTCTTTAAGAATGGCAATGGTCTTATCTTGAACAAAATGTCCTGCCATCCCTCCACTGTGCTTCTCCTTAATCAGATTTTCTCTCATGAAACTCTTTGGAATGCATAATTGGCTGCCCTTGAATAACATACCATCCTGAATCAGATAGTCTAACCACTTAGTTCTGTCTACAGCAATAGGTTCTTTACAAGCTTTCCATGCTTCAGAAAAATTAGGATCCTTAGGGTGTAGATTCTTGAGTTCATCAAACCCAACTACTTCAACCTTCATTACTGTAAGCAACAACTCTCTCCTACTTAGTGCATCTGCAACCCTGTTAAATTTTCCACTTTTATGCTTCAACATAAATGTACAGCTTTGCAAGAACTCTACCCACTTCATATGCCTCTGATTCAATTTAACTTGGCTATTTAGGTACTGTAATGCCTAGTGATCAGTATACAAAACAAATTCCTTTGGCAATAAATAATGCCTCCATTTCTTTAAGGCTTGAACTATTGCATAGAACTCTTGATCATAAGCAGAATACTTCTTTTTTGCATCATTCAATTTTTCACTAAAATATGCAATAGGCTTACCTTCTTGGCTCAATACAGCTCCTATAGCACTACCACTAGCATCACAATCCACTTGGAACACCTTTCTAAAATCTAGAAGTGCCAACATAGGTTGTTCTGTCACCTTCTTCTTCAACAATTCAAAACTTCTCGCAACTGCCACAGTCCATTTGAACTCTTTTCTATCCCCTCTTATTGTGTCATTCAAGGGTGCACATATGCCATTGAAATTCTTAATGAACTTCCTATAAAAACTAACCAAACCATGAAATGATCTTACCTCAGTAGCAGACCTTGGAGTAGGCCATTCCAAGATGGCTTTTACCTTCTCTAGATCCATTTTGAGACCTTTAGGTGATATAACAAACCCCAAGTAGACTAACTCCCTTTTTGCAAAGATGCACTTCTTTAGATTAATTAACAACTTCTCTTCCCTTAACCTTTCAAGGACACTACAAATGTGCAATAAATGTTCTTCCAAAGTCTTGCTAAAAATTAGAATATCATCCAAATAGACAATAAAAAATTTTCCCAAGAACTTCTTAAGTACCTCATTCATAACCTACATGAAGGTGCTTGGGGCGTTCGTCAATCCAAAAGGCATGACTAACCACTCATAAAGACCCTCCTTGTTCTTGAAGGCTATTTTCCACTCATCTCCTTCTCGTATCCATATCTAATGATAGCCACTCTTGAGATCTATCTTTTTGAAGTATTGAGCTCCACTCAAGTAGTCCATAAGATCATCCATTCTTGGCAAAGGAAATCGACACTTGATGGTTATCCTATTTATAGCTTGAAAGTCTCTACACATCCTCCATCTCCATCCTTCTTTGGTGTCAGTACTGTAGGTACTACAAATGGACTCAGGCTCTCCCAAATCAAGCCCTTCCTCAATAGCTCTTGAACCTATCTATTTAGCTCCTTAGTTTCAATAGGAGTCATCCTGTGAGAAGCCTTGTTAGGCAAACTAGCTCCTGGGATTAAATCTATCTAATGACTGATTTGCCTTACTGATGGCAATCCTTCTGGAACATTATCAAACATGATATCTTCAAACTCACCTAGTAAATTTGAAACTTCAAGTGGTATTTTACTACTACCTTCTTTATCTTTCCTAGGGATCAAAGTATAGCACATATGCTGATGTTTCATGCCATCTAAAAAATTCCTTCCATCAACAAGACAAATCCTAGCACTATTACATACCTTTTCACCTTTTTTCATGGGCTTCAATTTGTGGCAAACTCCATCCTTTGTTAGGGAGTATGTGTTTGCATGACCATCATGTACTACATGCCTATCAAACTACCATAGTCTACCCAACAATAGATGGCAAACATCCATTGGAATAACATCACAGAGAACTTCATCATGGTAACTCCCAATTTTGAGCTTCACTAAAAAAATTTCACTTACTAGGACCTTATGATCATCTTTCACCCAAGCAATTTGATAGGGCTGGGGGTGTTTCTCCCTCTTGAGCTTTAGCTTAGAGACCATCTCCTCTGATACCAAGTTATCAATGCTACCACCATCAATGATCACATCACAACATTTATCCTCACACTTGCACCTGGTACAGAATAAACTCCTCCTTTGTCCTTGTTCAATCTCACCACTTACTAGGACCCTTTCATTTACTAAAGTCTCTCCTCTTTCTCCATCCTCTAAATGTGATGATTGTGCATCCTCATCCACATGAGCAACCCTAGCTTGACCCTTAGCTCTTCTATCTTTCCTTCCTTGTCATTGAGGGCATTCAAAGGCATGATGACCTTCTTCATTGCAATGGAAATAGGTACCATGAAAACCTCCTCTTCCTTGTCCATGTCCTCTACCTCTTCCTCTTTGATTTCCAAAGTCTTGATCATGAGAACAGTTAAAACCCTCATTCCTCTGGTTCCTGCTAGTACCCACATCTTCATTTTTCTTTTGGGTTTCATTTTGGCCTCCAGATGACCTATCACTACCCCTTCCTCCTTGACCTCACCCTCTTTGTCTCCCTTCAAACCTTTTATTTAGCTTCTCTTCAACTCGTAGAGAAAATTGGTATGCCTCTTCAACATTGGTCATTCTTACCAGACTTAATTCCTCCTAGATGCTTGGTCGCAACCCACTGATATAACAAGAAACCTTCTCCTTATTTGCTTCTACATGCTGTACTCTAATCAAAAGTCAGTAAAACTCCTCTATATATTCTTGGACTGATTTTCTTGCTTGCTTTAACCCATGCATCTTCTTAAACAAATCAAGCTCATAATCAATAGGAATGAACTGGTTCTTTAGTTTGTCCACCATGCAATCCCACCTTGTGATCTTATCCTTTCCTCTTCTATTTCTTTCCAATTGAACCTCTTGCCACCAGATTTTGGCATGTCCTTTCAATTTGGCCTTTGCAAACTTAACCCTATTTGGGTCCCTGATATCCTCATACTCAAAGTATTCTTCCAATTCATTAATCCAGTCGATCAACTCATCTGGTTTCAGATTTCTTGAAAATACACCCACATCAATTGTAGGTCTTTTCTCAAACTTAGTAATGGCCCTAAAAATCCTTTCCTCTGCCTGATTTAGAACTTCCCCATCAAATTCCCCTTCTGGTCCAATTTCTTCTTCTTCATTGTCATCCTCACTTTCGTCACCTGCAGCAACATTTGTTCTCCTACGGAGCTCCTCTTGCAATGCTTGGACTTGCCTTTGGAGGTCTCTAACCTCCTCAAAATTAATAGCTACGGCCCTTCTACCACACTCTCTTCATGGAGACATCTTTTTAACTCGAACCCACAACCACACAGTCTTGGTACAAACTACCTCACAATTGGCACTCTGTCTACAAACTCAGGAAAACCATATCTGATACCACTGGATGGAGACACAACCCAAGCACAGAATGGACACAACAGGAAAGGGAAATTTTTATTAACTATAAAAATATGCTAGTACACTTAGTTTAGAGAAACAGACTCCAAAACATGCCCTATGGGCTTACAATAGCATAATCTAGAGATAAATTCTTCTCCCAATACCTCCTCTCAAACTCCACTCTGAACTACCTTTTACAATGCCAGAAATGTTCTTAAATAGACCCCAGAGGGTTAAGGATTAGAAATACATTCTAGAAAGTGCTAGTTGGCATCCACTGACCAAATAGAAGGCTCCAGAAGTGGCATTAGAAGTCGGCACAAAATTAGAAGAATCTAGAAATGGTAACCAAACTTTTGGGAGGCATAACTTTTGAACCATAGCTCCGATTGATGAACCATTTACATTTTTGGAAAGCTCTCAAAGTGCTCTATAGCCCTATGGACTAGCTTTTCTTGTCCCCCATTTTTAGCCCTGTTTGAGGTCATTCAATGCCCCTAACCTGACTTTGAAGCATTCTTAGGAGGTCTCCAAAAATTGAAAAACTACAATAACTTTCAAACCGTGGGGCCTTTTAACCTAATGCTTTTTCTAGAATGCTCTAAATTAAAATTACATTCATTCGGCCAATTTACACCCTCTAATTCACCAAAATTATGGCTCAATTACATATTCTCATTTTTTTTGGCATTTACACGTATCCCAAGATGCTCAAATACTCTATCCTAGAACACTGATAGTGGAACTGTGAGAGTTGGAACCTTTATTTGACCCAAATGGGTATCCAGAAATGAAAACACATGAAATAGAAACTAAGTCTAAGTACAATTTTTTTGGGTGACATAGGATTGCCCTTATACCTCTGGATGCTCTTGCATCACAAAGCAAAGGAAGTCATGCCCGTTGGAGTCCTAATGCTTGTCCTATATGCCCACAAGGTTGGATTGATCTGGAGATGACAATCTCTCCCTGATTTTCTGACTGTGCAATGAAGAATTTTGAGGATTGCCTTATTGGATGCCTCAGCCTGGCCATTACCTTGGGGGTAATAAATGGAAGACCAATCTTGTGTGATTTTGAATTTCTTAAACAGTTCCTTGAGCTCTTTATTCTTGAATTTTCCTCCATTGTCAGTAATGATTGAGGATGGTACACTATATCTGTAGATGATGTAGTTTATGATGAAAAGTGCTACAGTTTTGCCATCAGCAACTATGAGAGGTATTGCCTCTACCCACTTTGTGAAATAATTTGTAGCCATGATAATGAACTTATGTCCATTAGAGGAGGTTGGGTGGATCTGTCCCACCAAGTTGAAGGCCCATTGTTGAAATGACCATGATGTAATAGAAGGAATCAGCTCTTTGGTTGGAGCGTGAATTAGATTCTCATGTAGCTGACACTGCTTGCAAGACCTAGCATACTTGATAGCTTCTTGCTCCATTTTGGGCCAGTAGTAACCAGCATGAAGGAGTTTGTGAGATAGTGTCAGGCGATTAGAATGAGCTCCACAAATGCCATCATGAATGTCAATTAGTGTGCATTTGGACTCTTTGGGTTCTAAATACCTAAGGAGTGTTTTGTGAAGACCTCTCCTATACAGATCATCAGCAATAATGACATAATGTGAAGCATTATGGATTAGGTAACATTTCTCATTCTGGGTTAAACCTTTCAGAATGGTTTGATTACGAAGGTAGGAATAAATGTGATGGTAGCAAGATAATTCTTATCCTATAATAGAACAGATCATCTTAGAATTAGGGGTGTCATAGGCTGGGTAGTGTAACGCTTCCACCAAGAACTCATGTCAGATATCCTTTTCAGGCATTTGTAGTAGGAAGGCCAGGGTGGCCATGGCATCAGCTACTTTATTATCTGGTCATGGAACTTGCTGGAAGGTGATGTGTGCAAAATACTTCTTTAAGTCATCAACCATGCACTTGTAAGGAATTAGTTTCTCATCCTTTGTTTGGTACACATCATTAATTTGGTTGATGACAAGCTAAGAGTCACCAAAGATATCTAACTAATCCACTCTCCATTCAGCTGCAATTTTCATGCCATTGATCAAAGCCTCATATTCAATAATATTGTTTGTACAAGAAAATAGAATCTTGTATGCTTTGGGCAATGAGTATCTTTGTGGTGTAATAAAGAGTAATCCAACACCTGATCCTTGTTGTGTGAAGGACCCATCAAAGAACATAACCCATGTGTGGTGTGTGAGTGTCAGAATCAACTCATCCGAGAAAATAGTGTTCATTGGCAGAAGACTCTGTATGGGTGCATCAACCAGTTGATCTACAATTGCCTATCCCTTGATAGCCTTGCGTTCAACATACTGGATATCAAACTCACTAAGTATCACAACCCATTTAGCCAATTTTCCTATGAGAGCTGCCTTACTGAGAAAGTACTTTAGAGGGTCTATTTTAGCCACGAGCCTCATAGTGTGGGCAAGCATGTAATGTCTCAACTTATGGGAAGAAAAGACAACTGCCAAGCAAGCTTTCTCAATAATGCTATAGTTTTTCTCATAAGAGACCAATGTTCAACTCAAGTAATAAATAGTCCTTTCTTTATTGTCATTATCTTCCTAAGCCAACAGGATTCTCAAAGATGTTTCAGTGGCTGAAATGTATAAAAGCAAAGGCTTCCCATGAATGGGAGGCATCAGGATTGGCGAATTGACAAGATATTGTTTGATCTGTGTTAAGCTTTGCTCACAATCCTAGCTCCAATTGAATTTCACACCCTTATGTAAGGTCTTTGTGAACGGTTGTAGTCTATCTGCCAGTTGTGAAATAAACCTGTGAATAGATTGAAGCCTTCCCTATAGTCCTCTCATCTGACTGATGTTCTGAGGTAGTGGCATGTCCATTATTGCTTGTACTTTCTCCAGATCTACCTCAATTCATTTTGCAAAAATAATGTATCCCAGCAACTTCCCTGATGTTACGCTAAATGTGCATTTCTTAAGATTGAGCCGAAGACTAAATTGTTCCATATGATATAGGATGGGCCCCGAATCTTGCAAATGAGTATTGTGTTTAGCACTTTTGACCAAGGTATCATCAACGTAGTCCTCCATGGTTCTATGCATCATGTCATAGAAAATTGTAGTAACAGCCCGGTGATACATAGCACCAGCGTTCTTCAAACCAAATTGCATCACATTCCAACAAAAGGTTCCCCATGCACATGTGAAAGTCATATTCTCCTAGCCTTCTGGCACAATTTTAATCTGATTATATCCAAAAAAACCATCCATAAGTGAGTACATCTCATAGCTAGCTTCCATGTCCATGATCATATCAATATTAGGGAGCAGAAAGTCATCTTTAGGACATGCCAAGTTAAGATCATGAAAGTCTGTACAAACCCTGATAGATTTATCGTGCTTGGAAACTAGAACAATATTTGATATCCATTTAGCATAATCAATGGCACGGATGAAACTAGCTGTTAGAAGTTTCTCTATTTCTACTTTGACAAGCAATGCAACATGAGGATGAATTTTCTGAAGCTTCTGTTTAACTGGTTTGATGCCTGGTGTTATGGACAAGTGATGCGTGATAAGATCAGGATCTAGTCCTGGCATGTCAGAGTATGTCCAAGAAAATTTTATTTTCTTTTCTTTGAAAAAGGTAATGAATTCTTCCTTCTCTTCAGGTGATAGGCATTTTGCCAAATGTATCATATGAGGATGTTCTTCTGTGTCCAGGTTAATTGGTTGTGTTGACTCTATCAATACTGATGATCTCTCTTGAAAGTGACTGGGAAGTACATCAAATATCTCATCTGCGGGCACCTCAAAGAGGTTTTCACCCTTGGATATGTCTTTTGTTTTTACTTTTTTGGGTTTCGATACTGCCACAATGTAGTTTTCACCATCAGACCTTTTACATTTTTTCTTTTTAATTGTATGACTGAGATATTTGATGTCAACCTCAGTCATGTTGACACTTTTCTCATTGGTGGAAGGCATTACAGGTTTGAGGGTGTTTAGGTAATAGGCAAGAGCATAGTCATTCTAGAATGTGGGGACTTCACTAGATGCATTGGGGTTCCAGTCTATAAGCTCAGGATGTGTGAGTGAGAGAGTAGTGGCTGGTTCAATTGCATTCATAGTATAGTCATTAAGTGCTTGGACCAACAATTTGAGACCTACAGTGACCTCATCCACAAGTGTGTTCAAACACCTCAGAGTATGAATGTCAATAATTGATGACTCTAGGACACTAGTTGGAACTGACCCATTGACCTAACCCCAGACATTTCACCCACTTTGATTTGGTTTTCATAGACATGCACTTGGTCAATGTATTTATTAGTAGTCACTTTTGAAAGAGAGTCAAATTCATATTCCTTAGAATCAGTGCTATATGGCAAGAGATTATAGAACTCCCCAACAGTGATAGGGACATAGTCACCTTCATCCTGTAGGTTCTTACACAAATGCTCAACACGGCATAACTGACTAGATTCTCTCTTTTTTGAATGATATTTGAGTTGCTCAGTATTGTCCTTAGAAGAGTCACTAGTATCATCCATAGTGCTAACATGTGGCACAAAGTCATCTGGCTTAGCAAAGAATTTAGCGAGATGATAAGGGATAGGATGAGGATAGGAATCCTCATCATTAGATTCTTCCTCTTGAGTATCTGACTTAGCTCATGACTCATTTTTAGATGAACTCTCAGGTTTTGGTATGAATTTATTTGGTCCCAAATGAAAAGGAACCTTCTTAAATCCTAGGCCAGTTGTATCACAGTTGCTTTGAGCTCTTGCTTTGATAGGATCAATTAGGCCATTGTTATTGCACCCAGTAGGGCCAATTCCCTTGTAACCAAAATGCTTCATAAGCCTAATACCAGGCCCATATTTCTTAGGAGTGATTTTAGGAGCTTGCTCTGTTAGGTCCACTAGAGCCTCTTCTCTATAAAGCCATGCTAAAATGGCTCTATTTTCACTTTCATCTTCTAAGGGCACTGTAGCCTTGACAAAAGTGCCATTATACTTGGTCTGAGGTGTCAACATGAATGGCTTCTTTGCCTCTGTAGGTCTCCCATAATGTCGAGGAGACTCTGGGAGAGTTGTTAATGAGAGCATTGGTTCAATGTGATACTCTCTCATGCCAATTTCTTTCAGTTTGAATGATTGTTCAATTTGTTTCAGCTTATTGTCATGATAATCAGTGGATTCATGATTAGCAGGGATGAAAGTTTTAGCAACCTTGAGCATATTGCAGGTATAGCTAGTAGTGGTAGGAATAGTAACTTCGAAGCCATGAAATGGAAACTTGATGCATTAGTGGTATGTGGATGGTACAGCACACATCTCATGTATCCATGGCCATCCTAACAGAATGGTGTAAGCCAAAGAAATGTCAAGCACCTGACAGGTGACATCCCTTTCTACAGGACCGACGTGAATGGGTAAAACCACAAGACCTAGAGACTTTTATTCCACTTCATCATATGCTTTGATAGTGATCTTATGTCAAGGATCAATAGAGTCCTCAGAATAATTCAATTGTCTAAGAAGAGCAGTAGAGACAATATTTAGGCCAGTGCCGTTATCAATGATTACCCAACGAACACATGTCTGATGGATCATAACCTCGATGTGTAAAGGTTGATTGTGTGGGTGACTCAACGAGTTATCATCCTCCTTGGAGAAGGTCATAAGATAAGGTGAGGTCAGGTGACCTACCATGGATTGAAATCACTCAATATCAAGATCTTGAGGAACATTTCCCTCAACGAGGGCTTTGTCTAGAATTTTCCTGTGAGCAGGCGAGATTTTAAGTAGTTATAGATGGAAATCTGAGCATTAGTTCATTTCAATTGATTGAGAACACTATAACTAGTTGCTGTCAATTTTGTTGTGCATTTTGCACTTTTTCCAGATGGTCCAGCAAGTGCTTTATCTTTGTGTTGTTTAAGATCTAAAGTAGGAGGTGCAGGACCTTTGAGCACCAACTTGGCATGAGAATGAGTGACAGCATTAGCATAGTGTTGCAAAGGCATATTATCCATTGCATTGGAAGTAGGGCCCCTCAAGACAAATAGTGTCTTGGGTTTGTCGTTATCTTGCTTGCCCTTGATGGTAATAACATCGCAATATTCAAAATCCACAAGTTCAACGATGTGAATGACATTGTCATCATTGGAATATGTATAGTTGACCTTGTTGTAGGGTTGTGGTTTCAAAGTCTCTCCTTTTTCATAAGCTGGGAAAGGTTCTTTGAACGCCTTGTGATCCAAGTTTATGTTATGTCCATCTACCACAAGATCACCAGCATCAATCATGTCCTAGACTTTATGGCACAAGTTTATATAGTTGCTAGTTGTGTGTCCCTTTTTTTGGTGATACTCACAGAATGAGGTCTCATTCCACCATGGTGGATGTGGTTGTGGATCATAGGGACGAGGGTTATCCATTGCTAAAATAAGCTTATGTTGTAGCAATGCTTTTAAACCACATCCAAAGGTTCTCCCAAGGGTGTATACTCTCGCTTGGGGCGCGTTGTCCATGAGTTTCTTGGTTTTTTTCCAAATGTTTTGTTATCAGGGGAGGTTTCTCAGCATTTTTGGCCACTTTGAGGCCATCTGTGAGATTGAATGTTGCTTTAGCAGGTTTGGGTGTGACATTGTCAACGACTCCATCATGTATGATTTCTCAATTTGTGTTGACATGTTTGGTTTTTTCTTTGTTGGAAGTGGAACGTTGTTTTATGTCCCTCTGAAGAGTGAGTTCATCTTTCTTGACCATAAATTCCTCAATGCCGATAGCCTGTGTGATCATGTCTTCAAAGGTATGTGGACCTTGAAGTTGGACTCTATATCCGAAATCAGGTAGGAGATTATCAGTGAAAATGTCAAGCTTTTCCATTTCTAGAATTTTACAAGAATACTTAGTGTATAGTTGTCTCCACCATTGGAGGAATGTGAGAAAAGGTTCTCCAGCTTTCTATTTAAGGTTGCATAGATCTCGAATATTGAGAGGGTGTTGTATGTTATGAGAATATTGTTGAACAAATAGATTGGTAATTTTGTCAAATGTCTTGATACCAGGAGGTAAATGTGAGAACCACTCCAAAGCTTGACCACCTAGGCTTCTAGGGAATAAATGCATGAGGTATGTTTGATCGTGTATAAACTCCATAGACAAAGCACCAAATTCTCGCAAGTGATATTGGGGATCAGTAGTACCAAAGTACTTGTCATATTTGGGTAGCTCTATGCTTCATGGGAAAGGTGACATGTTTATGCTTTTGTCAAATGGAAATGGACAAAGAGCATCCAATTTGTATGTCATTATGGGTTTCTCTTTCTCATGCATCATCTAAGCGAATTGGTCTTGCATAATTTTGAGTTTTTTTTGGAGTTTAGCAGTCTCAATTTCCTCTTTAGGCATGATAATGGTTTCCATATTGAAATAAGAGGGCAATTTAGCTCCCTCTTGGGCAAGTTTGAGAAAGTACTTTTCTTTATCTTCGTTGAGTAGGATTCCCATGACCTTTTGGAAATTTTTGTCTCTTCAACATTTTGCTATGTGTTCAGGGAGTATTTCCACCTCTTCCTATTCCTCATTGGTGTCATGGTCTTTCTCTTTCTCTTTGTCATTCTTAGGTGGTTCTTGATGTTGACTATAACTACCATGTTCAGTTTCATGATTAGTCATTATAGGAATGTGTTCAGTTTCAGTGTGTTGTGTTTCAAAAGGTCCTCTGAAAAAAGAATCAGATATCATGTTTGGTGATGCAGGACCTCTACCTATCTCAATGAAATCTCAGTACAAAGTGTAGAACAAGATTTTAGTATGCAAAGGACATTAGCAATAAGAGAAACATTCACAAACTAAAACTAAATTCACATATAAGCTTAGACAAAGAAAGCAAACAAGAAATGCAAACCTCAAAACAGAAAACACTCCATGCTTCCTTGCTTTTGTAGATGTGTCCTTTGATGTGGATGTATGCTCAAGATGCCCAAAATATGCTTCAATGGAGGTGGGTAATGGAAAATTGGTAGCTTTGTGAGCTCTCAATTTGGCATTATAAGGGTTAGATTAATGGCTTTTGTTCTCAAAATAGCATGGTAACTTTAGCTCAAAGATTGTTGATTGAAATGGCTTGGGATGGGATTCAATTTATAGGCCAAGGGGTAGAGGGATGGAGGTCTTAGATGCAAGGATGGGGAGATGGTTAAGGAGGGCTATGATGCACTCAAAGGGGAGCACATGGATTGTGCTTGTTTAGCACCAATGGGAAGGTGACACTTGTCACAAGGAGGATGAGTGTGAGAGGGTAGGGTAAAGGGTTGGTTAAAGGCATGATGAGTGGAATGAGTGTGGAAGAGGGAAGAGTGTGGAAGATGGATGTAAGAGTCATGAGTGGGCTTGTAAGAGTCTTTTATGGTTTGTAAGAGCACTCATGACTTCGTGGTTGGGATTTTTGAGGGGGGACTTTGATTTGGTTTAGGAAAGTCTTAAACTTGTTTAGGGAATGTGACAACATTAAGGGCTGGATTAGGCTTGGGTTTAGGATTAGATTAGGGATGTTAGAGATGTGCAAGTGGATGGCATTAATGAGGGTGGATGAGTTAGTGGCTAAGCTTGGTTAGTATGGGTGGATGGGGTGGATTAGGCTAAATGGAGGATTTGAGATAGGTTAGGGGTTTTTGAATTTGAGGATTTTATTTATCAAATAGATTTATTTAATAAATGGGGATTTTGGAATTAGATAGAAGAATAGGATTTAATTGATAAATAATAAGTTTATTTGATTTATCAATTAGGACTATAGATGATTAATTAAATTAATCAGCTAGGGATGGAAAAAGATTAATTAAATAAGAATTTAATTAATGATGCCTTTAGAGATAACTAAATAGGATTACTAAAGTGGTGTAATCAAATTTAGGTGTCTACACAAAGGATTCCTAATTTTTTTTAAGTTTATGGAAAATGTTTTCCGAATTCGAGGTGACCTAGCAGGTGAGGGAGATTGTGAAGGTGCCTCACTAGCCGAACTAGATAGAGATTGTGTAACAAAAGGTAAGTGACCTCTGTCACGATTATGACCCCTAGCATGACCTTGCCTGAGTCTAAGAGGATAAAACATGTTGCTGCTTCTGGTTGCGATAGTCATAGATAAGGACAACAAGCTAGAACCTAAACAAGGACTACACTAAGATTGAGTCTCAAAAAGGACAAAATAATAGCAAGAATGTTTTCCACCAAGGCACAAATGGTCTAATTTAAAGGCTAGAACAACTAGAGATTATGACCAACATGACACAAAGTATGACAAGCATTAAGAGACGAAGACAAAAGATAACTTAAGAGATGAGACTAGTCAAAGTATGAGACACAAGTCTTCTGCTAAGAAAAGTGTCGCTATTTTAGGACTATTTGTAGACAGAGAGTGATAGACAGATGCAGAAAAAGGTAGTGTGCAAGCTGCAGATAGCTAAAACAGACCAAAAGTGGTAATGTTGACACAAAGTCTTGCGCGAGAAACCTTTACAGGCCATGCGAGAAAGTATTTTGGACCGCACAAGATTATACTATGGGTGTTGAGATAATGGGTGTTGCACACATTGCATAATATTGTTATATTTTATTTTATTATATAATGTTGTACCTAGATGGATGTGCAACATGTAAAGATTCCCATGGAATATTCTTGATGAGTTGTTTTGTAACATTGTGATAATATTTAATGTAATTATTTAATATTGGAGAAAAGAATTAAATGCCCAATATTAAATGTGGGGTCAGTGGGTTAGGTAGCACATGGTTTTAGCACATGGTTTATGTAATACCACTTAGTGGTTTTGTGGGACTTGCTACTATATAAGCAGCCACAAGGGTAGTTGTTGTAGTGTGAGAGAGAGTGACAAGGAGAAGACAAAAGGCAAGAGTCGAGCGGGACAAGGCTTGACAGGTTAGCCAAGGGAGCATTTGTGAAGGTTGAAAGCATGGCATGGGATGTGTGGATTCATGCTTGTTCACATAGTTTGCTCGGTTGTGGCTATGGCCATGAAGGCTTCCATGGTTGTATGGCAATGGTATTTTTTGCTGAATAATATATGGTGATGGATTCTTTTGGAGGCTGGGTTTTTCCCTCAATGAGGGTTTCCCAGGGTATATCTTGTGTCACAATGTTGTGGGTATGTTGTCTATTCTCTTGCATGTGGATTTTAATTTCGTGTTTATTTCAGATTTATTATGAGTTATGCGAAAACGGTTATATTCTTTGTTGCCAAGTTTCCTTACAAGTGGTATCAGAGCTATGGTTTTATTATTGTAACCCTAGATTGAATCCATGGGAATGCATGAGAGGATAAAAGAAAGGGCAAGATATATGAATGATTTATTGCAGATCTGAGGGTTTTGGGTTTGCTGTTATGATGGGATGTTAAAATATTTGGGCATGTGAAATTGTTGGACAAAAAAAAAAAATTCGGATGTTTCATTTAAATGAGGATTTTGGGGGGTAGCTTGCAAAAATGACCTCCTGGGTAAAAACAGACCTCACCATTGGATCTGGGTTGACATTTCCATAAAATTTGATATATAATATGCCCTAGTTTGGCCATGTTTAGAGGAAATGAAAGAGTTTTCTGGTTTCAGCCCATGATGGCCGTCAAATTTAATCCCGTCGGAATTTTCGTCACTGAAAAAAATTAAAAATGAAAAATCGTACTGAAAATGGTAAAAAGACTGTCTTAGTAAAATGGCCATAACTTTCTCTCAGAATATCAGATTTCAGAGTTCTTATAGGCGTTGGAAAGCTAATTCAGAGCACTACAAGATGGTGTAGGTTTGGTTCTATGATTTTGAGATTTTTTTAGGTTTTAAGAGCCCTAAAGTTAGATGTTATTTATTTTGAGCACGGATTAGGGCATAACTTGGGCATACAGAGTCAAATTTTGGACTTCGAGTAGTCAACGAAAAGCTCTTGGAGAGCTCTACACATTGGTTTAGATTTGGTGTAGGTTTGGCATGATTTATTTGTTGATATATTGATCTAAATAGTTTATGGTATGTATTTTGACTATGGTAACATTGTGAGTTTATGACATTAGAGATTTAAGATTTGATGTCATTGTATACTCAATTCATATTTCAAATTGGTCTCATGATGATATGGTTATCAGTGTTTGGTTTGGATATGCATGATGACTTGTTGGATCTACAAGTTGTGCAGTGTTGTAAGTGGTCTATACTTACAGGTTGCATTTATAGCTTGGTTATGGGTTGTCTTTGCCCATTGATCTTTCATTATTGATGCATATTCAGATTGGTGGCTTGGATTTGGGTTGTCTATGCCCTAAGTCACATGATCTTATGATTTTATCTTCATGTAGAAGGGATGAGATGTTGTTACCAGGTATAGTCATGGTGGAGGATTGTGATTGACTATGCTGACAGGTTGGACATATTGAGAGCCAGATGCTCGGTTCATGGATGTGATCATGGTGTCATGGATTTTGGCATGACATGATTAGTTATACAGGTACATCCTTGATGTTCATTAGCTTGGATTTTCTAATTCAGTTATGGTGGTATATCTTCTTGGTTGAGGATCATGGTTATTTGGTTTCTTTTGAGGAGCTCATGATGTGCACTTTGAGTTCTTTAATGGTTTGATGCCTTGGTTGATTCTCATGGTTAGAAGATGGTTTTCATCATTATGTCATGGATAGCTTGGATACACGGTTTAGTGGGAGCTTGTGATAGTGATGGGGTGAAAGTGCAGGATTAGTTACTGATTTGGTTTATATCTTCTTGGTTTGGAGAGGATGGATTTTATGATGCCATAGGTGACTTGGTACCACGGTTGAGTGGGAGTTTTTTTTTGGCATTGATATATTTATTGAGTGTTTGCAGATGTTGGAGGTTTGTCTTAGATCCTGTTGCTGCAGAAGCATCTTTGACATTTGCATGGTGCACTTGTTATCGTCATGGTGTTTGAAGATGGTTAGATCTTGAGGACTCATGGAGTTCTTGGTTATCTTCATGGTATGTGGAGATGGTTTTTCTTCATGGTGTGTGGAGATGGTTGCATCTTGAGGACTCACATGGTTCTTGGCAAAGGTGTGGTTTATATATTATCCTTGGTATGAGGATGGTTTCATTATTATGTCATGGTATACTCTTGATACGCGTTTAGAGTTGTGACATGTTATAGTATGTTCATATGGAGCATGTTATCTCTTTAGTTGAGATCGTAAGATCATGTTGTCATGTTTATGTTCCTAAGACCATGGTTGGAACTTTGACATTGATCTTGGTTTAGTTTCTTAGTATTGAGTACACTGATCATAAGCTAGATACTTCATGATATTGCTATGTTGCATTTGGAGTTGGCATGGATTGATTGGTTACAGGTGCTCATGGATACTTAGAGACGGTGGTGATGCTGATTTCTCTTGGATTAGAGAAGTATTTGTTGGGACGGTTGATGGTTTCAGCAGGAAGTCCGAGGGGCAGTCACCTGATATGGACTTGAGAGGAGATTGTTCTTAGATGAGTCTTGTTTGGAGACTTGGGTATCTTGATGAGCATTCTCATTCCCCACTCTTGGTCTACTCGGCGGTTTGCTACTTGAGAGGTATAGCCCATTGTTTCTCTCAATTGCATTATATTTATGCTTGTCTTTCATGGATATGGATCTTGAGCTATGGTACATGAGTTAGTTCTAGAGGGTTCATTTGAGAGATGCTTTAGCATTGGTTATCTCCATGTGCATATGTTGTTATGTTGGTTGAGTTTGGGAGATGGTTTTATATTGGGCATATTCCTTGGATTAGGAATGGTTATTCCTTGGTTTAGGAATGGGTTTATTGAGTTTGATCTTCTTGTGAGAGGCTTACATCCATGATGAGTTATATGGTATGGTTTGGGTGTTGTTGAGGCTTCTTGTTGGCGTTTTATGGAGGAGATCAAACTTGCACAGTTTACATCTAGAGGTGTGTGTAGAAGGAAATGATACAGGTTATGATTTGCATGGTTTCTCTGGTCTTGGTTATCTTCCTGGATGTTCAGTTTTTCCTACATTGGATTTGAGATTGGTTGGAGATTGTGATCACTAGTTTGTGCTCATGCATGTCATGTGAGAGATGACATGGTTATTTCTTTCTCTTTCCTCTGTTGGTTTTGGAGAATTTAGGAGACTATTGGAGACTTGTTATGAGAGTTTTTTCTTGCAGGATATTGGTTTATGTATTGTGGATGTCCTTGATACTACATGGATTCACTTCTTTGAGATGTTGTGAGTGGATTGGTTATAGATTTGGCATTATCTTTTGCAGTGGGAGCTTCTTGGTATATATGTGGCAGGTATTGCTCTTAAGGCTTGTGATTGCAGGTTATAGATTGGATATGTTGGTGATATAAGATTCACTTGTTATACCTTAGAGGTATGGATAGTTGGATGGGTTTGGCACTTGCTGTGGGTGCTATTTCAGCTATGGATATTTTTTGACAACTACGGATACATGTGATTACCTTTGGATCAGGTTATTTGTGCTTGGAATTTCAGTTGGTACAAGATTTTATGATCTTCTAATGTGACAAGTTGGGTGGTTTTCTCTTTGGATGGCTTCTATGTATGTCCAGTGGGAGTGGCATAATAGGAGGTGAGATCATTCATGTTCAAGATGCTGGATACTTTGATTTTGTTGCGGGTACCAGGATGGAGCACTTGGTGTATTTTGATCCATGATGGTGGATGTGCTGGGAGGGATTGTTCCCTTGTTCATTTATGTGGCTATGGATTGACCCTATGCAATGTATACAACAAGTGGGAGATTGTTGAGATAATGGGTGTTGCACACATTGCATAATATTGTTATATTTTATTTTATTATATAATGTTGTACCTAGATGGACGTGCAACATGTAAAGATTCCCATGGAATATTCTTGATGAGTTGTTTTGTAACATTGTGATAATATTTAATGTAATTATTTAATATTGGAGAAAAGAATTAAATGCCCAATATTAAATGTGGGGTCAGTGGGTTAGGTAGCACATGGTTTTAGCACATGGTTTATGTAATACCACTTAGTGGTTTTGTGGGACTTGCTACTATATAAGCAACCACAAGGGTAGTTGTTGTAGTGTGAGAGAGAGTGACAAGGAGAAGACAAAAGGCAAGAGTCGAGCGGGACAAGGCTTGACAGGTTAGCCAAGGGAGCATTTGTGAAGGTTGAAAGCATGGCATGGGATGTGTGGATTCATGCTTGTTCACATAGTTTGCTTGGTTGTGGCTATGGCCATGAAGGCTTCCATGGTTGTATGGCAATGGTATTTTTTGCTGAATAATATATGGTGATGGATGCTTTTGGAGGCTGGGTTTTTCCCTAAATGAGGGTTTCCCAGGGTATATCTTGTGTCACAATGTTGTGGGTATGTTGTCTATTCTCTTGCATGTGGATTTTAATTCCGTGTTTATTTCAGATTTATTATGGGTTATGCGGAAACGGTTATATTCTTTGTTGCCAAGTTTCCTTACAATGGGTCACGCAAAAGTCAGTGATAGTAGTTTAATTTTGCACGAGAAAGTTTGACAAGCCGTGCGAGAACTTGGATAGAGTTGCGCGAAATAGTGACAAAACCATATGATTTCACACGAGACCTAAAAAGATCTTGTGTGAGAAAGCAAACCAATTTTACAATAGCAACTAATTTTGACAAGATTTTTAGACTGTTTAGATAGAATAGATAGATTTACTATACAAATTCAATTGGACAAACAGTGAGGTTGACTTACCAATACGTTTAGATAATGTTTTGAGTTTGCAATTTAGGCAATGTGTTCAAAAAAGATAGTGGGAAACAAGCAATTGTTGAAAACAGTCCTGTCGAGGAAAAAGAAACTTGACAGGATAGGGGAGTCTTGACTTTTGTTTGTTGTAAAATGGTTTGGACTTTGTTGATGACTTGATAACAAACATGTTTTACCCTAGAAAGAAAAATTGGTAGAGAAGGAAAAACCTTTGTCCCACATCTTATGCGCATGCGTGTACCTCACACAACCGCATCACCCCCTAGAGGGTGCCCGTGTTTTTGGTATATTCAAAGGACTCAATAGTATATGCTAAACGAGTGCCCTTTTGGTAGGGGACGAGTGTGTATACCACCTTCAAACATCCAATTGCATGCCTATGGTGAGTTCTATAGGAGATATTCTTCCCCCTCCTTCCACAAAGATTATGCCTCCTTTCGAAGGTGAACCGGGTGGCTTCTAACTACAAGGTTTTTACTTGGCTTCCATTTGTATTAATTTCTAGTGGCTCCACAAGTGTAGTTGAGACCAGCAACCCACACCAGCATTTGAAAGTGCACACTACTTTCTTAGCAAGCCAGGGGTCGGCACTGACTAGTGCACAAATAGAGCTTCCCCTTGATATGTGATATCAAGAATCAAGGGCAAGAAATTAATTCACCTTTAGAGTCTTTCGCTCTACAAAGAATCTTGATTATAGTGAGTTGGAATCTTTGGCAAAAGGAGTGTGCTCACTTGGGTTGTTCTCGGAGGTTGGATCACTCCGGCAAGCCCTCCAAAGGATTGACACAGACTAGTGGTCTGGATTTAAGGGTTAGAGTTTCTGATTTCCCTCAAGGGGAAAGAGCATAATCCTCTACCTTATTTCCTCGCCCAAACATGCAAAACAGATTGATTACCCACTTATCTTAATCAATCTAGACTTATCCTTCCTCAAGATTCTAATTTCCTAAAAGGAAATCATCATCCCTTCATAGAAAAGGACTCGTACTAGAGAACCACTAAGTTTTTTGCCTTCATCAGAATGTCATCTTTCGGAAGCATCTAGGTTTCTGGTTCACCCTTGGTCATGACCTCCAAGTTTTGAAAAGCATAATCCCTTATTCTTCTATCTTGCACCCTAGGAAGTTCACAAGCCCCTAATTAGACTAGTTTGAAAAATAAGAAAAGCAAACACACTATTTTGTGGGCTTTAAATTTGATCTTTGACAAGCGTATCTTCGATAATCGTCCTACAAGAAAATTGTTAATCCATGTTTAAGTGGATTTTAGAAAGAATCTTCGACAAACATCTTGCAAACAATAGTTAGGCTGCAGCAAAAAACTAGAGAATAGATTAAGACAAGCACGTTAGTGAAATCAGATAATCTGAAGATCAAAAAAAGCTCAAAAATTAAAGCTGTTGTTACAAGATCTCTGATAGAGCCGTGCAAAAAAAAATTTGGCCCGCACGAAATTCTTTTATGACCCGTGTGAATAAAACAAGTGCCGAGAAAAGTTTCGCATGCTCGGGCACTTTCTCGAATGACACGCAGAGAATCTCCATACAAAGATTCAGAATCCTCATGCAAAAATGAATAGTCTCACACGAAGATTCAAAACCTGTATGGAATTGTACGAATAGAGAACATGAACATGATTCAAAAAATGCAGAGGAGGCTTGAGAAATTTATTTTCTTGGCCCCACAGTGGGAGCCAAAAATGTACTTGTGAAATGTGAGCCTCTGAACCTCACAAACACTTCAACATAGTCATTACCTACAAAATCATCCTAGAATAAACATTGAGTTGATTATCCAAGAGATCCGACAGAGTGACCTATCACCTTCTATCTAGAAGGATTTTGCCTAATTAATGTCCTCAAATTTGAGGTATAGGCAACCAGACCTTCTAAGAATGAAGGATTTAAATGCAATTAATCTAAATGAATGTGCAAAGTATTCTATATGAGAGATGCAATTTATTCTATTAAACAATAAAAGAAATTAAACTAGATGTATGCATTATTAAGCTAGAGGAGAATCTAAAATGATACCAATGTGGAAATTAGAAAATAAGGTGAGTACTCAATTTGACAACAATTCAATAGCATGAAAATTCAACCTCTGTAATGAGGAATTAGGAGTTGCTTAAATAGAATTCTCGAAATCCATCAACAAGTGAGATCAACTCAGATCGATGGTTAGGATTGAAGCAAAGATTCAGTTAAGATAGAAACTTCCTTGTGCAGGTGAAGTAGATTGTTTCTGTTTTGAGTGTGATGAGCAGTTAACTGAACTTGTCATAAGTGTGAGAGCAAGTTAACTAGATTGTTTCCAATTCAAGAGATAGTTCACTCAGAGTTTCCATTTAGAACTGAAGAGAGAATTTTGAAGAGATTATTTAATTTAATAAGTGACATGTGAGCTCGTAAATGCCTTTTCCATTTAATTAAACAATTTCATATAATTGATTAGGGATGAATTCCTATTTAATTAAATGACTTTTTTTAATTAATGAAAATAAGCATATTTATTAAATTAAATAAAGTTAATTCCTTAGTACATTAGCCTTAAGGTATAATTTAATTTAATTAAAGTATAAATACTTAATAATTAAATTAAATATTAATCAATAGGTTTCAATGTGACTAATATGAGTGTGTACTATAGGGATTAGATTATGAGTATGATGAATGCAGATTAGGGTTTTCTGCATCTGACAATTAAGTCAAGTAGTGAGTAGTAGAATGAGAATTTTCCTAGTGAAATAAGACTTTAGAATTGATCAAAAATAGACCAGAATTGGTATAATGGCAATGAGCCAATTTTGGGGTATTACAATTTTAAACTCTCAAATAAACATAATGATCTAATTTTGATCTTACAAATCCAATTGACAACACAAAGGCATCAAACTTAAGCTACCACATCCTAGGAGATTGTTTCAAACCATACAAAGACTTCTTTAATCTACAAACCAAAGATTCTTTACCTTTAACAATGTAGTGCTCAGGCTGTGACATATAAATCTCTTCCTCCAAATCACCATGAAGGAAATTTGTCTTCACATCCATCTATTCTATCTCTAAATCATATGATGTAGCAAGCGATAAAAGAAATCTAATGGATTTCAACTTTGCAATAGGAGAGAATATTTCACCATAATATACTCCTTCTACCTATGAATACCCCTTCACAACCAATCTAGCTTTGTACCTTTCAACACTGCCATCTGCACAAAATTTCTTCTTGAACACCCATTTCCTAACAACATTTTTTCATCCTTGAGGAAAAGGTACAAGGTCCCAAAAAAAATTATCCAATGAAGCCATCTCATCATCCATGGCCTCAATCAAAGAACCTACATCTTCCATATCCAAAGCCTCTTTCATAGATTTAGGCGCATTAGTGTTAGTAATCAAAGAAAAGGCACAACTAGAATCTAACATAAAATAACCAAACCTTTCCGGTTGCTTTCTTACTCTTGTGGATCTCCTTGAGAGCTGAGGTTGAGTTTTTCTTCCTCTTCTTTTTAAATATCAGAGCTACTAGAGCTCTCCTAATCATTAAACCCAACATGGTCTTTCTATTTAGTCTCTCAGGGGTAGGAGGCAATTGAACAATATCTTCCTTCTTTTATTTTTCATCTAGTTGTATCACAATAGGAGAAGATGTTAGCTCTCTAAAACTAGCATTTTTTCTATACAACACCTTACTAGTCACAGGATCCCAAAACTTGTATCCTTTCATACCAACATTGTATTTGATGAAAATACATTTTACAACTTTATTTTCCAACTTAGATCTTTTCTCCTTTGGAACATGTGCATAAGCTTCACAACCAAAAACATGAAGATGTCTAATTGAAGGTTTCTTACCAAGCCACACCTCCATGGGTGTCTTACCAACAAGAGCTGATGTAGGAGATTTGTTAACCAGATAGCAAGTAGTGGCTACACCTTCAGCCCAAAACTTTTGTTCAAGACCAACTCCACAAAGCATACTCCTAGCCTTCGCCATCAATGTCCTATTCATTCTTTCTAAAACTCCATTTTCATGTGGGGTATAAGGAGTTGACTTATGCCTCTTGATATCTTGTTCTTTATAGAATTGTTCAAACTCTGCTGAGAAAAACTCACCACTATTGTCAGTTCTCACGCACTTAATCTTCTTACTAGTTTGATTCTCTACAAGGACTTTAAATTCCTTGAACCAACTAAAGAATTTTTTCTTACCTTTCAAGAAATAAATCCATGTCCTTCTACTATAATCATCTACAAAAGATACAAAAAATACAAACTTGGAGATTAAAGGAACTTTCATAGGACCAAATACATCTGAATGAATAAGATCCAAACATCAGAAGATTTGTGAGAACTAGAGTAAAATTGAATATGATTTTTTTTACCATAGACACAATGTTTGCAGAAGAAAAACTTGAGATTACAATTATTTAACCCCTTAATGAGGTTCTTGTTTTTTAGGGTTCTGATACCCTTCTCACCAATGTGGCCAAATCTCATATGCCACAACATTGTCTTTTATGCAAGTAGCTTTCCTTCCAATGTGTTTGCACCCTTAGGTAGACATGTTGCATTGCCATCAAAACCATTAACCACACAATAACCATAGCCTTCTTTACTATTTGTTCAGATGGTGGGGATGAAGTGATAGCTACTCTCTTCTTTGAAACAAAAGAACTATTGCACTGAGAAATGCATGCATCAAGCTGAAATAGAGTACCTCTCCTAGTACCCTAGTACCCTTAGCAAGCACCATAACTCCTCTCATCATCTTACATCTATCTTTAGAAAAAACAACTTGCACACCTACATCATTCAACATACTTATAGATAATAGGTTTTGTGCCAAACCAAGGATGTGCATTACCTTGTTGATCCCCTTTACTTGTCCATCAAGGAATCTGATAGTGACTCGTCCTCATCCAACTATCTTTAGGTGAGAATCATCACCAAACTACACCTTTCCAACATCAAAAACTTCATACTTTGAGAACCAACTTCAATGAGAGATCATGTGGAAAGAAGCATTTGAGTCTATTAACCACACATCATGAGATGCATGTGTTTCCAAGGCTACAATGAAAACATCACCATCTTTTTGAGATTTTTTTGAACCTAAACCTGGCGCCTTCTTCTTTTTCTTTGGCTCTTTACAATCTTTACACAAAAGTGCCCAGTCTTATCACAGTTCCAGCATTCTTCCTTAGACTTTCTAGGAGTCTTTGATTTTCCACAGGATTTGGATCTACCCTTTTCAAACTACTTGTCATTTTTCTTCCCTCCGTTGTTGGATCTCTCGAGAATAGTAAGAACTTCCTTATCCAAATATGATGACTTTCTCCTCATCTCCTTAGATAACAATGAAGACACCACATCATCCATTCTGAAAGTGGCTAAAGTACTTCCAAGAGTAATCACAAGACGGTCCCATGCATCTGGCAAGGAATATAACAAGGTCATACATCGATCTTCCTCCTCTATCTTGACACCAGATGATGTCAACTATGCAATCAGTAAATTAAAAGCATTTAGGTGATCTATAATAGATCATTTTTCCTTTATTCTTAAAGAATACAGCTTCTTCCTCAAGAATAAATTGTTCACCAGAAGTTTGGCTTGATACATAGACCCAAGTCGTGTCCACAAATTGTTTGTAGTCTTCTCATCAAGAATATTCAGGACAATTGAATTAGCTAGACAGAGCCTAATGAGACCCTTATCTTTTTTATCCTTGAGATCTTAATCTACTTGAGATATTGTTGTGTGTCTCACATCAAGTGAAGTCACCTCCCATAGATCATTATCTTTAAGCAAGTCTTCCATCTTGAGTTTCCACAACTCAAAATTGCTACCATTAAATTTCTCCACCTCCATTTTTCTGTATGATGAATTAGCCATCTCAATCTGCAAATAAGATTCACAATGCTTTGCACAAAACTCCCACTCAACTTGAGATTAGCTCAAAAACCCCTACCCAACAACTAGAATCAAAAGTTGATCAAGCTCCAATACCACTTGTAAGGAAACTTAGGTACAGAAATAGCTTCCTACACTAATCCCTTCAGGAAAGTATTATGCAAATTCCTATTAAATCCTTACAATTTTAGATTTGATATTATGTAAACAATAATATTATAGTCAACCATGAATACAAAAATAGATAGAGAAATAATAACACATAAACACAAAGATATGTCGATGGGGAAAAACCTTTTGATAAAACAACCCCAACCCTCCAAAACCTGCACAATGTATTATCTTCAACTCAAAGGTTACAACACACTTGCAGAGCAAGTTCTTTTAGGATATACAGTAGCTATCAAGAATACACTATTCACACCTATTTTTTATCTACAGCCCTAAAAGTGCTTATATAATGCACTTTCCATTTTTAGGACATCTTCCAAAATAGCTCTTATGCATCATAGGAATCTATTATAACTATTTTGGTCATGATTTCCTTACACACAATTCAAGATGCAGACACATGCAAGTGGAGTGACACATCAACATGCCAACTAGACATGTACACTCAAACTTATTTACATTGTTCACAAAAAATACATTTACAAAACAAATAATGAGAATGGGAATTATCCAAGGTTGAGACACCTTATTCCTAAAAATATATACATACATACATACATATATACATACATACATACATACATCTGCATATGAAATTTTATCATATTGGAAATTGTATTTGATCTTTACTCAATCACCAAGAGATAATTAAGGCAAGAGGCTTTCTATAGTTGAAGCATTCATTAATGTAAACTTTTTAGCATTTTAAAAAAAATTGATAGTCATTTCAATGTTATGTATATGAAAATGGTAGATAAATCATATTAATAATATAGAACATTAACATAATTCAATTTAATTAATTTTGTAACTAAAACAAGAACTAGTCATTTTTATCATTGTTGTCAGCTATTATTGTGTTCCTAATTACAAAATGGTGATCCAAACAATCATATTGAATATTTAAAATATTTCATAATAAAGTTGTTATCAAAAAGAAAGAATCATAGTTGAAATATATTTAACAATAATACAGATACTACAATACAACTCTTATTTTATAATATTTTTGGAGGAAAAATAGACTAAGGAAGCTTTATTGAATTTTCCATCACTGAGCCTGACATTTGGATGGACGGTTACAAGCTAGGTAATTAATAGGGTGTGAAAGGAATTGAATCACCTCCACAATGGTAATTGAAGAGGCAAATGCATGAAGATTCAATAGCCTGCTCAACCTATTTTATTGTATATTTCAAGTAGAATTTTAAAGCGCAAATGTGGGCATAGTGATGAAATCACATGCCATAAATCTTGACCAGGCTTGCTATGTAATTTTTTTTTTAATTTAAATCATCCATGCATATGAAAATCCTTCTCAAAAAGTTAATGGTTGTCTTTGCAATATTTAACTTAAGTTGAAGATTTTCTTCAATTTTGTGCCAAATATGAGTATTTTAGAGTTTCATTGAAATAAACTATTTGCAAAAAGCATGTTAATTTTTAATCATGCTGCTTTGAGAGATAAAAACTTCATTTTCATAATTATGGTAAAGGATTTTTAAAACATGTTGCCATTAATTTTGGTTATGTAGTTTATTCCATTTATCTAGCTCTATCTTTTTGCCCATTTTGATTTACTTTTGATTGAAGTATGAATGTACTCTTTTTTCCCAAATACAATTTCCTAACATTGTGTAAAAATCAGCATTATTTCACTTTTTTTTTCTAGATTTGCAAATCAACATTTTTTTATCAATGCAAAAGTCATATTCTAAGATTACTTTATTCATTTATATATATGTGATATTTAAAGAATGTGAACATGAACAGATTTATGCATACTTAGTTTGGTATGAATAGTTTTGATTGAATGCAAGGATAATTTCTTGTGTGAATTCAAGAAATGAATGATTAATTTAATTTAGCACAAGTATTATGAAAGTGTGTATATGTGAATTTAAATTAGTTCACATGGTGAACTAATATACATACATGCATGCATATATGCATACTATCATCATAATCAGTTATCCTTGAATCTAGCTAAAGCTATTATATTCATATGAACAAGAGATACATGTTTAGAAGTGGAAAAAGGTACATTTACATAGGTAACTCTTCTCCCCTAGAGAAAAAAATTGTAGAGAAAGGGCATGACACAGAAAAAAAATGCAATGATCACAATGGAATGGAAAAAAATTCCTGATCTCCACTAATCTCCACCAACTTTCAGAGCTCTCTACCCTCGTTCAGAGCTCTCCACCCTCTTTTGCAAGCAGCTCTCCATAATCAATCAAAACAAATGGAGAATGATTAATGTTCTATTTTCTTCTTTTTTTGTTTATAATCCACAAGATCTCTCTGTATATGTACATACATACATACATAGACACATATATATACATTCACATATGTATATATATGTATATAAATATATATATGCATACATACATATATACACATATATATACACATACATACATACATGTATATATATGAATACATACATACATAAATATACATACATGTATATTAATGAAAACAACAATGCTAAAATGAATGTTGAAATGAAAGCTATTGATGATCAAACACCTATTCCAAAGTTACAACACAATGTGAAGTTGATATTAGATAAGGTAAAGGTAGATATTCAAAAGTTTGATAATCAAAATTTAAGGCATGAGAGCGAAGGAGGAGGAGTGGCTTTACAAAAAGAAGGAGAAGGAATAGATTTAGAAAGGGACTGCATGGAAGAAATAACAGTTAGAAACAACTCCTTACACTCAACTCTTCACTAGATTTATTCTTCAATTCCTTGTATATGCAATTTTATCACCTTGGAAAACTATATTTGATCCTGCTAGCTGGGAACAGCTGATTGTTCATTTTATTGTATCTAATCTAATGATAGTTCTATAGGAATTTGTAATCAACCTAGCTAATCAACAACTAGACCCATTTAACTAGGTTATGGCTAGTTTCTTTCTAAAAATATCTACTATGATATGTTTTTATAAAATTTCTTGTGAACTCTACCCATTTTTCCTATTCAGCATTATTTTTGTTGAGGATCTTGAGGTAAGTCACTTAGCACAAGTTGAGTGAGTTTTATTGTTTTATTATTTAGATTCTGGAATATGTATGCAATTGGATCAATTTTTATGTTGTGCTAAGATGTAATAGGCACCTTAAAAAACATCTTTGAATATTCTTGTTTAGAAGGAAATATAAAGAGATACATTTTTAGAAGGAAAATAAATGAACATTTACATAGCTCTTGAAGAAAATTGTAGAGCTAGGGCACGGCAATGAAATCATAGAGCAAGGGCATAGAGATCACAAGGGTACTCATGGGGAAAAAAATTACAGAGCAAGGGCATGGCAATGAAATACAAAGATCACAATAATGAAATCGCAGAGCAAGTGCACAAAAATGAAATGCAGAGATCATAGTAATGCAACGCACCGATCATAAGGACACAATTATGTGCAAAGATCTTCACCCTCATTTAGAGCTCTCCACCCTCTTTTGTGTACAACTCTCCACAATCAAAACAAATGGGGAATGATTTATGTCATGTTTTCTTCTTTTTTTGTTTATACTCACGTGGGTGTCACAATTATGATGTTGATGTCGATATTGCAATGACATCGAGGAAAATTAGAAAAAAAAAATGAAAATCACCTCAAATTATAGTGTCGTCACAATTCAACCCCAAATGTTGTAGTGATTGGGAAATGCAATTTTTTTTTTGCTTGTCCATGAAACCAATCTCTTTCCTAGAAAGAATGCACCTCCACTAGTGTTTTTCATGTCATCAATATTTCCTTCCCAATCTGAGTCATTGAAAACCTTGAATTCAAATCTATCATTTCTTTTGTAGTATAATCTATAATCTTCTATAACTTTTAGATATCTCATTATCCTTTTTACAACCATCATGTGATTTTCTTTGGAATTTTCTAAAAATTTAGCAAATATCCCAACTACCAATGCAATATCTGGTCTATTGTGAACAACATATTACAATTTTCCTATCATGGATCTGTATAGGCTCTGGTTCACATTAGTAGAATCATCAATCTTAGATAGCTTATGTCTTGTAGACATAGGTGTCCTCACAGGCCTTCAATCTTCCATACCAAAAGTCTTCAACATTTCCTTAATGTATTTGGTTTGTGAAATGAAAATACCAAACTTAATTTGGAATAGTTATAATCCAACAAAGAATTTGATCTCACCAAACATATACATTTCATATTCCTATTTCATTTCAAAAATAAATGATTTATATAATACTTCTCTTCCTCCAAATATGATATCATTAAAAAATATCTGAGATTACAGTACTTCATTGTTGTTATCATTTGTTCTCTCAAGATCAATTTTCACTAAATAGTTATGTAACCTCTCATACCAGCTCTTGGTGCTTACTTCAATCCATAAAGAGATTTTTTTAGTTTACATACCATGTTCCTCTTGTTTGGATTTACAAATCCTTCAGGTATATCAATGTATACTTATTCCTCTAGCATAACATTTAAAAATGCATACTTGACATCCATTTGATATACCTTGAAATTATTGTAAGCTGAGTATGCAAGTAGAGTTTTGAATCCTTCTAGTCTATCCATAGGAGAAAAAATTTCTCCATAGTTGACTCCATCTTCTTATGTATAACCCTTGCATACTAGTCTTGTTTTGTTTCTTCTTACTTCACCATTTTCATTGAGCTTGTTCCTAAAAATCCACTTTGTCCCAGTGTCATTTTTGTCTTTAGGTCTTGGAGCTAAGGTCCAAGTATTGTTCTTCTCAATCTATTCAATTTCTTTATTCATAGCTTTTATCCAATCTTCATTATCTAAAGCATCTTTTATTGATTTAGGCTAAAAGTTGCATAATAAGGATGTGTCACCTTTGAGTTTTCTCCTTGTCATAACACTTGATTCAGCATCTCTAATTATTTGATATGGTTTATGATATCCTCTCACATATTTTGCTAATATAAATAGTTTTCTTCATGGCTCTTCTTCAAGTTCATCTGGAAAAAAAAATCTCAAGCTCATTTCCTCTTCTTTGTTCTAATTTTGGTTTAGGTTCTAAATGCTCAGCATTCATTGTTTAATGGTTAACATTGTCTATCTATGACTCAGCATCTACAATTTGTTGCTTGACACCCACTCTCTACTACTCAAAAATTTGCATTTTCACTCCATCATGTCCTATTTGATGGGAACTTGCAGCTTGATTTGCTATTCATTTTGAGTGCTAGGAGAGTCATCATCCACATAAATTAATGTACTATAGTCGTCAAGTTCTTCATTACATGAAGCATCACCTTTTTCTACAAACTCATCAATTCTCACATTTGCACTTTCCACAACTTTGTTAGTGTTATAATTTAAACACTTATAAGCTTTTCCTTTTGTGGAATAACCTAGGAATATGCCTTCATCACTTTTTACATCAATTTTTCCATCCCTTCTATCTTTTAGTAAATAACATATACTCCCAAATATTTTGAAATATTTAACATTGGGATCATAACCATACCATAGTTCATAAGGTGTAGAATTTGTACTTTTCTTGACTTGAACTCTATTCAAGGTATAGACAGTAGTACTAACTGCTTCTATCCAATATTTTTGTGATACACATTTTTCCATCATCAGTGTTCTTGCACAATCTATAATTGATATGTTTCTTCTGTCAACTATCCAATTCTAAGGAGGGGTCCTTGGTGTTGACATCTGTCTTTTGATTCCTCTACCATTATATTATGTATTGAACTCATGTTAAATGAATTCACCACCTCTGTCACATCTCAAACACTTTAGACTCTTCCTTGTTTCTTTTTCAACTCTAGCTAAATACCACTTGAATAACTGAAAAGCATTAGATTTAACTTTAAGAAACATCACATTCATCATTCTAGAGTAATCATCCAAGAATAGAATGAAATATTTATCTCCACAGTAACTTTTAACACCAATGGGTCCACATTGGTTAGTATGAACCAATTCCAAAATATCATTGGTAGTATATACTTTACTCTTAAAACTAGACTTGGTCATCTTTCCTAATTGACATTGTTTACACATAGTATTGTTAGGATTCTTTAGTTTAGGAAATCCTCATACTTTCTTCATCTTATCGATATTCACCAAAATGTCAAAATTCACATGACATTAGCTTTTGTGTCATAACCTAACATCTTCTTGTTGTAAAAACATACATGTCTCTTCTGATCAATCTAGCTAGAATAAGTTACCTCTTGTCTACTCAGTAGTTCCAAATAGCTTACCATCACCATCATGTATCTTGGCCTTCCTATTGTGAAATTCAACTCCGTAACCTTATTTTTTCAGCTCTAAAACACTCAACAAATTGTAATTAAGTCCTTCAACCTAGTAAACATTTTCACATGTTATCTTATCAGTCAATTGAATAGTGCCTTTACCTTTTATAACACATGGGATATCATTACCAAATTTAACACATCCACCTTCAAATTTGTCTTTATCACCAGACATATGATTGGAACATCTACTATCAATTATCCATCACTTTTTTTCACATAAGATATTAATGTAGTTTTCTCATCTTCATCAAACTCTTCATTCATAGAAACATAAACAACTTCATCATCATTACTTGCAGATTCATTATCAATTTTTTCTTTAGCAATATAACAAGATTTCTTACCTTTTTCATCATTGTTTCTTTTGTATTCTTTGTCATCTCTTCTTCCTTTGTACTTGTTTTCCTTCTTTTCATCCTTAGCTTCTTTTTCTCGACATCTAGCAACAATATAACCAACTTTGTTGCATGAAAAACAAATGATAGGTAATTTACCTTTATATTTACCTCTTCCTCTTAAAGTTCATCAATCTCATCATCATAACTATCACTTTCACTTTTCACATGTTTTCCTTTCTTCTTACAAAGAATCAATTGTGAATTCAAAGCATATGCAATGGTAGCAGTTGTGTAGTTATCAAAATTAGACATCTCAAAAGATATAAGTCTACCAAGTACAGCTTCTAAGTTTAAATTGTTATCTAGGGTGCATCTCAGTTCTTGAATTGTAGATATTCTAATTGCATAAATAAGGAGTAGAGTCCTCAATACATTATTTATCACTATTTCATCTTCAAATATTCTATTTTCTCCTTGAATAGCATGAGAAACCTCTTTAACTCTTGTGTAGTATCATACTATGTTCTCATCTTCCATCATTCTCATATCATAAAATTTACCTCTCAAGATTTCTGCTTTGGCTCTTAGTACATTGTCATCACCTCCATATATGGTCTTCAATCTGTCCAATATCTTTTTTGTTGTATTACAATTTTTCAGGTCATCAAACTTGGAATAGCTTAGGGTTGAGGCAATTTCCAACATTTCTTGGTTGTGATCTAACTTATGTCTCAGTTCTTCAGAAGTTAGAGGAGTAGTTGTTACATCTACATATTCATTGCTCAAAAAATTGATAGCAACATCACTGATAATAGATGTTTGTAGCTTCACCAAGGTCTGCCATGCAGGAAACTTCTCCTTATTTAGCTTGGGTACATATCTCTTGTTCATCATGATCTTTATCTTTAAGTACCTTCAAACTTTTCTTTGTAAGCACTTAGCTATGATACCAATTGTTAGAAATGTTTAGATTAACTGGGGGGGGGTGAATCAATTAATTAAGGACTCTATGCACCACTTGAACAATTAAACATTAAACACATCAATGTTTTTTTTATTCTTCTTATCTTTTTGTTTCTTAGTCACTATTGTAAAATTATCATAAACTTAACTTGTACTGCCTAATGAAAACATCATCACAAGTAAAACACACATAAGACATTCATCACAATTTGACACTAGAATTTTACATGGAAACCCAATTTGGGAAAAACCACTAGCAACATGTCACTCTTGTTCACTCTTTCAAAGTGAGCTTTGTTAGGATCCAACCCTATTAAAGATTACAATACACATTGTTAAATGTGATCTGGTTAGAGGATTTAATCACCCTTTTAGGAGTGGCCTTGTATGAGGACTTTGATCATTCCATTTAGAATGTCACCTAGTTAAAGGATTTACATAGATTGTTAAGCCTTCCAATTAATATTAAGCCAACCTCTATTAAAAGGATTTCAATACAAATTATTTACAATGATAATAAAGAAAATAGTAGGTTTTGATCTATGTGATTACAACTCACTTTTGACAGTTCAGATCTCTATTTGTTTCTTATGTTGGTTCACTGATAAGCCTTTTATTGTCATCTCTAATCTTGATCTTATTGGACACCCTTCAAGAAATCCATCTACTCTTCTCATCAACACTTAAGCCTTCTACTCAATTTTACTTATCAACAATAGCATCTACAAGATTTATCTTTAGCTTTGCATCCACTCACTTGTGTATTTCTGATTAACCTTTCTCTATATGACTTCCTTCACATACAAACTCACACTTCTTGATCCTCTATATCGTCATGTGTGTGCACTCACTTTGTTTGGCTATGTACCTTCTTAAATAGGCAATCTATTTTTTACCATTTTCTACATCC
Organism: Cupressus sempervirens; assembly: GCA_028749045.1. Taxonomy (NCBI): domain Eukaryota; kingdom Viridiplantae; phylum Streptophyta; class Pinopsida; order Cupressales; family Cupressaceae; genus Cupressus; species Cupressus sempervirens. Next base: position 486,449,701 of record CM053785.1, read on the forward strand.
ACTATAGATCTTAGGGTTTATGATTAGATTCAACTCGATTCAATGTATCTATAAAACTTCTTAATCATCCTCTAGAAACTTCTCTAGAATCCTTCTGTTAGGTCTTTACCTAATCACCACCTTGAATTTAATATCCAACTCATTAATCTAATCTTCCACACATTTTACATCTCCTAAGAAATCAACTAAGTCATCTTGGTCTTATGATTCCTTTAAATTTGATCTTTTACTATTACTCGGCAAGCACTGAATTATGACACTTGATCGACACTGAAATACTTGATCATTGTTTAATTTTTCTAGCTCAACATCAACTAACTTTCTCGCTTGATGCTAATGATGGGTCAACACTAGATTTTTTCAACACTAACTTTGACTCGGTTGACACTAGCATTACTCAGCACTCCTTAGTATTTACTCTTTTTCTTGGCTTGGCTTAGCTTTCTTGACATAAATAGTTACTTTGCTTTATCAAAGTCTATCAAATCAAAAATCCATTATAACTTTGTTTTCATAACTTCAACCTTTCCTCTAGGTGCTACAGTTATGAGTAACTCTCAAATCCTCTTCATCAATCAAATAGATATGACATTTAGATTAGCTAGAAATATGTCTCATCCATAGATTTGACATCAATGAAAAAATAATAATTATTTAAATTTTTTATTTTCCAATAGGTAACAAGATGAAATAATATGCCAAACATTTGACATTAATGAAAAATATATAACTAATGAATAATACAATACATAGCTTATTTTTTACTATTAGTAACTTGTAGATCATTTACGCCGATACCTCGCATCCATAAAGAACCACCAGCCTAACCAACACACCAAAAAGAGTCTTCTTAGTTTTCTAGTATCATAGTTTTTTAACATGCATCTATTCAAAAGTAGAAACAAAGATTTACAGCCTCATTGTATCCTTTTCACTCTACATGTCTCCTCAATTGATCTTATAATGGAATTCAATACCAAGATACTATAATTCTTTTATGATTTCAAGCAATTTTCCTTCAAAAAGGAATGCAGTATGCCTTTCTTTTTGTTGGTTTAAAGAATAATTTTGACAGTTGAGTGTCAATACATTTAACCATTTTTCACTATACATGCCGAGCAAAGAGTAGGTGCCGAGTAATAACAAGCGCCGAGTAACATGAGGTGCCAAGTAATATAAGGTTTCGAGTAATAACAAGAGCCTAGTAACATAAGGTGTCGAGTAATGACAAGTGTTGAGCAACATAAGGTGTTGAGTGTTAATAAGTGCCGAGTAGCATAAAGTGTTGACTAATACAGTATTGTTAAGGTGCCGAGCTATCTAGGAAATAGCATGTGCTGAGTATCAGTAATGTTTCAGGAGCTGAGTAACTCAGGATATCAGCATAAGAGTTTGTGATTGCAAAAACTATGCTGTAAACTATTTTTGTAGCTGACATAAGATAAATCTCAAAAGATATAGAGATAAGAACGAATCTTTTACATTTTCTATGCAATCTGCATGCAGCCAATTGGAAAATTGGAAAGGCATGCAACCAATCAGCAAAAGGAAAGTATTGAGTGAGAAATTAAGAATCAATGTGGATCGTAGATTCATATCAAACCCTAAGTCTTCGAAGTCTTTTTAAGGAAGAAGAAAGTTTCATTAAAAAAAAGAGAGAGAAGTAGAGCAGTGTTAAAGGAAAAACATAATGGAATTCAATGAAAGGAGACATAGAAAATAAGAGCAGCAATTCAATAATCAGTTGATCAGAACAAAGCAAAGAAGAAAACTAGAAATTAGATTTCAGAGGATCGAAATCAGAGAAAGAGCCAGAACAAGTACTTGCATTCAGCAAACAAGGATTGCAAATAATTAGGTTTATAATATCTAATACTCTCTTACCAGTGTATTAGAAAGGAAATCCTATGTAGATAGGTTGGCTTAAAAGTTATCTGTAGATCCTTATCAAAAGGTGAATAAATCTTTTAACATGGTGACACTTCATGTTGAGTGTTTGAAATCCTTTAACTAGGTCACTATTGACATAGTGTAAAGCCTTTAACAGTGCAGGCCTTTAACAGGGCAGACCATCAGAAGTGGTTGAACAATATTGCTGCAATAATTTTTGTGGGTATCATCCCCACCCCAATTTTACCTTCTTATTCCTGGAGGGTTTCTGGGTTACCAAATCTCAGTGTTCTATGTTGTGTATGCATGTTTTGGTTTCATATTTTCTTGATGTATTTATATGCATGCAATTTACTTTCAGTTAAAAGGTTTTATTGGTTAAAGTACAATACTTCTGATTCACCCCCCACCTCTCATAAGTATTCTTTCCATATTTGAATATTCCAACAATTGGTATCAGAGCCTAGTTAGGTTCTCACAAGAAAAAGTCTAACAGCTTGGAGGAAAAGATCTAAAGATGGAAGCTTTCAAACTTGGAAAGATCATTGAAAATCAGGTGATAGATGTGCAACTTGCTCTGCATAGCTTGGAGGAATTTAGAAACAAGTTGAGAAACTCATTAAAAAAGAGGAAGGATCTAGCCATAGCCAAAAATGAGATAAACTACAAGGAGATTGATACCACAAATATATTTTCAAATGGAGATACAAAAGAGTTTGATGCAGCAATTGCAGAACTGATGGAGAAAAACAAAGTTCAAGCAGATGAAATAAGATCTCTTAGAATGGAACATGAATCACAGGCTATAATGTTATGTGAAATCACTGAACAAAAGAAAAGAGCAGTTGAAGATAAAGTCATGATGGAAAATGACAAAAGGAATCTTGCAAACAAGCTTGAAGAAAAATGTACTGAATTGACAAGGATCTCAAACATGCAGATGGATACACTTGCCCAAATGATGAACCTTCATCATGAACTTAATGTGAAAGACATTGAGATCTCTACACTGAAGATGCAGAATGAACAATTGTAGAATGACCTAAGAAGAGAGAAGGAAATTTCAAAAAAATTCAATAAACCCACTGAAGCTATCAAGTATTTTGAGCAATTACTGAAATCACCAAGATCAACCCATGATACATCAGGACTTGGATACAACAGCACTAGAGTTGGAGAATCATTAAAGAGTGCAAAACAAAGAAGCGACAAAGGTAAAAATGTCAAACCTACATGTCATTTCTATGGAAAGAAAGGCCATACATCTAATGTATGTAGAAGCAAGAATTCCCATCAACATGATAAACCTAAAAGTATGAACCATTGTCATAAGTGCAAGAAGCAAGGTCATCAAGCATATGAATGCAGAACCAAGACTATTAAGACATCAAGATTTGAGGGTCACTATCATAATTGCAAGAAATATGGACATAGAGCTTTTGAATGCATATCAAAGCCTATGTGGACATCAAATCAACCAGCAAGGACATCAAACCATGAATTTTGGGATTACAACACCAGGTACAGTTGTCACTATTGTCAAGAATATGGACATACACTTGTCAAGAATATGGACATACACCCCAGAATTGCATAAGAACCCATTTCAAGGGAAACTATAAAAGATGGTTGAGTCAAACTACATGTTTTAGTTGCTTAAAAATTGGTCATGTTAGCAAAAATTGCCTAAGAAGGTCAAAGGCACCAAGTTCTAAGTTCAGCAATAGAAAGGTAAAGACAAATGTTGAACACATTAGAAGTGAAATGAATAAGACATGGAAGAAGAAAGATGAAAGTAGGACATCAAGTGCAGAGATCACTTCACCTAATAGGTCAAGTGATCACACTTCATCAAATCAAGCAAGCATAGGTGTGTGGGATTGATAAACTAAGGTACATCAAACATCAGTCCCAAAAGATTGAATAACTGCAAAGAAGAAATCAACATAAGCAAAGATGCCAAGTCAAAATTGAGAGTCTTGCAAAATTTGTCAAAATTGTCTTCAGATGCTGAGTTGCTAAGAGTGATCGAGTTGATAGATGATTCCAAGCTGTGAAATACTAATGGGAGCTGAGAAAAGTGAAAATACAATAAGTGTTGAGTTATGTCGAAATCTTTCAAGTGCTAAGTAGACGGTTGTCAGCGCACTAAGCATTAATTACTCTATTTTGAAGCGTACATAATTCAATTTTTGATCATTTCCCACCATTCAAATGCGAAGCAAAATCGAGAAGAGCGAAAAAGATCAAGGTCAGCTCAGAAGCCATTTGTGAAGATTTAAATAGAGATTCAGCACAAGTTTCATCAATTTGAGGTATTTTACTTAAGTGTCGAGCTACGTAGAGTTTATAAACTTGTTTAAATTGTAAACCCTAGTTTGGCAAACAATGGCATCTAGGTCAGGAACCACTAAGGGTAAAGAGAGTCATGAAATACAACTGGTCAGTAATGAAGTAAAACAACCTGAATTCAAACCCATTCCAAAAGTAGCATACAAGAATGATCCCGCAGGTGCATTATCAATTATTCTTGATAAAGTTGTTATGGTCCAAGATGTTCGCAGATGTTATAACTACAAAATTGGAGCCATAGGAGATTTAGAGATTTACAATGCATATGAAAAGCTATGTGAGAACAAGATACTGAAAGATGAGTTCTCAATAGTAGAAAGAAAAGGATTAATCAAAACCCTAGAATTTTTGATTGTTTTCAAAATTGAATGGGTACGGATAGTTTTGAGCAGAATACATGATGGAGCCTTTTGGTTAGAGTCAAGGCCAATAAAATTCACCAAGAAAATTGTCCATAGGGTTACTAGTATTCCAACCCTAGATCGGCCAAAGACCCTACAAAGTGACAAAAGGGAAGTAATAGAGAAAAAAATAGGTGCTAAATGGAATAATAGAGGAATGACTATTGATACAGTCACAGATCCTTTACTAGATTTTGCTGTGAGAATCATTTCACACAAATTCTATCAATCAAGTAGATTGAACAGTGTGCCTTGTATAGCAGTTAATGTTGCATATAAGATAATTAAAAAGGATCATACCTATGATCTAGCAAAGATCATGTTTCAACAAATTAATGAAAACTTGGGAGCTATAAAGAAAAGCAAGGGAGCTCAGTGCAAATTTGGATCAGTTTTGGTATGCATATTTTTCTATCTGATGAAAGAATTCCCTTCAGTAGGTAAGGTAAGATGGAGTCTAGACAAAACAATTGTTGAACAAATCAATGGATATATTGAACAGATGGGTGAAAATTTTGATGCCCAAATGACTAGTTACTTTGAGGACTTTAAACAGTCCATGAAACAAAGAATGAGGATTCCAATCTCATTGACTGAGAAATATGAAAAAGATATTTTTTTTCTTGTAGATATTGACTATACCTATATACAAGCAGTCATACCTAGAGAAAGATGGCTTAGGCAACTAGGTTATGAACTTGATATTGATCAAGCTTCTGCAGCAATAACAGCCCTTCTTGCAGAAGAAGTTGATAAGAATGCAAAAGCCTTTGGAACTTATGATAACAAATTTGAAGATTGCCTTAGTAGTAAAGAAGAAAGAAAAGATGGTGAGACAAATCAAGAGAAAATTTGGTGTTGAAGGTGAAGGAACAGCAGAAGAGGAAGAAGAAGACATTGAAGATAAGGGAGATGAACCACAAGGTCTAACTCAAGGGTTAGGAGAAGACAAAGAGGAAAGTGCTAAGGAAGAAGAAGCCGAGGAAGCACAAGTTGAACCCAAGGTCATAAAAAGAAAGGCCACAACTCCTCCTGCTCCTCAACCCAAAGGAAAGAAAGTAGCTACTCCTGCACAAAAGAGACTGACTACAAGGGCTGCAACACAAAAAGCCCAAGAGGAGGCAAAAGAGAAGAAGAAAACTCCAAAGAAGACTGCTATCGAGTCTAAGAAGAAAAGAAAATTTGTTGCCCAGCCTGAAATAGATGAGGAGAAGACAGAGTCAGAGGACAACAGCCAATTTCAAGTGGTAAGACACAAACCTCAAACTTTTGTTGATAAATTATGTTCAAAGATTAGGAATGATGATTTGAAAGGTTTAAAGAACCTAAATTTTTCTAAGCTCACCAAAGAAGAGAAAAATAAATTAGAGGAATCTTTGTATGCTATGATGGCTGAATATAAGCACACACCTCTTGAATTAGATGAATCAATGCCTAAATAATTGTACAAAATTGTAGAGGATAAATGGAATTTTTGTTTACAAATGGAAAGGGAGATAAGGGAGTCAACATTAGCTAGATTGTTGCCTGATTTGTCTAGAGATCAAGTAGCAAATGCAATTAAAAGGCATAACAATAGATTCACCCCCAAGCATAGAGCATTCAGAATTCTACAGAACAAAATTGAAGAGGTAGTTACACAATCCACAAGATTGTGGAAAATAGTTTACAAGAAAATAGATGATGTGTATAATGAAGAATATAAGGCAGACGCAAGTGCCAAGATAAAGGAAAAGAAGGCATCAGGCATCAAAGAAAAAGAAAAGGAACAAGTGGAGAAGAAGGTTGAAGAAGAAAAGAAAGAAAAGGCACATACTAAGGAGAAAGAGGAAGAGAAAGATACAGTTGAGCCACAAGATCAAAGTGTGCAAGACACACAGGTATCCCCTCCTAGTCCTCCTCATGCCACCATCACACCTACAGAGATTATAAAAATCAAGGATGTTATAGACACTTCAAACCCAAACATCAATCCATTAACTATAGAGGATTTAGAAATCCTTGACCAATCATCACTAGTAGCAAAATTAAGTTCAAATCCTGTATTGGTCAGTGTTGATGAATTATAGAATCCAGAAGTTAAAACAAAGACAGTCAAGGTGAAAACACAAGTGCCACCTTTGACCATACAAACTACTGGTATTCTATTTCTTCCACCACCACCTCCACCAAGTGTAGTCTCCTATACACTTCAAATGCCGAGTACAGTAGCAGGGGAAATAAAAGAAACATCTAAACAACCAGCAAGTTTAACCCCACCTTTTGATCATCAAAAGGATACACAAGCTGAAGAAAAAGATGAGACAAAGAAGAAGGAGGAGTTTGCAATACAAACACTGGTTGCATTACCAAAACTTGGTACTCCAACACAGACTCTTCAGCAGTCGAGCACTGATGGGTTGCAATTACAAATCAGGACACCAAGCTCGAGCTCATCAAAGGTAGTCAAGAAACATCACTATGGAGTTCCTGAACTTGATGAAGAAATAAAGATTCCATATTATGAATCTAGCACTCTCACTGAAGAGAAGATCAATGAAATTTAGAGTGCATTGGACAGAAGAAGGAAACAAAAAGCACTAAGAAGAGAACACAAGCATAAGCTCACCTTGAATGAAGTCAAAGACATATTCACAGAAGCTTTCTGCTTACAGTCTCCAGATGAGTCAAGACCAATTATAGAGCAACTATCTGATATAGTTGACCAGGTGACTGGTGAAGACTAGGAAACAAACGCCAAATTGCTAGAATGGTCAGAAAGAAAGTTCCAAGGAAAGGTAAATAATAAAATATCTGATGATATAGCACTATCACAAGTGGAACTAGCAAAGAAAATTGAGACAGTTAAAACTATACTAGGAAACATCTTTTTCATGTACAACAAGTTGTGTGATTTTTCCACATTCACACAGGACGCTAGCCAGAAGATACTGAGCTTGGAGAAAAATCTAAAGATTTCTAGCATGCAACTCCCCACAAATCTAGCTCAGAGTGAGAAGCATTTTGCCCAATCGCTTCACACACAAAGAGAGTTAGCTATCTTAGCAGCAGAGGAGGCAACCACAAAAGCTAAATTGATGCAAATTCAATCTTTAATTACTCCTCATTTGGAATTACTTCACAAGGAGTAGATAAATGCAAAGATAGTCCTCAAGAAAAACCCCAATCTTTCTACATCTGATGGACTTGTACACCTAGCAGCAGAGATTGCCATCTAGCATAAGTCATTGGATGTTGCACTAGCAAATTGGGATGCAGCTCTGAAGGTACTCCTTGAAGTAAATAGTACATTTTTGGCTAAGTATGGCATTTCCCTCTAGAACCTTTGACATAAGTGTCAAAAAGGGGGAGAATAAGTATGGGGGAGTGATAAGAAAAGATTAAGTATGGGTGAGTTAAGTACACGAATGAAATGATAAGTATGATAAAAGGGGGACATAGAAAATTTTTGACAAATTTTGATTAGTCAAAATGCAGAAATAGGACAAAAATCACTGAGTGTACATACAGGATCAACTAACAAGGAGTCATAAGGTATATTGTTATTTTCTCCTAAAAATTTTGTAGCAAATAAAAAGATACATGCAATAATGACAAAGGTACCAAGATCTTAGTTAAGTGTTTTTGCCACTCATGTCAAAGGGGGAGATTGTTGGTTTAAAGAATAATTTTGACGGCTGAGTGTCAATACACTTAACCATTTTTCACTATACATCCCGAGCAAAGAGTAGGTGCCGAGTAATAACAAGTGTCGAGTAACATGAGGTGTTGAGTAATAACAAGTGCCAAGTAATATAAGGTGCCGAGTAATAACAACTACCGAGTAACATAAGGTGTTGAGTAATGACAAGTGCCAAGCAACATAAGGTGTCAAGTGTTAATAAGTGCCGAGTGATACAGTTTTGTTAAGGTGTCGAGCTATCCAGGAAACAGCATGTGTCGAGTATCAGTAATGCTTCAGGAGCCGAGTAACTCAGGATATCAGCATAAGAGTTTGTGATTGCACAAACTATGATGTAAACTATTTTTGTAGCCGACATAAGATAAATCTCAAAAGATATAGAGATAAGAACGAATCTTTTACATTTTCTATGCAATCTACATGCAGCCAATTGGAAAATTGGAAAGGCATGCAACCAATCAGCAAAAGGCAAGTATTGAGCAGGAAATTAAGAATCAATGTGGATTGTAGATTCATATCAAACCCTAAGTCTTAGAAGTCTTTTTAAGGAAGATGAAAGTTTCATTAAAAAAAAAGAGAGAAGTAGGGCAGTGTTAAAGGAAAAACATAATGGAATTCAGTGAAAGGAGACATGGGAAATAAGAGTAGCAATTCAATAATCAGTTGATCAGAACAAAGCAAAGAAGAAAACCAGAAATTAGATCTCAGAGGATTGAAATCAGAGAAAGAGCCAGAACAAATACCTGCATTCAGCAAACAAGGATTGCAAACAATCAAGTTTATAATATCTAATACTCTCTTACCAGTGTATTAGAAAGGAAATCCTATGTAGATAGGTTGTCTTAACAGCTATATGTAGATCCTTATCAAAAGGTGAATAAATCTTTTAACAGGGTGACATTTCATGTTGAGTGTTTGAAATCCTTTAACCAGGTCACTATTGACACAGTGTAAAGCCTTTAACAGGGCATGCCTTTAACAAGGCAAACCATCATAAGTGGTTGAACAATATTGCTACAGTAATTTTTGTGGGTATCATCCCCACCCCAGTTTTACCTTCTTATTCCTGAAGGGTTTCTGGATTACCAAATCCCAGTGTTCTGTGTTCTGTATGCATGTTTTAGTTTCATATTTTCTTGATGTGTTTAGATGCATAAAATTTACTTTCAATTAAAAGGTTTTATTGGTTAAAGTACAATACTTCTGATTCACCCACCCCCACCCCCCCCCCCCCCCCTCTCATAAGTATTCTTTCCATATTTGAATATTCCAACACTTTTCTCCTTAAAGAGAAAATCATGACTTTGGTTTTGGTAATATATAAAAGTTAGATCAACAATGTAAAAAATAAGCTTCACTATATACCCTACCAAATAAATATCCTACCCCTCTATTTTATTTATCCAAGTTTCTATTTTATCAATGTACAACCCAAACAAGTTAGGAGATAAAGGACATCCTTATTTAACACCAATGTCACTCCCAAAACATTCAGAAATTCCTTCACTACTTCTAACTTTGGCTCTAACTCTATCATATGATCTATGCAATGCCACTCTATACTCATCTAAAATACACAATTCTTTCTTTTTTTTTCTTTTATCTTGTCTCTGGGCATCATTTCAAAGGCTTTCTTGAAGTCTACAAAATAGTAGTAAGCTTCTTCTCCCTGATTCTCCCATATTTTCTCTATTATACATCGAAAAGTAATGCAATGATCAATGGTGAAGTGTCAGGGTCTTAAACCTACTTGTCCTCTTACTTTTTTACCCTCATATTCTTCCCGTTTGTTGATTTCACATTTTATCATGCTCTCAAAAAGTCTTCCAGGAATTGATATAATTGTACTAGTGTGGTAGTTTAGTGGATTATTACTATCCCCACTCTTTAAGAGGGGGATAACTATACATGTCCAATATTTTGGGAAACCCTCATGAGAAATAGAGTTGACGATACCCTTTATATGAGCAAGGATTTTTCCTCCCCATATTAAAAATTCAGCTTGCAATCTGATAGTGCCTATTGTCTAGGGTCTTATTTTTTGAAAATTTCTAAAGTGATTGATCTCTTTGATTTGTCTAGGGTTTTTTTCCTTAGTTAAAAATTTTTCTAAAACCCTAGGTGTTTAAATTCTTGTGTTCACAAATTTCTTTAAGTCTTAGTAGGTTCTATTTTGTTGTTACTTTTTGGTCACTTAACAAATTGGTCCTACAAAGTCAACAAGGACACCAAGTCTTATTTCCTAGGCAAGCTTCATTTTCATTTCCATGTGATCCCTTAATTTTTCTAAGGATTTTGTTGGGAAGAAGGATATTATTATTTTATACTATGTTATGCCTATATTTTGTCCTCCTCACGCATTGTTATGTTGTGTTCTCGCTATGTTTTAGCAGACATCATCAAAAGTTGGCAAGAACCTATTGTGTTTCCACCTATCTATCCCATAGTTTAGCCAATGTAAACCTTTCTTTAAAAACCTATAAGATCCAATATTTCTTGTGTTCTAACATGCCTGAACTTTAATGAACACAAGAGCACATGATTCTTCCATGTGTAGGGTGGATCTTATTAAGTTGGGTTTTCTCTATTTTCCTACTAATCCATATTGGATGAGTCACCTTTCTTTTTAGAGGTGTAGAGTAATGAAGGGATAAATCTTGTGCAACTAATGTCCCTATCTTTCAACATATGTTATTATGAACGGTGATGTTTTAATCTGCAATTGAGAGGTTCTTAGTGATTTACTCAAAGATGGACGATAATTGGATTAAACTTTGGATGAAGATCAATGGTTGTGTCATCTCATCCAAATATTCTTAATGGTTATTTAACACAAGACAACAAGATTTGAACATGTTCCCTAATCTTTTTGGATGTTAAAGAAGGGCCAGTCTTCCATTGTAGAGCCTAGTGGGATGATTTACTCATTCTTGGTTGGTTGTAATATGGTCCCATGTGCTGAAAAATATTTCAAATAAGGTCATATTGCTAATGAACCATTGAATGGGACCAATAGGTGAAAATCAATGGCTTATGTTTAAACTAGACCATTTTATCCTATTAAGTAGCCATTTGTCATAGTATATGAAATAAAAGTGCACATTTGGCAATTTTTTACAATTCATCATTTGATTTAAGGAATCTTCAACGCCAATTTTTCACTTATAGCAGAATATTTTCTCCTGGTGCTCTTGTGATGCTGACGTGGTGTGTTGTAGAATTAATTGAGTTAAATTTGAAAAAGAAATGTGAATAAATGGTCATGTCCTAGTTTTGTAAATGTGTAAATCAAGGTGTTCATTCTCAGTTAACAATTAGGATTTTGGATTTCTACATCTTCCTCCTATTATTGTGTTTAGGTTTGGGATTGAGGGTTTTCAAAAGTGTTAGAATTCATAAATCCTACCATGTGCCCAAAACATTTGAGATAAAGCCCTATTCAGTCACCATGCCCTCAGAGACACATTCTAGTAAATCGGATTACATCAATAGGCATCTTTTTTAATGATCTCTTGGATCAATTTTTAGGGTCTTATATGCAAAAACTTAAAATCACATATTTACCAAAAGAAGGAATGGAGATATCCCTAGGGTTAAGAAATAGTTATGATTGGCTTATGGACGTTGATACACCAACTTCATGATTGGATATTTTCAGACAGTGGTATGGGCAGGCTAATTTGGGTAATCCTAAATGGAATGTGTCGTACTACTATCCCAGTAAGCTTGTTGTTCCTTTTGTTTTCCAAAATTTTGATTGGCTTCTAAGTTTAGCTTAAGAGATATGATCATATTACCAAGGAGCTTAGGGATATGCAAGGTGGCATTATCCTCAAGATAATTGTTAGATGAGATAGGGAATATTTTTTAATTAAATGAGTTGTCTCCCAATCTTGAGGATATAAATTTGGAAAGGTTTTAGAGTGCCTATACAAATACCCCTAGTGACATAACAAGCAGAATGATCAATGGGCATTTGACTATTGTAGGAAAGATCAAATTGACTGTGAGAGACCTTAGGACTAAGCCTTATTATGTTAGACTATTTGAAAAAGGTCAATAGGGACACTCATACCTCATTGTACCAAGTTTTAGGGCTGCAAAATTTTAGTCTATTTAATAGGAACGCCCTCTACATGTGAATTCATATCCAAGACCCTGTGTATATAACCATATATAATTATCCTGCTTATCTAGAGGAAAAAATCAATGAAGGGTTGTCCAAATTTCATAATGGTCAAGTACCGCATTATAGATGGAATTCCCTACTCATTCATATGACATTGTATAAGAATGAAAACTATTTAAGCCAATTGACTCTTGAGATGGAGCGAGAAGGAAATATTATGCAAGTACAACTATGGTCAATTGTAATGTCTCCAGATCAGTTTAACTCAAACTTTGGCTATTTGATAATCAATTTTCCTCTAAGAAAATTTAACATTATGTACTCAAAAGATCCCAACTCCATGATTGGATTTATTGAGGCTCATAGATAGGCAATGTCAACCTTCAATTTATCACAATTTGGGAGACATCATCCCATACCTTATCAGCACTATTATCAAAATTTATGGTTCCATAGAAAAGTATGTTGTCATGTCTTACTATGTTAAACTAAGGATGGGATACCTCAAGATCATGAGGCAACTTGGTGAAATCCAAGAGAGGGAAATGTGTAAGAAGATTAAAGGCCACTTGTTCCCAGTGACTACTATTTTTCATCATATTATTATGGTTAGGAGTGGATGGATTAAAGTTACAGATGTTTAGAAGCTATAAAAATTGGGAACAGGTGTTGTTAGAATTTGTGATCCTAAAAATTTTTATATTAGAATGAGGGAGAGGATCAAGAAGAATCATGGTCACTCCCATGCATTCCATTACCCTAAGGATATGATACGAAATGAGTTTAATGAAGAAGAACAAGATGAAAAGAGAAGAAAGGGGCTTGCATACAAATAAATGATTGATGAAATTCATATGTTTGATCCAAAAGATGATCCAAAGGCTACTTTTGGATAAATGTCAATCAAAATGAGAACTCTTTTTAAGATTTTCAATGAGGTATATGCCACTCTAAGAGAAAATTTGGGAATATTCAAATATGTCAAGTTTGTCTTTGTAAAACTAGTTGAGGTGATTGATAACTCCAAGCCTCTGAAGGAGAGGCTTTCCCCAAAGGATGATGTTTTTCTATGAGAGGCCTAGAGATGACAAAGAGTTTTATCATGATGAAGAGGCCAAAAGAACAAGGAAAGGAAAAGCACCAATGGTTAATTAGAGAAAATATCTTAAACCAAGACCTCTGAGTAGTGTAGTTGTAAAGGATCATGATGCACATGGTCCACCAAGAAGATTACCATCTCATCATTTTACACCACCCCCTCCTATTCCCATGCCTACAAAATAACACCATGAGATGAGTGAAAAGGTAGAGTATGCTACAAAGGACGTGACTAAGATTATTGCAAATATAAATAAAGAACAAGGTAAGGAATAGAGAAAAGACACTATTGAAGGTAGTTTACCAATGCATCTTGTGCCTGAGTATTAAGGGGAGAATGAAGAGGAAAATTTGATTATAACCCCTAAAGATAAGATGAGAGAAGGAATTCCCTGGTTGCACAACTGTCTGACCTCATCTCTTAGGATATTTAAGGAAAATTAGATAGAAATCTAAGGAAGGAGACATGTCAAGAATTTATTTGTGATAAAAAATTTGTTAAGACTACCCCATTTCAACATTTTTTGTGGTAAAGACATATAGAGGAGTATCAACAGAAGATAGAAGAGAGGAAATTAAAGAAACCTAATGCCTCTAAAGGAGACAATGTAAATGAAGTACAAAAAGAGAAGCATAGGAGGCTTTAGATCATAACTCTAGAAGAGAGGAGAAAAATGATTCAAAATGCAGGGGTATTAGTTCTATCTGGTTTGGACCTTGATGATTTAATGGCATTTAATGCCATCAGAAAGAGTGTGAGACTACATGGTTTGGACTCTAAGAAAGCAAGTGATGTAATGAAAGGAGTATATTATAGTAAGGATCAAGAAACTCTTTCTATTTGGTACGTTAACCCTACTCAAAAGGACAGAGAACTTGTTGACAATGACACTAGAATAAGGGGAAATGTCATCCTATAGAGAGTGTGAAGTTGGACAAACTTAGCATATTCCTCCTCTTTTGGCTAGTCAAAACTCGTCACTTGATCTTCCATTTGTTTGTATGGAATGTATCTTGTAGCACATTGATTAGCAACACATGCAAGGTCTCAAGAAATGAATTGTATTTGGGGTGTTGCAAACAAGACAATGTAGGAAATGAAAGATGTGAATTTGAGGTATCAACATTTTTTTTAAGAATATGAAGCTATGTCAAAATTGTTTGTCAATTTGAAGACACAAGTTCAATTATTGAGAAAGAGGGTAGTAGTGTTGGAAGCAACTAGATTAGGAGATACAATTATTCCAACTATTGCCATTTGATAATTGATGATCAAGCATGCAATGTAGGATATGTCCACTTCTCCTTTGTTCCAAATTGATGATGATGAGTTTGATGAGGGATCGAGAACTTTGCTACATCACAGAATTTTTGAATTAGAGAAAGAGGCAGAAAAGGACAAGAGTGGGTTTGAGAAAATAAAGATAAATTTAGTTCAATCAACTTTATTCCATTTACATGAGAAAATAAATGTGAGGTTATTAGGAACACGTGGATGTTACTCCCTGCTACATGAAGCAATAAGTGATAAAGAAGTTATGAAGCCTCTTTATAATAGGTGGGTCTACATGGTATATAAAATAGAATTGATTCTCTTATCCTCAAGGTTCCACATTATAAGATCAAAGAAGATTGTGCTAGTTGCCAATATTGATAGGTCCCTAATTGATTTCCAAATTTCAATCACATAGAGGCAAGAATCATTGAGCTTCAAAAGGCTTTTAATGGGTTGTAGGAAACTCTCTTTCCACCATTACAAGGTGAAGACAAAAAGGTGAAATCATTTCAATTGGAAAGCGAAAGCTTTGGAAAGGGTTAATGTTGCAATTGATAATGTATACTAGAGCTTAAACATGGATAATCTTAAGGCCTGTCTCAACAAGTTAATAACATCTTGGTTCTATTATGAATTTTTTTTAAAAGGAGGTTAATCAATGTGCTACAGGATACATTCCATATAGACAAATGGAAGATCAAGTGATGAGTTTTAACTAGCCAACAAAGGAGGAATATGCTAAGTGGGTCCAACTTCACATAATCATGGAAAAGTCATCATCAACAACCCAACAGTCTCATAAATAAAATCAGATCTCCTTAGGAAGCATGCATTTTATCTCAAGCAAAGAAGTTGTGGGTTTATAAATTGTCAACATCAACTTGTTGTTTGTGATTAATAGAAGAGCATGCGGTTTTGAAACTGATTGTAACTTATTATAGTTAAGATGTTGTCAAATTATGTAAAGACAAGTATTATACCTCACTGTCCAAAGCTTGTTATAATCCTTCATTATGAAAGGATTTCCAAGACATCAGACTGGGGTTTGAATTTTTCTTTTCTAAATAGAATGTCATAAGTTTTGTCCAAATGTATAAAAAATTTGATATTCTCTAAAATGTTGTCATAGAATCACAAAAAACAATACAAGGAATTTTTCATTGTGCTTTAGAATTTTGCAAAGTTGGTCAGATATACTCTCATTGTATCTACTTTTCAAATATTAATTTTTTAAAAAAAGTTTAAGCACATTTTCCTAAAACTTATCTTTCCATATTATGCATTTTATGTATTTTGATTTGCTTGAGCAAGTTCTCAAATTTTTTTGTTGCCTTTCCTTAAAGATGCATGTCATTTTACACTACTTTCAATTTCATGAATTGAGTAAGTGTTGTGTGTGAATTGATGAATACATATGGTGTAGGAGTGGATTCTCATAAGTAGGGAAGTTCTTAGATATGTCTAATATATCTTCTTACAAAGCAAGGAAATAGATTGAATTTTTTTAGTAGTATGTGTGGGAATACTTTGACTATATGTTTTCATTTGGATGAGTCATTGGTCAAAAATTGGTTTGACAGTCGAGGATGTAATGTTTTTAATAGTCAAATCATTTGATGTTTCATGTTATCAAGATCTTAGATTAGAACTTAGCTTTTCTTGTCAAGTTATCATGAGGAAATAATTAACTATAAATTTTCATCTTTTGATAAGTATAGTGGAATTACAGGTCAGTCTACTTTATTAAGATAAGTTTTCTAAACAACTAAAAAATGGTAAGGTAACCTATTAGCTCAAGAAACTCCATGGTTTTAAGTTGCATGCTACAAGGAAGCTTTTTAAAAACTAGTCTAGGGAGAATGTGACAATGTATGGGGTATCTATTACTAAGACTGAGGAGTTCCTTTCTAAGATTATTGGTCTCCCTAATTCGGGGATTAAATTTTAAAAAGAAAACGAAGATTCTAATGTAGCTTTGAAAAAGTTTCCTAAAACTCCAAAAGTGGAGAAAAAGTTGGTTAAATTGGGTGATTTTCTAGATTTAGACTAGATTAAGGAAATATGGTAGCATTTTCTTTCTTGTGTGAGGGAGTACATTTTAGATGGGCACTCTAAAAGGGTTCATAATTACCATATTATTTTCTTGAACCATTTTAGGCACAAGGACAAGATTTTGTTTCCTTACTATCTAAAATACTCTCTCATGTAGGGACTTAGGGATCACCGTAAAAAAAAGAGTAGGAGTCTTCTTCATGGGGGATTAATTTTGTTGATTGTAGAGTACTATAGGGATATGGTTTCAAGGGCATCAATTTTGTTTATGAAAAGGAAACAAATATTACTCAAGGATTCCTCAGAGAAGACTGGGGTTAAAAAAGGGAAGGTGGGTCTTGAAGTTAAAAGGAAACTTGAGGCTAGGGGTATGGAGACAGAGTCAGAGAGTAGTTTTAAAGTTGAGGAGGAGGAGGTTTCAACTTTGAAGAAAAAGATGAAGAGGGTTTCCAGAATGGGAAAGAAGAAAGCTAAAATGCAGGAGATGAAAACTGATTCAAAGGATGATGTAGAGACTGAGGTGGAAGAAAAAGAAGATAACGTGGGTGATTGGGATAATGAGGTCGCTACTGATATTGGCAGTTGTAGCTCAAAAAATAAGTGCTACTTTGGTAGCCAGGAGGAGCCTTTTGTGAAAACTATGAAAATTAGAAGTGGGTTGAAGAATATATTGAAAAAATAGGGTTAATATTGGTGAAACCCCAAACTCAGAGAAGAAGATTTGAAATAGATCTTAGGATGTTAATCTACCAGGGACAAGAGAGAATCCTAAAAATGGTACTATTTTGGAGCATGATATGGGGGAGGAAAAGAAATCCCTTGAGGAAAAAAAGGATGAGTTGCAAGTTGTCCAGATCAGTCAACTGAATGATTCTATAGAGAACGTACCTATTGTTGACCATAATGTGGAAAGACTTGGTGACAATATTATTCTTTAGAGTGAGAAAACCTTGATTCAGGGGCTTGTTGATACTAGGCTTGAAGATTATAAAAGGAGTCAAAACATTGAGGCTAGCAAGGACACTATTAATGAACTTGATGAGATGGTTGGACAAGAACGTGATGAAAATTTGGAATTTCTCCATAAGGCTAAGATGTGGGTGGACATCTCCCTCATGACTGACATTTGGATATATAATGAGATAATTTATTGAAGAATCTTGTCAAGGACTTGCAAGCCAGTCTTGAAGCTAAAAAAACAAAAAGGAGCTAGAAGCAAAGGTTGCGGACAATCCTAGTAAACTCTTAAACACTAAGGCAAAATTATAGCAACTAGTCAAGAATATTGAATAGAACATGAACATGATTACTTCCAATTTATGTGATGTTGTTTCCATCCTATGAAGGAGAAGGTGTTAATGAGATTATTTACCCAGTGGTCATTTCGTGAAGTGGGGGTCCTAGTAAGCACACTAGACTAAGCACAAAGAAGGCTATTGAGGCAGAATTAGGTTTGATTGCTAAAGAACCTATTGAGGAAGTGCCTAGTCTCAGGAAAAACCTAGCCAAAGCTATGAAGGAGCTCATCTTAGTGAGGTGTTTTTTCTTTTTTTCTCTTTTTTTTTGGTTGTTCTTCATGTGTCTCTAGTTTCGATCGTTGTTCCTTCCAATAGTAGTTAGGTGTTTCCCGTAGGGGATTTTGTACTGAACTATAATGTTTTCTCTTTCAGGTTTCAGGTCCTTGTAATACCTAATTTTATGTTGATTCTATGGACTTAATGCTTTTTTTTGGTTGATTTTTTTATGGGGCTTCAAGCCCCTTAAAACCTTTTTTACATTAATTTAAAAAAGATTAGTTATGTAAGAAAAATTGTAGTGTGATGTCACTAGTCTTAAGGTTAACCTGCCTGAGTTTTACAAAGCTCAACATGTAGAAGGTAGAGAGTAACCTTGTTAGTTGGCCTAGGCCCATAGAGGTTGTTTTTGATATAATATAGCTAACACTTAGGCAATTTGTGCGGTAAACTTAGTCCTATCAAACTTGCCAAACCAAGAGCCAACACAGCCCATCAATATCTCTAGTTTTACCACTTGCCAATTTCTTTATTCCTATCTTGATATCATTAACTGTGAAAATCTCCTCTATTGTATTCACAATAGGAGGATTGTTCTCCTCTTGTGGAAACTCATAGAGAAACTTCGCACATTCGATCCATTGTGCATTTTTCATATTGTTATTTATGTGTTTTCTCTCTGGCTGCAATTCATTCCAAAACTTCTTGGGCTCACGCTTTCCAAGCTATATTGAATTCTACCTTCTTGCTATAACATACTCTCCTTTTTTTGAATCAATTTTGTATACTACTTCTTGAGTTGTTTTTTTGTGTCTTTCCCTTTCATAGATCTCTCTATTGCCTTACATTTCTCATCGTACCATGGATTTGTCGAGAAAGTATTAGTAGCCCTCTTTCTATTGTGTGATATTTTGCATGCATCTAAATCCTTGTAATTATAAAGGTTAGCGAGTTTTGATATGGATCTGTTCACATTCCTCACTAACCTCATCACCCACCAAGTGGTTATTTATTTCATAAAGTTGTTTAAACAATGCATTGAAGATGACATTGCTCTCTAATTTAAAGGGATTTTACATTTTTTGGTTGTTGTCTTTTGCATGTGAGGGTCATGTTTATTTTGTGGGTTGTTTGAAGCGATGTCTAGCTTAAGAAATAGAGGCATGTGATCACAATTCATCTCTATGGGACATACATCAATGTCTAACTCAAGCACTTTAGCTATAAGTTTGTGTGAACAAATTACATAGTCAACAACACCTTGGCCATTATATGTTTAGCATGTGATGACCCTAATTTTAGCCAACTTTTCCACCCATTGCAAATAACCATGTCAAACACACTACACAACCCCAATAATTCAGTTCCAAAGCATGAGACACCCCCATAGCCATCTTCTAAGACTCTTTCCCTAAGTCAATCATTGCCTTCTTCCAACCATAGAGGATTATTTGTCTCTTTTTCACTATCAATCAACTACAAAGACCAATTACTAGTTATCCTAGCATTCAAGTCCCCCCACTAACATTATGTCTTCGATGGTGTCAAACTTTAAAATATCTTTTTTCAACAATGCATACGAATCTTCATTGTCTAGATTCTTCTTCTTATAGAACTTATAGTTTTGGATTGCAAAGTAGCATGCAACTAGCCTAGAAATGTATTTCATTCAACAATATTTGCAGCCAAATATATTGTTTATTTGGGTCTTCAAATTCTACAATGCCATAACACCTCTCATGAATAATCATCATGCCCTTTACCTATCTCATTCTCTTTATTCCAAATTGAAAATTTTGTGTAACTTTCAAAAACTAGTAATTTGCAACCATCATGCTCATGTGTTTCTACAAGGATGATAATATCCCTCTCTCTGCTTTGTGCCCCACTCCAGAACCTCTTCTCCATGGATAACCTCTATCATTCCAACTTATAGTACTTAAGAAATCTTGTGGGATCCCTAATTGTTATTTCTCCTTTGAGAAAAATTCACTAATTTGGGCTTTATATTCTTCAACCCAGCCCATTTTCCTTGATTTCTTCTTATTTTCACCATTTCCCACTTCTTTCTTTGTTCTTCTTGACGGGAAAAGGTTAGATCTTCATCTAAATAAAAGTGTACCTCTTAGCAGCCCTCTAGTTCTAAGAATAATGCTCTCATCCTCTAAATTTTTCAAGGTAATTTGCATGTGCCTACCTCTCCCTCTATCTAACATCAATCATTGCTGCCTATTGAATATCACCCATCTACTTCAACTTATCATTTTCTCTAAAATCTATCACTCCTTTGACTACAATATTTCCCACTTTGAACCACTTGTCCTATTCTTATTTTAATTGTATTTTGACTTGTCGTTCAATAATCTCCTTTTGTTTTTGTTCATTTGTTAATCACCTAAGACCAAGACCTTGCTTCTTCTATTTATGCATGTAAAGACTCTTTAACTTCCATATCCACCATGGATGCTTGAATTTCCTTTATTTGCATTATGTCTTCTATATTAATTAGACTCAAGTCCTTACTTGCAATTGATCTCCATTGCTCTAGTTCTTGTTTTATGGTATCCAGTTCTCGTTGTCCTATCTACATTTTCACCTGCATTCTCAAAATCTACTTTTTTAAAGTTTTTCTTTCCCACTCTATCTTACTTGTGTACTTTATTTCTTCATAAGCTTTGTTCTCTTCTTCCCAATTCCTTGCTTCTATATACTCTAGCCTCCTTTTTAGGTCCATGAGCTCCTCTAAGTATAGTTCTAAGGACCACATTAGTGGTGTTTTAGTTGGATTCTAGTAAATTTTATCATCATCTGTCTCTTTAGTGTTGTATGTTTTAGTCATTGTGCCTATTGCTCCTTAATGTGTAAATGAACCAAAGTTCTCACTTGCTTCTACTTGTTTTTGAGTCCCCTCAGTTCTCTTCTCCTCCAGTTTTGTTTGTTCCCCACTAGATTGGCCAATATTGTCTGAGATGCCATTCACCCACAGCAAAATCATTGCAAGACAATTCGTGTGCAGTTGTTTAAATTTTCAAATCTATCTGCATCTTAACATTCCTTTGTATAGTTTTGCATTTACCAATATCAACCCTTTGTCTTTATTACCTACCTTTTTTCTGAAGAAAATCTGGCATGATGACCTCTCAAATTCCTGCTAAACCTTTTGTGTTGTCCATTGGTAGTTATAATGCCCCACCAGGGAATCCAAAATAAATTAACCAAAAGTTTCACTAAGTTTGTCAAACATTTTTTTTAAAGATAATAACATCAATAGATAACATAGCAAAAGCAATAACTCACATACATACAACTATCCAAAGCAGATAACATCTCTTTAGGGTTCCATGACATTGAATCACATGTATAAGTTTATTAATATTAAATCTAACACAACCAAAATCCACGTCATGAAATAACCACAAGTACAAATCCAAATAAATAATATACAATTACATAAGATGTCACTCGGCATAACTAGAATGCATAATCATCCATTGTACAAGTATCAAGTTATGAAAAGCACAAAGAATATACATCATGAATAAAATACATCATCTCATAAGATCTCTAATAATCAAGTACAATAAAATAGAATATTACTATCCAACAAAAATATAAGATCAAAAGAAAGGAACAACTGCACATGCACACCCAACAACAGCACCCAACTATCAAATCTCAATGCTATAAGAAAGATGCACAACCACCCGACCTCATGGAACCTAAATGGCCCACTATCATCATGCTGAGGAGATAGTCTCTAGACCCAAACAGATATCAATCCACAAGTCATAACCAACATCTAGGTCAAGGAAAACCCAATAGAAATCTATCTCAAAGGTACTGAGACACAAGTAACATCTAAACCCAGAGGCACCAAAGACACATAAGAAATCTATATAAGAGGGCAAGTGTCATCGCATGAACCAACTCTAAGGTTATGGACTCTGGCCCTCTAGTGTCTCTATGCGGCATCAATATCATTTCATACAGACAAGGCATACTAACAAAGCAAGGTCATAACCAAGCATCCTCGCTACTCCTATCCTAGCCTGTACTAGCACTCTAGACATGGGCGAGGAGAAACATTGACTCTTATTTATTCCCTTTATTCTCATTTAATGAAATGTTATCACTTATTAAAACAACTTACAATGGGTTACCCAAGTAGCCTCTTTAGGGCTCTGGCGTCCATTGCAAGTCACTTCCCAATATACACAGATTACCTACCCTAAGCTCATGAAAAAAATAACTCATAAAATCACAATTTTCACCTCAATGTTTTACAAGCTATTAAATTGTAGCTTCTGTCAGATTGAATTGTCCTAGAGTTAACCCTTCTATGGTTATTGTTAATCATTAATTATACATACTCTAATAGATCTATATATATATTGTATGCTATATATTATATATAATATGTCTATATATAATATAAATATATTATAATTAATAATGTTTTAATTAATGATTAATTAATATATATAACCATAGAGATATGTCTCTTCTCAAGACATGCCTCTTGAAGATATATTTATATATCTTGAAAATCTGCAATTGAAACACATAGAATTACAACAATGTTATTACATTTGCAGAGATCCTAAATTTAACATGGTATTAGAGCCTAACTATAGATGTAAATCAAATGAAGAGTATATAAGAAAGAGATTGTATATACTGTGGCTGAAAGATTACGGTCAAGGGTTCTCACTAATCAACAAGTTTTGCAAAAGCTTCTTGAAATGAATATGATCGAAGGAGGTGATTACATCAAAAGAAAGACATGCTTTGGCATTCTTCACCAATAACTGTATCTTTTTCATCTTCTCTTCTGCTATCTTTGAAAGTTCATTCTTGCTTTCACAAATATTTTGGTAAGGATATTGAACAATATTTTTCACAAATAGAGGTAAATCCTTGATAAATGGTAATGAAGGCATGAGACCCGAGTCTTTGCATTACTATCGAAGGGCAAAGTTTGCGACATAGAGCAGGCACTACATATCACAAATTGGCGAGTCAATGAAATGATTCAATTTTGAGAAACATTGTCTACACCCTGGAAAACGTGGCGTCCAATTGGAACGTTTCATATTTTGAATAAGTGACAAATATACTACAAAGGCAAAGATGACAGTTATAAAAGTTCAGCAGTAATATAATGGTCATACGATTTGGGAATGAACAGCGTCGAATAAAGAGTTCATTGACTTTAGTCATTGGATATAGCCAATCGATTTATTAGAGAAAACAAAATATTATAGGGTGAGATTATCATTTGATAAGAGTCAAAAGATATGTTATGGCAGTTCCCCACATCGAAAGGATATAAGATGGTGATATTTTTTATTGAGAAGGCTACGATTTAGATAATAAATAAATAATTGCAAGGTATGCTTCACAAAAGAGGTTAGTAATATTCAGGATCGAAGACTAAGCCTATACATCCAATATCCATGATATAAAAGTTATTCAAAGTATCATGCATGCATATTAGTGGCGACATTTATAAGAAGACAAGCAATCATAAAACACAAGAGCAGCTTTAGGCTGGAGATACATTAAGTGGACTACACAATCGAATATGATATCACTTCACTGTCATTGCAGAGCACTCGTAGTTCTAAAGTGGGAGATCAAATGAGCCTCCATCACTAGAATTTTTGGCAGGCAGTACAGTGGTTCTATTTATGTGAACTTGCCATTAGACAATCACAAAAGAATATGCATCTTGTGTTTGATCATGAAGAATCTGGATAATATAGGCAACATTTCCATTCGACCAATGTTTTATGTAGCAGACAACCAAATTATGAAAGTCCTATTTTGACTTTAGAAATAGTTTTTGATGAATAGTCAGTGACTTTAGAAATATAACTATCAACCATTGATGAATACAATTACACGTATACCTCAAAAGGATGGATTGAGGAGTAATGGGAGGATATGTGTTATAAGTGACTAGCCCTACAGGCGGGTCGAGCTTGGTCGAGTCCATAACTAAAAAGAAGATTGAGAGGGTTGATTGTGCTTTGGTTCATAAAATAAAATAAACTCTTCTAGTTAACTCGTCGACAGAAGGACATCGTAGGCCCCAAATTAAAATAGCTATGTAGAAGAAGGTTTAAAAATTTCTATTTCAAACTTTACTCTAACTGATTGTGGTAACAAAAAAGTTCCACTTTCCTGAGACTTTACTCTAACTGATAGTGGTAACATCAAAGTTCCAGTTTCTTGATAACTCAAGGGTATTTTCAAGAGCTTGGACCTGGACCAATCATGTGGAGAAGACTTTTAATTGACACTATCCAAAAGAAGTTAAGGTAATGTTGGAGTTAGTATTAATTTTTTATTCCTTATGAATACAAGTGATATAGATTGGGAAATTGAAAATTTTAGACTATTATATGTGGCATTATTAAGGAAATAGTATGTTAAAATATAGATTAAAGTATGTATATATATATAGAAGTTTGAATGTATGCTTAATATATAGTTTATCTATATTTTATTAAGAACTATCTATTATCCGTGAGTGTTATTGTAGTATTTCTTTCTCTCCTTTTGATGCAGGAGCATCCAGAGGTATAAGGGCAATCCTGTGTCACCAAAAAAAATGTACTTAGACTTAGTTTCTGTTTCATGTCTTTACATTTTTGGATACCCATCTGGCTCAAATAAAGGTTGCAACTCTCATAGTTCAACTATCAGTGCATTTAAAAATCCCGAAAAAATAGCAGCATGTATTTGGGCCATCATTTCGGTAAACTAGAAGGTGTGGAATGGCCAGATGAATGTAATCATGATTTAGAGCATTCCAGAAAAACAATCAGGTCAATAGGCCCGACGGTTTGAAAGTTATTGCAATTTTTCGAGTTTTGGAGACCTCCTAAGAATGCTTCAAAGTCAGGTTTGAGGCATTAAATGACCTCGAAAAGGGTCAAAAAATGGAGGACAAGCTATGCTTGTCCATAGGGCTATAGAGCGCTTCAAAAGCTTTCCGAAAATGTAAACGGTTCGTCAATCGGAGCTACGGTTCAAAAGTTATGCCTCCCGGAAGTTCGGTTGCCGTTTCTGAATTTTTCTAAATTTGCACCGACTTCTAATGCAGCTTCCAGAACCTTCTATTTCGTGGGTGGATGCCTACTAGCACTTTCTAGAATGTACTCCTAGTCCTTAACCCTCCAGGGTCTATTTAAGGAGTTTTTTGGCATTGTAAAAGGCAGTTCGGAGTGCAGTTTGAGAGGAGGTGCTAAAAGGAGAAATATTCTCCAGATTTATGCTATTGTAAGCCCTTAGGGCATGTTCTGAAGCTTATTTTCTTTGTACTATTTGTACTAGATTATTTTCTCAGTTAATATAATTTTCCCTTTCTATTGGTTCCATTCTGTTCTTGGGTTGTGTCCCCATCAAGTGGTATCAGAGCGGGTTTTTCTGAGTATGTAGACAAAGCAACGACTGTGAGGCAATTTGCACCAGGACTGTGTGGTTGTGGGATCGAGTTAGAAGATGCCTCCACGAAGAGAGCGTGGCGGAAGGGCCAGAGTTGTTGATCCTGAGGAGGTTAGAGCCCTCTAGAGGCAGGTACAACCATTGCAAGAGGAGCTTCGTAGAGGAGCAAATGTTGCCGCAGCTAACAACAATGAGGATGACAATGAAGAGGAAGTAATGGGACCAGAAGAGGAAGAAGACGGGGAAATTCTGAATCCTGTAGAGGAAAGGCTTTTTAGGGCCATTACTAAGTTTGGGAAAAGACCTACAATTGAAGTGAGTATATTTTCAGGAAATCTGAAACCAGATGAGTTGATCGATTGGATCAATGAACTGGAAGAATACTTTGAGTATGAGGATATAAGGGACCCAGATAGGGTTAAGTTTGCAAAGGCCAAACTGAAAGGCCATGCCAAAATCTGGTAGCAAGAGGTTCAACTAGAAAGACTTAGAAGAGGAAAGGAGAAGATCACAAGATGGGATCGCATGGTGGTTAAATTGAAGAAGCAGTTCATTCCTGTGGACTACGAGCTTGATCTGTTTAAGAAGATGCATGGGTTAAAGCAAGCAGGAAGATCAATCCAAGAATATACAGAGGAGTTTCACCGACTCTTGATTAGAGTGGGGCATGCAGAAGCAAATAAGGAGAAGGTTTCTCGTTATATCAGTGGGTTGCGACCTAGCATCCAGGAGGAATTAAGTCTGGTAAGAATGACCAGCGTTGAAGAGGCATACCAGTTTGCCCTGCGAGTTGAAGAGAAGTTGAATAAAAGGTTTGAAGGAAGACAAAGAGGGTGCGGTCAAGGAGGAAGGGGAAGTGGTAGATCATCTGGAGGCCGCAATGAAACCCAAAAGAAAAATGAAGATGTGGGTACTAGTAGAAACCAGAGGAATGAGGGTTTCAACCGCTCCCATGATCAAGACTTTGGAAATCAAAGAGGAAGAGGTAGAGGACGTGGACAAGGAAGAGGAGGCTTGCGTGGTACCTGTTTCCATTGCAATGAAGAAGGTCATCATGCCTTTGAATGCCCTCAACGACAAGGAAGGAAAGATAGGAGACCTGAGGGCCAAGCTAGGGTTGCTCATGTGGATGAGGATGCACAATCATCACATTCAGAGGATGCAAAAAGAGGAGAGACCTTGGTAAATGAAAGAGTCCTACTAAGTGGTGAGAATGAACCAGGACAACGAAGGAGTTTGTTTCGTACCAAATGCAAGTGTGAGGATAAATGTTGTGATGTGATTATTGATGGTGGTAGCACTGATAACCTGGTATCAGAAGAGATGGTCTCTAAATTGAAGCTCAAGAGGGAGAAACATCCCCAGCCTTATCGGATTTCTTGGGTAAAAGATGATCATAAGGTCCTCGTAAGTGAACAATGTTTAGTAAAATTTAAAATTGGGAGTTACCATGATGAAGTTCTCTGTGATGTTATTTGGATGGATGTTTGCCATCTATTGTTGGGTAGACCATGGCAGTTTGATAGACATGCAATACATGATGGACATGCAAACACATACTCTCTAACAAAGGATGGAGTTCGCCACAAATTGAAGCCCATGAAAAAGGAAGGTGAAAAGGTATGTAGCAGTGCTAGGATTTGTCTTGTTGATGGAAGGAAGTTTTTAGATGGCATGAAACATCAGCGTATATGCTATGCTTTGATTCCTAGGAAAGATAAAGAAGGTAGTAGTGAAATACCATTTGAAGTTTCAGATTTACTAGGAGAATTTGGAGATGTTATCTCTGATAATGTTCCAGATGGATTGCCACCAGTAAGGCAAATCAGTCATCAGATAGATCTGATTCCAGGAGCTAGTTTGCCTAACAAGGCTACTCACAGGATGACTCCTACTGAAACAGAGGAGCTAAATAGACAGGTTCAGGAGCTGTTGAGGAAGGGCTTGATTCGAGAGAGCCTGAGTCCATGTGCAGTACCTGCGGTACTTGCACCAAAGAAGGATGGAGAGTGGAGGATGTGTACAGATTCTCAAGCTATAAATAGGATAACCATCAAGTACCGGTTTCCTTTGCCAAGGATGGATGATCTTATGGACTGCTTGAGTGGAGCTCAGTACTTCACAAAGATAGATCTAAAGAGTGGCTATCATCAGATACGGATTCGAGAAGGAGATGAGTGGAAAACAGCCTTCAAGACAAAGGAGGGTCTTTATGAGTGGTTAGTCATGCCCTTTGGATTGACAAATGCCCCAAGCACCTTCATGCGGCTCATGAATGAGGTACTTAAGAAGTTCTTGGGAAAAATTGTTATTGTCTATTTGGATGATATTTTAATTTTCAGCAAGACTTTGGAAGAACATTTACTGCATATTCGGAGTGTCCTTGAAAGGCTAAGGGAAGAGAAACTGTTAATTAATCTAAAGAAGTGTGTCTTTGCAAAAAGGGAGTTAGTCTATTTGGGATTTGTTATATCACCTGAAGGTCTCAAAATGGATCCAGAGAAGGTAAAATCCATCTTGGAATGGCCTACTCCAAGGTTTGCTACTGAGGTAAGATCATTTCATGGTCTGGTTAGTTTTTAAAAGAAGTTTATTAAGAATTTCAGTGGCATATGTGCACCTCTAACTGATACAATAAGAGGGGATAGAAAAGAGTTCAAATGGACTGCAGTAGCTGCGAGAAGTTTTGAATTGCTGAAGAAGAAGGTGACTGAACAGCCTGTGTTGGCACTTCCAGATTTTAGAAAAGTATTCCAGGTGGATTGTGATGCTAGTGGTAGCGTTATTGGGGCTGCATTAAGCCAAGAAGGTAAGCCTATTGCATATTTTAGTGAAAATTTGAATGATGCAAAGAAGAAGTATTCTGTTTATGATCAAGACTTCTATGCAATAGTTCAGACCTTAAAGAAATGGAGGCATTATTTATTGCCAAAGGAATTTGTTTTGTATACTGATCATCAGGCATTACAGTACCTAAATAGCCAAGGTAAATTGAATCAGAGGCATATGAAGTGGGTAGAATTCTTGTAGAGTTATACATTTGTGTTGAAGCATAGAAGTGGAAAATCTAACAGGGTTGTCGATGCATTAAGTAGGAGACAGTTGTTGCTCACAACAATGCAGGTTGAAGTAGTTGGGTTTGATGAACTCAAGAATTTGTACCCCGAGGATCCTGATTTTGCTAAAGCATGGAAAGCTTGTAAAGAACCTGTTGCTGTAGATAGAACCAAGTGGTTAGACTATTTGATTCAGGATGGCATGTTGTTCAAAGGTAATCAATTGTGCATTCCAAGGAGTTCCATGAGGGAAAATCTGATTAAGGAGAAACACAGTGGAGGGATGGCAGGACATTTTGGTCAGGATAAGACCATTTCCATTCTTAGAGAACATTATTTTTGGCCTCAAATTACACTGGATGTGAAGAAGTTTGTACAGAGTTGCCAGGTTTGTCAAGTTGCCAAGGGGTTTAGTCAAAATACTGGCCTATATCAGCCATTGCCTATTCCATCAAGGCCATGGGAGGACATAAGTATGGATTTTGTTCTTGGATTGCCAAGGACACAAAGGGGTAATGACTCAGTATTCGTGGTGGTTGATAGGTTCTCCAAAATGACACATTTCATTCCATGCCACAAAACTCATGATGCTGTCCATATTGCAGACTTGTTTTTCAGAGAGGTGGTAAGACTACATGGTCTTCCAAGGAGTATAGTTTCTGACAGAGATACTAAATTTGTGGGGTATTTCTGGAGGACATTGTGGAAGAAGTTGAGAACAGACTTGAAATTCAGTTCCACGCATCACCCACAGACTGATGGCCAAACAGAAGTGGTAAATAGAAGTCTGGGCAATTTGCTGAGATGTTTAGTTGGAGATAAGCCCAAGGGATGGGATATGATTCTACCACAGGCAGAGTTTGCTTATAATAACTCTATAAATAGGAGTACTGGAAAATCACCATTTCAAATTGTATATGGGAATAGCCCAAGGACTGCACCAGAATTGAGGAAGATAGAACAAGGGGAGAGGACAAGTGTTGAAGCTGAGGAATTTGCTGAACACATCAAGCATCTACATGAGGAGGTTCAAGCACACATTATCAAGATGAATCAAGAGTATAAAGCTAGGGTTGATCAAAGGAGTAGACATAAAGAATTCCAAGTAGGGGATCTAGTCATTGTGCACTTACGAAAAGAAAGATTTCCAGCTGGTACTTACAACAAGCTAAAAATGAAGAAATTTGGCCCCTGCAAAGTTTTGAAGAAACATAACTCAGGAAATGCATATGAGGTGGAGTTGCCAGATGGTATTCACATTTCTCCCATTTTCAACATTGCAGATTTAACAGAGTATCATGATGATGGTGCAGATGAGGAGCTAGTTTTAGAGCCATGTCCAATTACTGCTTCTAAGAAGGAGGAGATAGAAGACATTCTAGATCATCGTGTGGGTAGGAGTACCAGAAACAGGCAGTATGAAGAGTATTTGGTCAAATGGAAAGGACGGCCAATCGAGGACTCAACTTGGATTTCAGCAGCTGAGGTTTCCCATTTGGGATTTCCTCTACCATCCATAAAGTGACAGGGTCACTTTTCAATCTACCCTGGGTGTCTGATGCAGGACCATCCAGAGGTATAAGGGCAATCTTGTGTCACCCAAAAAAATGTACTTAGACTTAGTTTCTGTTTCATGTCTTTACATTTTTGGATACCCATTTGGCTCAAATAAAGGTTCCAACTCTCATACTTCAACTATCAGTGCATTTGAAAATCCCAAAAAAATAGGAGCATGTATTTGGGCCATCATTTCGGTAAACTAGAAGGTGTGGATTGGCCAGATGAATGTAATCATGATTTAGAGCATTCCAGAAAAAGAATCAGGTCAATAGGCCCCACGGTTTGAAAGTTATTGCAATTTTTCGGGTTTTGGAGACCTCCTAAGAATGCTTCAAAGTCAGATTTGGGGCATTAAATGACCTCGAAAAGGGTCAAAAAATGGAGGACGAGTGAAGCTGGTTCACAAGGCTATAGAGCGCTTTGAGAGCTTTCCGAAAATGTAAACGGTTCGTCAAATGGAGCTACGGTTCAAAAGTTATGCCTCCCGAAAGTTCGATTACCGTTTCTGGATTCTTCTAAATTTGCACTGACTTCTAACGCAACTTCCAAAACCTTCTATTTCATCAGTGGATGCCTACTAGAACTTTCTAGAATGTACTCCTAGTCCTTAACCCTCCACGGTCTATTTAAGGAGATTTTCGGCATTGTAAAAGGCAGTTCGTAGTGGAGTTTGAGAGGAGGTGCTAAAAGGAGAAATATTCTCCAGATTTATGCTATTGTAAGCCCTTAGGGCATGTTCTGAAGCTTATTTTCTTTGTACTATTTGTACTAGCTTATTTTCTCAGTTAATATAATTTTCCCTTTCTATTGGTTCCATTATGTTCTTGGGTTGTGTCCCCATCAAGTGGTATCAGAGCGAGTTTTCCTGAGTGTGTAGACAGAGCGCCGACTGTGAGAAAGTTTGCACCAAGACTGTGTGGTTGTGGGATTGAGTTAGAAGATTCCTCCACGAAGAGAGCGTGGCGGAAGGTCCAGAGCTGTTGATCCTGAGGAGGTTAGAGCCCTCTAGAGGCAGGTACAAGCATTGCAAGAGGAGCTTCGTAGAGGAGCAAATGTTGCCGCAGCTAACAACAGTGAGGATGACAATGAAGAGGAAGTAATGGGACCAGAAGAGGAAGAAGACGGGGAAGTTCTAAATCCTGTAAAGGAAAGGCTTTTTAGGGCCATTACTAAGTTTGGCAAAAGACCTACAATTGAAGTGGGTATAGTTTCAGGAAATCTGAAACTAGATGAGTTGATCGATTGGATCAATGAACTGGAAGAATACTTTGAGTATGAGGATATAAGGGACCCAGATAGGGTTAAGTTTGCAAAGGCCAAACTGAAAGGCAAGTAGGAACATCAGTCCAAGAATATACAGAGGAGTTTCACTGACTCTTGATTAGAGCGGGGCATGCAGAAGCATATAAGGAGAAGGTTGCTCGTTATATTAGTGGGTTGCAACCTAGCATCCAGGAGGAATTAAGTCTGGTAAGAATGACCAGCGTTGAAGAGGCATACCAGTTTGCCCTGCGAGTTGAAGAGAAGCTGAATAAAAGGTTTGAAGGAAGACAAAGAGGGCGCGGTCAAGGAGGAAGGGGAAGTGGTAGATCATCTGGAGGCCGCAATGAAACCCAAAAGAAAAATGAAGATGTGGGTACTAGCAAAAACCAGAGGATTGAGGGTTTCAATCGCTCCCATGATCAAGACTTTGGAAATCAAAGAGGAAGAGGTAGAGGACGTGGACAAGGAAGAGGAGGCTTGCGTGGTACCTGTTTCCATTGCAATGAAGAAGGTCATCGTGCCTTTGAATGCCCTCAATGACAAGGAAGGACAGATAGGAGAGCTGAGGTCCAAGCTAGGGTTGCTCATGTGGCTGAGGATTCACAATCATCACATTCAGAGGATGCAGAAAGAGGAGAGACCTTGGTAAATGAAAGAGTCCTACTAAGTGGTGAGAATGAACCAGGACAACGAAGGAGTTTGTTTCGTACTAGATGCAAGTGTGAGGATAAATGTTGTGATGTGATCATTGATGATGGTAGCACTGATAACCTGGTATCAGAAGAGATGGTCTCTAAACTGAAGCTCAAGAGAGAGAAACATCCCCAGCCCTATCGGATTTCTTGGGTAAAAGATTATCATAAGGTCCTCGTAAGTGAACAATGTTTAGTAAAATTCAAAATTGGGAGTTACCATGATGAAGTTCTCTGTGATGTTATTTCGATGGATGTTTGCCATCTATTGTTGGGTAGACCATGGCAGTTTGATAGACATGCAATACATGATGGACATACAAACACATACTCTCTAACAAAGGATGGAGTTCGCCACAAATTGAAGCCCATGAAAAAGGAAGGTGAAAAGGTATGTAGCAATGCTAGGATTTGTCTTGTTGATGGAAGGAAGTTTTTAGATTGCATGAAACATCATCGTATGTGCTATGCTTTGATTCCTAGGAAAGATACAGAAGGTAGTAGTGAAATACCTTTTGAAGTTTCAGATTTACTAGGGGAATTTGGAGATGTTATCTCTGATAATGTTCCAAATGGATTGCCACCAGTAAGGCAAATCAGTCATCAGATAGATCTGATTCCAGGAGCTAGTTTGCCTAACAAGGCTGCTCACATGATGACTCCTACTGAAACAGAGGAGCTAAATAAACAGGTTCAGGAGCTATTGAGGAAGGGCTTGATTCGAGAGATGAGTCCATGTGCAGTACCTGCAGTACTTGCACCAAAGAAGGATGGAGAGTGGAGGATGTGTACAGATTCTCGAGCTATAAATAGGATAATCATCAAGTACCGGTTTCCTTTGCCAAGGATGGATGATCTTATGGACTGCTTGAGTGGAGCTCAGTACTTCACAAAGATAGATCTAAAGAGTGGCTATCATCAGATATGGATTCGAGAAGGAGATGAGTGGAAAACAGCCTTCAAGACCAAGGAGGGTCTTTATTAGTGGTTAGTCATGCCCTTTGGATTGACGAACGCCCCAAGCACCTTCATGCGGCTCATGAATGAGGTACTTAAGAAGTTCTTGGGAAAATTTGTTATTATCTATTTGGATGATATTTTAATTTTCAGCAAGAATTTGGAAGAACATTTACTGCATATTCGTAGTGTCCTTGAAAGGCTAAGGGAAGAGAAACTGTTAATTAATCTAAAGAAGTGTGTCTTTGCAAAAAGGGAGTTAGTCTATTTGGGATTTGTTATATCACCTGAAGGTCTCAAAATGGATCCAGAGAAGGTAAAAGCCATCTTGGAATGGCCTACTCCAAGGTCTGCTACTGAGGTAACATCATTTCATGGTCTGGTTAGTTTTTACAGGAAGTTTATTAAGAATTTCAGTGGCATATGTGCACCTCTAACTGATACAATAAGAGGGGATAGAAAAGAGTTCAAATGGACTGCAGTAGCTGCGAGAAGTTTTGAATTGCTGAAGAAGAAGGTGACTGAACAGCTTGTGTTGGCACTTCCAGATTTTAGAAAAGTATTCCAGGTGGATTGTGATGCTAGTGGTAGCGTTATTGGGGCTGTATTAAGCCAAGAAGGTAAGCCTATTGCATATTTTAGTGAAAAATTGAATGATGCAAAGAAGAAGTATTATGTTTATGATCAAGAGTTCTATGCAATAGTTCAGGCCTTAGAGAAATAGAGGCATTATTTATTGCCAAAGGAATTTGTTTTGTATACTGATCATCAAGAATTACAGTACCTAAATAGCCAAGGTAAATTGAATCAGAGGCATATGAAGTGGGTAGAATTCTTGTAGAGTTATACATTTGTGTTGAAGCATAGAAGTGAAAAATCTAACAGGGTTGTCGATGCATTAAGTAGGAGACAGTTGTTGCTCACAACAATGCAGGTTGAAGTAGTTGGGTTTGATGAACTCAAGAATTTTTACCCCGAGGATCCTGATTTTGCTGAAGCATGGAAAGCTTGTAAAGAACCTGTTGTTGTAGATAGAACCAAGTGGTTAGACTATTTGATTCAGGATGGCATGTTGTTCAAAGGTAGTCAATTGTGCATTCCAAGGAGTTCCATGAGGGAAAATCTGATTAAGGAGAAACACAGTGGAGGGATGGCAGGACATTTTGGTCGGGATAAGACCATTGCCATTCTTAGAGAACATTATTTTTGGCCTCAAATTACACTGGATGTGAAGAAGTTTGTACAGAGTTGCCAGGTTTGTCAAGTTGCCAAGGGGTTTAGTCAAAATACTGGCCTATATCAGCCATTGCATGTTCCATCAAGGCCATGGGAGGACATAAGTATGGATTTTGTTCTTGGATTGCCAAGGACACAAAGGGGTAATGACTCAGTATTCAAGGTGGTTGATAGGTTCTCCAAAATGGCACATTTCATTCCATGCCACAAAACTCATGATGCTGTCCATATTGCAGACTTGTTTTTCAGAGAGGTAGTAAGACTACATGGTCTTCCAAGGAGTATAGTTTCTGACAGAGATACTAAATTTGTGGGGTATTTCTGGAGGACATTGTGGAAGAAGTTGAGAACAGACTTGAAATTCAGTTCCACGCATCACCCACAGACTGATGGCCAAACAGAAGTGGTAAATAGAAGTCTGGGCAATTTGCTGAGATGTTTAGTTGGAGATAAGCCCAAGGGATGGGATTTGATTCTACCACAGGCAGAGTTTACTTATAATAACTCTGTAAATAGGAGTACTGGAAAATCACCATTTCAAATTGTATATGGGAATAGCCCAAGGACTGCACCCGAATTGAGGAAGATAGAACAAGGGGAGAGGACAATTGCTGAAGCTGAGGAATTTGCTGAACACATCAAGCGTCTACATGAGGAGGTTCAAGAACACATTATCAAGATGAATCAAGAGTATAAAGCTAGGGCTGATCAAAGGAGAAGACATAAGGAATTCCAAGTAGGGGATCTAGTCATGGTGCACTTACGAAAAGAAAGATTTCCAGCTGGTACTTACAACAAGCTAAAAATGAAGAAATTTGGCCCCTGCAAAGTTTTGAAGAAACATAACTCAGGAAATGCATATGAGGTGGAGTTGCCAGATGGTATTCACATTTCTCCCATTTTCAACATTGCAGATTTAACAGAGTATCATGATGATGGTGCAGATGAGGAGCTGGTTTTAGAGCCATGTCCAATTCCTGCTTCTAAGAAGGAGGAGATAGAAGACATTCTAGATCATCGTGTGGGTAGGAGTACCAGAAACAGGCAGTATGAAGAGTATTTGGTCAAATGGAAAGGACGGCCGATCGAGGACTCAACTTGGATTTCAGCAGCTGAGGTTTCTCATTTGGGATTTCCTCTACCATCCATAAAGTGACAGGGTCACTTTTCAATCTACCCTGGGTGTCTGATGCAGGACCATCCAGAGGTATAAGGGCAATCCTGTGTCACCCAAAAAAATGTACTTAGACTTAGTTTCTGTTTCATGTCTTTACATTTTTGGATACCCATTTGGCTCAAATAAAGGTTCCAACTCTCATAGTTCAACTATCAATGCATTTGAAAATCCCAAAAAAATAGGAGCATGTATTTGGGCCATCATTTCGGTAAACTAGAAGGTGTGGATTGGCCAGATGAATGTAATCATGATTTAGAGCATTCCAGAAAAAGAATCAGGTCAATAGGCCCCACGGTTTGAAATTTATTGCAATTTTTCGGGTTTTGGAGACCTCCTAAGAATGCTTCAAAGTCAGGTTTGGGGCATTAAATGACCTCGAAAAGGGTCAAAAAATGGGGGACGAGCAAAGCTGGTCCATAGGGCTATAGAGCGCTTCGAGAGCTTTCCGAAAATGTAAACGGTTCGTCAATCGGAGCTACGATTCAAAAGTTATGCCTCCCGAAAGTTCGGTTACCGTTTCTAGATTCTTCTAAATTTGCACTGACTTCTAACGCAGCTTTCAGAACCTTCTATTTCATCGGTGGATGCCTACTAGCACTTTCTAGAATGTACTCCTAGTCCTTAACCCTCCAGGGTCTATTTAAGGAGATTTTCGGCATTGTAAAAGGCAGTTCGGAGTGGAGTTTGAGAGGAGGTGCTAAAAGGAGAAATATTCTCCAGATTTATGCTATTGTAAGCCCTTAGGGCATGTTCTGAAGCTTATTTTCTCTGTACTATTTGTACTAGCTTATTTTCTCAGTTAATATAATTTTCCCTTTCTATTGGTTCCATTCTGTTCTTGGGCTGTGTCCCCGTCACCTTTCCAATACATACTATAAGAGCTATGTGCTTTGATCTTTTTCTGAGAACGTTCTTATAGAAAAGAAGGGAAATTGAGATTAAGAGGGAGCCAAACATTTGACATTTCTTTAGCTATAACCTTGAAAGAGAGGGAGCAGATAGAGGATATGGTTTTGTCAACTTTCAATGATCTTTATCATATTGATTTAGAGGGAGTAAACCATGTTGTGATAGAATCTTCAATGATCGATAAATTGTAACAATCAAGAGGACTTTAACTCATGCAAATATGTGATCTTAATCATCTACGATAAATGATAAATGATACTTGACGTATCAATTGTAGAGTCATTCAAGTGACACAATCATACTCAATCAAGATATTGGCATATTTTGGACGAGCTTATGTTAGCTTCTACTATTAAGCTTAATGAATGGTTGGAGCTTCAATGGATGAAAAGAGCAAGTTGGAACTTAGAAAGAAGTCGTCAAATTTGATGTGAAAGTGTTCATTAATATAAGAGTGGTAACTTTACATTGTGGGGGGGAATAATAGACAATGTTTCATTCCCACTTGAACCATCCTTAGAAAAGGAGATATTCCATGACCCTTATGGGCAGATAAGTACTTATATCTTTTACATTTATCTATTCATTTATTTGGTAGGATATTCTTACAAGAAAAGAAGGTCGGTACTTCAATATGCTACCAAATATTGTGCAAACTAAATCTAATGATAGTAGTTCCAAAGACCCTGATGATCAAGTTGGATAAAGTGAGGATCTTGAAACAAATATCCATGATAATTGAGATTATGAATATCCTTCTTTATTAAGAGGGAGTTTTACACTTCTTCTAAAGGAAATGTTGGAGTTTGGAAGATTTATAATCAGGAGTCTAGAAATACATGGATGCGACTTCGTGATTTTAATGGGCCACACCTTGTGAACATCACAAGAAATGAAAAGATCCTTAAATAACTTGCATAATCATACTCTAGGTACTGAGTACGTAAAATTGCTCGATGATATAAAAGTTGGAATTTCACATTGTGGGGGGTAAACTTAATAAACAATGTTCAAATTCCCACTTGAAACCATATTTAGAGAGGAGATTTAATGATTTGACATTTATGGATTGTTATAGAAAGATAAGTAATTCTTACTCTTGAGTATTATAGTTACCTACTTACTATAGTCTATTTCTTAGTTATAAACTTATACGTACTATAGGAGTTAAATTGCATTGATTTTTTCCTTTATATCTACAGATGTTCTTGTAGAAAAAGAAAGTTGGTACATTTGCTACCAGGATTATTGTGCAGGCTCTAGAAGTGATGAAGGGCCACACCACCCTTACCCACTCACAAGCAAGAATGCAAGAATATGGAGACCAAGAGAAATAAATAAAAATGCTCCACAAGCAATTTTATTATACTTGAAAATCCTTACAACACCCACAAGATGATATGATAGATATGACTTCTTCAAAAAGAAGTTTACAAATTCTTCAATATAAGAGAAATCCAAAATAAGAGTCTTCACACCAAGAGCTTCACCAAGAATTTCTACTTTAAGAGCTACACCTTTAAAGCTTTCACACCTTGAAGTCTTCACACCTTCTAGCTTCTACTTCTCCAACTTGATTAGAAATGCTCATATGCCTTGCTTAAATAGGCACTTACCACCCAATACATGACTTATCCACAACCTTCTAGAATTCCTCCACAACCTTCTACAACTTCCACAACTTTCTACATTATTCATAACTTTCTAGAATTCTTCCCACGCACCTTAATAAATGGAATGACAACTTTTTTTTCTTTTTTTTTTTCTATTATGCCACCTATGCACCTCGAAAATAGAAATTCCCTTTTCCCTTTCTTTCTTTCTTTTTTAATTTTTTTTACTATCTCTCTTCTAATTTTCGTCACTTTCTCTCTCCTCCAAATTTTTTTTTTTTTTTTTTTTTGTTAAATTTTAAATTCAACATGTCTCCCCTTTATTTTGGATGCAAGATGCTCCTGCATCAGGAAGTGAACATCCTTTATGATTAAGATTATGAAGAGGAAACTTGACATTGCTTCAGATTAAGAGGGAGCAAATAAGAACATGATTCTGTCAAATTTTTATTCAAAGGGAGTAGATCATATCACTTCAAAGGTAAACTGGACATGATTAATGATTATTATTTATTATGCACTTATTGACTAACATCATATGGTTGATGATTATATGCATATAGTGATAAATCTACTCTTGTAGAAAATGCTCCATGTCATGTGACCTTGTGATACTGGTGCATTTATCACAAGGATGAGTTATATTAGTACAGATGAGCAAAGTGCTGATATTTTTACCAAACCTCTTGCAAAGTTGAAATTGTGTACTTCAGAGGTAAAATTGATATGACCTTGTTGTAAATGCATTTATTAAAATATATATTCATGAATATAAAATCATTTTTGCTTGCAAGCTTATATTGTGAAAAGTGACGACTTTTCTTGTGAAAGGTGATGACCTTACATGTGTTCTGGTCCTATTATAAAGTGACGACTTTATTTTAGTTGATCTATTTTCAAACAATGGTTGAATTTGGTGTTATCTTTCAGGCCGGATTTTGTCAGACACATTAATAACCTTCATGGGTCTTTTGGGTGATAGTCGGACACCATGAAAATCCATTGTTTTGAAAGTTTGGGTTATCCTTGTTCTTCGGACCGAATTTTGCTGGACACGTTGATAACCTTCATGGGTCTTTTGGGCGATAGCCGGACACCATGAAAACCCATTGTTTTGAAATTTGGGTTATCCTTGTTTTTCGGGCCGAATTTCGCCGGACACATTGATAACCTTCATGAGTCTTTTGGGCGATAGCTGGACACCATCAAAATCCATTATGTTTTCTTTCTCTCTCTTAGTTTAAAACATAATGATGATTACACCTTATTCTGTAAGTTAAAACTTATTTCAATTTCCCTTTGCTTAAGAGGGAGTATTGAGGATTCTAGCCTCTTAGTGTATTGAAGTAAATTCCATATGTTAATTTACATATGTGTGTTGATGAATTTATATTGATATGCCAATTTAGGGATATCATAGTGAGATGATATCTCCTTATACTCAAGAACATAGTATGTTATATATCAATATTCCAAAATAAAGAGGGAGTGTTGAGATAGCTTCGATTGTATCTAAGTCATGGCTATGGTAGAAAACAATTGATATACATATCATTGTAAGAGTTGGATATTGTTGGCATGTTTGTTCTGACACATTTTGTGAAGCAATGTCTACTATAAAAAGATCTCACCTATGATATAGACTTCCTATTGAGACTTTATATTATCAAAGGATAATGTATCTAGTGTTATATATATATATATATATATATATATATATATATATATATATATATATATATAAAGGTCTTTTAATATGACATTCTAAGATTATTGTGATAATGTATTCTATAACAATCCTCCTGAGCTAAGAGGGAGTGTTAAATTGTAGCTTCTATCGGATTGAACTGTCCTAGAGTTAACCCTTCTATGGTTATTGTTAATCATTAATTATACATACTCTAATATATATATATATATATATATATATATATATATATATATATATATATATATATATATATATAGTATGCTATATATAATATATAATATATTTATATATAATATAGATATGTTATAATTAATAATGTTTTAATTAATGATTAATTTATATATATATATATATATATATATATATATATATATATATATATATATATATATATATATAACCATAGAGACATGTCTCTTCTCAAGACATGCCTCTTGAAGATATATTTATATATCTTGGAAATCGGCAATTGAAACACATATAATTACAACAATGTTATTACATTTGCAGAGATCTTAAATTTAACACAAGCAACTGGAAAGCACCTATAGATAAAACACAATATTCACCTCATTCCTTTACAAACAATTGGAAAGCACTTAAAGACCAATCATAATAATCATTTCAATCCTACACAAGCAACTAAAAAGCACCAAAAGATAACTAATCGAAAACTTAAAGGTTACAGCAAGAAAGTCACAGTAATCACCTCAGTTTTGTACAAGCATCTGGAAAGCAATAACAAATATCTAATCAAAAATTATCATAGAAATACATGAATACATCACCATGGTTAGGTATAGAAGATCGTGACCAAAATATACATAACATCATCACATAAAAACATCCCCCCAAGCCTCTGGTAAACATCCAAAACTACTCAACACTGTAAGTCAACCCCAAACCCAACACAAGGTAAAACATACATCATAATGAGTGTAGTTTCATAATTTTGTTTGGTTTTGAAAATATAAGATTTTGTTTAAACAAGATTCAAATTTTTGTTTCTTTTTAAATCTCAAATTTACCAAAATTTACAAATTTCCCCTTAACAGATAAATGATTATTTAATTAAATCAATAATATATTTAAAAATAAATAATCCAATTATACCTTATTAATTTAAATCAAAATCAATTCTCAAAAGTTGTAATTTATTAACTAAAAATATGTTTTAAATAATTATTGTTAATTATTAAAATAATAACTATTAATTATTAATAAGCAAGAGCCTACAACACAATGGTAAATTGTGAGCCTCTTATCGAAGAGGTCTTAGGTTCGAATCTACTCACACTTAATAAATAATAATAATTAATCACAACACATGATAATAAATCTTAGCTTTGACCTCTTACCGATCCAAAAAATAAAATAAATTATTAATTATTAATAAATAATATTAATTTATTCATAATAATTACTATTTTAAAATAATAATAAAATACTAACTATTTAATACTTATTAATATTATTTAATTTAATTGATTTAATTATAAATAAACAAGATTAAATTTTATTTAATAATAATAAAAATATATAAAATAATATTAAAAAACAAAACCTTTTTTTAAAGGTTTTACGTTTATGGCCTGCTGACCCTACTACAGTTGACAATGTTGGTTGTCGCCGCAACTACGACTGTTGGCAGCAGCCCTGGTTGCCTTCGCAATTGACAACCTTAGCAGCATGGGAAGGGGGGATAGGGAAGTCACGACCTCAATTCCCTCTTTCAAATTTTTTTAAATTATTTTTTTATAAATAAAAATCACAACTTTACTGTGATAATTTTTATTAACATATTTTTTTATAAAAATTTATATAATAGATCTGATAGGAAAAACATGAACAACCAATCGTATTTTGTATATCAAATTTTGATCTCTTTTCAAAATCCTACTCGAATTGTAATCAATCAAATTACGAATCTCTAACTTTTA
Organism: Cupressus sempervirens; assembly: GCA_028749045.1. Classification (NCBI taxonomy): domain Eukaryota; kingdom Viridiplantae; phylum Streptophyta; class Pinopsida; order Cupressales; family Cupressaceae; genus Cupressus; species Cupressus sempervirens. Next base: position 486,491,661 of record CM053785.1, read on the forward strand.
CTAAACAAGGGTTTCCAATCTTCAATTCATTTACTGATGTTTCCAAAATAAATAACAATAAATTCACAAACAAGGGTTTCAACCCAATTAAATTTTGAGTACAAATCCACAAACACAGAGAAGACAGAAATTTCAATAGAAAAATTGTTGCACAAAACTTCAACAAGATTCTACCTGGATGTGATGTTGAACAATCAAATGCACAAAGCTGGAAAACAAATTCCATTTCTTTCAAAAACCATCTTCCTAGAAATTGGCTCCAAACCTTATATGTGAAGAAATGAGTTCTAATGTCTTAATAAAGAGTTTTCTCCCTTTAGGGTTTCATTTTTTCTTAATTATATTATTATGTTTTGATTTCATGTGCAAACTTTTTTGCAATTTAATTAGAATAATCTTTATTAAATCTATTCTCTTTTTTATTAAATCACAAGACATCTTTAATAAAAAAAAATTATTAATTTAACTAATAATAATATTTGGAGTTTATTATAAAAATGAAACTCCTAAATAAATTATTATTAAATTAAATAAATATAATTACGTCAAAATTAGAACTTTAATTAATTCTTTAAATTTAATTTTTTTATTTAATTAATTTCTCAATTAATTAAATATAATTAAATATTGATTTTTCTTTATAAAATTTTCATTAAATTAAATCATTTAATACTTTTAATTTGATTTAATTATAACTTACAATCACAACAAACCCACAAAACTAAATACAAAATCCCATTATAAAGAACAAAGTACTAGATCAACTCAAGAGTCAAAATCACGAATCCAAATCACTTGACAAATTCAAAGGGGTAAAACCACTTTTTAGGACAATTGGCTAAAGGTTAGGATTTAGACTTAAAAAACATCTCCTCTCTTTTATTGTTGAGATACTGTGATAGGGCACGCTCATCTTGGCAATTCAAGGAAGTTGATGCCCAATACCTGCAATCTGCATAAAATCCAAGTATGTGCATACACATTATCTAAACCTAACAGGCAATGACAAGAAGTGGTGCATCGTATAAATCCCGACTAGCAAGTGACTGCGACTCCCTCCCTCAACCACATTGAAATGTCAAACATAAAATAAAACATACAAGTACACCATACACATGCAAGTATGAGGTAAGTAACCATAAAAACTGCATATAAACCATCCATCTATCATTGTGAGATAACTAAAAGTCATGAAATGAGCAAACATATATTATCATTGAAATAATCATGAACATGTGAACTGACTAACTCACTCAACATATATATAAATTGGGTCTGAAAAAACATTCAATCAAATTTGGGAATCAAGTGCCACTAAACATAAAGTATAACCACATAACTAGCCTAAAAGAATCCAGCAATCTAACATGAAAAGTAAACTAGAGGTAGGCATTACAGTAGTAATGTTTTGTGCCTACTTATTTGCTCTCTCATAAACTGGTTACATCCTTTCTAATATATGTTGTCCAACAATTGACCCAACATTTGAAAATTATTGTTGAGACTACTACCACCCATCATGCTTGGTTAAAGCAAAAGTTTATTCCCTATTGTTAGTTGACAATCTTCTATGTTGGGTTCAAGGCATACCACTACTAACTCTCTCTCTGACTCGCTTTGACTGGGCCCCATGTTATAAAGTGTCAAGTATAGTTTAAGTGTGAAATGGTTGAGTTATGAACCAATGTGTATTGTGCACTATCTAGTTTTTGTATTTAGCATCCACTTTGCTTTATGTTATTTTTGCAATAATAGTGCATGCAAAAACAAGTAGTAAAAACAAAAACAAAACAAAACAAATTATTAAAAAATTATTTTAAAAAAAAAGAAAAGAACGAAAAAAAGCAACGGGTAAAATATCCAACACACTTGTTAGGAATGAAAACTTGTACTCCTTATGTTCCCTCTGGACTCGGTAGAATGTTGAGATTGGTCCCTAACCACTCAATGTCATTTCTACCCCCAAGTCTTTGTGGTTACAATCTTTGGTAAACCCCAATCTTCACCACTGCAATCCCAACGCATTTATCTTCTACACTTCCTATTAAAACCTTTGTAATCTCTGGTATTTCACCGTTGCAAGCCCTGGTATTTCGCCACTTCCCTATACTTGACCCCAATTTCACCAACTAGAATGTGACATTTTGTTCCGTTGTAGCTCGAACTCATAAGTCCTAATAACTTGGAGGGTTGTTGGGGTCTAAAATTTATGACACATTTTAGTGTGTGCCTGCTCTTTACAATTTTTTTTATCATGAGCTTGTTATCTATTGAATGAGTTGAATGGCTTGATCCCTAAGGTCTGTCAAATGGAGCAATCTTTGTAGAAAGGAGAGTGCAAAGCATTGACATTCTTTTACTCATTTTGATGAAAATTCCAAAACTGTCATGTAGTTTATGATTTAGGAATCCCAAAAGTTGACAGCTAAACATGCTATGAATGATCTCGAGTTATTGCTATTGTGTATAGGCTGTAAAGTGTTAAAAAATGTGGACTTACAAAAAAAATCAAGACAATATTAATTAAATAATCATAAAAATATGAATATAATAATGTACATAATCAATATTTTTGTTAGAATTGGATAAGTTATTTTAATAGCTTCTACAATCTTTATTCAACTCTATTATAATATCAAACAACGCTTTTATGTAGATGAAAGCAAACCATCGACAACGGCAGCATAGGATAATGTGAATCAGGACAAGTTTACTAAGTAATGCATATCCAAGGACATCAAAAACTGAAATGAAGTTTGTCACGATGCATTAGTGAAGTTTATAGCAAATTGCCAACCATGTTTGACGAATTTTTGTGTACAAAAATGATAGGAACTGTGTTTCACAATATATTTGGTAATAATATGACAGGCCCGTTCCTTTTCTTACTACAACAGGACAATCCTTAAAATAAGCATTGGAGAAGAAGCTGCGTCGGAAATTAATAAATGCCGTACTAAAATTTGTTCACTACAATGAATATAGTTAGTTTCACCGCTGAAGCGAGTTTCAGATTCCCGGTATTACTGCATTAATATCACCGCTAAAAATACTAAGATGAACAAAGATGGCATGTTGTATAATTGCAATCCCTTCTGTTGTGTGTTTGAACCTGACGAAGATAGCTTTATAAAGGTGGGCATGAGAATTAAGCAGCAATATACTTCCATCACATTTTTAGAATAGACAAAGATAGTTACTTTCAAGACATTTCTCATCAAACAACTATAGTGATAAGCTGCCAAATTGTTGATTCCATTGCTCATAGATTCCAAGTTCATTTTGGGAAACAGAAGGCCTTACTTCTTGCAAAGATTTCTGAAAATCCTGCAAAGAAAACAACCCATTTTAACAAAATAACGGATCACGATCAAATAAAAAACTTCATTGCTACAGATGTTTCATGTAACATAATAGCCACTGCTGACATATTAATAAATTATTCATATACACGGTTTATCTCTCCAACCTCTAATGTGACTGGCCTCATATCCTCCTTCCTCAAATTTGCAATATCAATCCCTTTACATAAGGCTTCTCTGAGTGGTCCCATTGAAGCATCCTTAACAAGATTTTTCATGTCAGATCCAGAATAACCTGGCACGTAAGTATTTTCATCAGTGCAACAGCACACGAGATAAAATAGTTCTACAAGAGACATAACTATCAAAGGTATCTGTATTCAAAAGCTAAAATTAAACACTTGCCATCGGTAATTTTGCAAACAGAACGTAATTCTTCATCTGAAAGATTAAACAAGCCATCCTTCTCCAATAAATTCCTTATTATCCATGATCTGGCTTCTGCAGTAACACGGGGCAGAAATTTACCTCATTAAATGGGCAACTGACTGTGAACAAGATTGTTTTCCAATTTTATAAGAAACCTATTACAAAATAATTATCTGTAGCTTGTACCTGTAGAAGGCAGTGGTATGTATAGACGCTTTGTTAGACGCCTTCTGGCAGCTTCATCAAGCTCCTGCGGCCTGTTTGTTGCCCCTGATGATATTATTCTTTTAGACAAAAAAATATAAACCAGAAATGATAAAGAACAAAAATTATATATCGAGGCAAAATATTTTCTTCTTTCCTGATATAAAAGGTCTCTGCTTTAGAATATACATTAAAATGCAGAGAAACTATGCTAAATGAACTCTTAAAAATTACTATGCAGATGTGGAGAACAGGTCAAAATGCTCCAAATAATTCAGTTTTCTATGTCATTAAAGTTTCAAGTACCTATTCCAAATACTTCGGGAAGGGTTTTGTGTCTGAGAAACTGTTAGATTTGGGTATGGAGATAGGCCTAATGGAAAGTAAATTATGACAATAAATTGTATTTCTATCAAGAATGATAATAGAATGGATAAATATTATCATATCACTGTGTGATGTAGAACAGGTCAAAATGCTCCAAACAATTCAATTTTCAATGCCATTAAAGTTTCAAATACCTATTTCAAAATACTTTGGAAAGGGTTCTGTGTCTGAAAAACTATTAGATTTGGGTATGGAGATAGCCACCCAAGATCTAGAGGTCTAATGCAAAGTAAATTATGACAATAAGTTGTATTTATATGAAGAATGGATAAATATCATCCTTTCAGTATGTGTGATTAGGAACTAGGAGTCGCACTTGCTATGTACAATACCCCTTTCACAACAGCACAACACTACCCCTCCCTGTCCCCCACCCCCAAAAGTACAAGTTAGGGAGAATATAGATAAATGATCATAACGCAGATAGGTATTCGCTATTAGGCATAAAGTACCCATGTACAAATGTACTACAATCTATCACAAGCAAAGGTAACAAGAAAATGAGGGGAAAAAACTAGTCCCCAAAAGAGAGCTGATAATATAAAATTATCATATTAGGCATGTTAGGTACCCATGTACAAATTTACGACAATCTAACTTGCACTTGAACATAAGAGTCAAGCTTTTGCAAGTGAAATTTTAAATTTTAACGGTCATTTTTTGCTCCTTTTCACCCATTCCACCCAATCAAGCATCAACATAAAAAGAAGACTGAGGGTTCAAAATTGATTCAAATCATCAAATTGAAGTAGAATTGAATGCCATGGAGGCATACAAAGACACTTGTAAAGAAACAATCTATCATCACTTTTCTAGACTAAACGTCTAGCTCAAGGCTTGAAAAAATTACTTTCCAACTCAAGGCTTGGAAAATTAAGTTACACTATATAATGTCCATTATTAGAACTTTACTCAGATTGCCCTGAATTTCCCTAATTAGGGTTTGGAAGATGCTTCGAAATGTGTACTGTCGGATTAGTATCTTAATCTTGAGCTTGCAACCAGGTTGGTATCACAAAATAAATAAACATGAAACTCAATAATGCACATATAGAATTACAACTTTCAAGCTATCCAATAGATGTCTTTAAAGTATCATCCAAAGCATTCATTGCCCTTATGGAGCAACCATGGGAGATCATTTGAGGTGCCTTTGAGCCTATCCAACAAGTTCAAGGTTCTAGAAGTAAAACCACCATATTGCCTCTTGCCTAACTATTCAGAGTTTAGGGGCACAGAAGCATGTTTGTCATTTGACCTCTTGCTTAACTCAGATGGATCTTTGGCTACTTGCCTTCCTGCATTTACCATATCTCCCCTTCACAATGACAACAGTATTATTATAGTCCATAATATTGATATGCCAAGACATTCTTATAATATATATGTCATGCCACAGTTATGGAAATTAATGCTGCTAAGAACAGGGTGGATGTCAGAATCTGAAGATACCTTTCTTATTGACTATATGCTGTTCTATATCGTTTCCTTCATTTCTTTGACATTCTCTTGCTTATTCAATGCCTTCCTCTGAGTATCAATCTTCTTATATATATATCCTCCAACCAGTAACAAGGCTTGTCTCTTCTATCGTTACAACCCTTCCAATGGTAGCATCCCGTAAATTTGTCTGTTGCTCCTTAATGAATTGCTGTTGTTTGAAATAACAAATTTTAATTTGAAGTTCTTATCATATAAACTGTTGGATTGTGTGTACTGCTGATCACTACTCATAACACTAGGGATCGCTGCCTTCATATATCTGTCTCCCTCTCCCTCTTAAAACAAGATCACTATCAAAAGGAAATTCGTTTTACTGATTTTTACAGGGTATGACACACTAGGTGGGGAAAGACGAAGATGTAGATCGTATTTGGTTGCTTACTTCATTTTGACATGTTATCATATGTAAACAGTTATAATGCTCTTATACATTTATTATTTATTATTATGTTCAATTATAATGTATTGCCAACTTTGAAACTATAAAAAAATTCAAATTTTGAGAGTTTGAGGATCATATGATGTGCAATGTTTTAATTGGGACAATTTGATAATCAAATTAGATTTTTTGTGTAATTACAAGGTGTTTTTTGGTCGAGTGTCTATTGATTTTTTGTCAAAGTCCATGCCAAGTTTTGAGTCCGACTCAAAATTTTGGACTGCCAAGTTATGTCCAAGTCCCTGTTTTCAAACCATGTTCAAGCCTAAGAGTACTTTTCCCATTATCCTTGTTGTAGCGTTATCTCCAAAATTTATTGTACCTGCATTCACTTCCTTCAAAGAAAGAAATTTGCCTTTCCCCATGTCATGTGACTTGAGCATCCACTCTCAATATACCATTGGTTTCCTTCATTTTAGGCATTGAAAGCTGTTTGCACAAGCATTAAATTTCCTCCTATTTTTCTTGGCCTTGCTTTCTATTCCTCAACTTTGTAGATTATTCATTTCTCTTGCTAAGATTGTCCTCCTTGCTTCGGTAAGAGGTTCCACAAACAACAAAAAAGTGTTTGTATGCGCATAGTTGTTGCACTTATAGCATATAATTTTGAAAAGCATTAAGGGAGCAAAAGGAATTGCAGATTGTCCTTAAGAACCCAAAACCATTTCTTGTACCTATCCTACAATCCATTGATTTATGTTAAAATTGACTGCAGAAAAAAGCAGTAAGCAAATAAAGAGTTTTGGAGTTTGGTTATGGGAGCTTGCCTTGGAACGATTTTCTGAAGTTGTCCTTGTTGTCCTTATGAGGGATGCTAGTTCTCTATGAGATATCCCTCTCTTCCTTATTGTTATTGTCACTATTAATGGAGCTCTTAAGCACATCAGCATAGTCTTTAGGATTTTCTTCATTGGTAATTTTGTAGCCTTTGAACCTGAACCTTCTATGGTAGCCTTATGATTTTCTTCAAAGCCAAGACCAGTCTTAACGAATGCCAACCTTTGGACATGGATAATATCCTCCATTACTTTCCAAACTTCATGCTTTTGTTAAACTTAGTAGTCGCTTTTTCTAGTTCTTTTCTCAAGAAAACAATTTCAGAATCTATTACTCTCCTAAATAAATTTGAACAAAGGAAAGGTCAAGGCTCCAAGGAAGTGAAAGATTGTAATGTTCCCATTATAAAATAAATCATTTATCAAACTATTGTTAATGGATTGATTGATTTAATATATCTTGGACCCATTTTTATTTTATTTCCGTAGTTTGTGTCGCCGTCAGCTATCTTTGTACACCCTCAGAAAGTTTTCCGATAGGCATTTAAGCACGGCTTGTAGGTAGACTTTAGGTATGCTTTTTGGATTATTTCTATGTACTGTGAATTCCTGTTGGAGTTCTGGATTGTTCGCCATTTCAGAAGTGAAAGATCTTCCCTATTTGGCTCATGCGGTTTCGATGGGATTTGACCCTCACCCTATTCCATTGTTGCATGTAATACTCTACTTGGATTTGGCAAATCGGAGTATCATCTTTGGCAAATATTAATCGAAGGGTGCTTGTGTTCTAATTTCCATTATTATTTGATTCTATCTGATAAATTTGGATCCATAAGTTTAGATTGCATTATTAAGTATTTCTTCCATCTGCATACCCTTTATCATTCCACACTTCAGGATAATAATCAAACAAAATAAGATATCATTGAACAGCAATCCATGTGTTCCGTACAACCTTCCTCTGTTGCATAGTCTCTTGTTCATACGGCATTCCTATTCATCCACATTGTACGTCTTCTCCCCCCATTGTACAGCAATCTGCTCCACCGTACAGCCACCAAAGCCTCCTCATTGTATGGCTACACTACCCCAATCCACCATATGGCCTCTTCTTTCATCCTACCATATGGCTACCAAGGATACCATACGGCTCTGCTGCCAGGGACGACATCCTCCTTCATTCACCCTGTATGGCCACAAGTATATCATACGGCCTTGATTCCATCTACTTGTTGTTGCCGTACAATTTCAGTAATACTCCTCTGTTGTACAGAACCCAATCCATCCGTTGTCATCCATACAAGACCGTTCGAGTTGCATTCAACTACCATCCGGAGGTTAGGAACATTACAAAGATGACCAAGGACCTAGCAAGCGCACCAGGGCCAACTCAAAAAAGACAGAGGGTGTTGAAGCCAAAGAAATCGATGACCTGAAGGCCTCTGTAGAAAACATGAATATCCTTGCAGACTAGGCAGCGGATCTACTGAAGACCCTGTAGCTGGTTTTGTGATGTCTTTTTGTTGTCTTTTCTTGCTGGTTGTTTTAGGGTACTTGTTTTAGCTAGTTCTGCCCTTTGGTGCTGATGCACAATTCTTCTAGGTTTTTCAGCTTTTGCTATCTTGCTCCTATGTAAAAGGTTTTGGGTCCTTTAAAACCTGTTCTTACTTGATCAAAACAATTTCAGAATCTAGCTTTTTGCAATCTTCCTCCTTTGTATTTAGCTGAAATATCACTTCCCCTTCTATTATTTTTGCCTCTTCAAATTTATTCTTTAGGCTTATAATAGTCTTTTTTGCTTCTTCGAGGCTTTGCAATATTTTCAGTCTTGAATCAATCCTCTTCAGATTTTTATAGGTACAACTTCTGTTAAGAATTATATTTCTTGAACTTCTTGATTTCACTCAAGGCCCAACTGAGTTCTTCAAGATCCATTTCTCTATCCATCTCAATAATTTCTTCCTCTACTAAATCCATTTTATCTATTCCTTTGTCTTCAATTTCCAAGATGTCACTCTCTACTTCCATTGGCTTCAAGTAAATTTCTTCATTGTCACTATTAGAAAAGCTTTCTTGTTTTCCTCAAATGAGCTACTATCTTCTTTAGAATAGAGGCTTTTCTTACCAAAGTTCTTTTCATATCTATCTTGTTTGTGACTCCTTTTGTATTGATGATGGCTACTTCCTTTCTCTTGTTATTATCTTCATCATCACAACTTTCAATTTTTACCAATGGACACCTAGCAAAAAAATACACTATTTTACCACAATAAAACATTTATAGGCCAACTCACCTTTGTATTTGTCAGATCCTTTCTTGAGCTTTCTAAAAAAGTGAGCTTCCTTTGCACCATATTCGCCATTGGACCTATCGCTTGATTCAAGCTCTTTATTCTTCATTTTCTTTGAAGCTCTAAAGATCACTTCATGTTTTGATGGCTTGTCCTTTTCAATGCTCATCTTATATGTCATGAGGATCTTGCGCAATTCATTCATAGTTTATCAAGATCTTCCATTTTCTCGATGGCAGAAATTTCAAGATAAATCTCAAGGGGGAGAGATCTTAGCACCTTTTTCATGCTAAATGAACCTTCAACCTTATTGTCAGGGCCTTTGGGTGTATGATTTCATCCATATAAAGAAGCTAGTCTACAATCTCAAATTGTTTTCATTGGGTTTGGAATGTGGCCTTCTAAACATTGTCATCACCTTTATAGATCTTGAGTTTATCTTAAACTTCTTTCACCAAATCACATGATTCGGATAAACCGCACAAAATAACATTCACAACCTTTCAATTGTTTGCACTTGCCTACTTTCTAACAATATCCATTGACAAGTTGATGGAGCTACATAACCGCTAACTACTAATTCCAAAATATGAAATCCACAAGCCATTAGATAAATTTGCATCCTTATGCTTGAGAATTCATAGTGTTAGGGATATTCTACAATTGACAATTTGTTCAAATTAATTAACAACATAGGTAGACCAGTCATAGCTTATGAGACAAAATCTCTCCTACCTTTAAGAGAAGGCTCCCATTTCTCAATGTTCCTTGGATCAACTCAAGGTAATAAAGAAGTTATGAGATTTTGTAAGTGGTGTTACCAATATTATTTCCTCTTATCTTTTAGTAAAGAATCCAGTTACCCGCTAGTAATGGGCAAGATTAAATCTCTAACTACTCTTCTATCTAATAGCTGGAAATGGTGATACTAATAAACCAACACCAACTCAAAGGCTGATTGCAAACGTACCAGTTTGGCTCGAAGTCATGTTTTAATTTATTCTATAAGAATAACCTCTACCATTGGGGATCTATTCTATAACAATAACCTCTACCATTGGGGCACAAAAACTTTCAGAAGTAGGGAATTCTAACTATTTTTGTGAATTGAAATGCAATACAAGCTATAGTCAAAGCTTCTAGTCTATGTATCACCACAATTGCTCCCAGTCAAAGCCTTAAATCCGATGTTATGCTCTATCATTTATACATACAATAACAACATGAATCAAAGATAACAGACACAAATTATAGTCAAAATTTCTAATTTGTAGTATCACAATTGCTCTCAATCAAAGCTTCAGCTCCAATTGTTTCTTTGTATTCACTTTTCTTCAAACAGTACTACACAATCAAAGTTATGCTTGCACAATTTATCAGAGTTTTCTTGCATACAATAAAAGATGATTTTTACAATGAAAGGACACTTCTTATATAGCAAAAGAAGTGAGAGAAATGAGGAAAAAGTGGAAGCAACTTAACCACTTTGACTCAATAAAAATAGGTGAGAAGAACTATTGGATTACATGTCATTAAGACATGTAATCGAAATACATGTAATTGCATCACATTCAATTCATCTTCTACAACTACAACAATATGAAGAAAAATTTGGAACTGTTGAATCAATCATGTCAATTGTTAGCAAAAGCCTTTGTACTTCGTGATGGAAACATAAGTGATCACCATATCGGAAGTCACTGTATTACGCATTATTGCACTCTCTTTGATAAATTGCAATTTATTATTTGAAAACTCAATCTTCCTCTTTCCACAGCCATGAATTTTTCATTGTAAAATTCATACATTGTAGAGTTTCTAACACTTCAAAAATCCTTCTCAATGATGTCTAAATTTAAACCCGGAACAACTTTCCCATCACCATCTTCAAATGATTCTTCTCTTCTGTTTTTCTCTTTTTTTTACAAATCAAAGTGCTTAGGCGCATTCCCACACGAACTTAGGTTCTAGGCCAGCCACTGGGAAAATGGAGATCAAATGAATTATTGCTTCCTTGGATTCAAAGCACATCTTGATAGGATGTCTCTATTTTTTGAGGTTATTCTGACATATCTTGAAGAGTGTGTCACAACAGGAACATGAAAACATCTTCCAATGAGATCAAATCGTTGAAAACTTTAGGATTTGAGTTACGATGAGGATCCATGAGAGATGGGTGTTTGAAGCATGGATTAGATACTTATTGAACACTTTTCAAGGCTTAGAATGAACGGTACAGTTTGTATTTTGGGCAAAAGTGGCCAAAATCAGGTTTAGGATGATGGATTGCATGTGGGCACAAAGAGGCTTTTTTGGGAAAGGTCAAGAATGCAAGTTGAAAGCATTTGGGTATGTGCAAGATGAGAGTTTGGATGCTTTAAAATGTGAGTTGTCACCCAAATTGGGTTCTCTAGATGTCATTGCATGTAGTAAAAACTCTTCATTTGCATGATGTAAAATATGCAATTGGGTTCATAGAGTACGATTACATGTATGGGAAAGCAGAAGATGAATGAGTTTGGAAAATAGATAAGTATGAGAGGAGGAATCGTGGAAATGCACTTGCATTCTTGGGTGTAAATCAACTTTTCTCCAAAAACAAATTAAAAACAAGCAACAAAGAAGAAAGAAAAACTAAAAACAAAACAGCTTACCTCTTGCTATTGACTCAAACTTGAAAATCTTGAAAACCTTTCTTTATATGCAATTTCGTTCTTGAAATTCGGAAGACTTTTGCTTTTGCAACAAGAAGAAGATTTCAAACTTATTTAAAGACTAAATGCAAAATAAAAGGGCTGCATTTGAACAAATGGACAAAAATGAGCCAAAGACTACAATGTTTTAGCAAAAGAAGTGAGAAATACAAACAAAGTTGAACCCTTCTACTTACTTGGAGCTCAATGAGGCAAAAATGGAGGAAAGAGAAGTTTCGATGAACAAATCTTCTCCAAAATCAGGTTCCCACGCATGCAACAACCAAGAGCCTTTGAAAATTTCAAAGTTTCAATGCAAATCATAGTCTCCAAGGTCAAACGCATTTGCATGAAGACCAAGGTATTGTTGCAATCTTCTTCCTTCAAACATTTTTGGTGCAAATCGAACTTATAGGGCCCAGTGGCATGGGCATTTTTGCTTGTAGATGCCAAAAAGGTGGTCTCCAAAGTCATTTACATGCAAAACATTTATGGAAAATGCATGTATTTGGGTGTTTTTGGTGAAAAACGTGCCCTAGAAATGCATTGCATGAGGCAATTTTGCATGTATTGGTGAAAAACGTGGATTCTAGATGTATTTACATGTATTCACAAGCCAAAATGCACCCTTGAGATGCAAACACATGAGGAGAAAATGTATACATTTGTGACTTCTAGTGCAAATCGCACTCTAAAGATGCCATTACATGTAACATTTTTAGAGGAATGCATGCTCTCAATGGCCAATCGAACTCTTGGGATGTAATAACATGGTTTATTTTTCCTTAGAACTCAACGTTTTCTTCTTATGAGAGAAATTGGATTCTCCAAGGCAAAACACATGAAGCAAATGCATATGCAAAGTGAGTTTATACTGCAAATTGCACTCTTGGAGGGCCTTTACATGTGACGATTTGGCCGGAACATGCATTTTACACGTAAATCGGACTCTTGACATGTAAACACATGTTTTATTTATACTTTTTTATTTGCCTAAGTCAAACAAATCCCTTCAAGTGCAAATCAGACTCTAAAGATGTTATTGCATGTTTTGAATGTGCTTTTGGTTTGCACAAGTCAAACATTACCGCCCCAATAGTAAATCGCACTCTCCAAGGGTGATTGTGTGTTTTATTTTTGCCTTTACATGCAAATCGGACTCTTGTTGTGTGATTGAATGTTTTAAAATATGCTTTATGAAATAACATGCACTTGGGAGTCCAAGGTAAATCTCACTCTCTAGATGCATTTGCATGTAACATGTTATAAGGAAAGACATGTTGTTAAGTTGCATCACTTAAGTGGTCTATTTAGCACATGTCGAATTGATTACTGAGCAAATATCACTTAAAGTGGTCAAATAACATATTTACACCAAATATTTTACATATAAAGTGCATATGTTCAAAAAGTAACATTTCACTTAAATGTTTTTAATTAAAACATTAAAGCAAATCTCAACATCAAAAAAAACTGAAGTAATAGAGCAACTTAAGTGAAATACCAAAAAGCAACTCAACATCAAAATATAACATTAAGTACACTATAATGAATTAAGTCATAAATTTAAGTCATAAAGTAACTTTAAAACATAAGTGAATTTAAGTTATATTTTTCAAAACGTGAAACTCACTATTAGAATATAACATCCATCTTTATAAATATGCAATTGAGCTTGGAGAGTCCACTTTTTAGGGCACTTAAATGGTCATATATTTTGACTAACAAGTTTGATTAAGCCCTAAGATATACCGAATCAAATGGAAAACCAAAAGCAGGAGATTGAATGAAACGAAAAGACAAACAATCTAAACTAACACTCAAAAACGCAAAATAGGGACTTTGAAGGCCTCAAAAATCAAGCATAAGCTAACAAAATGAAAAAACAAAAAGGACTTGACGAAAGCCTTCAATAAAAAGATTCACTATGTGGATTGGGAACGATTAGTCGATCAATGTTGGCCAATTAAATAGTGAATTATCTCAGAAAAACTTAATTGAAAAAGTTTTGTATAATTGCCTACATTTTGTGGTGACAAAAAGCAGGACAATAGATGGCTTTTTCTAGGGAATGTTACTTAATTGTTCTTGAAAACAATGAGTGACATATAATCCAATTCTCTAAGAGCTCCTTTGGCAACAGGAATATGAGTGGAATAGGCATATGTAAATTCTCAAAATTTTGAATTCTTTGTTTAGGTGCACCAAATTGGAATTGTGAATCCAATTTTGGCCCAAAAATTAGCATTTGCAATTCTACCTAAATAGGTGGAATTGGAATACCTATTCCTATTCCAGTTTTATTTATTTTAGAAATCATAAATTTTTGGGTCTATGAATTCCCCATCAAATTCTAACTGAACCAAACAAGAATAGGTATATGTATCCCTATTTTCTATTCCAAAATTATTATTCCAGAGTAACAATTCCTATACCCATATTTCTATTCCTGCAGCCAAACGGACCCTAAGTGCCTTCATCCATTCATTGTGTTTTAGAGTCAAGGGACCCAAAAAAACAAAAAAAAGAATCTAACGCAACTAAAAGCAAAGCAAATCTAGTTAACATAAAACAAAAAATGTGCAAATGCACTTATTAAAAACAAATAAAAACCTACCTAATTAAAACTAGCCAAAAAAATTTAGATGAAACCATTTACTAGTTCAACAAAATAGCTAACGTTTTTTCACCAGCTTGGAGTACCTTGTATGTTCACAAGCAACTTCATATAGATGGAACATGAACACCTCAAGCAATGATGTGAATGCTTGAAGTAACACCTCTTGGAAGAGATGGAAGAGTTCACCTTCTTGAGATGAATCATGTGTATTATTTCTCTAAGAGACGTCCATGAATTGAAACTCCTCCTTTAGAAGTGAACATGATTCTTTTGCTTCTTCTTCAATAGTATTTTTAGGTTCAAGTACACATGGAATGTCTAGCTTTCCATTAGCCTCCAACCAAGCAAGTTGTCGAATTGGACATCCCCTTGATCGAGCAAATTATGGATTCTTATTGTCAATTGCTTGACTAGTTCGTCACAAACTAGCACCTTAGGATGATCAAGAAAATCTTGCTCAAATGATTTCAATAAGGACATGCCTTCACTGCATAGCTCAACATACTGCTCACAAACTTTTAACTTGAGTAAGTCTTTATTGTTTATGAAAAAATCCTTTTCAAGCTTCAGGATAAAACATTTATACAAATTGTACCCAAGTTCATGACTTTAAGACACATATACATCATTTTCAACTTGATCAAAACTTTTTTGCAAGTCTCCTTTTATAACATGATTGTTTTGAACCTTTGAAGAATTTTTTTCCTTCATCTTTTCATCGCTGATCGTTTGAGACTGTGCACACCAGGTATGAGAGTCCCCAGTTGTCTTCTTCCTTTTCTTGGAAGAGAATAGCAAGATCACTAGCTTTGAACATAGGATGCTTCACTATTGTCTTTGCCAATGGTCACTCAATTGCAAGCTTCTTTGATGGTGAAACCTTTTTTTGCCGGTTCCCAACAATTGAATAATGAGTAGTTGGAAGAGGCCTCCTTTGTACATTTTCGTGAGGAACGAAGAACATGCCTTGAGTTATTTGCTTTCTAAGGGCAACTAGTTCATTCGCTAACCTCTGCACCACACAATCCGTCCTTGCACTAGAAGAAGATGAGTTGGAAGAACAATGACTTTCTTCAAACCCACTTGCTTTGATTCGTATCTTCCTAGCGAGAACAAGATCATCTTCAATTTCAATCGCCAATGGCTGTGCAGCTACAAGAGTAGTTGGGGCTGCTCCCCTTAATAGGAAAAAAAAAACTTCAAGAATTTGAGCATTGACAAAGAAACACCTCAAATTGGGAGTTGCAAGTTAAGTAGTAACTGAAATTCTTTGTGTCAATTTGCTGAAATGAGCAACAAATTCATGCATAGGTAAGTGAAACGACTTCTTTAGGTGAGCAAGTTGGGACAACAATTCATGAGCATCTTCAGGAGGCTTGAACCTTTCCTCAAACTCGGCTATGAGAGTAAACCAAATTTGTTATAGTACATGGTCATAAATAGTAAAACCAATAAGCAGCCACGCCTTCGAGAGTTTCCACGAACAACCTTACAGACACGTCCTCATATCCAACAACATAAACATTACATGCAATGCAGAAGGCAACAATATGTTCATCAAGATGTTGTTGTTCATCACCAAAGAATTTGGGAAAATTCTTCCGTAAGCAATTGGAAAGACCATGTAGAGGTGGAGCTAGATTCAACACTCCAAAAGCATTTCCCCATGGACCCTTGGCCAAATACATGTTGTTGGCAAATGCTTGAAACAACTTCAAGAAATAAAATTACAATGCATATTTACGATGAAAAAGGACCTACTTCAAATCAAAGCATGAGGCTCTCAAATGTGCATTGTGTCCCCAATAGAGTTGTCAAAAATTGTTGGTGGATATATTGCAACCGACGGTTTGTTCAAATTCAGTTAAAAAAAAGGTAGACTAGGCACAGCATATGAGACAAAGTCTCTCCTACCTTTAAGGGAAGGCTCCCCCTTCTCACCATTCTTTACATCAACTGAAGTTGAGCATGAAGTTGAGAGATTTTGTAAGGGTTGTTACAAATATTCTTTCCTCTTATCTTTCACGAAAAAATCCACTTACCCACGGAGCGAGTATTGAGCAAGATTAAATCTCTAACTATACTTGTATCTAATAGCTCAAAATGGTGATGTTGATAAATCAACACACACTCAAAGGCTCATTGAAAGCGTACTGGTTTGGCTCTAAGTCATGTTTTAATCTATTCTATAAGAATAAGTTGTACCATTAGGGCACAAAGAATTCCAGAAGTAGGGAATTCTAACTATTTGTGTGAATTGAGACGGCAATACAAGCTAGAGTCAAAGCTTCTAATCTATATATTACCTCAATCGCTCTCAGACAAATTTTCGGCTCCAATTGCTTCTTAACCCTTTATGCTCTACTATTTAAACATACAACAACATGAATCAAAGATAACAGACACAAATTACAGTCAAAGCTTCTAATTTGTACTATCACAATTGCTCTCAATCAAAGTTTTAGCTCCAATTGTTTCATTGTATTCACTTTTTTTTCAAAACAGTACTACACAATTAATGTTATGCTTGCACAATTTTATTAGAGATTTCTTGCATACAACAAAAGATGATTTTTACAATGAGGGGGCACTTATATGAGGAAAGAAGTGAGAGAAAGAAGGAAACAACGAGAGCAACTCAACCACTTTGACCAGGTATAACTAGGTGAGAAGAATTATTGGATTACATGTCATGAGGGCATGCAATCGAATTACATGCAATTACATCACATACAATTCATTTTCTACAACTAAAACAATGTGAAGAAAAAATTGGAACTACTAAATCAATCTTGTAGATTGTCAGCAAAAGCTTTTGTACTTGGTAACAGAAACATGGATGATTGCCAGATTGGAAGCCCCTGTTTTCCACGCTACTACACTCTCTTTGATAACTTGTCACATATTATTTGAAAACTCAATGTAATCAAGCATTTCTTCATCCATAGTTGTGAATTCTTCTTTATCAAATTCGTACATCCTAGAGTTTCCGACACTTTGAAAAACCTTCTCAATGATGTCTGGATGTAAACCAAAAACAATTTTCCCATCGACATCTTCAAATGATTCTTCTCTTCTCTTTTTCTTTTTCTTTTTTTACAAATCAAAGTGCTTAGGTGCATTCCCACAGAAACTTAGATTCTAGGTCAGCCACTAGGAAAGTGGAGATCAAATGAATTATTGCTTCCTTAGATTCAAACCACGTCTTCTTGATAGGATGCCTCTATTTTTTGACGAAATTATGACATATCCTTGAAAACTTTAGGATTTCAGTTACAATGAGGATCCATGAGAGATGGGTGTTTGAAGCATGGATTAGATACTTATTGAACACTTTTGAAGGCTGGGAATGAACAGAACAAATTGTATTTTGAGTTAAAATGGCCAAAATCAGGTTTAGGATGTGATGGATTGCATGTGGGAGAAAAGAGGATTTTATTAAGAGAGGTCAAGAATGCAAGTTGGAAGCATTTGGGTATGTGCAAGATGATAGTGTGGGTGCTTTAAAATGTGAGTTTTCACCCAAATTGGGTTCTCTAGATGTCATTACATGTGGTAAAAACTTCTCATTTTACATGATGTAAAATATGCAATCAGGTTCGGAGAAACCGATTTCATGAATGAGAGTTTGGAAAATGGATGAAGTATGGGAGGAGGAAACATGGAAATGCACTTGCATTCTTGGGCGTAAATATTCAACTTTTCTCCAAAAACAAGTAAACTAAAAGAAACAAGCAAGAAAGAAAAACTAAAAACAAAACAACAACTTACCTCTTGCTTTTGATTCAAAATTGACAAACTTGAAAACCTTTCTTTACATGCAATTTCATTTTTTAAGTTTGGAAAACTTTTGCATTTGCAATATAAAGAAGATTTCAAACTTATTTAAAGACTAAATGCAAAAAACTAGGGTTGCATTTGAACAAATGGACAAAAATGAGCTAGAGAATGTAATATTTTAGCAAAACAAGTGAGAAGTACTAACAAAATTGAATCCTTCTACTTACCTAGAGCTCAATGAGCCAAAAATGGAGGAAAGAGAAGTTTGGATGAATAGGTCTTCTACAAAATTGGGTTCTCCATGTGCAAACGCATTCAACAACCAAGAGCCTTTGAAAAATTCAAAGTTTCAATGCAAATCATGGTCTTCAAGGACAAACGCATGTTCGTCAAAGACCAAAATGTTGCAATCTTCTTCCTTGAAACGTTTTTGGTACGAATTTAACTTATAAGGCCTAATAGCATGTTGTTGTGCTTGTAGATGCCAAAACGTGGTCTTCAAAGTCATTTACATGCAAAACATTTTTGGAATATCCATTTATTTGGGCATTTTTGGTGAAAAATGTGCCCTCGAGATGCATTTTCCGTATGTATTGGTAAAAACTGTGGACTTCAGTGCATTCACAAGCCAAAACGCACCCTTGACATACAAACACATGAGGAGAAAATGCATACATTTGTGACTTCTAGGGCAAAGCGCACTCTAAAGATGTCATTACATATAACGTCTTTAGAGGAATGCGTGCTTACAATGGCAAATCAGACTCTTGGGATGTACACGTATGGTTTATTTTTCCTTCCAACTCAATCGTTTTCTTCTTATGAGCAAAATCGGACTCTCCAAGTTGAAACACATGAAGCAAATGCATATGCAAAGTGAATTTATAGTTCAAATCACACTCTTGGAAGGCCTTTACTTGTCATGTTCTGGCTGGAAATTGCATTTTACGTGCAAATCGGACTCTTGACATGTAAACGCGTGTTTTATTTTATGCTTTTTCATTTGACTAAGTCAAACATATCCCTTCAAGAGCTAAATCGCATTCTCCAACTGCAATGAGATGTTTTATTTTTAGCCTTCAAGTGCAAATCGCACTCTATAGATGTCATTGCATGTTTTAAAAATGTTCTTTTGGTTCACACAAGTCAAACATTTCCACCCCAATAGTAGAGATGTCATTGCATGTTTTAAAAATGTGCTTTTGGTCTGCACAAGTCAAACATTTCCACCCCAACAGTAAATCACACTCTCCAAGGGTGATTGCATGTTTTGTTTTTACCTTAACATGCACATTGGACTCTTGGAGGGTGATTGCATGTTTTAAAATATGCTTTTTGAAATAACATGCACTTGGGTGTCCAAGGTAAATCTCACTCTTTAGATGCATTTGCATGTTTTACATTTGCATTTGCATGCAAGAGGTAAATCTCACTCTCTAGATGCATTTGCATGAAACATGTTATAAGAAAAGACATTGTTGAGTTGCATCACTTAAGTGGTTTATTTAGCACATGTTGAATTGATTATTGAGCAAACATCACTTAAAGGGGTCAAATAATATATTTAACTATATATTTTAAATATAAAGGGCAAATATGTTCAAAAAGTAACAATTCACTTAAATATTTTAAATTAAAACATTAAAGTAAATCTCAAATTCAAAATAGACAACAAAGTAATGAAGTGACTTAAATGAAATATCAAAAAGCAACTCAACATCAAAATATAACATAAAGTGCACTATAATGACTTAAGTGATAAATTTAAGTCATAAAGTAACTTAGAAAGATAACATAAAGTGAATTTGTGTTATATTTTTCAAAAAGTGAAACTCAACATTAGAATATAACATCCATTTTTCTAAATATGCAATTGAACTTGAACAGTCCACTTTTTGGGCACTTTTTCTTAACAAAAAGCTACTCCTTAGCTTGTTTAAAGATCTTGTTGATGCTCCTTGGTCCTATTAGCAACCATGTTGTGACCTTCCTCTGGCTCTACAATCTAAAACACGATTACTTACATGCTTGGCACTATTGGCACTTACAAGCTTCCTCACTTGTGTTGATCAGACACATTGGCTTCTCCACAACACACTAACAATGAACACGTTGTTCGTGACTTTTCATTGTCATACTTCTCTCTTGGGATCACACATTAGCTCAACTCTCTTGGCTCTCTTGCTAATCACTTTACAATCTAGCCTTTTTCCTTGAACCAAAGTTCTCTTTTGTAGTCTTCACATGCTCTATTTTGAAACCCTAAATTGTGAATTCAAAATTTGAATCCTCAAGCCTTCTTCTAGCTTGTCCTCATGTTGTTGTTCATGTCAAATGTAGTGTGTTCTTACAAGAGTTAGAGATGTTCAATGACCATGATGGCTTGCATTGCTGAAAAGATTTCAAATTTGAATTCTTCCCATTGTTCCTTGATATGTCAACACCATCACCATTAAATGCAACAAGGAGTACACTTCTTCCTACTTCCTGACGTGGCGGTCACGGGTATCCTACTACATACTTCCTCTTGCTGACTTGGCCAATCCATCATGCATGACTACTAGTCACTCTATCTTTCCTGCATACTTATCATCTTCCTTCACATTCTTGCTTCAATTAGCATGACTCTATCTAAGTGGTTATCCTTTGTCATTGCCTCTGCTAGGATCGATCTTTCCTTTCTCTAATCACGCTTGTAAACTAGAATTGCACATATAAGTCCAATGTGCTTCACCAGTCATACTTCACACTAGTCGTTATTCCTTCTTTGCCTTGACATCAATGACAACTCAAGTCATAACTGAGTAAACTAGTCACTCCACTAGTTTGTCCTTAGGCTTTTAGTTAGTTATGCCAACAATCTCCCCCTTTGGCATCAATGGCAACACTTATGATCTTGCTTGATCATGGATTTTTCATCACTATTCATGCTTAGCAGATAATATCATGACTTTACCTTTATCTTTTCATCTTCTCTCAACATCTCTCCTGGGATGATGCATCCACGTCCTTTGACCGCTCTGGGCCGTCTTGGTGAGTTTACTAGGTTCTGTTAAACTTATCTCCTTTTCTGTTGAGTTCTACCTGTCTCTTATGACTTCACTCTTCTTTTTTAATTTTTCTTTGTTTCTTAAATTCTCAACTTCTTCCCCTTTGACAACAATGCCGAAGGTGTTCAACTTAACTCTCTAATTGCTCCCCCTATGGAGTAGTCCCAATTGCTCATCAATCCATACTTTTGATTCGACCACTTTTGGAACATGGATTGATGCTTGCCTTCTTGTTTCACTTCAAGCTTGATAGGAGTAATACCCCTCACTTCTCTCTCATATACTCAAAGGTATCCTTTTGAAGAGATTTCGTGAATATATCAATTAGTTGCTCCTTAGTTGGTACATATTCCAACCTTATCTCTTTCTCTTGCACTTGCTCTCTTAGAAAGTGATATTCTATCAATATGTGCTTTGTCTTTGAGTGCATAATCGGCTCCTTTGCTATGTTGATTGCACTTGTGTTATCACAATTGATAACCACTAGTTCCTCCATCTTCTCTTGATCCCTTCAAGCAGTTATTTGATCCAAACAACCTGAGTGCAGTTCATTGCAGCAGCTACGTACTCTACTTATGTTGTTGACTGCGAGATGTAGTTTTGCTTCTTGCTGGCCCATGCAACCAATCTTCCTCCAAGAAAGAATGCACCACTGGTCGTGCTCTTCCTATCAACTATGTTCCCCACCCACTCAACATCAGTAAAGACACTAAGCTCAAAGTTTCCTTTACAAGGATACCATAGGCCATACTCTTCAATACCCTTTAGATATCTAAAGATCCTCTTCACAGCTACCATCTGTGATTCCTTTGGGATGGCTGAGAATCTAGCCACTATACTGACTACCAATGTAATATCTGATCTGTTGTGCACAACATGCTACAATTTGCCAATCATAGATCAGTAAAGTGTTTCATTCACTTCTGGGTTCTCATCTTTCTTTGACAGTTTGCAACCAATCACCATTGGGGTGCCTACCGATTTGACTACCTTCACATCAAATGTCTTCAGAATCCTCTTTTCAGTTGGGACACTTGATGTCCAATGAAAATTTTGATCTCACCAATCCTAGACATTTCAAACTCTTCATTGCTTCAGCAAATTTTGTGTTTATCTTATCATCTCCTCCAAAGATGATGCCATCCACAAATATCTCAGCAATCCATCTCCTATTTCATTTTTTAGGTATAAGTTGTGGTTGTCGCTTGTTCTCACAGTGCCTATCTTTATCAAATATCAATGCAACCTCTCACACCATGCTCTTGGTGTTTGTTTCAGTCCATACAGGGCTTTCTTCAACTTGCACACTTGGTTTTTGCCCTCTTCAATTTCAAATCCTTTTGGCTTTTCAATATAAACTTCTTCCAAAACTCTATACAGAAATGCAAATTTTACATCCATCTAGTACATTTTGAAATACTATATCTCGTGAAGGCTAGAAGTATCTTGACTCCTAGGTTGGCCAATAGTGCAAAGGTCTCACCATAATCTATGCCTTCCTCGTGTGTATATCCTTTGTAATCAAGCCTGGCCTTGTTTGTGACCACTTCTCCATCTTCGTTCATTCTATTTTTGAACACCCATTTTGTGCCAATAACATTCTTGTCTTTTGGTCGAGGTACCAGGGTCCATGTGGCATTCTTTGTTATCTTGTCTATCTCTTCCTCCATGGCCTTTCTCCAGTCTTTGTCTCCGAGTGTTTCCCTTGTAGCCTTGGGTTCCATGAGTGAGAGCAGAAATATTGTCTCTCTCGCTTTTCTTCTTGTCATCACTCCAACATCTTTATCTCCAATGATCTAATCAGCTGAGTGGTTTCTTTTGACAAATTTGGCTATAACTGATTCTCCTTCACATGCTTCTACTCTTGGTACCTCAGGTTGAGCAGCTTTTGCCCTTGCCGATACAACTTCTCGTACACCTTTTGTGTCTACCGTTACTACTTCCACTGAGCCATTTAATGGAATGTATTCAAATTGTTTGTAGTCTTCCACTTCCTTCTTACTTTCTTCTTCATTCTTCTCAGAGAACTCATGTACCTTTACATTGGAAAGTTCCACCATCTTATTTGTATAGAGGTTCAAACACCGGTATGCTTTTCTTTTGATAGAGAATCCTAGAAAGATACCCTCATCACTCTCTAACTCAAACTTTCCTTGGTATTCATCTCACTTGATGTAACACTTGCTTCCAAATACCTTGAAGTAACTCACTGAAGGTGAGTGACCAAACAAAAGTTCATAGGGAGTTTTATCTGTTCCCTTCCTCACCTACACCATATTCAAGATGTACACAATTGTGCTCATAGCTTCTCTCCAATAGATTTGTGCAACGTTGTTTTGAATCATTAGTGTTCTAGCACAATCTATGATTATTCTATTCCTTCTTTCAGCAACACCATTCTAGTGTGGTGTCCTAGGAGCTAACATTAGCCTTCTGATTTCATGCTCTTGACAATAGCTCTCAAACACTTGTGAGGTGAACTCACCTGCCTAGTCTGATCTCAAGCATTTCAATGCTCTACTAGTTTTTGTTTCCACCTTTGCCTTGTAGGCCTTGTATATGTGGAAGGCTTCTGTTTTTTCTTTTAAATAAACAATCCACATCATTATGAAAAAATATCAATAAATAACATGAAGTATTTGTCACCAAATACACTCTTAGTCCTCATAGGACCACACAAGTTAGTATGAACTAACTCTAAAACTTGTTCAGAGGTAAATGACTTACTCAAAAAACTAGAACTGGCCAACTTTCCTAAATGACAGTCTCTACACATCACATTGTCAAGTTTAGTAATAGGTGGTAAACCTCTTGCACATTTTTTCTTTCCTACCTTAACAATGCTTTCAAAATTTACGTGACATAATCTCCTATGTCATAGCCAACTACTATCATTCTTAGCTACTAGGCAGTTCTTCTCAGAAGTATTGAGGTAGAAGAGATTACCTCTTCTTTGTTCTTCCATAGCTTGAAGCTTATCAGTCTTGTAGAAAATTCTGCAAAGACCCTTTGTTAAATTCAAACCTATAACCTTTATCCATTATTTGAGCTACACTCAACGAGTTATATTTGAGACCTTCCACTAAATAAACATCTTCACAGTTAGTAGATTCATTTAGAACTATAGTACCCTTGCCTATCACCATGCATGGTGAGTAGCTGCCAAATTTCACCATTCCTCCATGTTAGGCTTCCACCTCGTGGAATTCGCTCCTGTCACCAGACATGTGGTGAGAGCAACAACTATCAATTATCCAATTCTTGTGGATATTGGTGCTTGTTATCAGGGTTGTTCCACCCTTTCTTCCGTTATGGCAACAAAGGATATTTCGTTCTCGTCTTCATCATCTAAACTGGTTCACTCTTCATCAATCACACCATTCTCAGCAACGTAGCATCATTTCTTCTCCTTTCCTTTGGAGTTTTGCCACCTTTTGTTGTTCTCCTTTTTGACAAGTTCAGGACGTCTAGGGTGTCCAAACTTCTCACAGTTAAAACATTTGAATGGAAGCTTACCTTTGTAAAGGCAAACATAACTTCAAATAACGCAATATTTATCTAGTGGAAACCCAGCTAGGGTCAAAGCCATGGTGTGTGACTAGATCCTCACAAAACTTGCACTCTCCACAAGTGCGCCCAGTCAAGAGCTTATCTATGTTAAAAGATTACAAAGACACTATTAAGTGTCACCCGGTTAAGGAATTTGAATAAAACCTGGGAAAGTATTGCCCTATTAGGAGCCACCTAGTTAAAGGACTTCAAAACACAAGGTAATGTGTCACCTATTAGGGGATTTAATACAAAGAACATGTTAGTGTCTACCCACGACGAGAGTTGTTGTTGTAGTTATTTGAAAACAACAGCGGTGATGAACTAAATAAATAGCTACTTCACCTAGCTTGTTTATAGATCATGCTCCTTGGTCTTGTCTACAACCTTGCTCTACCCTTCCTATGGCTTTGCAATCTCAAACACGATTACTTACGCGCTTGGCACTGCTGGCACTTACGTGCTTTGTCACTTGTGTCGATAGGGCACACTAGCTTCCACAACACTCTAACATTGCACACTCTTCTTGTGACTTCTCACTATCATACTTATCTCTTTGAGATTACACCTTAGCTCAACTCTCTGGGCTCTCTTGGCTCTCTTGCATCTCTCAACTTCTTTCTTACCTTGAGTTCATCCAAGGAATAGTGAGAAGGGGGAGGCTTCCCTTTAAGGTAGGAGAACTCTATCTCACACACTGTGGCTAGTCTACCTATTTTGCGACTAAATTTTACCCAAAACTGTCGGTTGCAAAATATCCACCCAACAGTTTCTTAGAGATTATGCTGGGGATCGCACGCATTTGGAGGCCTTTTGCTTCCATTTGAAGTTTCAAGTCCTTGTTCTAACTAGCACTACTAGCAATCACACTGGCAAGCTTTGAGCACGTGTATTCTAGGAGAAAGAAGGTAGATAGCTCCTCAAGTTTCGTTGGATCATTTTGGGCTCAACAAGCTCATTTTGATTTACTCACCAAAATCCCTTCTCTTTCCCAGACTACAAGCTACCCACCTTCCAAAAAGAAGATTGCTATACCCAGTGAAGATTCCCAAATTTTCGTCAAACCCCTTGTTTTTGTTGCACAGCTAATTCCTACTATCCATTCCATCCATACCTATATTAATATCAATATGGCCACTGGACCATGGGGAGCAGCTTTTGGCCCACTAAATCTTGCAGCACCGTTACATGCATTACCCAAGGTTCTCATAAGAATTTTCCCAAATTCTACGTAGACGGTAAAAAACACCCTGATGAACACATTCAAGCTTTCTACATTGTTGTAGGAGTGTTTGGTGTTGAACATGAAGATATATCTAGAAGACTTTTTATTGAGACCTTACAAGGTATAGCAGCTGATTGGTTCTACAATTTGGAACCCAATTCTATCACAGATTGGGCATCTTTGCAGACCAAGTTTCTTAAAAGTTTCAATTCCTAAATGGAATCTTCTTCGTCAGGCTCCACTGATCCACTTATTCAAAAACTAGAAAACGAACTTCTTGCTCTTAAGAAGTAAACATCTCAAGAGTCGTTTGCTGCTACATACAAAGATATTCCAAGGCGGCCATATCATAATGCTGCAAATAACTATGTAGCTAAGAATCGGAATAAGCTCCCTTCTCCCCCAAAGAGGCTTACACTTGAAGCACCACCAAGTAACTCAGCTACTGGTTACTATGAAGCTGATCTTACTAATGATAATCAAGAAAACTATCCTCTCGAAGATAATTCTACTCTCTATCATGAAGATAATCAAGCAGTTGGCAACTCTACTATTGGATACATCCAATATGATGACGGAGATCATGAGATTGATTTTGCACAAGCCTACGCAATCATGACGCATTCACAAACAAAGTTGGCTCAACAACAAGAAGCTATGAAAAAGATGGATGCTCCTCAAATGCCTATTACCATTGCAAGGAGGGATCACCTCTGCCTAACCTAGCTGTTGATCCAGTCAAAAATCAAGTAAGTGTTGACCATCCTACACCTTCATTTGATATTTCAAAGCCCAGTGCACTTGATGCTAATACAAAACCCCGGGCTGAAAATTTTAATACTTCCTCAGCTAGTTCATTCCAAGCTTTTGATATCATAGATCATGCCAAGAAGACCAAAATCCAAATGTCTGAGGTAGAATATCTACAAGCATATCAAGATCAATTGGATAGGCTTACTAAATTTGTCAAAGAATCACAACCTACTCAACCTCATTTGGTTACCCCTAAATTGAAAAATATGCCCAATAACCTATTAACTATTCCATCCTCAATTCCAGGGAAGATTGAACCTTTCTATTTATCCCTATTGATTAATGGTTTTAAGCTAAGCAATTGTGTCATTGATTCTGGACCATGGGAAGCAGCTTTTGGCCCACAAAATCTTGCATTACTATTACATGCATTACCCCAAAGTTCTCGTAAGAATTTTCCCAAATTCTACAAAGATATTAAACAACACCCCAATGAACACATACAAGCTTTCTACATTGTTGTAGGAGTGTTTGGTGTTGAACATGAAGATATATCTATAAGACTTTTTATTGAGACTTTAAAAGGTATAGCAGCTGATTGATTCTACAATTTGGAACCCAATTCCATCACTATTGGGCATCTTTGCAGACCAAGTTTCTTGAAAGATTCAAGCCTACGGAAGATAAGCATGCTTTACTAGCACAGCTCACACAGAGGAAGAAAGAAGCAAATGATGGAATGCAGGAATTTATTGCTAAGTTCAACAAACTTGCCAACCGAATCCCCATTGCTTCTCAACCTACCATTGTGAATTTGAAGTGTTTCTTCGTTAACACTCAACTTCTAGAAGTTAGTTTCTTACTAAGAAGGGTTGCTCCAGCTACTTTAACTCTCGCACAAACACTGGCGACTGAGATTGAAGATGACCTAATACTTGGGGCAAAAAATCGTAAGGATTCTAACCAATTCAACAACAATTCGTATATGGAATCTTCTTCATCAGGCTCCACTGATCCACTCATTCAGAAACTAGAAAACAAACTTCTTGCTCTTAAGAAGCAAATATCTCAAGGGTCGTTTGCTACTCCATACAAAGATATTCAAAGGCGGCCCTATCCTAATGCTACAAATAACTATGTAGCTAAGAATCAAAATAAGCTCCCTTCTCCCCTAGAGAGGCTTGCACTTGAAGCACCACCAAGTAACTCAGCTCCTGGTTACTATGAAGCTGATCTTACTAATGATAATCAAGAAGACTATCCTCTTGAGGATAATGCTGTTCTCTATCATGAGGATAATCAAGCAGATGGTGACTCTACTATTGGATACATCCAATATGATGACCAAGATCATGAGCTTGATTTTGCACAAGCCTGCACAATTATGATGCGTTCGCAAACAAAGTTGGCTCAACAACAAGAAGCAGCTATGAAAAAGATGGATACTCCTCAAATGCATGTTACCATTGCAAAGAGGGGATCACCTCTACCTAACCTACCTATTGATCCAATCAAAAATCAACTAAGTGTTGATCATCCTACACCTTCATCTGATATTTCAAAGCCCAGTGCACCTAATGCTATTACAAAACCCCAAGCTGAAAATTTTAATACTTCCTCAAGTAGTTCTTTCCAAGCTTTTGATATCATAGATCATGCTAAGAAGACCAAAATCCAAATGTGTAGAATATCTACAAGCATAAATCACAGTCTACTCAACCTCATTTAGTTGCCCCTGAATCAAAAAATATGCCCAATAGCCTAGTTACTATTCCATTTTCAATTCTAGGGAAGATTGAAACTTTCTATTTATCCCTACTAATTAATGGTTTTACGTTAAGCAATTGTGTCATTGATACTGGTGCCTCCAACAATGTCATGCCAGCTAAGGTTGTTGATGCTTTGGGATTAACTTTGACAAAATCTTTTGATAATTGTTACTCTACGGGAAATAAGCAAGTACCACTGAAAGGACAAATAGAAGATGCTCAATTTGCATTTGCATCTTTCCTGGACACAAAGATAAAAATGATTGTCCTAATTGCAGATGTTCTTGCTTCTTACGGTATGTTACTTGGTCATAATTTCTGTAAGGATGTAGGTGGTGAACTCAATCTGGATATGAGTGAAGCTAGAATACCTATCAAATGTGTTATGCAAAAGTTGCATCCTGAAAGAGAAACGAAGTATGTAGTAATCAAGTCTAATGATCCACATGCTCAAATTCTTTTTGAATCAGATGGAATGGGTAATTTGTTAATATTGTAAGGATCGTTTCTGCAAATGTATTTACATTGTCATTGTTATAGATGTGTTCCAAATGCAGATCCCAATCTCTTATAAATATAAGAGTAGGAGACATGTCTCTATGATTAATCATTATTAGTTAATATGTTAACAATAAAAATCATAATATAACATATGTATTATTTATAGTATATATGTATATAATATATATATATAATATAATATATTTATAAGATTATATATATAGTATAATTATAATATTATATATAATATATTATATCAACATTGTATGTAAAGATTAAATCAATTCGACTATAGCTATAATCTTAACACTCCCTCTTTAGTTAGGGAGGATTGAACATCTCAATATGATATTATGATATTCCTAGAATGGTATATTTAAGGATATCAACATAAATCCATCAACACGCACATATATATACTAACATATATTATAAATGGAATTTGCTTCAATCCACTATGAGGCTAAATTTCTCAACACGCACATATATATACTAACATATATTAGCCTCACAGTGAATTGAAGCAAATTCCTCAACACTCCCTTTTTAGCAAAGAGAGAATTAAAGCAATTTTAATACAAGATTTGAACACCACCTTAAGTGTGGTCTATGATAGATTTAAGTTATGGTGTCTAGCACTAGTTTTGATCCCAAGACTATTGATCTTATATTTAATGTTCCTCACACTCCAATTGTTACAAATATCACAAGACAAATGGCTATGAAGCGATGGAATGAGGATACTTCATCTTGCACCATGTTTGTGAATGGTAACTGGTTGATTACTAAGAGACCGAATCTTGTCAGATGGCCAGTCAAGGGAGTCCGCAAATGTGATTTTAAAGAGGAAATCAATGACCTCATCATGCTTCTTAGCTGATTGGCAGGGCTCAAAGATTCAAACACCTTCAAACCTTGGATGTACAAGTACATCTCACTCATAATATGGTTTAAAAAGAATGTGTTTTGGGCAAAATTGGTGAGTGATTCCATATGCAAACAATTGGTGAATGTTCTATCAACTAGTGTGTTCAACAAGAACTCCTACATGGTATACATTGTTGCTACTCTAAGTACCTTTTCTAGGTTATCAACTAAGCATGATAGGTCCATAGTTCATGTGTGCGAATATTATGAACAGCTACCTTTGAAACGAAGTCGGATACACTTCAGAAGACTTTAGGATGGCTGCTTTGGGCATTTCATGTGCTTGTTTGATAAAGAACTCCCTAACAAACAAGTATCTCATGAGGCATGGAACAAGGTTAATGAGTATGGTTGTATGCTTTTACAATTTCCCAACTTTACATATTTGTGAGTTGGGTGTTTCAAAGGAGAACCATACCCATTACCAAGGTATCCTACTAGTAGAATTATACTAATGGAGTAGGCAAGACAGCTTATGGAAGTCCAGGCTTATCAATCTAATTTGCACCGGCCCAAAGTGGGAATTTCATCTCGAAACCCACAACAGATTGAAGGATATTCAATTGACATTGTTCCTAAGGCCAAAAATATGGAGTTTGAACTTCAGAGGATCACGCTGAAAAAGTTTGCAACCAGAAGTTGTTTTGATAGGAGGGGATTGCATGACAAGAAGAGGAAACAGTTTTTGCACATACATCGTTTAGATCTCTGGACTGATGTGCGTACTAAGGTGGAAATATGGTGTATTGATTATACCCGGTTAATTGTAAAATGAATTGCAGATTTCCATTTGGCACCAATTCCCCCTGGTTTTGAAGATGATGATCAAGTTTTCGATCCTAAATATTTTCAGCATGATGTGGAGAAGTTACCCATTCTTCCTCCCACATGGTCATGCAAAGAAAATACATCCATTTGGGAGAGATTTCAATCTATTTTCACTATTACCAACAAATGGATGAAGAGAAGGGGTCTTAAATGCATAAAGATAAAACCTGGCAAAGATTTTGATCATGCTGGTCTGATTGGTTTGAGATTAGAGATAAAGGGTAAAAGAAAAGATGATACATCCTCGTCTACATTTGAACCCCTTGTTCAAAGTTTGCCTAAGCTATCTATCAAAGGAGCAAAAGATTCAAGAATACTTGAAGTGAAAGAGAATCTCAATCAATTCAACTTGATTCAAGTGATGATGAATTGAGGAAATCAAAGGAATCATCCCCTCTTGCTCCATATCCTTTGGAAGTTCTTGCTGCAACCTCTCTTCCAGATTCGGCTCCAATGTCAGATGAATCTCATGATTTGCTTTTAGGCGTTGCTATGGGTGCATTCTCTATTAAGCATTCATCCTTCGAGGATTCTGTGACTATTACACCAGCTTTGCTTGTATCACTGACCGCTCCAACATTAGAGGTACAAGGAGATCAGTATGATTTTGAAAATGTATTTGATACATATTCTTTGTCTATTCCATATGTTATTGTTCAATCTATAGCATTGTTGGATGTAACTTCAACTCAATTTGAACAATTTATGACTGAGGTCACACATAGCACTCAACCTGTGGCCATTCGGACTGAGATGCCAGCTATAGTTATTACTGTAATGCAAAGTGGTCCTGAATTGACTATGGTAACTAATGCTTCAGCTAGTGCATCTTCCTACAATCTTCCTACATGGTTTGAGTGTTGTTACACAGAAAAGAAAGAAAGAAGAAATTCCTCTTGAAGAAGATGACAAACAAATAAGAAAGCCAAGGGTTTCAAAGAACAAGAAGGCTAAAATGGTTTCTCAAATCGTAGTTGATGATAATCATATCAAGTATGCTGAAGTAGTTGAACCACTTGTGGAGAAATCTACCAAAGATATGCAACCTACTGATTACAGAATCACAAGGATAGAAATTGGTAAGCAAACGAGGCTAAGTTATCAACAGGATGCACATCAAGCGGTAAATTTTCTTTCTCGAAAGAATGATGAATTGTGGGAAAAGAAAGTGAAACTCAAAGAAGAAAATGCTCGTTTGTTGAGGATCATTGAAGAGATGAAGAGGTCTTCTATTGCCAGTGAACCTGTTTTAGTTGTATACACAGAGAGGGAGAAGCAGAAGGCACATATTGTTGATGAGTGAGGCAGAAATATTGAGAAAGAGGGAATCCGAGTGTTTCTCGAAGTGTACCAAGAGTTGAAGAAAGAAGGTGAAACCTCTACTAAACTCAATTGACATGTTGAAATTACTTAATCATCAATTTGAGTTGATAGACAGTGATTTTGATGCTAGGAAAAGCATGATGGAAGTTGATTTAGACTTCTTATGTGAGTATAATGTTATTGCATCTATTGAAATGTATCATGACTCCATGCATGTGATGGAAAACAAGAAACAAGTTCTCCAAAAGCTCATTGAAGAGGTAAATGCAATGATACTCATAATATCTACTCAAGAAAATAAGATTAAAGGAGCTTTTAAAGAATTGTCATGTAAAGTTATTGATGAGGACAACAAAGTAAGAAGTCAACAAGAAATTCTCAGAGTTTGCAGAAGCCATTAACCTACAACTTGAGTTGGATGACTTCAACATCCATATGCTTGACACATTTGCAAATTGGAAGTTTTCACTAAAGAATTTGCATAATCAAGTGGAGGATTCAAGCAAGGAAACATTTAGGGCAGCAAGCACACTCCGGAAAGTCATCATGACTTTACAACACACAGGAGAACCAGATGTTGCGGTTGTACGAAAGTTCCTACTAAAGTTTGGAAAATTGGTTAATTCCATGTGAAAACTCCAAATCATATTTTACATGCTTTAAAGCAGATTAGTGATAGGAAGACTACATGTAAAGAGCATCTTTGTTGTAAGTAAAGGATAACATGTACCTATTCAAGTAGCTCATATAGTTATGCATTAGGTATGCAACTTTCAATAAAGTCAAAATAATTAGGATAAGTATCGGTGGTTGAGGTTGTTCCTCTTTTTCCTCCACCTGTCTCTCTTCATTTTTCCTATATAAAGGAGAGAGTTCATCATAAATAATCAACTTTTGCTATAGAGGAGAAAAAAGAGCTTGTGACTAAAAGGCTTTGTATTTTTTGTTGCAAATTTCTAAAGTGAATAAAGAAGCAAGTTTTTCCCAAACTTTGTGTTGAGATACTTGGAATTGATCTTTGTTTCTTATGTTACTATTATCTCTAAAAGTTGCACCCTGACTGAGTCCTAAAACTCAATCACTCTGAGAAACATGGAAGTAACTATCAATTATGCTAACATTTATTAAATGATCATCAAATCAATTAATAATATTATTATAATTAATATATCTATTAATAATAAATACAAAATATATTAACATTATTTAAATGAATATTAAATGATCACTTTAATAATATTAACATATTATATATCTATTATTAATAATAAAATCTCAAAAAATATAAAAAATGTATTATAAATAATAAATATGTTTATTTTAAAATTTTAATAAATATCAGAATTTTTTATATCAATTATTAATAAGATGATTTATAACACATCATCTGTAAAGACCCCAAGTAGGCTCCGACAGAATTACCAATGTTAATGACCAAAGCTCTTGTGTTTCTTGATTTTATTTATAATTCAGTAGATAAAATGGGTACAAAACAGATATTGACTCTAGCAATTCACTCCACATTTATTGTGTACATTTATTAAGGAAGGAAAAAACAAAATCTCATAAAGTTTAGGGCTGAATTTCTAGAATTACAAAATAGAAGAACCTGATTTTTCCCGTAACACATAACCCTGCTTATGTAGATTGGTAGAAGAACCCACGCTAAAGACAAATGCAGTTCCTTATCGCAACATCACCATGAAGAAACCTAACGCTGGCCAAGGAAGTGAACAGCCGACTGATAGCAATGCGTATCCCCAATGCAAGTTGTGACAAGGAGAAAGACATCCACGTATTGCACACACTTCGACAATTCTAGTCACTAGTCCTACATTTGGAGCTGTCGGCTTGAATGTTGAACCAATGACCAATCACAACTTGACTCGCAACCATTATTAATCTCAGAAATAACCCTCTGAAACAACAGCCACTCAAAACAATCTTACTACCGATATGCAAATCGATTACCAGCTTTTAACCATAACACGATCGAATTCCTTCAGAGTTTCCATCTCCAGAGCCACAATGGATACAGTTGGAGAAAAATGACTAATCCACTATACTTTAGCAGTGGAATGAAAACCCTTCTCAACTACAGTGAATGAACAGTATAAAAGTTAGGCAATCTTAGATATACCTTAGCAGCTAAATTGCAAGTGCAATTCAAAGAATTTCCAACCCTTATACAACAAGAAGGGCATATAGTTAAAAACCTAGGAAAAAAGCCACAAAGGCACAAAATCAAATGTATAATCAAGCGTGTTTTTCCCGATGAAATGAACTCTCATTTATAAGCTTTCATTGGCAAAAGTTTCCATAAAACTCCACTTCAGAAAACATGAAAGTTTCCCAAAAGAACTCAACACTAAAAACTTTCCAACTTGCTTTTTAGAAATATCTCTAAAAGTCATTGTTATAATATTATAAACATTATTATAATAATGCAACTCAATGAATAATAAATAAATAAGAGCTCATGGAATTATTTGCCTGATCAACCGCAAGTGATGACCAACTGCCAAGCCACCCACTACACTAGTAAGAATAGCAACTACTAATAATAGACTTACTAAAAATAGTAAATCCATAATTGAGACCCCCAAAACATGATGTCAGCTCATGAGGGTCACTATGATGAGCTAACTCTATCAACCACATAGACTAGCCAAAAACGGGGACATTACAGTCCTCCCTCCCAAAGATTGCTTGCCCCCAAGCAATCCTGGAGCAAAATGAACACACAATCCACCTGGATCCCAAAGGTAGAACTATGTACCATCCCTGTTGTGCACAAGCAACTCTTGTAGAACCAACACCCAAATAACGGACATCAACATCAAAATCATCTGAAAACTGACCCGAGGTGTTGAGGAAGGCAACAACCCATCGAAACTCAATGCAACTGAAATACCAACTCTGTCCATACCTAAGTTCCAATCAAACTAATAATCACACCCAACTGCACTGTGGAGATGGTAACAAACACAGGTACCTAAATCACTAACACCAACTCCAACCTCTGCCAAAATGTTTGGGGTGTGTAGATACTGCAAGCAGTTGTCCATCCCATCTGCAAAAGATGGTGCTAACCCATCCCATAATGGATAGTATGAGATTGGAGCCAACCCACACCGATGTGAAACCAAGTCCTCTACCTGTAGGTCAAAAGAAAAATGATGAGCACTCCTCACAGTGTAACGCAGATAAAAACTCACAATCTCTATGAAGGGCTCATCATCATCAAACTGGGAATTAGAAGATGGCTCCAATCTCTGACTTTGAACTATTGGTTGGGTAGGATCCTAAGCAAACCTTTCAGCAAACCCAACCTCAAAATCCCTATGGGGAAGCATAGCAAACAGAGTCTCTACAACCTTTCCCACCAACCTTTGAATAGCATGAGAGCCTCAAATGAGAGTACCCTCAGACACTCTGTATGAATCCTCCCTCACATCCGAACTCTCTAGTAGATACTCCATGAAGGACTCTGTGCAATAGAAATTATGTGGAAGCATCAACCTGCTCCCCCGCAACCCACAGCTGATCCCTCTAAAAATGTAGCACTACCAACTATCCAATGCTATCAATTGTATGAGATGAAGAAACTGATTTGCTTCCAGCGGAAGGAAGCAAATCAGCATGAGAGCCCAACTCCCCTAATGCTCTCATGTCATCCATACCTACTACACCTATATCCTGGATGGATGTGTCGGCCACATCATCACATCCATCATCCCCAACCGTAGAAGCAAACACACCACCAACCACAATATGCAACTGAACTGGATCTAGGGCTGGTATGGTCCAAACATGCTCCAACTCCACGGTCACCTCATCCAATAGTGACTATGACTCTTGAAGAGCCCGTTGAGTACATTGAAGAGAGTCCATAGTCACCTCAAGCTCTTGGGTGAGCTCCACCACCTCTTTCTCTAACAATGTCTTGTGATAGGTGCTACCCCACTCCAAAAGGTAATCCCTGTCAGCAACTAGTTGCGAGTAATTATGCTTCAAGATCCTAACAACCTCTCGAAGCACATGAACCTCTGCTAGAGAAAGAGTATTATCATCGTGCCCATCAGACATAGGAGCACCCTAACCAAATGTAGTTAGCATCTGACAAATAGCATCATGATGCCCAAGAGCTGAAGAAATGTCACTATCACTCACTTTCAGCTGACTGGTCACATGGTACCTTTGTAACCCCTAACTCCTATGCAATCTCTCTGTCTCACTAACTGCATTGTGATAGGGAACTGAATCAAAACTACCCAACACAAGATCACTCATAAGTGTGCCATCATCCTCGCACAACTCCTCATCTGAAGAAATGGAAGCCCTCGCAATATCAATCTCCTCGCATGTCTTAGCTTCCACCTCAATCATAAGATAATGTAAACATCGATCCTAGGACTCATCTAAAACCTCCTCGGAATCATCACCCAATATCTGATAAGGGATATCATACCTGATGCAGCTCATAGCATCATCAGATGTGTCCATACCAACTGCTTCCACAACTCCCGACTTCGTTATAACACCTATATCACCAACATCAAAGTTGGGTGACTCCATACATGCCTTGGTACCACCTAAGGAAGCAACTGTCTCCTATACCGGAACACTACAGTAGTTGCCATATAAGTCGCCAATAACAACTCCCTCCTCCAGTGAGTCTGAAAATTCAGTGACAACTACATCATCAACTACCTCTAAACTAACCCCAGCGACTACTTTGGGAGCCTCAACCTACTGAAGCTCACTGCTGCTATCCATCACAAGTACCAACACATCCACATGTCCTTGTGAAACGAGTTCATCATCAACATCATAGACACCTGTCAAGGAAAACTCGAGCTTCCTTCCTTGCAACCTCAATGTCGGCCTTCTAAAGGTGGAAACCGTATACCTCGTTGCCCTCTCAACTGTTGCAAGATCCGACAAGTTCTCTACCAACCTCTCTTGATGAAACTTCAGTTTCTCCAAACTCTCCTGCAAGGCATTCATTTTTATGCTAACTTCTTCATTACTCCACTGACTGCTAGAACTGCAAGTCCTTTGTCTGTCCATAGCTAGAGAAATTAAAATGCCAGTCACTCTAAAAATCAAATCTGAAAATCTTGAAAGTCAGCACCGAACAAAATAAAAACTGAGCCCAATTCTTGCAAACTGGCAGGAAACCGCTCTAATACCACTGTAAAGACCCCAAGTAGGCTCTGACAAAATTACCAATGTCAATGAACAAAGCTCTTGTGTTTCTTGATTTTTATTTATAATTCAGTAGATAAAATGAGTACAAAACAAATATTGACTCTAGCAATTCACTGCACATTTATTGTGTACATTTGTTTAGGAAAAAACAGAATCTCATAAAGTTTAAGGACTGAATTTCCAAAATTACAAAATAGAAGAATCTGATTTCTCCCGTAACACATAACCCTGCTTATGCGGATTGGTAGAAGAACCCACACTAAAGACAAATGTAGTTCCTTATCATAGCATCACCATGAAGAAACCTAATGCCGACCAAGGAAGTGAACAACCAACTGATAGCAATGTGTATCCGCAATGCAGGTCGTGGCCAGGAGAAAGACATCCACGTATTGCACACACTTGCACGATTCTAGTCATTAGTCCTGCGTTTGGAGCTATCGGCTTGAATGTTAAACCAATGACCAGTCACAGCTTGCCTCCCAGCCATTATTAATCTCAAATGTAACCCTCTGAAACAATAGTCACTCAAAACAATCTTACTATCGCTCTACAAATCGATTACCAGCTTGTAACCACAACACAATCAAATTCCTTCAGAGTTTCAATCTCCAGAGCCACAGTGGATACAGTTGGACAAAAATGACTAATCCACTATAATTCAGCAGTGGAATGAAAACACTTCTCAGTTGCAGTGATGAACAGTAGAGAAGTTAGGCAATCTTAGCTATACCTCAGTAGCTAAATTGCAAATGCAATTCTCAAAATTTTCAACCCTTATACAACAACAAGGGCATACAAGTAAGAACCCAGGGAAAAAGCCACAAAGGCACAAAATCAAATGTATAATCAAGCGTGTTTTGTTCAATGAAATGAGCTCTCATTTATAAGCTTTCTTTGGCAAAAGTTTCCATAAAACTCCACTTCTAGAAAATGTGGAAGTTTCCTAAAAGAACTCAACACTAGAAACTGTCCAACTTGCTTTTTAGAAATATCTCTAAAAGTTATTATTACAATAATATAAACATTATTATAATAATGCAACTCAATGAAAAATAAATAAATAAGAGCTCCTGCAATTATTAGCCTGATCAACTGCAGGTGACGACCAACTGCCAACCACCCACTGTGTTGCCAAGAATAGCAACTACTAAAAATAGACTTACTAAAAATAGTAAATCTATAACTAAGACCCCCAAAACACCCTGTCAGCTCACGAGGGTCGCTATGATGAGCTAACTCTATCAACCGCACAGACTAGCCAAAAACAGGGACATTACATCATCCTACATTAATATTGATCAACATATAAAAGTAGGGAAAAACACCACTTTGGCACTTACAAAAATGCCCTCTCCTTGGCACGACATATGAGACTTCGCAAATTTTTTAAAAGCAAAAAAAAATTTTAAAAGCAAAATGTTTTTCTTCATCCACGTGAAGATGAGGGAGATATTAGGGATTTTAACCCTAAAGCATGCTTATTTTTTCATTTTATCTTTTGCTCCTCTTTGAAC
The DNA here is from genome assembly GCA_028749045.1 of Cupressus sempervirens. Classification (NCBI taxonomy): domain Eukaryota; kingdom Viridiplantae; phylum Streptophyta; class Pinopsida; order Cupressales; family Cupressaceae; genus Cupressus; species Cupressus sempervirens. The sequence continues at coordinate 486,530,741 of CM053785.1, forward strand.
CGCCGCTGCCATTGGAAGAAGAGAGGAGGGTTTGAGAGGAAAAAAATGGAGCTGTTGTGTTTTCTGCTCACTTCCTCTGTTCACACCTTGGCTGGAGTTTGTATCTTGGCCATGGCTTTTGATTTGATGTATTTTTTGAAGCATTTTGCAGCTCGAACTTGAAATCTGGGCACTTTCTAGGCATTTTTTTTGGCTGCTAGTGACTGATTGGTGATTATAATCACTCATTTCTCTGTCAAAGGTTTGTTTTGCGCCGCCATGAAAGGATATGCAAGGGTTTTCTGTCATTTTTGAACCCATTTTTTGGTTCAAAACTAGAGCTTTTTGCATCACTTTCTGGCTTTGTCTCTACTAGCCACCATGGGAAGAAGAAACAACAAAGTTTGCTAGTTTGAAAAGCCAAATTTGCTTTACACTTTCTTCAGATTCAAAGGCATTTTGGAAGCTTTTTTCCAATGATTTCATGAAGTTTGAAAGTGGCAATGTTCCTTTGGTCTTCTTTCTTGCAGACAGTCAAAATGGTACACTTTCATTTTCCTTTCTTTGCTGCTCAAAGCTTAAAGATTTGAAAAAAAGACATGCTTTCTCTTTGATTTCCATATGAATACTATATTCTTAGGCTTGATATCTGCAGCACATTGCTCCTTCTGATGACATTATGCTGGCTGAAGATTTGAATGCATACCTCATTTACTATAGTAATGGCAAACTAGAAAATTCTTTAGATTTTAAACTCACCCCATGAAAGCTTTGTATTTTTCACTATAAACTGTTGTTTACATGTTTCTTACATAATATAAATATGCTGCCCTTCATTCTATAGCTGGAAACAACACATGATTTCTTAAAAGTGCCACCTTTTTCTTCAGATTTGACTAAAAAACTATTCATTACAAACTGTTGTTCTATTTTCATTATGACAATCTTTATCCTTGATCTCTTGCTCAGATTTGAGCTTCTGGATGCACGAACCTGTTCTTTATAGTTCTGAAAATAAAAAGATAAAACTTTTCATGGCTACATGCATCTATGAAAGCATATTAAAAGTGTCTCCTTGAGATTTTTTTCTGATTTTACAGTCGTAGAGGTATAAAAATCTGGGCATAATCCTTACTATGCTTTGCTGATGACACCCACCTTATTGGCACAACAATTGCATTTTAGGAAAGCAAACTGATTTCCTTTCTATATGTTTGTTGAGAGCTATCATGGTGCTCTTCTCTTTGCATTGATTAAACATGATTGTAACCGATGTCATAAACTACATGCTGATCTAGTTGTCTCCATTGATTTCATACAATGTTGTCTATGTGTACTGTTCATCCAGCATTGTTGAATAATTTATTATAAATATACAGCATACAGATGTTTTCTTGCTGATCGTGATTTACATTTCTTGATCTTTTCAAAATGCGTTTCTGTTCCTTTTTGTCCAGCTGAGATATCCCTTCTGCTCTTGTAATGTCCCCTTTTTAGCATTTATAGCATGATGTTGTTGTTAGCCTATTTCCCCACGGTCCCGTAGGCTAACTAAGACATTAAAGGGACTTCGAGGCCATTTGGCCTACATAGTTTCAGCTGCAGGTCTTTCTGTGGGGTTTTGAGGCAACTTTGGGCATACTTACTATTTATAGTAAATCATCTTGGATATGGTCGGACATCCAATGGCAGCGGTATGTCGATGGTAATTGTTTAAAATCGACAAGAAGACTTGTTTATCATTGATAAGATTTGTTATGCATTGATAAAGCTATTTTATAAAGTTAAATTTAAATATTTAATTTTATTAATGCATAGACTATAATTTGTGGGAAATATCTAAATTAAAAGAGTCCCCTTTATTTTATAACACATTGAAGACATAAGTTACATAAAGGGAGTGATGTTTTATCCCACATGGAGAAAACGAAGGATTGAGCTCTTGTGAGAACACTATAAAAGAAAGGGAAGAGCTTCTTTTTAGTATGCTTGGAAATATCAAAGAAATTGGAAAAAATTTTGGAGATTATGTCTCAATAGTTTGAAGAACGAAATCCCTTCAAGCTAGAAATCTTGACGCCATTGAAAGATATGGTCTTCAGATTTAACATGGTAGCAGTCCAAAAAAGCAGATACGAAAAAGCAATCCAAAAAAGCGGAACCGAAAAAGCAAATTGAAAAAGCAGTTCGTAAAAGCGATTCGTAAAAGCGGAACCGAAAAAGCAAGCTGAAAAAGCAGTCCGTAAAAACAGTTCAAAAAGCAGATCCGAAAAAGCAGTTCAAAAAAGCAAATCGGAAAAGCAAAGTAGAAGGGGCAGCATTGAAAGAAATTATTACAACCATCTACAACTAGGTTCCCTTGTTAGTATTGTTTTTAGGGCATTATAAGTCTCAGCTATAAATGTGCATTATACCAGCATTATCATTTTGTAATACATGTAAATGCCAAAAGTCTTGGCCATATTTCATGAGCATTGTATTAGAAATTTCATTGCAATTAAGAAGATAATAGTTGCTGGTGTCATTTAAGCAATTCAATATCATTATTTATCAGCTAGTTAGTTTGCATACCAACTGTTTATAAAAATGCTAGTTGGCTGTAGGTATTCATTTCTCATGCTTAGATCATATATATGCACTAAATAATGTCAAAATTAGTAGCACACTCATGTTAGGTCATTGTGTAGTCCATTTGGAGTCTTCTAGCACAAGATTCTCATTGATGCAAATTGAAAAAAGAGTCATTTAAAGCCAGCTAAAATACTATATCAGACATACGTCCCTTGCATGTGAATTGTTTGATGAAATTTTTTGAGCTTTCATCAACATTTTTGAGAGCAGATTTGAAGAGGGTCATTACAGTGGTATCAGAGCGGTTTCCTGCCAGCCTGATTGGGTTATTTCAGATTGAATTCAATTATCAGTATGGCTTTAAAAAGAGACAAGGATTTGGAAGAAAGAATGCACAATGTAAAGAAGAAATTAGATTGTCCATTTCAGCAAACAGAGGACCTTCTAAGAACTTTGGAGGAGTTGGAAACTTATTTAGGCAAGTTTGATCAGTCAAGACCCGACGCTATGCAAACAGCTTTATCTCTAGCATTTGGTTCGTTGGTTAAGCCCCGATTATTGAGACATCATGATGAGGTAATAAGACTTACAACTCTCTCTTGCATTAGTGAAATCATGAGGATAATAGCTGGCCTTGATTCTTATGACGATCAAATTATGAAAGAGGTACTTCATGCCATAATAAAAAGCTTTGAAAAGTTGGACAACATTCGGGACCCCTATTTCACAAAGAGGGCAAGATTACTTGAAGTATTTGCAAGGTGTAGATTTGAAAATATTATGCTGGCAATTGGTTGTATTAGTGACAGTCGCAAGATGTTTAATACATTTTGGAATATTATGGACGAGTTTCATCCCAGCAGAGTATTGGCATCGATGCACTCCATCATGTTCACAATCTTGTTTGAGGGGGAGGATGAAATTTCTAAACTTTTGGCAAAAGACTTATGGTATGTTTGGACAAAAGAGAGGAATTTGTCACCTATGGCATGTATGTGGTTAAAGAGCCTGATTGATAGGCCTAAGGATCGTACCTTCCCTATGACAGGCAGAAACTTGTATGAGGAGTTTAACAAACATGTGGATTCAATTTAGGGAGACATTAGCACATCTTCAAGTAATGGTTTATTTGCATCATCTTCACAAGCAGAAGGGGTTACAAATGTTGTGCAGGTTGAGCCAATTGCATCAGAAGGTGATATCACAGACACACCAGATTGCGTGATTGACACAGATAGTGATTCTAGTACAGTTGGGCTGGATGAAGTTACTGCAGTTGAGTATACTGTCATGTTTGAGAATAGTACAATTGATCAGAAAGTGAGCATTCATGACTTTGCTGAGAAAGAGTACCAGGCACAGTTAGATGCTTCGTCACATGAGGTTGAGGCTAGTAGAACTCCGCATGATTTGTCCAGCCATCTGAAGGTGAGCAAAGATAGTATTGTGACTTCATTATCTCATCATGACAGGATGCGGGATATGATAGAGGATCACATTCGGATGATTCAGTTACAGGGTAGACATAAGGGAGTTCAGGCAAAGTCTTCTTGTGTTGACTTACAGGCGATTAGGGAAGGAATGGGGACGATGAAGTTGAGTTATTTACATTTTCTATCAAATCGTGACCATCTTCTTAGCCTTGTTGGAGACTATTCAAATTCCTTGAGGAGAAAGGAGGAGGAAGTTGACAAGCTTTCTTGCGAGCTTAAGGACACTCGAGCTTCTTTGGTGAATACTCCATTGGCATTACAGGACTAGGAGAGACATAGGGATAAGCATGGCATGGAGTTGAGTTTAGTTTCATCTTGCACTCCTGACACTCAGCTTTCTGCGGCAAGCAGATCATATGTGGTCGTTGATAATGTTGCGAGTTCATCTTGCATTCACATCCAGGATACAGGGATAATGTCAGACAGGTATGTGGAGTTAGTTGGTATTGGTCATATTACCCAGGTGAGGAGTTTGCTTGAGTTACCAGCTGATTCTAGTTTACGGATATGGACTCAAGATTGTTATATTGGCGTTTGGGATTCAGTTGACTGGAGATCTTTATCACTTTTTGGTAGCAATGATTGTTTGGGTGCTATCATGGATTTGATTAGCAGATTGCACGGTGTTGTCTTTTCTTGTGCCAGTAGCTTGTCCGATGTTGGCATTAGTTTTTATACACCGGTGTTGGGCTTTGTTCATATATCCAGTCGACCATTCTTGCTAGAATGTGTTGATGATTTTTCATACTTGGCAGTGTGTACAGATGAGTCCCAGGATCATATTGGCATTGATGACATCCAGGAGGATGCACTGGGCAGTTTTGAAGACTTAGTTTCCTTGGCAGTTTCTTTTGGTACAAAGGAGTTGGATAGCAGTGCTACAGTTTTTGATACTCTGTATGTTGATATGAGCTTTGGAGTTGATTCGCAGGATATGGATAGTAATACTCTAGAGACTAGTAACTTTGAGAATACTCCTTTAGACAGTGCGTCAGAGGAGGTTTGTAGGAGACAGTCTAGCCAGTGCCATCATATGTCTAGTCAGTTGAGAGTTAGTGAGCGAGACATTTCTATCACTTGCCAGCATTTCGACGCTGCTCGTTAGTTGTTAGCAGTTTATGGATGGGGTTCTCCTACTAGTGATGAGCAAGGAGGTAGTTATCTTTCCTTCACAAAGATCCACTCTTTATGGGAGGCTATTCGGATTCTAAGACAGAATTATATGCAGTTGGTAGCCGACAGAGATTATCTTATGGAGTGGGGGAGTACAGCATACAATGCATTATTGGCCAAGGAAGATGAGGTGAGTGAGCTTACTCAACAGCTCGAGGTGACTTTTGAGATTCTTGAGAGTACACAGTTGGCTTTCGAGGAGTCACAATTTCATTTGGCTAAGGTGACCATGGAGTTAGAGCGACTACAGTCTTTACCAAATTCTGTACAATCACGGACCGCGGTGTCTGGTGATCCGCAGATGTCCATGGTCGAGGTTGATAGAGGTAGTGGAGATGAGGATATATCTATCCACGACACTAGTATTGGCATATTTGGTCTGTTTCCACTAGAGGCAGGTTCAACTGAGTTGGGCGCTGCAGCTGAGCATTGTGATATGTTTGACTTGGAGGGCACAGAGACTAGTGATGTTGTTGTTGATTCTGCGCTCTTGGCTATATCATCCTCTGACTTAGCTGATGATCAGTCACAGTTGGTTGTATCACATCTGCAGGATGAGTCTTTGACTGGGATTGGTTCTTTTTACCAGCATTATACTGTAGGATATGTTCATCAATTTGCTTTTGATCCATGTGTTGAGGAGTTGATGCCAGACAAGTTTGGTCTGGGTTCTTGTTTTTGCTATCTACCATGTAATGACTATTCACCATCAGCAGTGCATGGATGTTATGGTTATGAGACAGTGACCGGTGATCTGCAGAGTTGTGTTAATTGCAGTAGGTGTGCAGTGTGTGGATTCTCTATATTTGGTGCAGTTTCATGCGGGAGTATTCATCGTTGTTGCAGAATTGTATTGTACATTCCACGTAAGCTAGTGGGATGTGTTGATGGTATTTACTATGTTGGCAGTTTGGGTTATCTACTCTACTTGGGTTTTGATATTTCGAGAGCTTGTTTCTCATGGGTTCCTGACTTTGGAGTTTGGGTGAGTTGTATTCGCCAATTTGATTATGGATTCCTCTTGGTTAATTTTCAGAGGTTGTTGCAGGAGCCTATGTTGACTGACAGCAGTATAGTTCATGACTACATTTGGGATCCAGACGGATTGATTGGGTTGTTGTTTGACCATTGCTTGGGGACAAGCAATTTTGGGAAGGGCAGACTGTAATGTCCCCTTTTTAGCATTTATAGCATGATGTTGTTGTTAGCCTATTTTCCCACGGTCCCGTAGGCTAACTAAGACATTAAAAGGACTTAGAGGCCATTTGGCCTAGATAGTTTCAGTTGCAGGTCTTTCTGTGGGGTTTTGAGGCAACTTTGGGCATACTTACTATTTATAATAAGTCATCTTGGATATGGTCGGACATCCAGTGGCAACGGTATGTCGATGGTAATTGTTTAAAATCGACAAAAAGACTTGTTTATCATTGATAAGATTTGTTATGCATTGATAAAGCTATTTTATAAAGTTAAATTTAAATATTTAACTTTATTAATGCATAGACTATAGTTTGTGGGAAATATTTAAATTAAACGAGTCCCCTTTATTTTATAACACATTGGAGACATAAGTTACATAAAGGGAGTGATGTCTTATCTCACATGGAGAAAACGAAAGATTGAGCTCTTGTGAGAACACTATAAAAGAAAGGGAAGAGCTTTTTAGTATGCTTGAAAATATCAAAGAAATTGAAAAATTTTCTGGAGATTATGTCTCAATAGTTTGAAGGACGAAATCCTTTCAAGCTGAAAATTTTGATGCCATTGAAAGATATGGTCTTGAGATTTAACATGGTAGCAGTCCAAAAAAGCGGGACTGAAAAAGCAATCCGAAAAAGTGGAATCGAAAAACCAAGTTGAAAAAGCAGTCCGTAAAAGCAGTTCAAAAAGCAAATTGAAAAAGCAAAGCAGAAGGGGCAGCATTGAACGAAATTATTACAGCCATCTACAACCAGGTTCCCTTGCTAGTATTGTTTTTAAGGCATTATATGTTTCAGCTGTAAATGTGCATTATACCAGCATTATCATTTTGTAATCCATGTAAATGCCAAAAGTCTTGGCCATATTTCATGAGCATTGTATTAGAAATTTCATTGCAATTAAGAAGATAATAGTTGCTGGTGTCATTTAAGCAATTCAATATCATTATTTATCAGCTACTTAGTTTGCATACCAACTGTTTGTAAAAATGCCAGTTGGCTGTAAGTATTCATTTCTCATGCTTAGATCATATATATGCACTGAATATTGTCAAAATTAGTAGCACACTCATGTTAGGTCATTGTGTAGTCCATTTGGAGTCTTCTAGCACAAGATTCTCATTGATGCAAATTGAAGAAAGAGTCATTTAAAGCCAGCTAAAATACTATATCAGTCATACGTCCCTTGCATGTGAATTGTTTAATGAAATTCCTTGAGCTTTCATCAACATTTTTTAGAGCAGATTTGAGGAGGGTCATTACAGTTCTATGCAAATGTGAAAAATGGCATTGAGATAAGATAAGTATGTACATGAGGAGGTACCATCATTGCTTAGATCTTTGATGTAAACTATTTTCTCACTTTTGCAAAATGCAATTGGAGCTTTGGATGCAAGGCATGGAGCCACTGACAAGAAGCAATCAAGAGAATGCTTAACCAGTCATCCATCACAGGCAATGACTGGTTACCCATGACCCTTACATATCTATTCCTTCTTTCTTCCATTTTCATTGCATTTGTATATAATAGATAAAAACTTAAGAGTACAGCAGTAGAGGCTATTTTCACAGCCTTGTGTGAGAGTTACATATACATTCAGCATTTTCATTTCACTTGAGCTTTATAATTATCAGTTATATATATAATGATGAATAATATATATCATGATGAATAATATAAAGGACATTTTGAATATTCTTATTCTGAATGAAATTTGATTTGGCAATAGATATAGGCTAAGTGCAATAGATGTGTACTTTATCTTCACTTGTATATTGTTACAACTGAACTTTGGCATGGGTGAAAATTAAGTAACAAGTTCTACCTGAATTTTAACACCGAGTAAAAATTTAGGTAACAGTTACCTTGATTCATTTGTCTTTGTTACTTCTCTCTTTGAAAGCATTTGAAAATTTTGGTGTTGTTTTTGAAAGACTGAGCTTTCATTAGCAAGATTGGTTTAGTTAAATAGTGGCTGCAAGTACTAAGAATTTCGGACTTTGAGCTTAACTTCTTAGTATATTATTTCATATTTGGATAGTTGAACGAGAGCTTCGAGCTTTGTTAGTTGTTTGCTCTTTTATTTCAAGAAGGTTGTTCGTAGGATACTTTGAGCTCTTGCTATCAATCACCCAAGTCAATATATAACTATTGTCTTAAGGTTGTTTTTGCGTCAATGCTTAAGCCACCGGTATTACCATAGCAATAAATTCCTTTTGTTTAATTGCAAGTAGTAGTTGGTAATATAAGATCATTCCTAAAGAAAGAGAAATTGATTTAGTGAACCACCACCCTGTTGTTAATTCCAGTTAGGTCTTTTTTTTAGCCACCTACGGTAAGAAGGGAGCCTCCCCTATTGTTGAGAGGAGAGATTTATCTCACTACACTGTTGCCTAAAAATCCCATTTGGTAAGCTGTAATCACAGTGGCTTACAAAATATTTAGCCAACACAACCAAGTGGGGACAAACAAAATTAAGTTTTTTGTTTTAAATTTTTTTTTAAGCTTCAGAAAAAACAGGGACAGCTAGCTGTCCCTGGTACGGACAGGGGACTTCTGGACGTCCCCTTTCCATACCTGGGACAGCTAGTTGTCCACTTTTATTCTTCCAGAAGTCCCCAAGTACCGGGGTTGTTCCCTGCATTTTTTGCCTAATTGGGGATGGTGGGGGAACGTCCCATACCCGTCCCCTTGTCCCGGGGACTTCCCCATCTCAAAAACCTTGGCTTTTCGGGCAGAGACACGTCCCGGTGTACATAGGTTTACACCTTGCAGCATTGTAAGAGTGTTATTATGGATGCAGAAGAGGACAGTAATGAGCAAGAAATAAAGGAGTCTTTATTAAGCTATTCGCCCTTACTGAACTGAAGACAGATAGGAAGCAAGGATTTTCCATGTGGGTATTGATAGTCAAGCCTAAGTAAATATGTTAGCAGTTAGGTACACCAAGTTGAGTTGGGTTCCACATTTGTCCTGCATGATCAGCCAAGGATTAAATATGAAGTTAAGAGGATAGCATTATTGATACAAAGTCAAAAATTCATATGCCCATCATCAATGAAAAAACTGGGGAGAGCAAATGTTGAACTGGGAGGGTGCAGAAACTTCCCTTGGTCTAGAATTGCTAATAATTTTTAGGCATACAAGTCAATGAAAGAAAGAATGAAGTCAAAAATACTTTCCAACAATGTTCTAGCTCTTGACACCACTATGTTAGAATCTACAGTTCACATCAATAAATTTTCAACTACAGATTGTCTTCATTGCACCAAGTAAAGTCATCATTCTTCAAGTCCAGATTTGCTATCTGACTGTTTGAGGAAGAAATCTAGTAAGACACTTCTCTTTAGGGTACATACAACTCTCCGCCTTGTCTCCATGTCCAATTTTATAAAGTTGAAGTCCTCTCCAAATTTTCTTAAGGTCCGTTTGGTTCATGGAAGATGACAAGAATTGGCTTTTTCAAAATCCGGATTTAAAAAAAATTGTGTTTGTTTCAAAATTGGCAAAATAGAACTAGAATACCAGACTTCTAATTTTGTCTCAAAACCAGGTTTTCAGACTTCCTACTAGCAAGTAGGAATTGAAAATCAAAACCTGGTTATGCTTTTTGAGGAGTGTAAAAACAATAGATTGGACTATTTTTTGAAGTCTACCCACAACTCCAAGCTTATGCATAAAAATGTATCTTCCCACTCATCTTCCGAGTGAAACAAACGGTTCAAGAAAAATCCCAAAAATAGGAATGAAGATTTGCAAAACCTTGATTTGGCTAAATCAAGAACTGTAGAAATCTTGATTTCTACTATTCCACTAAACCAAACAGACGCTTAGGGTACTAAACTATGGTTGCATTTAATTGTAAAGGTTTTGTAGCATAATTATTGCCTCCTAGAGGGCAGCATGTAAAAATTGACGATTCAAAAATACAAATACAATTGCAACAATCTCATCTTTGCTGCAATTTCTGATCATAATTTAAAGCCAAAGCAAGTTAATACTTGCTCGTTGCTCAACCTATTGGTTCTCAGTATATTTAATAATAAAAATTGATAGCTATTCGGAAATGCAAGCTTCCCTAAGCTTCTTTTGTGATAGCTTCATTTCTTACTATAAGATAAGATTCAACCTGCAGTGCAGGATGATATTTCTCAGAATTGATTGTGAGCTTATGTTCTGCAGGATTCAAACCACCCAGAGTTGTACCATCATTAAAGAGCTTGTAGTGAATTAGGAGTGCTCAAGTTTCAGAGAACAGGTAGTGTGCTAGGTAGCCCTTGAAGAAGAGATGTGCCCACATTGGATTAGCTATGTTCAAATGTGATTGGCATTAAAACCCCTAAGGCATCTGACTTCGGAATCAGTTCTTCCTCAGCAAGGTGTTGATTTTTCCTCTCTTTTTCCCAGAATTTGACTGCAGCATTGACCTTGCTTTCCCAGTGATTCCTTGTAGACGTTGTTATGGCTTTGCCCAAGAGCTTTTTCCCTTCACCTAATTGTCTTTGGTTAGTCTTGTAAAGTTTTATACAGATGCGTCATCCACCGTCCATGTGATGCTTGATGAAGTGGAGCATACAAGGCTACTAAGCTTCCTTAGGAAGCTTTTTCAGAGTGTTCATTATGTTCTTACTTCTATAGTATCTAGTAATTGAAATGGAACCAGGATCTGCTTGTTCATTGTTCCTTTCATGAGTACATATTGTTTGTCTGTGAGTATATTCTCAAATTCCCAGCTCAAAATATTCAATCTAAAACCTCCCCTTTGTTTTTTACCAATTGACATTCAAGTGGGAATCATGGGTGTCTCAAGAGAATGGGATGGGCACAAAATTATCCAGATTAGCACTGATGCAACTGACTCTGCAACAGAACCAAATATATTCAACTGGCTATTCCAATTCTGTGCCCACTAATTCCAGAAGAAGTGAGTTGGCAAGTGTAATAAACTGGGCAAATTCCTACAGCAGTATTTGAGTGATCACTGTATTAATCTGTTCTCAGAATTAGACAAATGTTTGCAAATGCTGTTATATATGCAGGGTAATAACTTTGTCAAGCGATTTACTGACTTCACCCAAGACTGTAAGAAATTTAATAATAAAACAAGACCAACTGACATCCCAGTTCAACTATCTTCATTGCAACTTGAGTCTGGGCGTGTTCACCAGTTTGAAAGTAGTGTTTAAACATGAAACAACTTCCAGTACAAATAAGCTGAACCACTGTAATAAACTGAATGTGAAATCAGTCTCAAATACTATTACCAAATGTATTTTACTGCAATGGGTATTTTGTCAAACAAGTCACTGTTAATCCAGTTCAGGAGTTGTGTTCACTGTTCTGTCAAACTGAATATCTTTGGAAAATGTACAAGGGACATCTCAGCAAACAGTTGTCAAGGAGCCATTAACTGCTCCTACCAAATATGAACCATATGAAGTCGCAATACTGTAACGTTTAGGCTCTATAATTTGAGTCTGAATTATGTGCTTAATCTGTAATACCCATGTGAAAGCCAACCCAAAGATTTCAAGGAGCTCACGACATAAATCCAGAATCAGTGATTACAATGTTCAGTATGCTGATTGATATACCAGTAATTACAGTATTTTCAGAACACATTAATCAACCCAAGAAAAAGATTTAAGAAGGTATTGAGTACAGACCCGTTATTCTGAAAGGAGACCCTTTGGCATTGGCTGCAGGTCGAACTGAGCTGTGATGCCTTCACCGAGTTCGTTTTAATCTTAGCCGACTCTTCCTAGGTTAAGCCGTAGCTTCTCAAAGAACACACGCCGTTTCAGATTTCCCTTTGATTGTCATGTAAAAGTCCTTTCCCCGAGCTGCTAATGAGGATGCGTGATTTCATGCCGTCCTCTACCAACAACCCCAAAACCATACGTTCAACTTCATACGCATGATATCAGACCCGCGGTTTCCACGAAACAACTTTACTCGCAAATTTAACCTGCCTGTTCTGAGCCACGATGGAGTCTAAATTCGACCACAGAACACTACTTGCTTGCTGTGCGTGCCAATGATTAGATTCTGAACTCTCAAACACACATAAACAGCTGATGTTATCTCCCTTTTTGCACCCGACTGGTAACTTCCTGTAACGCTGAGGTCTGAGAACTTATCGTCACATTAGGAATGGATATGGAAATCCGTGGCCACTATAACCTGTGATTTAACTTCCAACCAACCCGACTCCACCTGACAATAACAGAACTTCACACAATCTGAACTTAGAAATGGTGCAGCTAGAAGTTCGTACTTACTTTCAGGGGCTGGCGATTATTCACCAAAGTAAACCTCCATTAAATCTATCCATAAAATAAGTGATTCAAGAGAAGCTGGGGCTACGTCCAACGTCTCTTATTTGCTTCAAGGGTTTTCGTCCTCAAAGCAACCAGTCACATTTAAGCAACCAGAAATGTTAAAAATGCTGAGTTCATAAATTCTTCTTGTGTGTTAATCCCAATGCAAACTCGTGCATAAATAGCCTCAGAATGAGGGAAAGTGCCACATACAAGGAATGTGGGATTAAGAGTCATTTTCGTCCTGTAGTCACTTAAAGTTGTTTATAAAGTAAATAACTTTAAAACATTAAAGTGACTTAACTCTGTACCTTTTAATAAAGTTCTGGAATGAATTAAATTAAATACCCCATTGTGACTGGAGAGCATCCTGCCTGAAATCGATATTAATCTATCCGGATGTGGAGATAGATTAATTCTGTCGCCCGGAACTAAAATTGAGAAGGGGACATGACAGCAAGTGGCTGCTCTAAATCAGGGATGTAAAAATCCTTAGCTGTAAAAACCCACCCTGGCTTCTGATTTGAATATTGATGCACAATCTATTATTTGCAATATTTAAATGTTTTATAATTTTATTTTGTATTTTCCCATGTTGACATGTGATAACAATTTCAAGAAATTTGACATGAGGATAAAAATCAGACTACAACTGAATTGATATAATTTGCACTGAGTTGGGACAATCATAAATCAGAAGTACATATTATTAAAAAAGTACATGGATTGCAAATAAATTTGACAGTTGAGCCACCAAATTGTCCCCTTATTGTTCACGTTGGCTTCTCACTGCCAATTCCCAGCCACAAACAATAATTGCCCTTTACCCATCTGCAGAATGCTGTGAAGAATGACATCTGAGGCCTGGGTTGACACGTGGCTCCCAATTACCACCACACAGCAGCTAAGTTGGGTCGCAGGCCCAGAAAATGATAACACTGGCTGTCCCAATTCAAACACCGGGCTCTGATTGCTAAAAGAAGTGATGCCCAGCTTTCCCAACTCAAAAATCAGACTCCAATACACTGCCATCCAATCTTTTATGCAAACGACCCTTATTTCCAACCAAAATCACAGACCTTTCTTTATTAATTCAGTCAGCAAAACCAATGTAGAATCTCAGCATAAAATGTCAACCTTCCATACCAGATCCACAGTAGACACAGTAAGTAAAATATATAACCAATAACAAATTCACCATACTTCAGCAGTGGAATGAAAACACTTCTCAACTACAGTGATGAACAGTAGAGAAGTTAAGTAATCTTAGCTATACCTCAGCAACTAAATTGCAAGTGCAATTCTCAGAATTTTCAACCCTTATACATCAGCAAGGGCGTACAATTTAGAACCTAGAGAAAAGCCACAAAGGCTCAAAATCAAATATATATTCAAGTGTGTCTTTCCCAATGAAATGAGCTCTCATTTATAAGTTTTCGTTGGCAGAAGTTTCTATAAAAATCCACTTCAGAAGTCATGGAAGTTTCCCAAAAGAACTCAACACTAGAAACTTTCCAACTTGCTTTTTAGAAATATCTCTTAAAGTCATTATTATAATAATATAAACATTATTATAATAATGCAACTCAATGAATAATAAATAAATGAGAGCTCATGCAATTATTAACCTGATTAACTATAGGTGATGACCAACTACCACGCCATCCACTGCGTTGCCTAAAATAGCAACTGCCCAAAATAGATTTACTAGAATTAGTAAGTAATCAACTAAGACCCCGAAAACACCCTGTCAGCTCACGAGGGTCACTATGATGAGCTAACTCTATCAACTACACAAACTGGCCAAAAATGGGGACATTAAATTAGCATAGTGTGGGGCCAATTCCAAGGCAGAAATGCACTCCTTCATGGAGCTGCCAATTTATCCTCCTACAGAACCATTTGTATAAGAGGAGAAAGCATCCACAAAGAAGAATTTTGCATTGGAGATGACCTGTCCAATTGAAAGACAGAGTCCATCATTTTCACTCAAATACCTCTAATTTGTTCATAAGCATAGGCACTCTGAAAAGTGACTAACTTCTTCATGCTGGTTGAAATTATCAACATGAAATATCCTACAGTCATCATTAACATTCTGATGGAATTTTTTGGCTTGCTTATCTTGTAACCCTCCCCCTCAATGTTCTGAGACATATCTATGCACCTGTGAATCTGTAAATGGATCCTTGCCTCCCCTAGTGGTAAGTGGATTGAAAGTGGGATAACCCTCCCATAACTATTTTCTTCGTGCGCAAGTCTATGAATGCAAGACCGGCCATTGAGGGATACAGATAATCATGAAAGATTATTGATTTAGTCTTTAGATGATGCTTGAGGTAGCAAGGAGGAGGTGATATATTTTCTTCTTTGAAGAATGCTAGATGTAGTGTGTAGGCAGCCCTGGTATCAACAAAGACAGAAATGAGTACTGCATAAACCAGAGTTGGGATGTGGGAACAGCGTAGTTCAGGAGAGTATGTTCTGGCTGAATTGCACTGAGAAACTTGAGCATTCAGAATTTAAAAACTTCATGTTTACTCCCAAACCATTGCACATCAAAGTTTAAGCATTCCAAGTTTATAAACATTCTTTTTTACTCCAAAACAAAAGCACACCAAAGGAAAAACTACGAATAAGAAGGCTCTGACTTCCTATATATGGTGGTCAGCTTATTTTAGACTCTGGAAAACTGTACTAAATAGTATATTAATTGGAACAATAAAAAGCATAAAAAATATTTCCTACTATTGTTTGTTAAAATATATACTTGGTTTAAAAGGACTACCAATTAGTAGAAGTTGCTCATTTCCACCATCAAATCCTTCCATCTCTATAAGGAACTGTGTCTTTAATCTTCTGCTTGACTCATGCTCTCCTTCTGACTTGCGCTGTCACCCATGATTATGGATAAGAATTGAGTATTTCTCTTAGATTACGATGCAATGGTTTTCTGTAGACTAACATATGAATTTGAAAATATATGGCATATTTACTTGAGAGAGAAGAGAATCTATTTCATCAACAAATATTACTGCAGGTTGTCGACAGCAAGCAACTCCAAACAATGCCCTCACCAGTTTCTCACCTTCACCTATCTGCATATCCATGATCAGTAACAACAAGAATCAGACTATTTAGAAGGAAAAAAAACCTTGGGATCTATTATATACAATGGTTCAGAAAGCACAATGCTTGCTGAAAGTTTTGTAAAAGGGCCCAGTGGTAAGAAGTTAAGTGGATTGACTGTGCAGAAAGCTCCATAGTTAAGTGTGCTATAGCCTATAGTAATAAAATGGGTGACCTCTCAAAAGAACCAGTGCTTCAGCCTTCAGCTCTATGAGCATTGCCTAGATGCAATGAATGCTAAGTGGACCATTCAAGATTCAGAAAGATAGGTTCTTGTGACTCATATAAAATGGATCAATGATGATTGACGCAAAATTGTACAATCAAATCCTGATAAATCATTAAATGCTTTGACACAATACAATAACACCTCTTGAAAATGAATAAAGAAAGTTATTGTAAACAAAAGGAAAAGGTAGCATGCAAATGTCAATGTGCAGAATCAACAGATCTTAAGTATAAGCGATAGCAACATGTCAAGTAACCAAGGATATCCTCTTGTTTTCAAAAGTGAGTACACATTTTGATTTTTAATCCTTTGATACTTTTCTTCTGGCCATAAAACCACCAAGCTGGTCAGTAAAACTGATTAAGATATAAAGATTTCCAATAAAAGCATCTCATCTTGATTCAGCTACACTTAATACCTCAGATATTCTTTACACAAGATATGACAACTGTTCAATTCCAATTACATTCAAGATTGCAAACAAAATATGAGGCAAATAAGAGCTTCATAACCTCCACTAAATAAAATATACAGAATCCACACTTTTCAAAGATTATGACAATACAACTGAACTTTAAAAAATTTGGTTAAGAACTATAGAATAAGTGCAATTATTAAGGAATAATAGTATAAAACAGGAATCCTCTCTTAACATTTTTGCCTGTAGCAAAGGAGTGATTAATTTTCAATAAAAAGGTCTGTTATCAGTGAGAGATATGGTTTTAGAGACCAAAGCATATCAATTACTTATATAGAACTAAAGTGCAATTTTCTTTTCTTTGAAAGAAGAGATCTGCATTTATGATGCACCTGTGCATGCAATCCTTATATGTGTCTAATTTCTCACAAACAGAAACCATTGTTATATCTTTTGATGTTATCTTCACTATGTAAGACTTCTGTTAAGCACAAGTGCTTCCCTGGAAAAACAATTATACAAGGCTTTCTGCATTCAAGAATGAAAACAATAAAAGAACTTGAAAGCATGATTTTATTAGGAACTTACCCACTTACTTGTCAATGAACTGGCAGAAATATAAAAGAAAGTAGCTTTGGCTTCTCCTGCAATAGCTTTTCCAATCATGGTTTTCCCAGTACCCTAAGAGCATATTAAATGTGCTTTATTGTGAATAAAAATGCATTTCCAACATATAAAAAACAGAGAATAAATCAGACTGACTTACAGGGGGCCCAAATAAGAGGAGCCCTTTGCCTGGAGAGCGACAACCTTGAAAGATGTCAGGTCGCAATAGAGGCCATATGACCATTTCTGTCACACACTTTTTGGCATGCTCTAGCCCAGCTTCAGTATATTTTTGGAAAAATAAATATTAATGTTAATGGGTAAATAAACATAAATAATATTATCATCGATTCATTCAGCCATATTAAATTTACCAATATCATCCCACCGAACATTGGGATCCTGGTCCATTATCTCATTGCTAACATGCTCTATCAGACGCGGTTCCAAGTTACGTAGCTTATCAGGGAGCTCACCATCAGGACCAACAAGCATTTCTAAACTGAAAATACAGGACAGAAAAGAAACAACCATTAGCATGCTTCAGACCAAAACTGCTAGAGATGGTTATTTAGTTAAAATCAAAATCAACTCATCTATTCAAAAACATTGGCCAGAAGTAAAATATTGCATGTATATCAATATTCTAAATGACGCATTGTAGGAAAGCCATCAGCTTGATGAGTCTTGAACTACTAAAGTCATGATGTGCATGAAAGCCTTCCCAATATCTCAAAGAATTTTGAATGGTAAATCAAAATATACTCAAATAGAAAGAGCTCATTGAAAACAATATAATAAAAAATGCAACTAGGCAGAAAAAACTCCATATCATGTTGTTGATACTATGAAGTAAGTAAGCTGGACTACTGAGATCTAGCTCTTCTATGCAAAGATCTCTACCATGGTATTGAATAATTAAATCTTGAAATTTAAGATAAAACATTTCCTTAAGCAATACAAAATAGTAATTTGATGTTTTCTGCAGCTTTGACTAGGCCTACGCTCCTCCGAGAACCAATCAATCATGTATGTGTTTCCTCTTACACCTCTTGGTGTCTCCAGTTTAATCCTTAATATCCCACCTAATCAAATCCTTTGTCGATAAAATTTTGGCTTTGCTTGCTTCTTTTCCATCTTCTCAAATATTTTACATCATGCTTGCATTTTCTCAACTAAAATGGTTGCCCATTGCCCATTTACTAATTATGTGTTTGACAGTTCACCTACTCAAAATTTATAGTATTTTGTCACTTTTGTAGACTCAAGCAAGGGAATAAGTAATGGTTATCAGAGTATATTCTTTCCAACTATACCTTATAGACTTCTTGCAACCATATCATATTTTTAATAGGTTAGAATTGAGATAGCTAGTTGTGTCCAATACAAGAGGTAGCTATCGGTCACTGTCAAACTACCTTCACATTTGCAATACTTATCTTGCCACAAGATATTTTTATAAGCAAAAAGTTTGAAGAATCGTGACCAGAGCAAAAAGCCCAAAAAACCAAGGTTACCCAAGACAAGCAAGGGTAGTTTGATATGGAATATGCATGTGAATAGAGTATTTCCCAACCTGTCTGAACATTTCAGCTGCAAAAAGATGTTGATAATATACTTTCACAAGGAAAAAAAAACCATACCAACACGAAGTCTATCATGAAGGCCATAAGCTCTCTAAAGAAACATATCAACAGCAACAAGACCAAAAGTGTGACTATGACCAACCAGGCTCAAGTAAATTCCTGATCTGCAATGCCATACAAATGGTCCATGCATGTAATAATCCTATTTGGTTATGCTTCTAGCAATACCACTTATTCAGACATTTGACATTTCAACAAACACTTGGCAGACAACCCAATTATCACTGAATATATGGTATTTAATATTCCGAAACACGGTATTGGAAAAAGCAACAATTGTTCACTAATTCAGTTAACTTTAGCCTTATACATTGGTCAAATAAATATCAAGGGCTAGTATATAAATCTGCCATGTGAATTTGCACATTTAAATCTGAAACAACAAATGGATCACATTAAATTCTGAATTTATTCATTAACTCAGTATGCTTCAGACAATTCCCGCTTGTAATCACATAAAGATTTTATCACGACCAAAACCACAAACGTCTAGCATTGAGAAATCCAAATCAGAAATTACCAGAAATCAGAGATGTAAATTACCAAACTCTCCAAGATAGAATTGCCCTCTCAGCGACGGTCAATACGGTAAAAGAAGACACTGAATTATTCCAACCAACAATCGCTCCTCGGCCACAAAGAATACATTAGAGAACATTCAACCAATATCCCAAAATATAATTGAATCACTATACTTCAGCAGTGATTCAAAACAATTCTCAAAAACTAATTCACAATACCTCAACTGTGAATTAAAAACCACTTCTCAGCAACAAAACCCTTATACCTCAGCAAGGAAATCAAAAATTAGAACCTCAGAAAAAGCCACAAAGGCAACAAAAGCAAATAAATATCCAAGCATGCTTTTCTCAACAAATGGGCTTGTATTTATAACCTCCAAATTTCCTTTTGTTGCCAAAATGTAACTTCGCTCAAGAAGCTTCACCACACAACATTAATTAGAAGCTTCCTCTAAATTCTCTCACTTGACTTGGCTTAACTAATTAATAAATGGCACTTTTCAATGATAACTCAACTCCCAACTTAAGTGAAATTATAAAGTTAAATTATAACTTTATAATAAGCCATTTAATAATTAACAATAATTTGGCCACTTAAAATATAATAAGTCCCAAAATACTCATCATTTAGATATGCCGTCTGAAATATGAGTCATAACTATTATTTCTCCATGTGACCAAATGCACTTTCCAAAAATAGAAAGGGTCCATCTCAATCAACACAAACTTACCAATAATAGTAAGTACACAAAACTAGGCCCAAATGAAGTTCAATCTGAGCCAAACGAAGGCCAACTTATAGCTTACTGAAATGTGGAGAAAATAAGACCCTCCCAAGCCAAGCCTCTGCCACAGAAGACCCTCTATTCACAATAATTAGCCTACGAGGATCACAATAATAGGCTAATCCCTAAAACTTGGATACCGACAAAATTGGGGGCATTACAATGCAATTGTCATCAATTGGGGGATTACATGTGAAGTAATTATGAACTACTCTTTTAGGGGGCAAAATAAAACTGTACTTGAAAGAAAACAAGGCTGAACAATTGACCAATTGAAGACACAAGAAGTTTACCCTAGACAACCCAAATTCCACGATAAAGCTCCAGCAAAAGTGGGTGAAATCTTTGTTCACAATACCCAATGAAAGCTACAAACTTAAGCCTATTGGACACACAAGCAGCCTGAAACTATAATGTCCTGTCACTACGATTATCACAACAGCTCTCTAACACTTTTTCTCAATTCTGTCCTAACTACAGTATACTTGTTCACTTAGAAGTTAGAACACTAGAATTCTCTTGGCATTCAATTCAATTTAATTCAACTCGCCCCTACTTGGAATGTGTTTACAACATTATATATCTATCTATCTATATGTGTGTGTGTGTGTGTGTGTGTGTGTGTGTGTGTGTGTGTGCAAGCTGGAAGAGAACAGGAAAAGATACCAAGAACTGCCTTTAAAGGACACTTGATAAAACTGCCTCTTTTTATCAAGGAACAATTACAGAACTGCCCCTTTTAAAGAAAACCACCCAAATGATTACAAAATCACTACTGACACACCATTTTTTCTCAAACTTGAATCTGCTACTTTTCTGGACAAATCCCTGCACTGACATCTTCACACAGAATCCTTAGTTCCTCCTTTTCTTGCACAATTGTCAATTTCAAAACTCTAGAACCGTTTGATGCATTTTGAGTTATGTCTTACTTTGGCATGTTGTCATAGTGTCACTGTACTTAGCTTCTGACCCATTTTCAGATCAACCAATGGAAAAGCTGCAATGACTCAGAATGCAACCAATGCTAATATTCACAAAATGAGCAAAGCAGAGAGGCTAGAAAAAGAGGGTGTTGTTAAGGGACAACGCAACCTAATTGTCCCTTCCAAACGAAATAAAAAGTCATCTACATTTACAACTCTGTTGCTGTTAAGAATATCAAAGCAAATGTTGAGACCCCTTGGTGGAGTAAAATATTGAGCCCTCTTTTGATTTGTAATCTCGCTGATATTCAACTCTCACTACAAATCTACAAATGGATGCAATCTTCCAGTGGAGTTTATGTCAATTTGAGAGAGGACTGGATGCGTAAAGAACAGGAATTAGCATTATTCAGTTGTTGCAAACAAACCTGAAACAAATAAAAACAGAAACAAAAACAAGACCAACGCAAGTCTTATAATTTAGAAAGCTCAATGTAGGAAAAATCAAATTTGAAATGGCAATACCTCAAATCTTCTCCTTCCATTTACAAAATATAGCTACAAAGAGCTGTTGATAAAAGATGTGCTATAATCTTCCTGTTGTTCTACATATACTTATTCCCCTCTACACCAATCTAGTTCTTGGTCTCAAAATCAGCTGAATTTCTGACCCTTGTTTTATAGTTATATATTTATAATTAATTCCATGCTCCTTACATGTTTATAAAGCAAAAACTCCTTACATGTTTAAAAAGCAAAAACTCTTCTTACATTTCCTGCCAGTACACGTCATTGCAAATGAGCCATACTTTTGCCAACATCAAGATACTACTATGCCACTTGTTCACCCATTTCCATGCCCAAATTAATGTTCGTCCCATACCTGGTTTGGATTCAAGACCAATTCACAAGGGATTCTGTCATGCTGCGTGCAAACAACTGGTGATTTGTCTTGGATAAACCCATCAAGAAAATCATACCATATACAAAATTGAATTAAAAGAATTAAAAAATAGCTGGTTCTAATAACAAGAATTGTGTGCTCTTCTCATATTGTGCTTGAACTAACTAGGTTGAAACAACTGTTGGGTTTTATCTCTGATTGTTTTCTTTAAAATTATGTGCCCTAATTGCATCTATAATGTCAAAAACATAGCTAGCTTAAATAATAATGCTAAAGAATCACTAATATCTTAAATAAAATGAGCTAGGACAAGAATATTATCATTTATGAATATTAATTACAGTAATTAATAATAATAATTAATATTAAAGTAGTATTTTAAATATATTAATATGATTAAAAATATGAACACCAGTTATAATTATATTATTGTTATTCTATATATATATATATATGGTAATATATTTAATATAAGATTAATAAAAGGGACAGAAGCATAAATTGTTTGGGGAATAAATCAAAACCAAAGGAGTAGAACTTATTTTAAAAATTGGCAAAAATTGGCAAAAAGATGGGAAAATTTTGGACTTGAAAAAACAACAAAATTGAAGAAAATCAGTCATAACAACTCTTTCAATTAATAGACATTTTCATAACATAGATGATAAAGGACATATATATATATAATTCAAAGTTCTTCCACAACCACCACCTGATATATTTTTAACTTGGATGACTCTAAGTTTTGACATTAATTTCATTTGTATAAATTTCAATCGAGCTGTGATTTGAAGTAGCCCCAAATCATGATGTGAGCTTTCTTATTTTTCAAAATCAGAATGAAGCTTTCTTTTGAAAATATTGTCAATAAGAGATAATATTTATATTCTTATTAGTAGAATTTGTTCCAGAATTCTCTCAAGCTCCTTTTTTTATATTTACTTAACAAACAATTACATACAACACTAGCACGATATACACATATGTGCGTAATATATACACATGTATATACTGAAACAAATTTATGTTGAACTTAGAGACTCAATTGCATGAATTTTTTAATTTAATTTTGAGTAGAGTTTTAAATATCTAGCAATTTGTTGATTGCAAGAACTTATATGTCATAATTGACAAGCCTAAAATGAATATAATTATTATTGTAGGGTTCTTTGTTTTCTCCAAGATAAATAAGGCAAAACTTTGTTACCTTGCTCTTTTAGATCATATTGCAACAATTAAACAAGGCAGTTTTGTTACAATCTTCTTTTGTTTCATAATGCAACAATTTAAAATTTTGAAATTTATACAAACAAAATCAATGTTAAAAAATAAATAGTATCTATCAAGCTAAATGATATATTCAACGTAGAAAGAGAGGAAAATCTTGTTTGTAATCGCCTATCCCCCATGCTACTTCCCGGCTCCACAACATTTTGGGACTTTGCAATACCTTTTACATAACTTTCGCAAGTGTGTCTTCAGCTTTGCACATCAATTTCGTAGAGAATCAACTAACTTTTTTGTAATTTTCCCATCGACATTGCTTTTAGAGTTTTTGCTAGTTTCCCACAGTTTTTTTGTCAATTAATTTTTGCTTTTTGTCAATTAATTGCTTGATAAATTGCAAAAAAAGTACTTAAAGTCGTTGACAAGAAACTCCTAATTCTGGGGGGAACAAGTCAATGCACATGCCGACTCCCAATTAATCATGTACGACCACATTTTTTCCCATTTTCTGCTTCTATACTATTAATATATATTACTAGTCAATAATAATTTAAACTTTGAAACTAGATTATAATATTAATTATAAACTATAGGGGCTCATTGCTTCCCCATAAAAGGGCTATCTACAATAGTGCATTATAGTTATAATTTTAAACTATAATAATTATATATTTGATCTCATCAGAACCCATGGAGCAAGGTCTAGAGAGAGCTTAGATCATATTGAAATTGTAATTAAAACAAAATTCATTAGCTGCTTCGAAACTATTTCACATGCCCCACAATTTAAGATGATTGAGGCCCTTTCAAATTTTGTTAATGACTGCCATTATTCCTCCCATTCCTTTATTTCGGAATTTTCAAAGGTCAAAAAGAAAACCAAAGGGACAAAATTACATTTTTTTTCCATGCCAATTCAGCGTTGACTTCACTTTTGTCCTAGAATCAACCCTATTTCTAAGTGATTCATCAATTTCATGATTTTTTTCTATGTAGTGGAGGGCAGCTAGCTTGTGGCTGGCTGTCACTCCCACCTCATGTTATTCATTGTTTTGCTTTCCCCCGAACACTATTTGGTGCTCCTATTGTTGGTTGGTTTCTAATGTTGTATCTTGGTAGTCCCTTAGATCCCTTTTTGGTTTCTTATTGGACATTAATAAATTTATCTTATCTTATGTTAAAGCACTTTAAATGCACTAATGTCATTGAAAATTGGGTTAATGATTTTCTTATGAATTGGGATTTTTTCAGGAAAAACAATGGCTAGCTCTTGGATACAGGATTAATTGGGTATAATCGATTTTTTTTGCAAATTTCTGCTTCTATGATAAATGTTATATTCATATTAATATCAAATATTTTATTTATATATTATACTATATAATATAATATTAAAATAATATATAAATACAAGATATGTTAATATTAATATGACCATGTTACTATATATAAATCATATTACTATATTAATATATTTTTCATTTATATTATATCAATGGGTATTGAACATTTTATTTTATCTTTCACTATATTTATTAAAAAGATATAAGTTACTAGATTCTCTACCGGACCTAGGAATTCTTTGTTCAATTCTCTCAAAAGTCTAGTCATTGTCAAATTCTGTCAAAAATCTGCCTCAGAGACCGAATTTTGCTTGGAATTCTCTCGAAGGAACCCTGGCAGAATTCAAACGACTTTTGGGTGACTTTGGTTTCCAACATAGGAACCTAGACAGAATTTCAGAGAATATGGTCCAAAAACACCAGTTTGTTTACTTTTTGAAAAAAAAATAATGCCAAATTAGACTCAGAATCGGACTCAAGCACATGATTATACTCAAATTACTAATCATATTTAATTTGAATCGAATGCTACTTGAGAAGAATTAGGATGTAAAAAAGTGCAACATGTCTATAATGGAATGTATGTAATACACCATAATCCGTTCATATAGGTTAAAATGTATAGAAATCTATGGATTGAACAAAATCTAAATAGATCTTTACTGTGGTTAAATCTAGATCCAAAGCCTACTTTCTTGGCTTCATCCAGTCTGATTCAAAGCTGCTTTTGTTGAATCATCTAGTATGATAATTAATGTGTGAAGCTTACAATATGGCAACAATCACAACCTTGGCCTTAAATGGGCCTATAACATTACTTTTAAATTTTAAACAACAGAATGATCATAATTTGCTTGATAGTTTTTGATGATATTTGATTGTGATGGCTGATTGTTAATGTTGACATTATTGTTTTTGAAATGAAACATTAATATGGTGGTGTATTTTGCTATGTTGCTTTAATATTAGCATAGTGGTGTATAGCTTATTTGCTGCAACATATATATATATATATACACACACACACACACAATCGAACCCAAAATGAATCTAAACCCAACAAAAAAAGAATAGAATGAATTTTGAACCCGAATCTCGAACCCGAACCCATACCCAAACCAGAACCGACAACTTGTCTGTGTGTGTTCGTGAGTGCATACATGTGTGCACGTTGTGTGTGTTTTTACATTGATAAACCCAAAACAAACGCAGACCCTAATTTGTTTCTGATCGGACCTGCAAGCCTAAGCAAGTATTCAAGGAAGGCAGCCCTTAACAATTATAGGATATTTATGGTTGGTTTGTGTCAATTACATTGCATAACTGCTCAGAGTCTCACCCCATGAACACAAGGTCAATGACATTAGGATCGCACCATAGTCTTGTCCAAGTTCCTTGACCAACTGAATCCTCTCCCTTGAGCTTAACCCATTGAGTGTTCTACCTACACTCCTCAACAAATTATTGAGGCTTGAAGGCCCACCCATTCTTTGTTGCTTTCAAACTCTTGCATCGGTTTATCATAGTACACAAACATTTGTCCATTAATGGTATATTTATCTTGTGATATCATCTAGAAAAATCTTTTATTATCTCATCACAATTCATTGGAAGCTGAAAAACCCCAACAAATAAGCAAGTAATCAAACTTCACCAAAAAGTGTGCAATTGTAATTTTTGAATGACAATATAGCCAAGCAACACCAGATGAATAAATTATTTATCCAGCAATAAAGAAAATAAGCCGAGCATAATATTCAATGTGTTGCACAGAATGGCTAATAAAACATGTAAAATTTCAATATTGCATGTTTAAAGTCTGCCCTGCATTTTGAAAAAATATTCTATCATGAAGAGTTTACAGCAAACCATTTTTTGGTTGATTCTTCTAATCCGCTATCACAGTTGGCTGGAGATTGTGATGTAGCAGAAGCTCCACCAACAGCGGCATTGGAACGTACAGGAGGAATAAAGTTGTTCCGCACACCTCTACGAGGAACCCCCAAAGTCTTGGGAACATTAGTCCGCAGAGAAACTCCATTGCAATTATTGGGATTTCCTGGATTGACAGTTGCTGAAAAAGAACCATTTGGAGAAGAAGCACCTCGTTTTTGCATGTTATCCATAGCCTGTGTAAACAAAATGAACAACTTAATCTTTCAAATTCAGTAGATATAGATCAATTGTAGTTAGAGATATTCATGGATAATAATTAGAGGAACAAAAATGTGCTAAATCTTCAGCAACAATGTTTATGAAAAATTAAGGTTATGCTGATAAACCTATTAACAATGCAATGGAAGTCCAGACTAGAAGTGGACCTCTGTCAGAAACACTTTTTTACGGAATTAAAGTTATCCATAAAACCTTGACATCATTTTAACACAAGTGAGCTATATCGATCAAGTTGAAGACCACAACAGTTTAGCATCTCACATATAGCTAAAGGTTGCAAGAGAGAGAGAGTTGCAAGGATACATGGAGCTGTGAGAATCAAAACAGGAGAAGACCATAAATTGTTCAAACGTAACAGCCTTTCCCAAACAGAAGATGGCCTAGCACACAGAAAAGCTAGCACCAGAAAAAAAATTACAATATAAATTATGATATCAATCGCAGTTCAATTTTAGTTCACAGATTGACTGGAGAGGTCCCTAAAGCTGTTGTAGGAGACAGTATGCTGCACTGGGTAATATCTTTGTCCCTGTATGAGCATGGCATGCCAACATTTTGTCAAGTCCTTGTAGATGACAACTTCTGTTAATGGGATAATATGTCGTCAGTATTAGCTGCAGAACACAAGAAGTCCGTTGCTTACAACAGGTGCGATCAATTTTTTTAGCATAGTAGCATAGTGATAGAGGCATCAAGCACACATTCATTACATCCTTGGGAAAACCACTATCCTCCCCTCAAAGCTTGTGAGTGTAATAACTATAGCACTAACATTCCTAGTTCATGATTCTCCTAGTGCTAAGATGCTTCATTTAGGGCCAATAATGCAAGTATGTCGGGGTTGAAATGAGTACAAACTCCTAGTAAACACTGTACTAGTACTTTTCAAAAAATAAGTTAAATGGCAGCAAAATGAGAATTGGAAAATTGAGGTTGTTCCTAAATGAGATGACCTATGGAAGTAAAAGTAATGTTGTAGGTTATGATATGAGGTTGAAGTTGTTCTTTAGCCTATTTGCGACGAAAAAATCCAGATTAATTGGCACACAGTTCTTCACAGAATTAACTCTTGTTAGTTTTATTTTGGTTCACCAGAGAAGAAACAAGGCTTGGGTGGGTGTGTTGAGGGGGAAAGTGAAGTATCCCTAGCCAGATAGTTTTGCCAAATTCCTCACATATATATTTCCAAAAATTAAACACATAATTTCACGTGCAGTTTTCAGATTTAACCAGCAAAATGCCAGAATAATGCTCAATAAAATATACTCAGAAATATTATTGGACTATAACATTCAGCAAAACAATAACATAATATAATGCAATCCTAAACACGGCAATAACGATCAGGTTTCAAAAAGAGAAATCTCAAATTCTGCGACGAATTCAAGACCAAATGTGAATTGGGTAGTTGTCCAATCCACCAGTATGCCTGAAGGGTCCTGTCCTCAGGTTTCAAAAAGAGAAATCTCTAGATTTTACTCAATCCCGGTATAACCAAAATGAACTAATGCTTTTAAGGATCTGTCCTATGACTCTTCAACTTTACCATTATGTCTTTTGTCCTCTTCCCATTTTGTAACTTTTTCCCCTGTTTATTTAAATGACTTTAAAATAATTTGCATTCAGGTCCAAATAAGTCACCTTTTCAATATTGTGAGCTGGACTTGTGATTTTTCTAATGTCCCAAAAAGGGGACATTAAAATCCTCCCTCCTTGAGATTGCTTGTCCTCAAGCAATACCAAGATCCCATATCAATCTGCATGCCTCTCTATAGCTCATACTAGTAACTCTGAAATCAGGACATGCCATGCTATGTGTTGGTTCATATGGCCAATGAATGGGAATGTCTTCAAATCCCCTACACTTTAGGCTTCTGTGTTCACTACACCTAGGTGGATAAAACTTCACTCCAAACCTAATCACCTAGTTCAAAGCATTTCTATAGCGAATTTAGACTTGGCGAGTTATTTGGTTGGCAAAACCCTCAAACTTGATCAAAACAAAGTATTGTGAGTGCCTGAAATCATTGAAAGTTTTGTACAATATTTTTCAAGAATTAATTTGATGCTTGCAAGAAGGAAATATAAAGATTATTGACTTCAATTATAAATCTAATAATTGTACTTGAATGATTCAAAATACCAATGCCTTTGCATACTCAGGCAAAAGAGTCAATTACAATGAAAATTATTATGTACAACTTTATGAGACAATATTTGTTTAAAATATCATCAATTACTCCTGAGCTTGCAAAAGACAAATCTCATATGCAATTCAATGTTAATCCAAAAGGGCCTTATCCTCTTCTACGGAAGTCCAATTAGATAGAGAGAAGGAAACACCTATTTATTTCCCAATATCTCTGATTGTCAAACAAAGAATGCAGAAAAGTCCAATGCAAAAAACCTTGTCAGAATAATTCAAGAATCTTTTTACTGATCATAAAGAATGAATCTTAATCATAATTTTAATCTCTCTGCATTGAATAAACATGAACAGGAAAAACTTTATCTATCATTGAAATATAATATATAAATTTATATTACAAGCCACCCTTTATCAGCCTTATTCCTCCATACTAGACTTTGATATTTTGTTTATATTGCTTCTCCAAAATGTGTTCATCATATTGCTTGTAAAGAATTCATTATTTATATCATATCTATGACTTTTCAAAAAGTCGCCTCTCTTCTAATTAATAACACTTTCTCTCCAATTATGATCATGCCTTTTCATCAAGCGATTTCTATACTCTTTCTTAAACATGCATCGCATTGATTAATTTGGGGAATATAATTTGATTGTCTTGTAATCGGGTGAACTTTAGTTTAAAACCATCAATAGTTATCAATTTATCTTCATTGCATTATTTTTTGACGATGTAAGGACATGGCCAAACAGGTTATTCGAACTCTAATATCTCAATTTGTTGCAAGTCTTTGGGTACTCCATCATGGCTTATTATAAAACATTTTGTAAAGGTTTACAGCATGTGTATGTGTGTGTGTGTGTGTATAAATCTCTAAAGCCATATCGTCCCAGTGCAGCGATTTCCAATGATGATGTGGCCTAGATTGTATGATACTGTTTTAGATCTCAAAAGCACCCATTAACAATATGTGCTCTGCAAGTCTTTGGGTACTGCATCATGGCTTATTATAAAAAAAATTTGTTAAGGTTTACAGCGTGTGTGTGTGTATATATAAATCTCTAAAGCCATATCGTCCCAGTGCAGCAATTTCCAATGATAATGTGGCCTGGATTGTATGATACTGTTTTAGATCTCAAAAGCACCCATTAACAATATGTGCTCTTTCAAGTGATTAATAAGTCACCACTTTTGTGTATTTGGTATCAACATCCACTCATGAATAGCCTTAGGATTTTGCCATGAAAGGTTAAGTTTGACTGCTGACAAGACTTTCCACCGTTTCTTGTTTTCTTCATGAGCTTGTTTTCGTTGTTCCCCATATATGATAAATTTGTGAAGTCCTTTCTCACGAACATATCTTCCACACAATCTATTAAGAAGTAGGCGACAACATTTCTCTTGTATCTAATGCCCAGGTGCATCTAAGTCTTCATGAGCAGTCTCTCAACCATTTACGTAGTTAACTTGGATCAAAGAAATGTATTATGTTTCATTTGTCACAAAACTTTACAACCCGATGATTGTTCACAAGTATATTTAGGAATTTTAATATGACAATGTATAATTACTAGAGAGTCACTAGAGATAATTCATTCTTTTTTTAACTTTTTTGAACTGTCATTCCATTACATGATCATGGATTGCCTCCATCGTGCTTTTCAGGCTACTATCAATGATGATTGCCATTAGTATATGTGACTTGCATTTTATCTTATGTTCTAATAATCTTGTTGTCATGTCCCCTTCTCAGTGCTAGTGTTTTGGGCACTAGGTCAATCTATTTCCACATCTGGATAGATTAACGGCATTTTCTAATAGGATGCCTACCAATCACAATGGGGGTTTAATTTTATATACTCCAGAACTTTATTAATGTGTGTGGAATAAAGTCACTTGATGTTCTAAAGTTATTTACTTTATAAAGTGGCTTAAGTGACTACAAGATGAAAATGGTGCTTTTTATCCCACATTCCTTGCTCCTTGTGTTTTCCCTCACTTCGAGGTTATAAAAGCGGAGCTTGCATTGGGATTTGGGACACATGAGTATTTATGAAAAGAAAGATTTTTAAGTTTTGGTTGATTTAATGTGACAGGTTTAAGACTGTGAAGACGAAACCCCTCAAGTCTAGAAAACTCTAAGGAGTTGGACGCTACCCCATCTTCCTTCATTCAAATATTGCAGAGGTTTGGGCAGGAAAAATCGGCAAATAGGAAGGATTCTTAATAAATCTAAGTGTCTAAGGTAAGCTACATCGAATCACCTAGCAAGTTGCAATCGGGTCCCACTTTCTTTAAAGAACAGTTGCAGTGGTATTTGCATACAGAAATTGGTCAATATGTTTCGCATAGTACAAGAGATAGTTACAGAGAGGAAGGTTGTAACTGCTATTGGATGGCGTCAAGTTTCTTTTGGACTGTAGATGTCATCCTGATATCTTCTACGCACGATTAGATTCCTCATCCGTCTTGGAAGACACAGTAAGAAAACGTCACGGGCCCTAGGTAACCTACAGTCCGTCAGACTAGAAGAGACCGCAGCATCTGGTGTGCCACAGGGTTATTGGAAGCTCGGCCTCTTTCCCCAGCAAAGAACTCAGTCTGAATTAACAGGAGAAGTAACGTCCAAGCACAAGTTGATTCCGAATCACTGCTACCCGCGAGTGTCTTCTGTCAGGTTTGCTCATAAAAAACCAAGGACTAAGCGTGATATAGACAGGTCGGGATTGCCAATAGTGAAGGAAATCGGCTCCCCAGTTGGGATATCTTCTAAAGACAGTAGATACACTTGCTGAAAGATTACTTATTGCATTGTGCTTCATTACTATTCTTGAGCTTTGATTTATATATGCTAGTAGTTTAAAAAGTTAATCATTTATGTTGCGTATTTGATATATTGAAGCTTCCTGAAACTGGTTTATAAATTCAAATCGTGGTTATTCAATAATTTTTCCTACAACAATTTCTACTAGTAACATCTATTGAGTTATTCAGTATTTGGTAACATGGTGAACACTCAGCCAACTGTTCAATAAATTTACTTATTGAAAAAAAAAAAGATCTCAGAACTTTGCCATTAAAAATCACTCTAGATTATTACAATGGTATCAGAGCCACAAGACCTGCCACCTTGTGGGAAATAATAAAATGTTTGCAAACCTTTATCACCCTAGAAATTGTTGTCTTGCATTTTGTCACCGCAAAATGTTGGTAACAGCACGAAACTTTTTCAAGCTAGTTTCGTGTTTCTCTAAGCTTGAATTTGATTTTCAATTGCTTAATGTTGATCGATTGATTCATTTCAATTCGAATGTCAAATTATTTTACTGAAGGCCTTCATCGAGTCTTTTTCGTTTTGCATTTTGTCGAGCCTTTGCTTGATTTTTGAAGCCTTCATAGTCCGTTCTTTGTTTTTGAGTTTGTGTTTGCTTGTTTTTAGTCCTTTGGTTTTGCTCATGTCATGCCTTTCGTTTTTCCATTCAATTCGGTCTAATCTAGAGGTCAGTCAGTGTTGTCAATCAAGAGATATGGTCATTTTAGTCCCTCAAAAGTGGACATTTTAGGTTCAACAACATGAATTTAAAAAAATGATGTTATATTTTCATTTTGACATTCACTTTTCGAAAATATAACATTTTACTCACTTTTTGTTATGTTTTTAAGTTACTTTATCTTTTAATTTATAACTTAAAATGACTATAGTGCACTTTATGTTATAATTTTAAGTTGAATTACTTTTTAATTTTTCACTTAAAGTGACTATAGAACTATATAGTTACATTTTTAAATTTTTTATTTTTAAACCAAATACTTATATAAATGTCATTTTAATATAATGTTTATGTATTATATTAATTAATATGATGCATAAATGTTATTTTTGACCCATATTGATGACATTTTTATAAAATTAAGTGAAATACATAACTTAAATGCCTCAAAGTGGGCTTTTTATGTGCAAATGCATGTAAAAAACTATGAAAAGTGGAAACTTTTCATGTTATTGCATATAAAAACTCACTTTGAGGATACTTTTTCATGTCATTACATCAAAAGCTTATATAAGTGGACCTTTTTGATGCAATGACATGAAAAGTTGAGTTTTTGTGCTTATGCATCAGAAAGGTGAAACATGTTTTTAAAACATGTAAGTGACTCCAAAAGGTCTGATTTTGCCTATTAACACATTTTAAAATATGCAATGAGCTTCAAAAAGTGAGATTATGCATAAAGACATATTTTTAAACATGCAATAAACTCTAAAAGGTCCGATTTTGCCTTCCAACATGTTTTAAAATATGTAATGGTCATGAAAATGTCCTATTTTGTGAAGAAAATATGCTCTTGCTCTAAAAAACTCCGATTTTGATCATAACTAGAGATTTTCTCCATGAATTTGAATGAAATCTTATGCATTCAAGGCGTTTTGGATTGGTGATCATTTTGCCCCCATAAAAAATCAGTTTATTGAGCCCAAAAATGTGTTTAAATCTCCCAAGCTAGGGCACGAGTTTGCAAAAAATCCATAAATCTTCAAATTTGGATCACGTTTTTGCTTGAAATCAAATTGTTTTTACCTTATTTGCTGATTATATCACATTGTGATCATCATTTTGGTGTTAAAACACCAAATCGATTTGTTTAGAGAAACATTTTTTTGCTTGGAGGAACACATTTTTGCAAAAACGTCCCAAGAGCTTGAAATCTTCAAAACGTTGGAAAAGGGAGAGGATCTAGGGCACGTTTTGGCATCTTGCACAATAATCTCCTTGTTTACTGCCCTTCATCATTCGAATTTACAATATTTGAAAAGTTCTCACCATTTTTTAAGAAGATTCCAAACAAAGAGCATCTTTTCCTTCATTTTTGGCACTTATTCTTCATGTAAGTGGACTTCTTCCTTCTTGCAATTTAATTCATGCTTATCTTTTTTGATTTTATGCATGAAATCGTTGAATGGTTGCCATTTGTAAAAATCTTTGCCTTAGAATGTGCATTTTTCCTTTAAATATGAAATTTTATTTTATTTTCATGTTTTTGGTTCTTTCCAAAGTTCCAAATTTGAACTTAAACTTTGGAGTGCGTTACATCTTGGCATGTTTTGAGTTGTTTTCAAAGGTATGTTTTTTTCTTTTGTTTTGGTTTTGTTTGCTTGTTTGCCTATTTTTCTCCATTCGAAGAAGTTGCATGTTTTTTCCCAAAAACTTGTTTTTTCTTCATTACATGCGAAGGCATCATCACATTCCACTTCCACTTTCCATGCCACAACAATTCACATCTCATCCGACAAATACGATTACATGTTTTTCATCTCATTCACTATCCGCATATGCATGTAATCCCACTTTTCGCTTCTATTTTCGCCTCTCCATATGCATTCACGCCTCCTTAAGCAAATACATGTTTTTCCACTTCCCATGTCATTACATGCTTTGCATCTCTTCCATTTGCACTTACATGTAAAAGGTCCTCCTCCATCCACATTTGCATGTCATCTCACTTTCCATTCCTCATTACATGTTGCATTTACATGTAATCAATTTTCATGCAATAATGTCTTGAAAGCCCAAGTCACATTTTGGAAACCAGCAATCTCCATTTGCATGCATTCCCATGCGTCAAGCACTTTATAGCAAAAAAAAAAAAGAGGTTAAAAATGCTAATGGAAAGTTATTCCGAGTGTACATTCGGACATCGTCAAGAAGGTTTTCAAAGTGTCAGAGACTCTAGTTTCTGCTGATCTACAAAGGAGAATTCATGACAATTTGAACGAGAAAAGTTTAATCACATCAAGCTGTCAAAAGATGTAACACCATAGTTATCAAGGTGAATGCAGCTGTACAAAGTACAGGAACTTTTGATCCTGTGATCATCTCAGATTGCATCGTCAAGTACAAGGTCCTTCAAGATTGTTTCAACTGTTTTCCGTCTTCTTCTGTCATGTTTGTAATTGAAGAGGATGTATTGCTTGAAGATGTGTAATTACATGTAATGCGAGTTGCATGTGTATATAAAAGATATAATGCGAGTTACATGTGCAATTGCATGTAACCTTTTATTTTTTGTAGTTAGACTAGGTCAAAGTTGGTTGAGTTGCTCCCACTTTTTCCTCCACCTTTTTCTCAACCCCTGTGCCTATATAAAGGAGTGCCCCCTCATTGTAAAATTATCATTATCTTTATGCAAGAAAATTCTGGAGAAATTGTGCCAACATTTCGTGTAAGCGCTATTTTGAGAGAAAGTGAATACAAAGGAGCGTTTGAGACTTAACTTTGATTAAGCGGGATTGTTATTTGTGTGAATCGTAAGCTTTGTCTATGATTCATCCAAGTTGTCTTTGATTCATCATCTTGTGTTATTGGTAATTGTTCTAGTGAATTGAATTGAAAAGAGTTAAGAAACAATTGAAACCCGAGCTTTGACCAGGAATAATTGTGAAAATCCATAGCTAGAAGCTTTGTTTGTAACTTGTATTTTCGTCTTAATTCACAAAATACTTAGATTGTTCTTACTTTTAGGAGTCTTTGTGCCCTAATTATAAAACTTTTACCATATAAAAGTATGACCGGACTTCGAGCCAAACCGGTACATTTTTAGCTAGTGTTTGAGTTAGGGAAGATTTAGCAGTATCATTGTTTCCAGCTCTTGATAGAAGTGTAGTTAGAGATTTACCTTGCCCATTATTCGCTATAAAAGAAGGTGGATCCTTCTTGAAAGTTAAGAAGAAAGGATATTATTAACACCTTGTTTACAAGATCTCTCAACTTCTTGCTTACCTTGAGTTGATCCAAGGAACAGTGAGAAGGGGGAGCCTTCCCTTTAAGGTAGGAGAGACTCTGTCTCACACACTATGGCTGGTCATCCTATTTTGCGACTGGATTTTTACCCAAAACTGTCAGTTGCAAAATATCCACCCAACAAAAATGACAACCAGGAATGAGTAGAAGACATCATAAATTCAGTCACTTATAGCCGAAACACACAGACTCCTCAGTACATATTGATATTGAAGATAGTTTTTCTATTGATGAGGAAATAACTTTGGAAATAGGTGAACCAACTGATATTACTCAACAGGTTGAACTAGAAGACAACATTCAAATGGTACGTAACGAAGAGGAACAGGGCAGTGAAGTCCAAGAAACTTTACGGACTATCAGAGATGGGCAGAACAACATTGCAAATGCTCTTCAATAATAAGCAAGTACTATGCAGCAGTTGCTTCCAGTCCACAGAAAGGCTCCTAGCCATCACAGTGGAGGTGGTACTATAGCTAGAGCTCTCACACATAACACAGACATACCCTTGATGCCGGTTTTCAATGTAGAAGAGGAAGTTGTTCCACCTGCAGCCCCGAATGTGTTACAAGATAATGTTATGGCAACATTTGATGAGTGGGATTTGTTTCCGAATCCAATTAAACAAAATCTGACCTTCGTGCAATATTTAAATAAAAAAAGAGCAGCTGATAAGCAGCAGTAGGATCGGAGACCGAGAGCACCTAACAAGGATTTAAAACATGTTATGAGCAAACTTACTCTCCCTGCCTTTGATGGTAGTGGTCAGACATCTGCGAGAGCTTGGATTCACAAGCTGGATACTTATTTGACACTCAAGCCCATGGCTGAAGCGGAAACCATTAGATTTGCGACCATGCACCTAGAGGGAGCCACGTACGATTGGTGGCATCATGGATTAGTCACACAAAATCATGACCTCATAACTTCATACGAGACTTTCAGCTCTAAGCTGATTACCCGCTTTGACAGAAAGTATGTGGAAGTCTATTACAAGGATTTGGCTCAATTACATCAAAGTGGATCTTTTGATAAGTTCATTGATGAGTTTCAACGTATATCAATTATGGTGTCAGATATGACAGAACAGCAGAAAGTGATGATATTCACAGAAGGTCTACAAGACAGATTTAGGGGTTTGGTTAAGGTCCTTAAACCAAACACTCTGGATGACACGATCAAGATAACTCATGATTTGGATTCACCTTCATCAATATCACAGCCTCCAAAGAAACCATACAAGGGAGCTACATCTAGCCAAGGAAATAAAAACCCACTGCTCCTAGGTTGGATTTTGAAACACAGAATGAACTCAAGAGGAAGAAATTGTGTTTTACTTGCAAGGAGCCTTGGACCCTCAATCACAGATGCCTTGGGAAAGGCAAGATACATTATGTTGAGGTTCTCTCCGAGGATGAAGGCGAGCAAGAGGAGGTTGAGGACAGCGAGGAGGAAGAAGTTGAAGAGCAGCCCCTTAAAGATTAGGAGAAGAAAACTGTCACGGAACAACCTCTAGTTATAGCCACTCTTTCTAGTGATCCGATGTGTCATCCTTTTAGAGTGAGGGGCATGGTTAAGGGATAGTGCATTGTGTGCCTTTCGGATACAGGAGCCTCACATAATTTCATTAGTACATAGATGGTATAAAGGAGAGTGTTGCAGACAATTGGCGCTCCCGAGTTTGAGGTGAAGGTTGCAGGCGATGAAGTGTTGAGGTGTGCAACGAAGGTAGCTGGTCTTCAGATATAGTTTGATGATTATCTTTTGGAGACTGATTTCTACGTCGTTGATTTGGATGGGTTGGATGCCAGTCTGGGTAGACAATGGTTAAAAACTCTTCGCAGGTACACTTTTGATCACAAGACCATGCAGTTGGAATTCTCACTGGATGATTAGTTAGTAGTCCTCAAAGCCATACCAGAGAGTCGACCCAGATTAATTACAACTCACAGGATGGAGGTCATTTTGAGACATGATGATATAGAGTGGACAACACAGTGTTTCATCTCCTCAAAAGAGACACAGGATACAGGGCAGCAATATCATTACGACATTCAAACAATTATAGATAAACACATGAGAGTATTTGAGGATATACCTACGGAAATCCCACTAGATAGAGGATTTGAGCATATTATTGAGCCAAAGGAGGGTGCCAAACTCGTCATTACTACCCCTTATCGTCACCCCAGGCACTACAAGGAAGAGATAAAGAAGACGATCAAGGAGCTTTTAGATATGGGGCATATCAGACCTAGCTCTAGCCCCTTTGCCTCTTCATTGGTGTTGGTTAAGAAGAAGGACGGCACCCTTCGGATGTGTATAGACTACCGCGTGCTAAACAAGGAAATCATTAAAAACAAGTATTCATTTCCCTGTATTGATGAGTTAATGGATGAGCTTCACGAGGCAATCTATTTCTTGAAAATAGACCTTCAATCAAGATACCACCAGATTCGAGTCCATGAGGAGGACGTGCATAAGACAACTTTCAAATGCCACTACGGACACTACGAGTTTTTGGTGATGCCATTTGGGCTCACTAACGCAGCTGCCACTTTCCAGTCGTGCTAAAACCATATTTTCAAAAAACAACTAAGGAAGAATGTATTGGTTTTTTTTTATGATATTTTAATCTTCAGCAGGACTTGGGAAGAACATTTGCAGCATTTGGATGAGGTACTTAGCCTCATGGAGGAGCATTTCTTATTCGCAAAAGAATCTAAGTACGAATTTGGGCTAACCGAGATTCTCTATTTGGGGCATGTGATTGGTGTCGAGGGGGTTAATGTGCATTAGGAGAAGATATAGGCAATTTTGGATTGGCCACCACCGAGAGATGTATCTGAGTTGTAGGGATTTCTTGGTCTTTGTTCCTATTATTGGCGGTTCGCCAAGGGTTTTTCCCAGGTAGCAACACCCCTTACCGATCTGACACGGAAAGGGGCATTTAGTTGTACAGAGGATTCTAAGGCAGCATTTGATAGACTGAAACAGGTGATGAGTACATGTCCAATGCTAGCACTTCCTGATTTTTCTAGGCCCTTCGTTTTAGAGTGTGATGCTTCGGGAAGCGGACTAGGGGCAATACTGATGCAGGATTGTCATCCCATTGCTTTTGAGAGCCGAAAACTTAGGGGCGACGAGTTACTATATTCCACATATGATAAGGAGATGTTGGCTATAATGCATGCCTTAGCCAAATTTGGACAGTACTTGGTGGGAAGTAAATTTATAATAAAAACCGACCACAACAGTTTACGCTACTTCCTGGAACAAGAGCTGAACGAAAGGCAGCAAAAATGGGTCAGCAAGACACAGGCTTACAATTTTGACATTGAGTATGTCAAGGGGAAAAATAATGTAGTTGCTGATGCTTTTTCCCGATGACTCCCAATGCTAGCATGTTATGCCATTTTTGAGATTTCAGCAAATTGGAGGTCCCAGCTATTAATGGAGTATTCCAAAAATGCTCATGCTTGTCAAGTTATGGATGGTATACTTTAGGACAAGCGATACAAGGTAATGAATGATGTTATATATTACAAAAACGGAATCTACCTAGTACTTGAATCTAAACTAAAAGGGGCTATTATGCGCATTGTACACGATGCACTATCAGCAGGGCACCCAAGGTTTTTTAAAACCTACAGGCAGATCAAGGAGAGATTCTCTTGGAAGGTGCTTAAGGACGATGTATTGCAGCATGTCCCTATTCCAACCTAGAGGTGGGAGAGTATCTCCATGGATTTTATTACCGAGGGTTCAAGGCAGGGACTGCATCTTTGTGGTGGTAGATAGATTGACCAAGTACGCGCACTTCTTCGCGATCACCGCAAATTGGTCAGCCTCTTAGGTAGTTGAGTTGTTTTTTCGAGAGGTTTTTTGTCTCCGTGGATTACCCAAGACCATTGTGAGTGACAAGGATAGTAGGTTTCTCAGTACCTTTTGGTAAGAGATTTTCAGATTGATAGGTACAGAGTTGACTCCTAGCACTAGCTATCACCCACAGATGGATGGCTAGACTGAAATAGTGAATAAGTGGGTGGAAGGGTACTTAAGGAACTCCGTTGCAGGCCAGCAGAGAGCTTGGGTGAAGTGGTTGTATCTGGGGGAGCATTGCTATAACACCACTTATCATATGTCCTTTCGGATGACTCTTTTCTGTGCCCTTTATGGTTACGAGTCCCTTTCTTTTATTGATTTGGCCTTACAGGACAGTAGGGCACCTTTGGCCAAAGACTGGATTATGGACCAGCAGGACATCCTCCAAGCTCTCAGGGAAAATATTCAACAGGCACAAAACCAACTGAAGTTATATGCTGATAGACGTCGTACTGAGCAGAGTTTTGAGATGGGTGAGTGAGTTTTCTTTCGTCTACAGCCATATAGACAGAGCTCCTTGAAGAAAAGCAAGTTAGAGAAACTTAAGCTCAAATTTTACAGACCTTATTGTATCACTAGGAGGGTGGGAGAGGTCGCTTATGAGTTGGATTTGCCAAGTGACGGTCAAATCCACAATGTTTTTCATGTTTCATGCCTCAAGAAGGTCGTGCACCAACAGATTGTACCCTCAGAGAGTTTGCCCCTGCTTGATGAAGTGGAAAATCTTATTTTGGTGCCGAAGGAAGTGATTGAAACCCGAGAGAGGAAGTTGCGTAACAGAACCATCATGGAATATTTAGTTCGATGGAAAGATTTACCATATGAGGATGCCACTTGGGAAAGTGAGTCTATACTGCAGCATCCACCATTGAGATTGCTTGAGGGTAAGCAATCCCGAGAGGGAAGGACTGTCATGTCCCCTTTTCAGTGCTAGTGTTAATCTATTTCCACATCCGGATAGATTAATGGCATTTTCTAATAGGATGCCTACCAGTCACAATGGGGGTTTAATTTTATATACTTCAGAACTTTATTAATGTGTGCGGAATAAAGTCACTTTATGTTATAAAGTTATTTACTTTATAAAGTGGCATAAGTGACTACAGGACGAAAATGGTGTTTTTATCCCACATTCCTTGCTCCTTGTGTTTTCCCTCACTTCAAGGTTATAAAAGCAGAGCTTGCATTGGGATTTGGGACACACGATTATTTATGAAAAGAAAGAGTTTTAAGTTATGGTTGCTTTAATGTGACTAGTTTAAGACTGTGAGGAGACAAAACCCCTCAAGTCTAGAAAATTCTAAGGAGTTGGACGCTACCCCATCTTCCTTCATTCAAATATTGCAAAGGTTTGGGTAGGAAAAATCGACAAATAGAAAGGATTCTTAATAAATCTAAGTGTCTAAGGTTAGCTACATTGAATCACCTAGCAAGTTACAATCGGGTCCCACTTTCTTTTAAGAACAATTGCAGTGGTATTTGCATACAGAAATTGGTCAATATGTTTTGCATAGTACAAGAGAAAGTTACAGAGAGGAAGGTCTTAACTGTTGTTGGATGGTGCCAAGTTTCTTTTGGATTGTAGATGTCATCTTGATATCTTCTACACATGATTATATTCCTCATCCGCGTTGAAAGACACAATAAGAAAACGTCACGGGCCCTAGGTAACTCGCAGTCCGTCAGACCAGGAGAGACCGCGACGTCTGGTGTGCCACAGGGTTATTGGAAGTTCGACCTCTTTCCCCAACAAAGAACTCAGTCCGAGTTAACGGGAGAAGTAGCGTCCAAGCACAGGTTGATTCTGAATCACTGCTACCCGCGAGTGTCTTCAGTCGAGTTTGCTCAAAAAACCAAGGACTAAGCATGATACAGATAGGTCGGGATTGCCAATAGTGAAGGAAATCAGCTCACCAGTTGGGATATCTTCTAAAGACAGTAGGTACGCTTGCTGAGAGATTACTTATTGCATTGTGCTTCATTTCTTGAGCTTTGATTTATATATGCTAGTAATTTGAAAACTTAATCATTTCTGTTGCGTATTTGATATATTGAAGCTTCCTTAAACTGGTTTATAAATTCAAATCGTGGTTATTCAATAAATTTTCCTACAACAGTTTCTACTAATAACATCTATTGAGTTATTCAATATTTGGTAACATGGTGAACACTCAGCCAACTATTCGATAAAATTACTTATTGGAAAAAAAACAAAAAGATCTTAGAACTCTACCATTAAAAATCACTCTAGATTATTACACTTGTACATATCTTCCTCCTTAAATGAAGGCACTATCATCTTTTGCCAAACACTAATACCTTGGAACTGACATTATATGATCTTTGTTCTTTATAACTATTTGCATTTACTTTTTCTGAATCCAATAATTCTGATAGCAGGCCTTTTGTTCTGAGCATAGTAACTCGAGATCGTGTCCCCCTCCGTTTTGCCCCACGTCTTGAAGACGAGGACTTGGGGACTCCATTCCCCTGTCCCCTGGAGTACCACCTAATTTTGCCCCCTCTGCCAAGGATGGGGGGACGTCCCAGTGTTGACTATTTCCTAATTCAACTATTTATGTTCAATGTTTGATGTTTCAATTCAATGCAATGTTCATCCGTTGTTTCACCATCACCCGCCTTCCCTTGTACAACCATGCTCTTCTCAGCCTCATGCTTTGTTTCTCCCCCCGCCTCCTGCCTCCACTCCGCCCTCCCCCTCCCACCCCTTGTAGGTTGCTAACCGGACCCTCATCTTCTTCTAGTTCCTCGAGAGTGATGGTGACCTTTTCCTTGTCCATCTCAGGTGACTTCTCCCCCCCCCCCAAGCGGTTTCTCTATGACTAATTAGGTCTCCTCCATGTTGGACCTTTTGGCCACCATGATTTGGGATTCTACTCTCCTCTCCATCCCCCATTGCCCCCATCGCCAAGCGTTAGGCTGTAGCACTTGTCCTATGAACCGTTGGTTTGATGATGACTGTAAGTCCTTCCACCGCTGCCTATGCTCAACTTTCTTGACACATTCCAATGATTTCACTAGCTTGTGCCACTCTTATAGCAGTTTCCTTGGCTATAAGAAGTGTTCATTCATTGCTTCCCAGTGTCATTCTCTATGTGACACCCTATCCCACAACCTAAAGCTCTTTTGGTGTACCTTGTTCCCCTGTTGGCCCTCCCTGCCCTTCACTCACGATCTCCGCTCCCTCACTGTCCATGCCTCCACTCTCTATGACATCCCTGGCCAGCCT
Organism: Cupressus sempervirens; assembly: GCA_028749045.1. NCBI lineage: Eukaryota > Viridiplantae > Streptophyta > Pinopsida > Cupressales > Cupressaceae > Cupressus > Cupressus sempervirens. Next base: position 486,573,468 of record CM053785.1, read on the forward strand.
TCTCTCCTCAACCCGCCTCCCAATTGTCACCTCTTCACCACGTCTGTCATTTGTGAGGCCATCAAATTCTTGAGCTCCAATAAGGCTACCAATGAGGAGGGTTTTTAAGTTGAGCTCCTTAAGATTGGCACCCCTATCTTGGTTTCCTTTCTTCCTATGCTCTTCAATAGAGTTGTTTGCGTCGATTTTCCTAATTCATAGTTGAGACGCATCATTTATCTGATTCTCAAGACCGGCTTGGTGTCGAACCTTGGTAACTACAGAACTATCATGATTGGGCACACCTTTGCCAAGCCTTATGTTATAGCTTTGAACGTTATTCTTTCTACTAAGCTTGATAGGAGAGGTTGCAGAGCTAGAGGTCAAGTTGGTTTTCGTGCTAACTATCAGACCATGGATCACATTTTGACTCTGCGGGCCATCATTAAGGAGGCTCACCATCTCTCTGTGAAAGTCTACTGTTGTTTCGTTGACTTTCGTAAGGCCTTTGATACCATCCTGCAGGTGGCCCTTTTCCAGAGACTGAGAGATATCGAGATTTCAGAGATTTTATTGACAACCATTATGAGATTATATGAGTGTTACTAGTAGATTCAGGATGCCAGATGGTTTTTCAGCCCCTATCCAGCGTACTATTGGGGTGAAACAGGGTTGAACTCTTTCCCCCACCTTGTTTGGTATTTACATTGACGAGCTGGAGACCTTTCTTAGAGACTCGTCACTCCCTATCGACGGTTGCTACGTACAGCAGGCCTTGATCTCCATTCTCTTGTTTGTTGATGATGTGATCCTTCTAGCCTCCTCTCCAGAGAATCTTCAGACGCTTCTTGATGGCTTTGCCTCCTTTTGTGACTTGCACCAGCTCTCTGTGAATTTGGGTAAGACTTGGGTCATTGTCTTTCAATTGTTTGAAGACCTCTCATCTACACTTTTACTTCTAGGGTCGTGAGATTGAGATCACATCCTATGTGTACCTAGGCGTCAAGTTCTTTGGACCTCGCTTCAGTTTGAGACCCGTTATCCAACCGAGAGTAAGGGTATGGGCTCCCTTGCCATGCTCAAGAGACAGTGCTTCAAACACCTCTTCCAAGACACTCCGTCCAAGTTGTCCCTCCTAGACTCTTTGGTCAGACTGACCATTCTTTATGGCTCGGTGGTTTTGGGGGCCTTCCCTTCTTGACTCTCACTGGGGCTCCATCGAGCGTGTTTAGACCCTGTTACTCTGGCACATTGTTAGATGTCATAGGCTCAACCCCACAGTATTATTCTGGCTGATTTTGGGGCCCATCCCTTTAGGTTGGCTACCATTTTCAGTATGATCTGGTTTTTTCACCATCTTCGTGGTTTTGCTAACTCCACGGGCAACCGGCATAGATACTCCTACTTGCTTATTGTCCTTCTGTCAATGTGGCAGATTTCAACCTGATCTCACGAGCCCATTGCTAGTTTGCACAGGCTTCTTCATTGCTGAGCTTGATTGGGATCGATATTGACCACCTCCCTCCCTTCTAGTCCTTGCTAGATGCTCCCACTCACCTCTTCCCCTCACAGTGGGAGTTGAATGGGCACGTCAAACTTGACATTTACTAACCGTATCTCAGTATGACATGGTGTAACCCTGCTGGTGGGTTTCGCCTGAAGATGGCCTTTATGCTGAGCATTTAATTGTCATCCAAGATGGTATTATTGTGCCCCCTAGCTACTTGTCTCTGCATTGGTGTCATGCCTTGTCTAGCTCTTTGGGCTCCTTGAGGGTTGGCTCCCACCGACTTCGTATTCAAACAGATCACTACATAGATAGAGAGGACCATACTTGTCACTTATGTACCTTGGGTAGGGCCAAAACGGAGATCCATTTCATCTTTCACTATCCCGCCTATTACGAGATTCATGGGAGATTCTATTGCTTATTCAGGGAGTGTAGTTTCCTTGCGGCCTTCTTCAGCTACACGGACCAGAGATGCCTTGCACTGTACCTCAAAGAGACTCTGCAGTTTCGCGACCATACATTATAGATCCGATTTCTCCAAAGAGTGGCTCCGATTCAGCTCATTACCGCTTTCTTCTCCCCCTAGTCTTTCATGCATGGGACAAAGTGGCCTTCCTATGCCACCACCACCAGTCACTCCAAATATGTGAGACCTCATAGTGGCTATACTCGTCAGCGGCATGCTCCCAGTACTTCTCGCCGATGGTTTGGGGCCCTTGCTCACCCTAGCCCATACCCTTCGATACTTGGCTTCTTTTTACCGAGTTAGGACCCTTAGTCCTTGCCTTGTTTGTATGCTCCTTGCTTCTTGTATTTCTTTTATTTCTGGTTTTTCCTGTTTGCGCTCTTTCCCAGACACTATTTGGTGTCTTGTAACTGGCAGTCTTCTGTCTTGTATGCTTCTCAATCCCATAGACCCTCATGGTCTTTCGTTGAACATTAATAAATTTACCTTATCTTAAATGTACATCACACTGATTAATTTGGGGAATATAATTTAGTTGTCTGGTAACTAGGTGAACTTTATTTTAAAATCATCGATAATTATCAATTTATCTTGATTGCACAATTTTTTGAAGACGTAAGGACATGGCCAAAAGAGGTATTCAAACCCTGATATCTCAATTTGTCGTATGTCTTTGGGTACTCCATCATGGCTTATTATAAAACATTGTGTAAAGGTTTACAACATACATATATAAAAGCCATAGTGTCCAAGTGTGGCAATTTCCAATGATGATGTGGCTTGGACTATATGATATTGTCTGCAATCTTAAAAACACCCGTTAACAATATATGTGCTCTCCCGTGCGATTGATAGAGTCACCCCTTTTGTGTATTTGGTATCAACATCCACTCATGAATAGTCTTAGAATGTTGTTGTGGAAGGTTATGTTTGACTGCTGACAGGATTTTCCACCGTTTCCTGTTTTCTTCATGAGCTTGTTTTCATTGTTCACCATATATGATAAGTTTGTGAAGTCCTTTCTCATGAAGATATCTTCCACACAATCTATTAAGAAGTAGGTGACAGTGTTTCTCTTGTATACGATGCCCAGGTGTATCCAAATCTTCATGAGCAGTCTCTCAGCCATTTCCGTACTTAACTTGGATGCAAGAAATGTGTTAAGTTTCATTTGTCACAAAACTTTACAACCCAATGCTTGTTAACAAGTATATTTAGGAATAATAATATGATGATGTATAACTACTGGAGTGTGACTAGAGCTAATTTAATTTTTTATTTTTTGAACTGTCATTCCATTACATGATCATGGATTGCCTCCATCGTGCTTTTCAGGCTACTATCAATGATGACTGCCATTAGTAACTGTGACTCGAATTTTATCTTATGTTCTAATAATCTTGTACATATCTTCCTCATCAAATGAAGGCACTCTCATCTTTTCCCAAGCACTGATACCTTGGAACTGACATTATATGATCTCTGTTCTTTGTAACTGTCTAAATTTGATTTTTCTGAATCCTATAATTCTGATAGTAGGCATTCTGTTCTGAGGTATTCTTTTCATCCTAGACAACATGATTGATATCAGATATTTCTGGATATGAACCAGCTTCCCTTTTTACATTCTCATGATCGTGTCTTTTAATGTTTTGAAGCAGATTGCTTGTATACAAATAGTGTAAGATCTGGAGCTTAGCCATTAAGTGAATGCATCAGATTTGCTTTTAGGATTTTAATATCGTGGGAACACAATTGAAAGTGAGGATTTAAATAATCACACATTAAGGTTCTCCCTTTGGCATAATATTTCGGTCTCTAAATTTTGTCAAAATTTAGAGTGCCATCACTATGGAACCAAAAATAAGGACATAGCTCATCCATCAATAAGATCTCTGGATTCTAAGTCAACCTGATAAACATTGTTGCGTTACTTTGATCCAAACTGCACCAAGCCTCAAAATTTGTAGCAACTCGTCATAATCCACTGATAGGTATCGATCAATCTATAATCTTCCCAAGTCAGCCAACTAAGTAAGTAGATCATCCTACATAAGCCAAAAAAATCTCCAATATGCATGAAGGTCATCTCCTAAGGCCGCCATATGTTGCTGCCATAAGATATCCTGGCATCAAAAATGGTGGTAAAGATATCACTATTCCCATGTATTGGAAATAGTTTTGTCTCATGTGCACTATCTAACACATAGACCTGTCTTCGCAAGTGCCCATGCAACTCAATAACTCCTGTAGACCAAGCCAAATCTGAAAATGCAATGAAAGACCAAACAGAGCAGCCACTAATATCTGAAGCATGGATGAAGAAAAAACGACCAACCAAATAATCAACAGCCACTATATCATAAAAGCTCAATGGAAAATCTCTAGATGAACTGTAAAAGCCTTCATTACACACTAAGGACAACTCTAGAAATTCTGATTCACTACCAGTGTCATTAATCAGATCAAAACCTCCACTCAGGAAATGATCATCATCACATATATTACAGAGCTTGTATCACTTCGTTTATCCTCATCCTCCTATGGAAAATTTTTACCTCATGACTTTGTGAAGGAATATAACAGTTGTTGTAAAAAGCAGAATTCTTATGTATAACTTCTTGCTGATCCTCTGGGTCTTCTTTAGCATTATGTGTCTCATATGGATGGGGAGGAGTGGAAATACTATGTTCACCTTCATTCTCACCAGGGGTATGGATCCCTTCTACAATTTGTATGATCTCCTTGTTCTTAGGATTGAGATCATCCTGCTTCTGAGTGGCTGCCATAGTAATCTGATTTTCAGCCCGTTATAAATAAGTAGAATGTCAAACTCAATTGAAGACATAGCTCATCAACCTCCTCTTGATCTTTTGCATGTGTGATGGTCATATCTCTATCATTGAGAAACTTCCATTAATCTGATTTCATCTTTACCAGTGCCTTTTTAAGTGTGCAAAGGTGTCACCAGTAACTCCACTCATTATTCCCTTTTCCTTTTCTACAATTTGAACTTCCCATAAAGTTTCTTCAATGTTTCTATGGGTATTATCAAAATGCACTAAGCCTGCAACAACCATATTGTCCGAAAATTTTAGCTTGTCCTTCAAATTATATACTCCAAATTCATCATCTAGAGATAAAATTTATGATTTGTCACTCAAATCAGCCCCTTCGGTGTCAACATCATGGTCTAGTTTATGTATGCAATTTTGAACACCTCCTTAGTTGGCAGAGTTCACTATCTATTGCATTATTCTCAGCTTTTATAGAAGTATTTTCCTCTCCTAAATGTATGGCCTTAGACACTATTATGTCGTCATTTCCAAATAGTTCATTCTCATGTAAGGATTCATTTTCTACCGTCACAGGGTTTGGCGAACATCAAACATGAAGTTCGAAATCCGTTGAATATTCAAGGGACAGAAAAAAATCGAACAAATTCGCTCCAAAAAACGCGTTGATCTTCCTTAAAAATAAAAAATTCGTTGGGCATTTTTGCTCGAATTTTGTTATAAATGCAAATGCAATCTTCGGCAAGGGCTAGTTCAAAATGTTGCAATATATCATACATCGCGCGATATATTGCCTTCATTTGGCTAAGCGATTTCACCCAAAAACCTACGCCGTGTTAATGGATTTCAATTGCCAAACCCCGCCCAAATTGGGAAATAAAGTGGCACGGGAATAAAAGTAGGCTTTTGATATTCGATGAAAAACATAGAAATAATTTTGCCTTACATTATTTCTAATTCTATTAAAAAAATTAAATTGAATTTTTAAAATGTGTTTTTAAATAAAATATTTACTAATGTTAGTAAAAAATCTATATATATATATATATATATATATATATATATATATTTTAAAATGTGTTTTTAAATAAAATATTTACTAATGTTAGTAAAAATTCTATATATATATATATATATATATATATATATATATATATATATATATATATATATATAATAAATATTGTAAATTATAATAAATTTAACATCTTTGTTCTTTGGAAAATAATAGTTATAAATTATTAAATATATTTATTTTTTTTAAGTATTTATCTAAAGCGAATTTATTGTCGAATTTTTTTCCTAACTTTTATCCTTGTTGATTCTCGAACTTTATCCAAACTTCATTGTTGTCGAACTCGAACTCAAATTCGAACCTTGTGACTTAGCTTGGAAATATCTTGTAAATAAACATCCTCATAAAAAGACTTGTCAATAACCACTTCCAAGTCACCAAATAAGTTGCTAGTATATTCCACAAAGATTACCCATAGTTGATTCCATCTCTTTGCAAGCTTGGGTATCATTATGTTGGAGCTTAACTGTAGGACTCTTAACTTCCTGAACACTGATCCAAACTTCTTGGGCTGCCTCTTCTTCCTTGTCCTCACAAATGTGATCAAGCGACCAAGTATGCTAGAAAGTGAAACAGAGTTGTTCTTGTTCATTTTCTGTGATCCTACAACCTATATGCCTGCTGATCTTAGCTCATGTTCAGTAATAAATCCCTTTAACCTTTCAATCTTATGCTCAGTCAATTCATTTGAGAGCTCATAGACCATGGGTGAGATTTAATGTTCCCCACTCCATACTGGCCGCAAGTTTGGTTGTAATTGTTTGCATATGTCATCATCATTATCTAAGATTAAGGACATGATAGTTTTACTGCAGGCCTTTACAACATCTAGATGATGCTTCCTAAATCCACTTAAAAGATCTTGAAACATCTAAAGTATCATTCGTTCACAACCAAGCTCCAACATGATGATAAAGAATCTAGCTTTTTCCATAATCTCCAATGTCTTAGCCCTCTTACCAAGCGTAGAGTTTTTTATGTCCTCTAATCCACACAAGCTATCCATTATCAATTGTAGAACCTTCTTCAAAATGCTATCAGCATAAGGTGCAACAGGAGTTTTTATTCAGACAGTTTCGCTGACACAATTAGCAACTAGTAGTTTAAAATCCTCACATGGGTGCTCCATTAGCCACTACTGGACTAAGGTGACCATTGGGTGTTGTTGGGCCCAGTTTAAGAGCCTTCAATTAGACTGATCTACTTTAGATAAACATGAATCTAATTCCTCCAATTTAGAAAGAAGTCCATTCAGGGATTTAACAGACTCCATTTGCAATCACATTATATAGAGTCCATTTCCGATTTCTTTTTTCTGCAGGTCTCCTAACTGTTCACCATTAAATGTCTTATAAAATCCTTTTGAGAACACTTTGCATTTTAGATTCTCCATTCTATTTATTTGTTTTCTCCGAAGTAAATTCTGATGCACTAAAGAGTACTCCTGATCCCACAGCAAATTATACACTTGCATTGCTCTATTGTCTGCTTTTTAACTCACAAGAAATTTGTCAAACAGTTTGCATACAATCTGATTTTTTTTGAGTTGGTTAACATAATTTCTTCCCACTGAACAGATTGTTTTAGAAAGCCACATTATTTTCTTTTCTGACCAGGAAACCATGACCTAGGTTTGTTCTATTTCTCATTCAAATAACAATCAAGCAAGCAATCAAAGAGCTGAAAGATGCTCTACAGATAATGTTCTTCTCATGATTTGTCATATAGAAGCTGTAGAAAAAATCTCTACAATTCTGCAATACTCTCCTGAGAAGCTAGCATCTATCAAATGCTAAAAGCTCTATAAACTGTTGCTCTGCACTTCACTATTTTCATCTCCTTTTGCATTTGATTGTGATTATGTTATCATCATAACTTCATCTCCAATAACTATCATGTATATGGGCTGTGTCATTAATCTATATCGGTTCTAGTATTTATCTTCTATTGCTCCATAATCCAATTGAAGGTTTGGCGTTATGACTGGTTATATATTTATTTATTTTGAATTCTGAAAGTTTTGTGTTATGTGGTTTTGTTGAATATTTTGGAGCTTTGGCTGATATTTGCAATTTGAAATGAAGTACAAAGAAAGTACAAAGTGAAAATGAAAGTACCGACTGAAAGAATACAGTTAGAACAACAATTCACTGAGTTTTATTGGCTTCAAAAATTCAAGAACATACCCATGCAAGACTGGAACAGGTCTAAGATTGTCTGAAATGATCTAAAGAACATAAATAGCCTGATTTTTGCATCCAGAAGCTGGTACAATCTGATCTGCAACAGAAAACACGAAAAACTCTAGATTTCTGCCTGGTACTGGCTCCTACACCCTATGTCCAGCTAGAAAATTACTACCACTAATCAATGAGGTATGCCGAGCTTGACTTACTAATGGTGAGGGATGTATAGGCCCCAAACAACACAGATCTAAAACCTGATCCCTTAAATCTAGTCTTCAAGGTGACTGATTCACTTATTCCTTTGCCCAAAAAGCTGATATTGATGGATTACTCTATTAGAATACCCTTAGATGATCTCTCACACGTGTACATACTCAATCTCCTGAGAGTTTTTGTTCCCAGAATGTCATGTCCCTCCTGTTCTCTGTAACTTATTATGTCTTTGATTTGATACCTTAGATGTTTATATTCTGTGTATTTCGTCTAAACCATGGTTATAATTTCGTTTGCTACCATAGATGTTTATATTTCATGTATTTCATCACAACAGTGGTTCAGATTGTATAAATTAAATGATTTTATGTTATGTTCTTAATCTTGAGTTGCAATTGAGCTATTGCACATGTATTATGATCGAGATGATGATTATGGATTACAATATATTTCTTGACTGAGTAGTTGTAGGAGATGATTGTCCTCCAAGGAGGGAGGGAAGCAGTACTAGGTATGAGATACAAATGTGGTCTTGAGCTTTGAGCTATCTGAGCCTCTAAACTAGTAAGTACTGGCCAGTTCAAGGTTGATTCTAAGCCTAGGAAGTGAAGATTTCAACTAGGCTCCTAGTTTGGTCACTTTGTCAACTAGAGCAGTTAATAGTTTATCTATTGCTAGAATCCTACATTGTGGATCTAGACATTTGATTAACCTAGATCCATAGAAGGATTTAAGGCATTAACTTGATGATAATCATGTTTACTGATTTTAAATTATATATTCTTATTGTTATATATATAGGAGTGTAGTATGTGTAATATGTATATAGGTGTGGACCATACTAATACAGTACATATATATATATATATCCACACATATACAAACACACACATGCTAAGTACATTACACACATTTATATAATTAACAACTTATTATAATCCTTGTGGAAGTCGAATTCTCATTTGAAATTCATATTAATGTGAGTTTGAGTATAATATCTTCTCACCATGTATGGAGTGGCGTCAGATATTTTTACCCACAATGGGGGAACTATGTTTAGAATTGGGAATCTTAGCCGAACACATGGACAAGGAATGACACATTAATGTATAACATGAGAAGATGCATGTTAAAGGAAAACCTCCTCAAGAAATGAAACGCAAACAAAATTAATGAAAATGAAATTTGAACATTTGTAGAAATGGTTTTCTGTTTATACATAAGGGAATTTGATGCAGGAGCATCCAAGATGTAAGAGCAATCTTGCATCATCCAAAAAATTGTCTAGTTTTTCAATAAGGGTTATCATTGGGCAGGGTTACTATTTTTGGCAAGTTTACTATTTTTTGTAGGTTGCTCATTTGAGCACAGATTTTTTCAATTGCTTCCCTATAGGTTCATTTTGGATATATAAGTTTTTCGATAACATTTCATAACAAGATCAAGTTTGATCTAGAAGATATTGATCTTTTTTTGTTTTAGTGGGGTGGTACAAAAACTTCGAACTCAGTTTTGGAGGCTTTACAAGCTCTGAAAGGACCCTAGGTTGTAGAGCGCTTCGAGAGGTTTCCAAAAAGTTGTTATAATAGCGAATTGAGTCCACAGTTCACCAGAAATGTGGGCTCTAGAGGTTGCACTACTTTGGGAGGAAAAATAAAATCCCTTCAAAACACTCCTTTGAGTTCCAAAACCCGTTTGTGGGCATATTCTCGACATATTCCAATGTAGAAAAAAATATATATAGAGATGGTCGACCTCAAAATGGGGGTACGATTTTCAGAACTTACTAGGGCAGTTAAACTTTCCAATATAAAGAAGTAAAATAGGGGTTGCCAGGGTCAATTGTGATGGTGCATATAGTGGCTTTGGCTTGCAGATTACTGAAACCATGTGGTTATAGCACTTTATTTTTCTAAATATTGTAGTGTCATTTTAATGAGGATAATAGAAAGCAAGAAATTTTGTCCTTGCAATAGTCCAGCTCTTGCAATTTCCTATTTATTTCTTTGTTGTGTTGACAAAATGATAAAAGAAGACAGATCATTGCTTGAAGTTTGTGGTGCAAAAGAAGATAGATCACCAATTGCAGCAGAGTATTGGTCAATTCTTACATGTGTTTCAAGTGTGGGAATTTGAGTTGAATTTGAAGGGCTGCCATTTTATACTTGGAGCAGCAATTTGATCATTACATGAGCTGCGATTTCCAGCTCAAAGTCTGCGTTTACTCCTGAGGACCAACGTTGAGTTTTCTTACATGTGTTTCAAGTGTGGGAATTTGAGTTGAATTTGAAGGGCTGCCATTTCATACTTGGAGCAGTGATTTGATCATTACATGAGCTGTGATTTCCAGCTCGAAGTCTGCATTTACTCCTGAGGACCAACGTTGAGTTTTCAGGCCTGCTGCCTTTTGCTTCAGGAAGCCATTTAGAGGCCTGGCGGATAGATTTGAATGGGGTTGCAGTTCACCTTGCACTGGGAATGGTTATGGCAAATACAGGTTCTGAATTTCAGTTCACAAATTTTTAATGTTGATGTAAAGACTTGTAATCTGCTAAGGAATCTTACTGATAGAATTGCAATTGAATCTAAACTGATGGACATGGTTAACATTTTGTTGAGACTCGTCTATTTTTGTTCTTGCAATAGTCAACTTCTTGCAATGAGCCCTTCGTCAATGAAATTATGTATTGCACCTGTATCAAGTACAGTGATCACTCATCACCCTGCTAAAAGTCCTCTTGTCCTAAATGACCCCTCTTTATGAATGTTATAGAGGTGTGTCATAGGCTTCTCATCCTTCTACTCTTCCCTGACCCCTCGGATACACTCTTCACCTTGCTTTCACAAGTCTCCATACGCTGATCTGAACTTTCAAAATTACTGTCATCCTGTGAAAGGTACTCCATTTTGTTTGATTTCCCTATTGAAGAAATCCCATGGTTCCTTGCTTCTAAAGCATTAATACCTGTGTTTAAAGTCATTTAGAGTCCCGTCATTGGGTATTTGGAAGCATTTCCTTTTCTGGTCTGAACATCTATGAAAAGCTTTCCTATCCTTATGGCTAGGGAAGGGCTTGGAAGAAGACTTGCCCTTTGAATCAGCAGGCTCCAAATTTATGGCCTTCTTCATGGCATATTGTGATGTCGGTGGGTCAAAAGCCCTAACCCGGCTACTTAAAGAATCTATGAGCCCTTCAACAGATAGAAATGTCAATCTCCTCTCTGAAATATTTGTTACCATCACTGACAACCTCTAGAACTCGGCAAAGTAAAACTCTAAAGATCCATATTGCTCAAGTTTAGCAAGCTCCCTAAAATACATCTCTAGATCCTTTTGATCAAAGCATTCAATGAGTTTATCTATAAGCTCGTTGTATGAGGTAATATAGAGGTCTCCTAGTGTAATCAAACTGTGGTACCACCAATCATGTGCTATGCCATTCAAATATAGAGTAGCAAAGTTAATTGCCTCTTCCTCCGTCATAGGCCTCAGAGAAAAGTAATTGTCAAGATTTTGCACCCTTGCACAAGTTGTACATCAATCTCCTCCATCAAAAAGTGGCAAGGTCAACTTACCCACAACCTGCCAGAAATCTCTATCAGCATATGAAGCCCTATGATCTCTGCCCACTGAACCTATCCAAATCTCTTCTGTCAAATGAACTCATTGAGAGTCGATAACTCCCTGACCTTCAATGGCAAGGTCATATTCTCAGTATAATGATGTTGAATCTCTTCTAGTGTAGGATCTATAGTACAGGCCCTCTGCATTGTTATGTAGGTAACTCCTCCCATTGGCTGAAAACAAGATGTAAATGCCTCGGAATTGAACTGGAAGTTCTAGTGCATTCACCCTGTTGCCAACTAGTCTCACCTGTATAGGTAGTACATTGAGTTTGTTCATCCTATGACTTATTTTGCTTGGCCATTTGTCTCAACAACTGAGACAACATATCCATCATAGTGTCAAATTTCCTCTCAATTCTAGTACTAGGACTGGTTGACCTAGCCCCCTCTTTTTCCTTCTCAATCATGGTATCTGTACTCTTTGCTGTCAGTAGAAACTGACCCATGATAACCAAGAATACCAGAAACTGTCTCACCCTCAGGAATTGATGGTGGTTGCCACAGAGCATGATGCCCTTTCTTGGTGTATGTTTGATAGTTTTTTTGACTCGTCATGGATTTATAATTTGTTCACGGGATGGCAACAATTTATCAGGTTGGATACACTGTAATAAACACCCTCTGATTCGGATTGCCTAAGTCTAATTTTTTTTGTTTTTTGCAATTTCTGAACTTTCTGTGGTTTGTGGTTTTTAATTCTTTCAGGGCTCTTGCTCATACTTGCATTATAAAATGAAGTACAAAGTTCAAACTGAAAATGAAAGTACACATTGAAAGAACACAACTAGAACAACAATTTGCTGATTTTTATTGGTACAATTTGCAAACCTTACAAGATTGGTACAAGTCTAAGATTTTCTGAGATAACCTAAAGAACATAAATAGCCTGATTTTTGCAAAGCTTGAAAATTACTACAATTGACCAAAGGGAGATGTTGCAGGATTGACTTGTTGTTCGTGAGGGGTGTGTAGGCCACAAACAACCCAGATCTGCAATCTGATCCATTAAATCTGCTCTTCAAGATGACTGATCCACTGATTGTTTTGCCCAACAAGCTGATATTGACAGATTGCCCAATTAGAATGCCCTTAGATGATCTTACACACCTGCTAAGAGTTGAAGGGCTAATATGCTGCTAAAATTCTTACTCAGAGCTCAAACCAAATTCTCTGCTATAAAAGTGAATGCTTGAATAATGAAATGAAGTCTTTTATTCACTCCAAAAACCTGAATGGCCCTTTCAGGGTTCCACTTTATAAATAAATCTATCATTAAAAATGACCACCTTTAAAAACAGCATTATCCTAGGGATGCATGCCATACAGGGACTACTTAATGCAATAATTTATTATCAAATAAATTATGTTTAAACACTTTATTTTGTTTAAAATAAAACATTAGAATGCTTAACTCTAATATTTCAAGATTATTCTTGGATCCATCACCTAAACTCCAAACTAAAATTTGAGTGTTGTTGCCAGTCGAGGGATGACGTCTCAATATAGTAGAGTCAGTGCCAGTACCCCTCAAAATGGGACCACCTCCTAAAATCTAGGAAATTGTCTTAAATCATCTAGAATGACTTAGAATGCTTTTGGGACCATCTCCTAGTCTCCTACAAAATAGGAGACTGCATCTGCATATCTAGGAAGTTTGTATATCCCGCTACATGTAATGTCCCCATTTTTAGCAGGTTCCTGCAGTTGGCTTGGTTAGTTCACCATTGCAACCCTCGTGAGTTGACAGTGGAATTTAAGGGTTTGAGTTGTGGTGTTATAGGCTTTCCAACAGCCTATGGTGTGTTTTGGCTCCGTTTGTGGGACTTACTAATTATAGTAAATCAAACTGTTGGTTCTAAAGAGCTCAATTGAGTTAGAGAAGTTGAGTGATGCTCTCAATTTTTATTTCAAGCCTCTAGATTGGGCTCCAAGAATCTTGGAGGGAGTGTCTATTTATAGTAAGTCACCCTGTCAAGTTCATTCATCATCTTTCTTCACAAGATCACTCTGGAGTTATTAGATTTTGATTCTAATGCTTCTTCAGTTGTTTTCACAAGATGAGGGAATTATTATTAGTATTCATTTAAATATGCTAAGGTTGCTATTTTTGTTGGTGTTGTATGTTGGTCACCTCAATATCATAGCTCGTTGGAACCGAGATGAAAAGTTTTAAATTGTGGGCATAAGAAACAGTGGACTTGTTAAAATATTATGTTATGGTGGAAAAGGTCATTTTTGGAGCCAAAAGCAATTAATAAATTATATTATAATAGAACTTTATTATATTTTAATGTTGTGTGGAGAAAGCTTATTAACTGAAGTTCATTTGGGAAACTTGTGCCATTTGGAGATTATAAATATGAGGCCATTTAATGGGAAAGACATCAGATTAATTATTCGCTTTTGTTGCCTATGAAGATTTCTGACGTTTATGTTTTTGCTTTGTCCTTGCTGAAGTATAAGGGTTTGGATTTGAGAAGTGACTGGCAATTCACAGCTGAGGTATTGTGAATTAGTTCTGAAAACTGTTTATAGTTTTTCCCTACTGTTTCTTACTGTGTCTGGGAAGTCATTTAATTGGGAGTCATTCTGGAGTTTGTGGAGGATCTTTGCTTAAGGAAAAATCATCTGGATTTGTAGAGAGTTTATTGGGTGTTATTTACTAAATATACCTGAGTTCATTGCTTGAAGTTTGTGGTGCAAAAGAAGACAGATCACCAATTGCAGCAAAGTATTGGTCCAATTCTTACATGTGTTTCAAGTGTGGGAATTTGAGGTGAATTTGAAGGGCTGCCATTTCATAGTTGGAGCAGTGATTTGATCATTACATGAACTGTGATTTCCAGCTAGAAGTTTGTGTTTACTCCTGAGGACCAATGTTGCCATATGCTTCAGGAAGCCATTTAGAGGCCTGGCGGACAGATTTGAAGGGGGTTGCAGTTCAACTAGCACTAGGAATGGTTATGGCGAATGCAGGTTCTGAATTTCAGTTCACAAATTTTTATTGTTGATGTAAAGACTTGTAATCCGCTAAGGAATGTTATAGATAGAAATGCAATTGAATCTAAACTAATGGACATGGTTAGCTGAGGTTTATTACACCCCAAGACTCCACTAAGCCTGATTGGGTCCCCTAAACTCTCTGCTGACCTAGAGGAACCTTTGATTATAGGCCAACCTCAATTGTAGTCACCACTACCTAAGGAGGGGTCATTACAATGACATATGACCATCGATATTGATATTTTTTGTTATATCGATGATCTATTAGATTGACTTAATTGATACATATTCAATATATAGGTGTTGTTGCGATCGAATATAGACTTCCGTCTTGCTTCACCATCCATTGATCTCATATTCTATTTTTATCTCATTGGATTATAGACATCTCCAAGGTGATCACTATATCTTAATATCATCTTGGTGTGGACAAATCCTTTTTATGAGGGTGTTCCCAATGTTGGTTGTCCTCCTATCTACTTCCTCCATATTGATGTTTATTGCTAGCAGTGGTGATCTATATATATTATAATTCATATTGCAGACATGAATGTAATTATCTCTATATGTGGCAATAATAGCATTGATGTCTTATTCTAGATAATTAGTAGTCTTAATGAGCATGACTGTTGATTGGGATCAACCTCTTGTTGTTTCTAGGAAATTTTCTTATTTATAAGACTTCACAGTTTCCTCTTTCTTCTACTATCGTCAACTAGTAATCTACTATCTTCTATCAATTGTTGGAGGCCAAGGACTACAATTCCTTGCACACAAGATGTCTTGGTGCTCTAATAGTGTTGGTCCAACAAGGAGGACTTTACAATGAGGGGATGGCAATTTTGGAAGCAAATGGCCACTCATTCAAATTGGAATGGTTTTCTAGAATGTAATGCAACCTATAATTGGGTGCCTTTTAGGGTTTTTAGTGTCTCATATTGATGGATTTGATCTATATCGTAGTAAGCGATCCAAGTCCAAGGAACGTGAGTTTTATACACTTTTAAATAGTATGTGTTTGATTGTCCCATAGAAAAGTGATCTAGAGAGAGAAATGGCTTATGAAGGAGGAAGAAAGGGTCAACGAATTCTTTCAATGGCTAGCGACCACACTTGGTAGAGACCTTCCTATTATGATGAGCACTTTGTTAGAGGCTTGATATCACAAAGGGGATACAAAAGAGATTTGCAAGGGTGTTCGTACACATACCCCTAGGACATGTACCAAGTACTACTACGCTATCCCATACCAAGTGCTTAGTGGGCTACTCAGTGGAGAGCATCATAGCTAAGGACCTAGATTAAGATTTTTGATATTTGTTTCAGATTTTTGTTTGCATATTAGCTTATTTATCAAGCTTATTTTAACATGCAATCAATAATCAGTTCAAAACTTTGATACAATGATTGTATGCCACTTCAATTTGTGTACTCTTCAAAGTTGATGTTCGACAATAAACTTTATCACTTTTCTTATTTTGAAAACTCAATGTCATTATATTTCAGATTGGAATTATATAAAGAAAAAATTGACATATATAAATAGCAGCATACAAATTCATACACCACTATGAACATAGAAAAAAACACTGCCATATCATTGATAACATGTTAAGTTTTTCATTATTTACAGTGATGCTCTACACAAAATTTCAAACCACCCAGAATAAACTCAGATGTTCACGAAAAGAAGGAACCGCTTGAAAATGAAAAAGACGCTAGTATAATAATCCATTGCTATATTAAGATAATATCTTTAATATCATTATTAAGATATTATCTCCTTAGTTAAATACTTTCTATAATGGTCAACTACTTGTCTATAGTCCGTCTTTCAATCTAGATAGGAATGTTTCCTATCCTATCTCTTTAGTCTTCAGTCCAGATAGGAATGTTTCCTATCTTGTCTTCAGTTTTGTTTTTAATTTCGTCTTCAATCTACGTTGTTTCTAAAAGAAACAACGTCCTTGTAATTCTCTATAAGAAACACATTTATTCCTCTATTAATCAATCAATCATCCGAAAATCCGTTAACCTACCAATTCTTGAATCTTGTAACATGATATCAAAGCCATAATACCTTTTTTTTTTGACAACTTCTTCAAATAAAAATTCGAAGTGAATTTTCAGTGTTTTTTGAAAAATTTCAGTTTGTCGAAATTGGCTGGTTTCTTTCAAAAAAAATTGTGGCCCTTGCTTCTACTGAAATTGCGTCTGTTTGGGTGGCATTTCTTTGCAACTCGCTCCCAGGTTTTGTCTACAAATCATGCCAGTTTTTTAGTCATCTCTGGTTACGTTTCTCATCAAAAATTTGCGTCTATTATTTCCTCCTTCTGTGGGCGTGTTTTTAGCTGCATTTTGAAAAGGTTTTTTTGAACCGCGGCTCTGTTTAGGCGCATTTTTGCAACCCATGTGACGTTGAATGTTGACTTGCACAACAAACACCATTATTTCCTCCAGACCGTAGATACATCTGTTGTATTTGGTATCGTCCAAGTTTTTTAAAACCCTCAAAATTTGTTTTGCGCCCAGATCTGCCATTTTTTTGCAACATTTGTCATTTGAAGATCTTTTGAAGACCTATACTTTTTTTGAAACCCTACTTTTTGGGCTCAAAAAACTATTTTGAATACATATTCTTGCTGGGTTTTTCGAGATCTCAAATGAGTCTTCATCAAATTTTTGTGGGTGCCTTGTTTTCCGTGCCTCAATTTTTCGAGCCTACGAATTTGAAATCCGACTTCAAATTCTTTCTAGGTTTTGTATTAGGTCTTCTGGATACCTGTCGATTTTTTTGGGTCAGCTAGGAATTTGCCTTGAAATCCGTGCCTGTTGAATTTAAGTCTTGAAGTTTGTACCTGAATTCTTCAAAATGGCATCCTTGACTAATCTGATGTTGGAGGGCAATCTACGATTCAATGGCCGCAATTATAACCACTAGAAGCAACGCATGTTAACCATCTTCAAGGTTCGTCATTTGGATGAGCTTGTTCTAGGCACAAAGACTCGTCCGACCTCCGACCAAGCAAGACAAAATGCTTCCCAGCCAACAGCACAAGTTGTCGGGCTTCCTGATCAAGGCAAAGCTGCATTTTTTGCCTTCTGAATCTGTTTCACTTTTTTGGGTTTGTTGATTTTCTCCTTAAAAATCATTTCATGTTGTCTATAAGACGCAAGGTTGCGTGAGATTCTGGGTTTTACCCTTTTTTCCACAAAAACAAAGTTTTGTAATTGCAATCTATTTTGAGTCATAGCACTCTTCTGGCAAAGCTTCTTGGTTTCAGCATTCTGTAGATCCAAGGAGGGTCTCAATTATCCCAAAAAGTTCTGACATCCGTACGTTGACCATTAAGCTAGGACATTAAGATAATATCTTTAATATCTTTATTAAGATATTATCTCCTTAGTTAAATACTTTCTATAATGGTCAACTACTTGTTTGTAGTTCGTCTTTCAGTCTAGATAGGAATGTTTCCTATCCTGTCTCTTTTGTCTTCAATCCAGATAGGAATGTTTCCTATCTTGTCTTCAATTTTGTTTCTAATTTCGTCTTCAATCTAAGTTGTTTCTAAAAGAAACGACGTCCTGAACACATTTGTTCCTCTATTAATCAATCAATCATCCGGAAATCCGTTAATCTACCAATTCTTGAATCTTGTAACATGCTATGTCACACAAGATGAGATCCAAGGTATTCTTTCTACCTTCACACGTCTCTTCAACTTCTATGTTGAACACTAGCATACTCGCTTTTAGCTACTTGTTACGATAACATAATCAATACTAACACTACTTTAGATGAAATCTGAATATCATCTTACGTGGCACAAAGGAATTAGATTCCAGAAGTACACTCGATAGGAATATTAAACACATTATAAAATGAATGAATTGACGTCTCTTGAGAAACCGTCAACTTTCAAAGTATTTAAATCATCGATGACAAAGAGAGAAGCCTAGTCAGCAAGCCGTGTGCTCAAAATATGACCAATCAGCAGCCAATGATGATGCAATCAATAACTACAGCTGAAGTAGTTGTTCGACGATACTCGCACTTTGTCTTAATTAAATTTGGGCGGTGAAGAAGAGCTGATTCACCTTCAAGGACTCTGAAGACTCAAGAACAATGAACAGTGAAGATAAATAAAACCGACAAACATAATCAACTGTTCCAAGGCAGATTCGCAATAGTAACAGCTATCTGTTGAAGAATGAGAAAGGCAAATGGAGAGAAGAACTCATCAACACGAACAGATACCAGCTACTGAAGAATAGATAATCATCTGAGATAGGAATGGTATCTCTCGCAGCTACCAAAAAGCACTTACTTTCATTGTAAATCCGTAGTATAAGTTATTTGCATGTATAGTTGTCAAAGCCCTTGATGAGTGCTTTGAAATTGGTGGATAGAAATCAAAACCTAATGGGACCATTTATAAGGTCGTCAGCAATGCAAAAGAGGGTATTTAAAACTATTATAGGAGAATGGAGTCGAATTTGGTCATATTTGCAAGCTCATTGATTGAAGGTAGAACGATCAACTCCACCAACCCTTCACAAAACTAGGTAGCAGCTAAGACCCAAGATTTATTTTTCTGATATCTTAATAAATACAATAAGAGGATGATACCCTGTAATGTCCCCAACTCAAATCATGGGAATTAGCAGCATTGGATGTCCTTTCCTTAGATTACCCAAGAGGAAGAGGACTTAAAGCATCTTCGGGTAAATATTGGAGTCTTTGTCTTGTTCTATACTCCAATCTTGACTTGTGAGGACATCTTTTTATGCAACTTAAGTGAGCTTATGTTATTTTGACTTATGAACACATTTTTTACGCACCAAGAGTGACTTTAAGTCAAAGCACTTAAGTTGTCCCCTTTTTATGTACTTAAGTGATTTTTAAAAAGCATGTAACAAAAAGGAAAAGGAAGTGTGCATTTTCAAGGAGCCTATTGGCTCATTTTTAATGTTACAATAAGAAGCATTGGAAGAGATGCAAAATGAAGAGTGTAGATTATTTTTTCTCTTTGAGATCTATTATTATATAACTCTCTAGAGCCCCTTTAGAGCTCACTATGTGATGAAAGTTTATGTTTATTGTTGCTGCAACTTGGCATGAGGATTGAAACCCTTAAGTATTCCTGATTTCAGTGAGCCATATGGGTTCTCCCTAGTTGAAATAGTGTGTTTTGGTGGAAGAACTCCGGATCGTCAAACCCTAACACATTATCATTTGTGGGCTGCAAAGTATTCATCAGGTTTGGAGGCAGTTACCCCAAAATTTTAAACTTTTGGTTCCCTTCTTCCTTAAAATTTAAACCCCGGATTTGGGTAAGCCCTTCATTGTCAGTCCTTTTGCTCTTGCCAGACACCCAGTCGGCCTGACTTGCTGAGCGCCCACAGTCAACTTTTGTCCAGCCTAAATTTAGAAAACCCGACTTTAACAACTCTTTACTATCAGAAAGTCGGATGTATCCCCGAACTGCCTAACCCCTATAACAATTCAGAGTACCAAACCAACCCTCAATCACCCACAATTCAACACTTGTAGCACTAACTCCCAAATGGTCGGCAAGTCAGGGTAGTAGTCAATTTTAGACTCTACAAATCAAGTAATTAATTCTCGCCAACACTGCCTCGGACTATATTGTATGGCACATTTCAAGGCATTATCTTTTCAAATCCTGAGAAAGTACAGTTCATAAATGTCAAGCATAATGAAGTAAATTTTATGAGATGGTAGCACGATTTTAATAGATAAAGGGCTAAGATTTTTTTTCTCATATTGGGGCTTAAACAAATAACAAGATGAGGAATAAAGAGCCAATGCCCATCGTACAGCTTGACCTGAATTGCCATCAGGTAGAGCAGATTGGCATTGTCTCTCAACTGCGCTCAGTCGCATGGAAGGAGAAAACCAGTTATGTCAAAAATCACAATGTAACCATAGTCTTGGAAGAAAAAGAAGAAGAACATGCCAAACTCTACAACCCTGTATGGAAATACAGTTGGATGCGGATAGAGACCCTACACACAGGGCAGTTTTATTTTTCTAATTAGTAGCAGTGACAGTAATTCTTGAGCGCTAAAAAATGTTTCCATTTCATGTTCCATTCTTGATACCAGTTGCTTTCAAATACCATTGTTTTTAAGTGAAGGGTTTCATCCTTTTTTTGTAAATATAGGCTTTTTGAAAGGTTAGTAAACGGAGGGAGGAAAGGAAGAAAATTGCTCTGAAAAGAAACTCTAGAATATGGCCATTTTTGGTAGGAAAATGTATCAAACTTTGTGTCATATCATTCTATTTTGACCATCTTCTAAAACAGGAACATATATCTCAAAACTGTGTGTGTAATATTTTCTCTAGACCGTGGATTAAACTTTGAGTTATGACAGCTGTTCTCATGGTATTTATCTATCTAATTTGATTATAAATAGGCTGGCTTTGCAAGCTTTGAGTTCTGAAGAACTTATTCACTTGAGTTAAAATTGTCCAGCCTTTTAATATTTCATGTGTTGTATTAATGGAATGAGCTTTGAATCATTTTATCTCTCCTTTTATCCTGTCTGCAAACTCCTTTTGTACCTGAAGCATGTTCATGCTCATATGTGAGAAACTTTCCTAGTTTCTGGTTAAAAGCATATCCCAAATTACATTACAAGAGGGAGCATATCTCTAAAATTCAGAGGCCCTCTAAAATTAAGGAGAAAAATTGCTAATCTAACAGCAATTTCTCCAACAATTGGTTTTCAATTTAGCTTTAAATTTGGGCATAAGGAGTTCGGTTGAGGCAATTTCAGAAAGGCAAATTTTATAACCAACAGAGGCCAAATTGAAGAAGAATTTCAGTGCTTAAGACTCAAATCTGGAATCATCTATAGCTGCAAATGATCATTTTCTGAGCACTCTATGGGCAGTTATTGAGAAGCGTATAAAACAGACATACTGTTGTCCATTTTTGGAGCTTAGTACCACTGGGGTTTGGAAATTATTCTGAACCAATGTGAGGTATTTTGGTATTTAAAATGTGCACATTTATTTCCGTTTTATCTCAGAAAATGTAACGGATGTCATTGTGTTTAGTTCTGAAAGTTGTGGGCAGAAGTATGGATTTTTAGTTGTATTTTCTGAAGTTAAGAAACCATCAGAGAACTTTATCTTTTAGCTGCAAAAATCACACATGAAATCTTATCAGAATTCCGGGTTTGTCAAGAAAATGTTTACACACAAATAAATTTCCAGATTTTTCTGGCTTGGTTTGTGTTGAGGTGTCATTTTACACAATGCTAAACGGCAGGAATTCTTGCAAATTCCTCTCTTGAAACGCTAATTTTATGAATCAACTCCAAGGTTCCGGGCGATCTTGCGACCTACTGGAATCCGCTCAATTGAAGATAAATGTGAATGTTCACAAGGAAGCCTTTGCTGGTGCGTTTTGATTTCAGATGGAATGAAGAATCTGCACACAGTTTCAAAAATAACACACAAAAGAGAACTATGTTTTTGTATTTTTATGTTTTTTATGAATGCAATCTAACTATACAGCTAGTATGAAATCCTATTCTAACAAGGAGGTTAATAAAGTAAATAAGAAGAACTTAAAGCAAATAACATGAAATTCAAAGTAAATGACGTGAATTGAAATCCTAAGGGACATAAGCTACAGAAAACAACACATCTACGAGTTAAGCTTTCGAAGATATCAGTAGGTAACCAATGAAAGTAGGAGGAGCGCTTCCTCAATTCGACTGATGCAATCGTCGGTGAGAAACTTTAATGATCGTATAATATTTCACTCTTCATCAAATCGCAAAGCCACGGAAAGTGTGCTCATGCGAGACAGAGAGTTATGTAGGCACAATTCGATGATTTCTTCTCAAGCTCATTACATCAGCAAAATTCGTCAATCTGTAGCAAACACCAAAACTAAAAGATCGCACAACCAAAAACAACGCAATAAACCTTTGGCTCAATCACAATTCTATGAAAAAAATCCACAAAAATATGACACATTCAGGTAAGAATCACTACACTCCAAATGCGAGCACCAAAAGCATAATTTTATTGCAAAATAATGGAGGCCCTCATTACATATTACAATAGGGTATTTATAAGAAATTGTCTCCTCAATTTGTGTTGAGAGTGAGAGACATCTTCATGCAATAAAATGCTTTTAATTTAATAAAACAAACTAACTACCTAACAGGTGCTTAGTAGGACTCCATCCATTTTATATTCATTAATTGGATGAATGATCCTTTTACATGTTTAAAACAAAGAAATATGAGAGAAGAGAAAAAGAGAAAGCTTCGAGTCGAAGTGGAAGTGTCTAGAAGTGTCAAAAATTGGAAATTGATCCTTCACAGGGCGCTTGTAGGAGTTAAACTGTCGTCAGAATGTGTTTTTGATGCATGGAAAGCTCTATTTTTGGAACTGGCAATTGACTGTTGGCGGAACTTTTCCAAAAATGTGCACCTGCGGAGCTACGCACCTCAAAATGGTCCAAAATCTCAAAATTTTACTGAGTGTCAAAATTGAAATTCTGGCATCTAGGGTTTGTTCTTCTTCATCCCAAAGCTATGTTTGAATGTTTGCCCTTGAATTTCTCTACAATCTCAATAATTTTGGCCACATCCGGTAAATCTAAAGCCTCATATTTGTCCTTGACCTTTTGTCTGTAATTGTCTACCTCAATTCGAGTGTCAGCAAAATCCCCAAGTTTGGTATCCAATTCTAACAATGCTTCTTCAGTTCTGAAGGCTTGTCAAATGTCCTCATCATCAACAACTTCCACAAAAATCTTCCTAAAATTCTCAACCACTATCTCTATAGGTAACAACTTTTCTCATTCCTCATCTTCAAAAATATCCAAGCATGCATCACTGTAGTGTCTCTCTGCTTCCAAAATTTGCTCTTAGGCTTGGTCCTTGAGCCAATGAATCTCCTCATGTAATGTTTCCATTACTTTATTGCTATCCGCTATTTGCTCTATCCAATCATCAATCATATCTAACTCTTCTCCTATATATACATCAATCAAAATCCGGTAGCTTTGCCCCTTTATGGCTTGTAAAGTTTGTAAATCCTTACTCCAGACCCGTACTTCATCCATAATACCAAAGTCCTCCTTCAAAATTCTTACGATCTTATTTACGTTCTCCTGCATAGCATGCAGTAACTTCAAATTTCTCGTGATAATCAAAACACCTTTCTCCTCAAAATTTTCCCACCATTGCTGACAGGCTTTCAAAAATGGGTCTAGCTATACACCTCCCCATTCTCTGAGTATAGTATTCAAAGTTTGCTCGAGGCGCTCAGAATCCATAGGACCAACCACTTCGGCTAAATATCCCTTTAGGATCTCGACCTGCTGTCTAAGTGTTTGGAATTCAACCTCATCCTGTTCCATGTTCTTGAGGACCTCTTTGAATCCCTATGGTCATCATTAATCAAGTTGTATCCCATGTAGGTTTTTCCAACATAACCTCTTTCAATTCGTTATCTTTGAGACCAAGGCTTTCTGCATCTGTGTCTTCAAGAGGGGCAGCCACTTGTGCAAACAATTCTTGGCTCCGTGTGCTGGTGACAAACACCAACAGTGTTGCCTCATGTGTCGAAGACTCAAGTTTATTCAAAATCTCTGCAATCTCAAAAATGTCTTCCTCCGAAGCACGGAATTTAGGTTTGGTACTCCTCATTACTTCCTTTTGGAGCCACCTTGGGATGCGCATTTGAAGACCTTCTTCTTGAGGATGAAGGGGTGTGTTCTATCACTCCTCCTCGGAGTTGTTTCCCTCTACGAGGGTTCTTCTTCTGCAACCTCCATTTGAGCAGACCCTGTATCTTGCTCCTCAGTGTCTTGGGAAGGTGGTTGAGAATATTCCACCATTTGTTCCTCCCTTGACACTTCATCGATGGGCCTTTGTTCCAGTTCCTCTTCCCATGATGGTTCCTTCTAAGCCGGTTCCTCTTCTGAACTTTGGAGCGGAGGGGTAACTGAGCCCTTATCTACCACTGTGACTTGTGGTGGAGATGGACGAGCAAGATCAGGACCTATGAATCTGGCCGCATCTGCGTCCAATCTTCTTGTTGAGGTTCACCTATAGGGCTATCCCTAATCTTATCCCCAACTAATTCTGTACTGACGAGCATAAAATCAAAATCTGACATTTTGAAAACATCATCGCCCTCTTCATCCTGCTCATCCACCCATTGTTGTACTTCATCTTTCGAAGAAGAGACTTCCAAGGATCCTACTGGGGTGGATGGCAATACGCCCGTGGTACTTTTCGTCTTTTCCTGTTCCATGGCTCTAGCTAGCCGGGTTCTTTTCTGTAGGGGTAGCTACTCTTCTTCGTCACTATCCTCTTCTTCCTCCTCTTCCCCTTCCAAAATGGTTTTAGGAACAGACGGACAAGGCACCATTCTCTTAGTCACCCTTTGCCTTTTCTTCATTCGGATCTTGATCCTCTTTGGTTTTGTGGAGGCAGAAGGGGATGTTGGCTCTTCCTACGAAGGAGGAACAAGAACTTGCTAACTCTCTCCCTCTTCTGATTGGCTAGGCACAAAAGGAGGCAACTGAGTGTCATCTTGGACTTGAGAAGCACCAGTATCCTCAAACCCATGTACACTCTCTTCCTGTTGCTGGGGAGGTACCTGCGCTTCCCCCTATTCTGTTTGAATCCTCTAAGGGGAGGTCCTCTTTCTTTTGTTCTTTCCCTTCCTCTCTAAAGGATGATAGTATCCAACTGGGCGGTCAAGTTGGTATATTGTCTCTAGCCTGATGGGAGACTGGGCCGCAAAGCTAGGAATTGTGACTTTCCTCCCTCTACCTTTCTCAGGGCGGGCTTGAGCATGGAAGATAACCGTGTCAGGTATTGGATCAAGTTGAAAAGGCTTCTTGATCCAATCCTTCGTCATTCTGACTACATGCCTTGCTCGGTGATTAATATCATCGCCCTCTTCTCTGTCAACCTCGGCATTCATAATGGGCCTCTCTCCTATCTTGTCGGAGTTGAACAAGGGGTGCAGCAACTCCTGTGAATCCTGTTGCCTTTTCCTCTGAGATGTCCAACTTGAGAGCCTTCTCTGCTAGATACAAAGTCATCCTACAATAGTCCCTTATGCGAATATCGTAATCATTTGTGGCATTCATCCAATGATCTTCTATGGCATCCTCATGATGGAACTCCTTATCGGCCAAACTCTCCACTCTCCCGATATTATCAAAATAAAGCCTAGGGGAGTTGTATTCTTCGAGGGGATAATTCTCCGATTCCCATTCGAAATACGAAATATCCTACTTCCGTTTGACCTGATACGGTCTAATGACTAGGGGCCATGCCCAACAGGGTCTCCTTTCTCTCTTTGCCCTTTCATATGCAAATTCAATCTCCCGAGAAATCTCCAATAGCACCAGTTTGTCACTAGGATATCTGGGGAGCTTCTTGGGGTTGATAGTGGTACTAGCTACCATCAGATATGTAAATGTCTTGAATTGGATGAAGTAGGCACCGAGAGCTGTTATCTGTGCTTTTGCCTCTTCGGATAACATCTTTGCATAATCACCTTCAATGAATCAAATGACCACGAAGATGAATGTGTCATTAACAATCCTGTATTCCTTGCTCTACGTCGAGAGCTTCTTCCTCATCAGCTAAGGGTAAACAATACAGGGCCAGGCATTAGAATCTTGCATACTGCCTCTCCTGTACAACCTGGGGTAGTTTGTCGCCCTTGCTGCAAGAAGATAAATTATGTAAGAAGTCATATAGAACTTCTTCTTCTCTTTAACTGCACCCAACTGCTCACACAAGTTCTCACTTAGTGTGGTAGCCCAGTCTAGAGGCATCCTTGCCGTCTTAATCGTCTCAATGAAATTGACCATGAATGCATTGAGGTGACCAACTGCTAGTAAACCTATGACTCTGCTCAAAAGGATAATGGAGTATCCAATGTCATCCTTCATGTATCCCCTAATCATGTCCACTTTCCCTGTGGCCCGGCCCAAAGGAGTCTTCTCGATGAGGTAGGAGGATTGAATGATTTCCATCGCCTCTTTCTAGTGTTCCCCGTGCCACCTTTCTACTGCTTCATAGGAAAGTCTAATGAATTGTTCTGCCCTTGGGAGGTGCAAGACCCTCTCAATATTGTTGGGTCGTAAGTCTAATATGACTTCTCCAGTTACACTTTTAACCACTCTCTCTTCAAAAACAAAGTGTTTCACCAATGTCATAATCAATTCTACTGATTGCACTGATATGGGATGCAAAGCTACGCTCACCAACCCGAAACGAATCAATGTGGATACTAGGGCTGATCTCTCTGTGGGTTTGTTGCAAATTCTGATAAATTCTCCCAAATCAATGTGCCCCAAGTCGATGTCCCTAATTTCTGCATAATCGTTATGAAATCTTGACTTTGACAATATGCCTTGGAATTTGAACACAACGGGTTTGGGTGCCATTTTCTCTCCAAAAGTGGATACCATAATATCTGCACGACACGAGGAAAAAACGTTTATTAGTTTCAGACAATGAAAACTTGGAAATAAAAATAAAAAAATGCAAAAACCTTAAATTTTTTCTCTAATTAATAATTTTTTAAAAAATAAAAAATGAAACTAAGTTGTCTTTCTATTTATTTATTATTATTATTTTATTTTTATTTTTTTATCATTTTTTTTTTAATTAAGATGAATGGGGAGGTGAAGTTGGGAGCGTGCGGGTGCGCAGCGCAAGAGATCGCGCGGTTAGGGTTTGCGCGGCGTGCAATAGCAAAGGTGGGTGTTGTGCGTAGCGGCGCGATGGGCCATGGCACGACGCATGTGGAAGGTTGTGTGTATGAAGTGGGCACAGGGGAAATGGAGTGCACGCAGCGGGCGCAGAGCGCACACGGTGGCGCACGGTCCCATATTATCATGGGCGCGTGTAGCGTTGTCACCAAGGGCGTACGGTGTGATATTATCATGGGCACGGAGCGCCATATTTCCAAGGGTGCGCGGCGTGATATTATCATGGGCGCGGAGTGCCATATTTCCAAGGGCGCGCAACGCGATATTATCATGGGCGCGAAGTGCCATATTTCCAAGGGCGCGCGCGCCGAGTTATTATCATGGGCGTGGAGCACCATATTTCCAAGGGCGTGTGTGCTAGGTTTCAAAGGGTGCGCAGGTATTGTGCTGCACGTGAAGTGCAACATGAACACACGGCGCACAAAAGAAATCCAAAATTATTGAAACACAATGTGGAAAAAGTGATGAAGTTTGGTGGGGGGAAGGGGTTTTATAACCCCACCCCACCCGCGGTGCGTGCGCATCAATGTAGTTTTTTTTTTTTTTTGTGAATTATATATTTTTCTTTTCTTTTCAATTTTCTGATTTTTTTGATTTTTTTTTTTTTTTTTCTGACTTTTCAATTTTTTAATCTTTTATGATTTTTCACATTTTCTCGAATCTCGAACTTGTGAGTTCGAGAGTTTCAAGAGTCTAAAAAAGTAGGGGGTCCCCATTCCGAGGGAATGAGGCGTGTGTTGTGGAACCACAACAGTTTGCAGAAATGTTTGTGTTTTCTTAGTACCCCTATTTTGGCAAATTGCACAACCAAGGCTAACATGCGCAAGCTCATTATTCTAGAGGTATAGAATTACAAGCAATCTATAGAAAAGTTATTTTCTTCAACATTAGCTATTTGAGGGAGATCCAACCAAACTCTGAAAAGAACTCGGGAATATTTGATTATATCATACATGTTACAAATTACAACTAATAATAAAAATTTGCTTGCTTACAAAGTTTTCAATATCTTATTGTAAATTTTGTTGGAAATACCCAAATCTTTCAAAGTAAAAGCCCTCTCGATTTTGGCTGCAAGCATAACCAAATTTAGATTGACATCATTCACACAAGGAAGTGAAATAGGTTGAGGCAACAATGCCTCAATGACCTGATTTTTGTGCAATACAATTTTTCAATATACACAAGAAAATTAGAAAGCAAATCAAGTTAGCCTATTTGTTTGGATGAGAATAATCCCTTTAGTGATCGAGCCATTCAAGATGGGGGGCGCACCTTATTTACAAAGGATGAAATTGTTAATTTTTGAGAGAAGCTATAGAGAATGTGCTACAATAGAAGCAAGAGAGATTGGATTGACTGACATGGATACGCTAAAGGAAGAATCAGTGCGATCTAGTAGCAAGATGGAGGCACAAGTGCAACCTTCTCAATTGAGCAAGGAGTTGCAACAAATGCAAGACTAGACCTCCCAGATTTTCCACCAAAACAGAAATGAGGAAATTGTAACATCTTATAATTTGAGAGTTGCCTAGATGTGCAATTTGTGATAATGATTTCAATAATAATCATCATAAATTAGTAATAGTTATCAGCTAGCTATCGTATCTAGATGATGGTGTAATTTTGTACTCTATTTGTATTCGCATCTAAAAGAAAACACTTTCTCACCATTTTATAGATTGATTCGATACATTGTGTTGCTGGATTTTGCTTATTATTTGTGCTTTTAAAGAAATTAAAGTAATCTTTAAAAATTGCCATGTTTTTGCCAAGTCAAAAAAAATTATATCTACAAAGTCTAATAATGTCTAGCTTGTGTACCCAAGCTCGTGCACTTGAATCACTAGTGCCATCATAAGTAGCCAATGAAATCTTCCCAGTAGCTCTACTAAGATCATTGTTCTGTTGTGCCCTGTTGCCTCTGTCTACTCTGAACCTGGCAGTATCCCTACACTGTGAACAATACTGGGGAAGAGGGAAAACATCCCTAACCTCTAGGGGTAGAGCTCTCCACTCAAATGTGGCTGCCATGACAAATTCTTGGAATCCCACCTTGGGTAGATGAACCTGTGCTGGCCACTCGCCAGGTAAAAACTGTGGAAGCAAAGGTCTATCTGTAGCAGGTATATAAGGTCATTCCTGCCTTTGGGAATGAAGGGAGCTCCCAATCGACGCATGGGATCTATGACTTCCAACAACTAACACAGATCTGTTGCATCCCTACCTGCCTCTTCGCCTATCCAACTCCATCCGCTCCAAATTTCCCTGTAACCTCTCAAGCATCTAGACTATTATAGGCTGAGTATTGATGAGAGTCCTCATCAATTCTCTTTCATCCTCATCAGTGGTGTTCTGTTTGTTTCCTCTCTGTTCATCTACCATAGTATTTCCCTGTTCAATTCCAAAACCTTGCTCAAGTTGAGCTCTCCTGCACATGTAAAATCTGTGTATCTCAACTCTTCGATGCAAAGATTTGTAATCAAATCCACAGGCTTGTAAGATCTAGCTCTGATACCACTGAAATATCCCAAATGGATATTTGTTCTGCTGCTGCTATAATGTTTAATTATATAAATTATATTTTCCTGCAGATTTTTCTTTGTTCTTATACAGCTAGATAGAAGTTGCAAAAGAGTGTTATTTCTTTTTCGTATTTTTCAGAATATAGGAATTACAATGAATAAATAACAATAACTGATAAAATAGAAGTGATAGGAATCATATGCAGCAATACATACTAATCTAGAGATGATTCTAAAACCATACCAACGGAATCTGATTTATTTCAGAATAGTACCAATACAGATGTGCTTCAAACAAGGTTGATTCCAGCTAAAAATGGGATCCAAGTGAGCTGCTATAAAGAACATCTGGCTGAACCAAAGTAGCCACCTTCCCTAAAAATCCACTACTTGCAAATTGTGACTACAATACTAGAAATTGATCCCTTGCCTTGATCAAATTGTATGCATAAGAACCTTCGACTCTGATCTTGTTGAGGGCTATGTCCCAACAAATCTACTCTCAGCCCTAGGGTTTGCGTCCTAGGTGAGGTATGCTCTTCCAGAGCTATGGCATCCAAAATAGGTTGACAAAATGATAAAAGATACTCACTTTTAAGTTACCATCTCCTTATATCCCCTCTCCAAGGAAAATCGAACCCTAAAAGAACCCTAAAGTGGATTTCATTTGAACTTTATAATATAACATTATTTCCCCAATAAAGGCGTCCCAATAGAGAGAAATCATTACTTTATTAATGACAAATAGCTCCAAGCATCAAATAAATTCTGGCAAGTGATAATCAAATATTAGAGACTAAGCTCTTTCCACCGAGCTATCACACATAGGCAAATCGATCCAAATGGAGCCAGAAAACTCCTTATTACTCCAAAATGGCTAAACACAGTCTTATTTAAATTATTAAAATGCTAACTTAGGAGAATATTTAAATATATTAAAATATTTCCCAAGTAGCCAAGGAACAATCCAAAACACGAACTGAGTTTGTCACCTACCTATGACTGATGCCGGACAACCTAAGCCAATTGGCAATTTCACCCTCAAATTTAGTGGTACTCCTAAAGAATAGGGAACACACCCAAATCTCCTAAAATTGAGATTAGGGGTGGTCTCATAGAACCTCAACTCTGGAAAACGTCACAATATCCTAAAAGGTAGGAATCTCCTAAAATCAAGGAATTGCCTCCTAAAATTAAGGAACTACTCTCAACTGATCTACTACTACCTGAAATACCAAATCCGGACATTGAAAACCCTGACTAAGTCCGTGATCACCACTGCCAACCTACGAGACTCCATAATAGGTTAACTCTCATGTCACTGCTATATAGAGCTAAAGAGGGGACATGACAGTCCTCCCCTCTCGGAGATGCTTGCCCACAAGCAACTGCAAAGTTGGATGTTGTAAAATAGTCTCGCCCTCCCAAGTGGCATCCTCTATAGGGAGACCTCTCCAACGAACCAAACACTCTCGAATCACCTAGCTTCTCAGCTGGCGTTCCCTCCCTTCCAAGATCTCCTCAGGAATCAATGCCAGCTTACTTTCCTCATCCAATGGAGGTAGAACTGGAAATGGTATAATATGTTGTCCCAATGTCTTTTTCAGACATGCCACGTGGAACACATTATAAATCCTACTGCCAGATGGTAACTCAATCTCATATGCAACCTCTCCAACATGCTTGATAATCCTGTATGGTCCATAAAAACGAGGCTTGAGCTTCTCAGCTCCACCCCCTTTAAGGGTGCTCTGTCGATAAGGCTGCACTCGTAGGTAAACCATATCCCCCGCCTCAAATATCCTTTCAATCCTATGTCAATCAGCGTAGAACTTTTGCTGATTCTATGCCTGTTGAAGATTCACTCTAAGAAATCTCATGATGTTCTGGTTCTCCTGCACCCAATCCTGTGCCAAAGGAACCCTGTTGTCATGATCCACCAGATTAACAAAAGTTAGAGCATTGTAACCATAGAGGGCTCTAAATGGAGTCATAGCAATTGACATATGGTACATAGTATTATAACAATACTCGCCCAAGTGCAATCAACACACCCATGTCCTTTGTTGCCCTAACACATAACTGCATAATACCCTTCAACCCATTTATTAACAATCTCAGTCTGCCCATCTTTCTGTAGGTGGTAGCTGGTACTAGGTGTCAATTCTATACCTGTGAGCTTGAAAAGTTCTTGCCAAAAAGAACTCATGAACCTGCTATCCCTGTCACTCACTATGGTCTTAAACACCTCCCTAAAAAATAGCTCTACTCCCTGAGATGCTGTGAAGTCAACTGCAATAGGAAAGAAGTGGACGTATTTAGTCAACCTGTCAACTACCACGTACATGCAGTCTTTCCCTTGTACTCGAGGGAGACCTATAGTGAAATCCATGGAGATTCCTGTCCACTTTTATTTCAGTATGGGTAAGGGTTGCAATAAACCAATAGGGTGAGTATGCTCAGACTTATTCTGTTGGAAGGTCATACACTCCCGAACATGACATAGAACATCATCCTTGAGACCCTTCCAAGAGAATCTCTCCCGAACTACCTTGTAAGTCTTACTATACCCTGGGTACCTTGTTGAAGGAGTATCATGGTAGGCCTGCAGAATCTGTTCCTTCAACTGAGAACCAGGAACAAGGAAGACTCTCCCTTTGTAATAGATGACATCATCTACTACATTGTACCTATCATCTAAAACTAATCCATCCATGACCTCACATGCATACTGATCTTTGGAGTACTCAACTAAAAGTTGAGGCTTCCAATTTGTTGAAATCTCACTCAATCAACATAGGGTGGCGACTGAGGGTTTCCTGGAAAGTGCATCAACAACGGTATTGTTTCTGCCCTTAATGAACTCAATGTCAAAGTCATAAGCCTGGACCTTGCTCACCCATTCTTGTTGTCTATCATTGAGTTTTGTTTGATCAAGGAATTATTTCAAACTATTGTGGTTCGTTCTTACCACGAATTTACTGCCACCAATAAACTATTTGAACTTGGCTAATGCATGCATGATAGCCAACATTTCCTTGTCATATGTGGAATACAGCCTCTCATTATCCCACAACTTCCTACTCTCATAGGTGATGGGGTGCCTATTTTGCATCAAAACCGCTCCTTTGCCCACGCATAAAGCATCACACTCCAGCACAAATGGCTGTGAGAAATCCTGAAGTGCCAAAACTGGACAAGTGCTCATAACCTCATTGAATCTGTCAAAGACCCCCTGTGCCTGTTCTATCCATCTGAAAGCTCTTTTCTTTGTCAGGTCTATCAGTGGTGCTGCCAACTAAGAGAAACCCCTCACGAATCTCCTATAATAAGCACACAAACCAAGGAATCCACGAAACTCAGTAATGTTCTGAGGGTAGGGCCAATCACGAATCGCCTGAATTTTCTCCTCATGCACCTTCACTCCATTAACACTGGTCACATGTCCCAAATATAAAACCTCTCTAAGTCCAAACTCGCATTTGGATAATTTAGCAAATAGAGACTAACTCTCCATAATGCTAACTACCTCCTCCACATGTATGAGATGGTCCTCCTAAGTACGGCTATAAATCAAGATATCATCAAAGATTACCAACATTGATTTTCTCAACTGCTTGTTGAAGATGTGGTTCATGCATGATTGGAAGGTGGCCAGTGCATTGGTAAGGCCAAAAGGCATCACCAAGAACTCATAAATGTCTATAATGGCAGCAGAAAGCAGTCTTGTGTACATCCTCTAATCATACAAGAATATGATGATAACCTGAACGAAGATCAATCTTAGAGAAGTAGATAGCCCCATGAAGCTCATCTAACAACTCATCAATGCATGGGATCGAATCTCTGTTCTTGATTGTCTTTTTGTTCAGTGCTCTGTAATCTATACACATCTGCAAGGTCCCATCCTTCTTCTTGACGAGTACCACAGAAGAAGCAAAGGGGCTAGAGCTAGGACGTATGAAGCCCATGTCCAACAACTCATAAATGGTCTTCTCAATCTCATCCTTGTATGCCCTAGGAGGACGATATAGGGTGCTGATCACTAGTTTAGCTCCATCCTCCATTTCTATCCCATGCTCAAACCCTCTATCCAGAGGTACACTAGGAGGTATCTCACCAAAAACTCTGCCATGTCGGTCCATTACTGACTGAATATCAACATGAAATGTTTTGCGATCCTGAGGAGTAGGTATTTTGGACTTCACAAAACGTGTAGCCCAAATCATATCATCATGTCTAATAATAGACTCCATTCTGCGAGAAGTCACCTCCTTAGGTCCACCATTTAAAGCTGCTCTCAAGATCACCTTCTTCCCACCTGATAGAAACTCTAACTGCATGTGATGGTGATCAATAATATACCTTTCGATACCTTGTAGCCACTGCATACCCAAAATAACATAATCCTCCAAGGGTAGAATATAGAAGTCATCTGTCAAAGTAAAATCCTCAATCTGTATACTAAGCTGTGAGATCCTCCTAGTGCAGCCCAAAACTGCACCATCTGCAACCTTTACTCCAAAACCCTCAAATATCTCAGATTGCAACCCATGTTTCTCAACAAATTTCTGATCAATAAAGTTGTATGTAGCTCCTATATTGACCAAGCTCATGATTCGCTAGCCCTGTAATGTACCTTTCAGCCAAAAGGCGTGGAATCTGGGATAACCAAATCAAGTAGCCAAAGTCACTTTGGTTGTCGCCAATGACTCCACCATGTCCACCTCCAACTGTGATTGCCCCTGATGAGTCTCCTCGAGATTGTCCTCAGTGTCAGTGTCAAGTATCTCCTCATCACCATACTCAAATCTCCCCTCAATCAAATGAACTTTGCCCTTCCCCATACAACGGTGCCCGAGCTCCCAAGGTTCTTTGCATGAGAAGCATATTTTCTTCCTCCTCAAATCATTCCATGTCTCTGGGTCCATCCTAGGAGATCTAGTTAATTGACCATCCCTAAGTTGTGAGGTGTTGGCCTTCTGTGGAGGTCGTGAATCATTGAATGGCCTTTTATCCAATGGATAAGTAGGAGTGGTGTCTAGTCTCAATGCCACATCAATAGCACCCTTAAGAGTGGCCGGCTAGAAAGCGCGAACCAATCCCTTAAGCCTGCCTTGCTATCCTTCAATGAATAGCATCACACTACACTTCCAGGGCATATCAAGTACCATAACTACAATGCGTTGGAACTCATTAACATATGCCTCTGCATGTCCAGTCTGTCTAAGATGCACCAACTCCCTATAGTAGAGTTCAGTGTCCTTCCGGTCAAACCGGGTAATTAGCCGCTCAGTGAACTCTGCATAGGAATGAATCAAGGCGTGATAGTAGTAACCAAACCATGGTGCCACCAATCATAGGCATCATACGCAACCCCATCTAAATGCAATATGGCAAATTGTATAGCCTCTCTCTCTGGCATTGGTCGTAAGGATAAATAAATGTCCAACTTGTGTACCTAAGCTCATGCACTCGAATCACTAGTGCCATCAAAAGTAGCCAATGAAATCTTCCTCCCAGTAACTCTACTAAGATCATTGTTCTGGTGTGGCCTATTGCCTCTGTCTCCTTTGACCTTGGCAGTATCCCTATGCTGTGAAAAATACTGGGGAAGAGGGAAAACATCCCTAACCTCTGGGGGTAGAGCTCTCCACTCTATGGCTGCCATGACGAATTCCTAGAAACCCATCTCGGGTAGATCAACTTGTATTGGCCTCTCACCAGGTAAAAACTATGGAAGCAAGGGTCTATCTGTAGCAGGTATATGAGGTTGTTCCTGTCTTTGGGAATGAAGGGAGCTCCCAACCGACGCATGGGATCTATGATTTCCAAGAACTAACACAGATCTGTTGCAACCCTACCTGCCTCTTTGCCTATCCAACTCCATCCGCTCCAAATTTCCCTATAACCTCTCAAGTGTCTGGATTATCATAGGCTGAGTATTGATGAGAGTCCTCATCAATTCTCTTTAATCCTCGTCAGTGGTGTTCTGTCTGTTTCCTCTCTGTTCATCTACCATAGTATTTCCCTGTTCAATTCCAAAACCTTGCTCAAGTTGAGCTCTCTTGCGTGTGTAAAATTTGTGTATCTCAGCTCTTGAATGCATAGATTTGTAATCAAATCCACAGGCTCGCAAAATCTAGCTCTGATACCATGGAATATCCCAAATGGATATTTGTTCTGCTACTGCTATAATGTTTAATTATATAAATTATATTTTCCTATAAATTTTTCTTTGATCTTATAGAGCTAGACAAAAGTTGCAGAAGGGTGTTGTTTCTTTTTTGTATTTTTCAGAATATAGGAATTACAATGAATAAATAACAATAACTGATAAAATATAAGTGATAGAAATCATATGCAGCAATACATACTAATCTGGAAATGATTCTAAAATCATACCAACAGAATCTAATTTATTTCAGAATAGTACCAATACATATGTGCTTCAAACAAGGTTGATTCCAGCTAAAAATGGGATCCAAGTGAGCTGCTATAAAGAATGCCAGGCTGAACCAAAGTGGCCGCCTTCCCTAAAAATCCACTGCTTGCAAAGTGTGACTGCAATACTAGAAATCGATCCCCTGCCTTGATCAAACTGTATGCATAAGAGACTTTGAGTCTGATCTTGTTGAGGGCTACGTCCCAACAAATCTGCTCTCAGCACTAGGGTTTGCGTCCTAGGTGAGGAATGCTCTTCCAGAGCTATGGCGTCCAAAATAAGTTGACAAAATGATAAAAGATACTCACTTTTAGGTTACCATCTCCTTATATCCTCTCTCCAAGGCAAATCAAACCCTAAAAGAACCCTAAAGTGGATTTCATTTCAACTTTATAATATAACATTATTTCCCCAATAAAGGCGTCCCAATAGAGAGAAATCATTACTTTATTAATGACAAATAGCTCCAAGCACCAAATAAGTTCCGGCAAGTGATAATCAAATAGTAGAGACTGAGCTCTTTCCAACCAGCTATCACACATAGGCAAATCAATCCAAATGGAGCCAGAAAACTCCTTATTACTCCAAAATGGCTAAACACTTAGCCTTATTTAAATTATTAAAATACTAACTTAGGAGAATATTTAAATATATTAAAATATTTCCCAAGTAGCCAAGGAACAACCCAAACATCTCCAAAACATGAAACTAAGTTTGTCACCTTCCTGTGACTGATGCTTGACAACCTGGGCCAACCGGCAGTCTTACCCTCAAATCTAAGGATACTCCTAAAAAATAGGGAACATACCCAAATCTCCTGAAATTGAGATCAAGGGTGATCTCATAGAACCTCAACTTTAGAAAACATCACAACCTCCTAAAAGGTAGGAATCTCCTACTAAAATCAAGGAACTACCTCCTAAAATTAAGGAACTGATCTACTACTGCCTGAAATACCAAATCCGGACACTAAAAACCCTAACTGAGTCCCTGATCACCACTGTCAGCCTACGAGACTCCATAATAGGCTAACTCTCATGTTAGTGTTATACAGAGCCGAAGAGGGGACATGACATGCTTTGGAACATATGATAACAAAAAATATAAGAAGGAATAACACAAACCAAAAAGTAAGACATCCTACAATGTCCTTGGTAAGGCTCCAAAATGACCTATTGGCAATCTACTATAGCACAATTTCAACAAGAGTTGAAGAATTGGTATGATGGAAGAGGAAACTGAATAGATTTTAAAACCTTTTCAAACCTGAAAGTTGAAAATGGGAAGGAGAAGGTATCAGCAAAGCTGGCAGCTCCAACTTACTGTGGGACAAAAGTTAGCCTTTACTTATGCCAAGACAATTGCAGTTCGAATGGAGACAATTCCATGACTGATGGGATTAGGGATTGGACCCATCCTAAGGGTAATTCACTCAACGGCTAGGGGGTTCCCTAATCTGTAGCTTTGTCTTTGTGTTTTTATAATGAACAAGCAAAGATTTGCTGAGTTTTTACCTTGGATAGGAAATTTTACATAGGTTTTGTCACTCTGTACGAACGTATTGGAAACTTCAAGGAATTCAAATTAGTCTCTCCTGTATTTCACTTTAGTAATTGAAGTGAAAATCTTTTAATTAGTCAAGTAAATTAAAATTATAGAAATATTTAGACTTTGTCTTCCACCATGTCCTCGTAAGAATGCTTTAGCATGTTTGATTGTTTGAAAGAGTGGAATTTAGCTAAACTAATATAAAGATAGAGTAAAATTGACATATTGTAACATAGTACAGTGAATTTCCGTCCAGCACCTCATAAGTTTTTCCAAGGACTAAAAAATATATTTCAAGGTGTAATAATTTGTGTATCGTATATTCTTCAAGGTTTAGATTTCAAATCTTGTAGGCCCCTTGATCTTGGAATAGATTGTTTTGCCAGTGGTTACATAACTTGTTAAAAATATTACAGCAGACAAGTATGTTGCAAAACTATTATTCAAGGTAAAGCAAAAAAAAATTATATTAGTCCACTTGCAATAGTTGGCCTGTGCAATATGGGCCTGTAAAAGCACCCTATACCAAGCAAAAATCATACAGATTAAACAGAAAATGTTTTGACAAAATGAATAATACAGAAGTCAAACTCTAAAACTGATTATTAAGATTCTGGAAACAACTTATCCTTTCAGGCCCTTTAAATGATTCAGTACTCACAAGAACAATAAGCTCTGATTCTTTTTGAATGCCAGAAAATTCTTTAAAAGTTTTGCAAACAGAAACCAGAATCAACAGTGCAGTTTGAAAAAGTTTCCAAATAATTAGAAGATTGTACCCAAAACCAGCTAATGAAAATAGACATAAGTTTACAAAAATACCAGTTTTAGTCTTGCTGTAACAAACCCATTAGCAGCAACATCATCCTCAAGGCCTTCACTGTTTAATGGCGGCCTTCCATTTTCATGCATCTGATTTAATCCCTCCAAATGTCGTCGTTTTCTTTTAATAACAGTTTCATTTGCATTATCTTCATCATCAATTTGCAAGGGTGAAGTAGGATTTAAAGTCTTTTGGCAATTCAAACGGTTTGAAAGTGTCGTTCGCTTCTGGATGAGCTCCTGAAAAGAGTTGCTTTGAGTAGAACCTGCATCTCCCTTTGGCAAAGTCTCAGCTGGCTTAGAACCCTCAATCC
Source organism: Cupressus sempervirens (assembly GCA_028749045.1). Taxonomy (NCBI): domain Eukaryota; kingdom Viridiplantae; phylum Streptophyta; class Pinopsida; order Cupressales; family Cupressaceae; genus Cupressus; species Cupressus sempervirens. The sequence continues at coordinate 486,612,772 of CM053785.1, forward strand.
CATATAAAGATGTTATCTTAGCCTGTGTCAACTGTTTGGGGACAGTGGAGGAATTTTTAGCTGGCTGGTTATCCATGCCTTTTGGTTGGTGCATGAGATCTCTTCTTGGCAGGTTGGGACAATGTGATGAAGCCAAGTTGGGATTCTTTGGAGAGAAATGATCCTGCAGATATAAATAAAATAATGTGCAAAGTTGCAAACACATGGACAAATATGAAAATAATACTACTATTCATTATGGTTTTCCAGTAATAACATGATAAGCAATTTAAATGACAGATCAAATGATAAAACCCTTCAACTCATTTTACTTTAGATCTCACATTTATTGTCAAATCATGCTTCAGTTTCTTGAGGTAAGACACTCTGAAAGCAACTCTTTCATACCAGTTTATCCTTGCTCAGGGCAGCTTCCTTGTCAATCAGAGGTTTAAAGAATGCAGATTGCATGATCGTTTCAATATCGATGCTCCCTCTTTTAGAGAAAATGAAATCTTTCTTGCACCTTGCCTTTTCGAAAGCATGACTATGGTTTTATGAATGAAAAGTCAGTGAGTGATAAGGTATTCAAAAAACAGATAGACAGAAAAAATAAGAAGCTCCCCAAAAGCTACAAAGAAACTACTTCTAGCAAACACGCAAATAATTTAATTTCCTCAATCTAAAACTAAATGAAAGTTTAACTTATTATGTAGATTTTCTATATAATTCATTTGCTGGGAAAAGATGGATACAGGTAAAATGCCTACTAGAATTCCAGATAGAAACACTGTTCTTTAAAAGAAAGACACTCTGTATATAAAGAATCTCCTCTATATCTCTTGTAACCAAATTTAATGAATTTGCTTATAACAAGGAGATGAGAAGAATACATATTAGTCACAAGAAATTGTTATTAATTCAAATCAGTGAAATTGCCTTCCAACCCTAATGTTCCAACATATTGTAAATAGCATTTGTCAAAAACTTGAGAAATGGCAAAAGGGGGCATACATGTCACGTTGAGAGCATAGGACATATATCATAGAATAACACACAACTATTATTAAAAATACTTGGTTCCAACTTTAGTGTAACACTTTATTTGTTTTATGTAAGAGGTCAAAAGTAATATGTGCTATTAAAGCCCCCAAAGGTTGGGTGAGTTGGTCTAATGTTGTGGGTAGATCCCCATGGTCTTGAGTTTGACTCTCCTGCCCCAAACTATTCTGCCACACCCACTTGGGGACGGTGTGGATTGCAGCATGGCCGCAAGGATTAGTCTCACCTCAAACTTGGCCCATAAAGGAACCCATTGGGTTTAAGTCACAGGGACACCCTAACGATAACAAAAATATATATATATGTGTACTATTAAACACTGAAGTGGCTCCATCAGTAATTTGTATTTAAGTCCATATGAAGCATAGTTGCAGGACTCAAACTCCGGTATGTCTCATGCATACACTGACAAATTAAAAACCGAAGAAATCTATAGATTTTGAACCAAGATTGGAAGTAGCAAATAGTGAAATAGAAATGCAATTAATAAACGTTGAAGAAACAATAACCTCATCAAAATAGTGAAACAGAAGCTACGTTGATCACATATAGAGGTATACATCAATCAAATAACATGTCATGCCTCCAAACTAAATTACAGCCTTAAATAGGAAATAAGCGTGGAAGTAGCAATTAAATGAAGCAGGCCAACTAGACTGGAAAAAATTAAAATGGTAATAATTTATTTAAAGAGAGCCGACCTGCCAAGGAGACACTAAATTGAATTAAATCTGTTTTAGGAAGCGAACAACCTGTCAAAGGGATACCTCCCTTGGAGGAGATGCCTCTTTAAGAGGCATGAAAGGGTATATAAAAGAAGGAGTTAAAGAAATATGGAAAAGAGAAACATCAAGTCTATGACAAAAAAAATTCTATTGAGCTCTACAACCTAGGGCACGCCATACGAGGAGGCCTTCCCACTGATGGAAGGCCCCTAGCAGCATTAATTCACCCCAATCTTACAGGTTGTCCTTAACTCCTTTTATGGGCCATATTGCTCAACAAAATGACTCTACTAAGGAGAAGGCGGGAGAGAAAATTCAGAAACAGAAGACATTCAGAGATGTCCTTAAAGACAAAACCCCTGTTGAAACAAATAGCTTTGGTTCAGAAAATTGCACTGATCATATGAGACTATACTCATATATATATATATATATACACATGTCGATATGTTGAATACCAATATGTATATGTACATGAATATAATCTGCATTTCATTATGGTGATCGCAGCATTCAGAACTGCCGATGCATATTATTATTGAGTAATATCTAAGAAATGATTTCAGTAAACAAACGTATTTATACTGATTGTTAAACAATTGCAATGGACTTAGTTAAAGTCTTAATGGCATTAGTTTTGTTATGACTAATCACATCGGGTGTGACCATTGCACCGATTGGGTGCATCAGTGTATGCTCATGATTCCATTTGGAGACATGCCCATTCACCCATGTACCCGTCCAGACTCATATACATAGTATATGCCGCCCAATATTGCAAATATAGAAATTGGTTAATGTATGCAGATCAAAGGCAATACAGACATCGATCTTGAAGGAATATTTATATCATTTGCATTAAGATTATATATACTGTGCAACACTTCAGATTCTTCATTGGCATTGACTGTACCTACAGGAAATACATACTTCAGCATTGCAAAAAGAAATCTGTAAGTAAATTTTACATGGCATCCAAGCTTGGCCAAGGAAAGATCGCACTAAGTTTATTGAATCAGATTTTTACTTTAAGAAAGCAATCCTCTCTCCCTACAAAATGACAAACACAATGAGATTTGAACATCACCTTGGAAGTGCTAAAAAACATTGAATGCTGGAAACTTCGAGTAATGATGTTGTTAAAAGAAAACAAATTGGAATCATTTGTAAAAGAGGGCAAAGAGGAACCTAAAGATGATCCTAAGAAATCAAAATGGATCGTGAAAAATGAAAGGCAATGAAGATAATTGTAGATGTTGTTCGAGACCACATAGTACCTATTGTGGCAAAACATACCACAGCATATCGTATGTTTTGAGCTCTTGAAAATGCATTTATAATCAATAATACGGGCAGAAAGCTTGTTTTTAAAAGCTAGATGAATAGTGTAAGCATGAATAAAGGAGAAACTATAAATGCTTTCTTTATGAGAATCGCAAACTTAAGAGATCAATTCTCTGCACTTGGTTATGACATTGAAAATCAAGAATTATCCTTAATAGCCTAAAATCCCTAAACTAGATTGTTTAAGATCAGATTGTCTTCAAGAAGAATCGAGATTAATGATTAAGGGAAAACGCAAAACCCTAGATGAAGATGTTCAAGTTCTTAATACAAATGCTCATAAGAAAGGAAAGAAGAAAAACAACAAAAGGCAAAAAAAAATCATGGAAAAGAACAATCCAAACAGAAGAAAGACTTGTCCAAAATCCAATGCTTCAAATGTCATCTATATGGACATTATGCAATAAATTGTCCCAATAGATCTAAACCTCAAGCATCTTTTGCAAAATCTAAGAAGTCAAATGAAGGCAATGAATATGAAAAATATGCTTTCTATTCTGCATTATCCAGCCAAATATCAACAAAAAGGAATACATGGATAGTTGACAGCAGGTCTTCCAGACACATCACTGGATATTAGGATAACTTAGAAAGCATGAAAATAGAAACAGATGAAGAAGTTACAATTGGTGATGATTTTGCACACTCCGTAAAAAGAATTGGGACTTGCACCATAAAATTGAAATTTGAAAATTCTATTCAACTTTCTGGAGTTCTTTATGTACCAGGTATTAAGAGGAATTTAATATCTATATCTGCACTTGAAGATGATGGTTTTAGAATCGCATTCATGGGAGGGAAAGTACTAGCATGGCCTAAAAACTCAACCATTAAAAGGGCTCTAATAATAGCAGTAAGCCAAGGACTTTTATATGAGCTATGTGCTAAGACAAACCTTGCACTTGTACATGAGACCTCAGATTCAAATGAAATATGGCATAGAAGACTAGGTCATATCAACTTCCGTGCTCTAACATCAATGGAGAAGGTAGTAACCAAAATGCCCAAGTTAAACCATATTCGCAATGAATCTTGTAAAGGTTGTGCCTTAGGGGAAAACACTAAAAAGCCATTTCCTCATAGTTTGAGCAAAACAAAATAAGTATTGGAACTAGTACATTTTGATCTATGTGGGCCCATGTGAAGAGGTTCTCTCTAAATTTAAAGAATTCAAAACTATCACTGAGAACTCCTCCATTAAGAACATTAAAATTCTGAAAACAGATAATGGGAAGGAGTATACTTCTGAAATATTTAAAAAGTTCTGCAAACTCACTAGGATTAAGAGGGAGTTCATAGTCCCTAACAATCCTCAACAAAATGGGGTTGCTAAAAGGAAGAATAGAACTATTGTAGAAGCTTCTCGGGCCATGATTTTTGATCAAAATTTGAGTATGTCCTTCTAGGCTGATGCATCCAACATAGTAGTCTATATTCAGAATAGATGTCCTCACTCACATTTGGACAATAAGACTCCTGAAGAAGCATTTTCTGGAAAGAAACCTGACATCAATCACCTAATGATATTTGGATGTCCTGTATATGTTCATGTACCTAAGGAAAAGAGGACTAAGTTAGAACCTTCTAGAAGAAAGGGTATTCTTATTGGTTTTAGTGAAACAATAAAAGGATATGGAGTCTACATTCCTAGACAGAAACAAATAGAACTAAGCAGAGATGTCATCTTTGAGGCAGACATTGCTTTTAGACGAGCCAAAACCTCCAATGAACTAGATACACTTGATGTACCTTCAAATGAGACCCCTGCTCCTGAGATTCAAAGGGAGTTTCCAGAAGAGACTTCAATTGAAACTGAAATCCTTCCTAAGACTAAAGAAGAGTCTTGATCACTCTAAAAAGCCACTTTGGGCAAAAAAAATAATATAAGAAGGAGATGGATTTGTAGCCCCTTCAGGAACCTTCCGAGAAAGCAAGAGACCTAGGAAATTGACATATAATGCTTTCATGTGTGAGAGCTTGAATCCTGAACCTTCTAGCACTTCTGAAGCTCTTAAACATCAAGGTTGGAAAGATGCCATGGTGGAAGAATTCTAGTCTATACTAAATAATGGTGTTTGCAACATAGTTCCGAGACCTAAGGAAAAATTTGTTGTGTCTTCAAAATGGCTCTTCAAAGTTAAGTATGCTACAAATGGCAGCATTGAAAAACATAAAGCTCGTTTTGTGGCTAGAGGTTTTTCTCAAAAGGAAGGAATTGACTTTGAAGAAACCTTTGCACCAGTTGCCAAGTACACTTCTGTTAGAGCTGTAATAGCCATCGCAATAGCCAAAGGTTGGAAAATCCATCAAATGGGTGTAAAAACTGCTTTCTTAAGGGAAAAATAGAGGAAAAAGTATACCTGGAGCAGCCAGAAGGATTTCTAATTCATGATGATGCTTCTTATGTTTGTAAATTGAAGAAGGCTCTATATGGACTCAAACAGGCTCCCCGGGCCTGGTATGAAAAGATTGACAAATACCTTCTAAGTCTTGGATTCACCAAGAATGTGGCTGACCCAAATCTCTACTTCAAAGTAACTAAAAGTAATATGTTAATTCTAATTCTTTATGTTGATGATCTTCTGATTATAGGGGAAGAACATCTTATTAATCAATGTAAGAAAGATTTGGCTTCTAAATTCGAAATGAAGAATTTAGGAATTCTTCATTACTTTCTTGGTTTGGAAGTACGTCAGAAGTCTGGTAATATCTTTCTACATCAAAAGTAGTATGCTATTGATATTTTGAAAAAATTTGGAATGTGGGACTGTTGACCTATGTCTACACCTATGGAAACCAACCTTCACAAGCTAAAGGAAGCAAGTGCTGAATCCAGACTAGTTGATCCCACCTTATAGAGACAGATAATTAGGTCCTTGATGTATCTAGTAAATACTCAACTTGATATCTGCTATGCAGTGAATGCATTAAGTTGGTTCATGTGTGAAACTCGTCACATTCATCTTGTTGCCCTGAAACATATATTGAGGTATCTTCAAGGTACTATTGGATATGAACTTAAATATGAGAGTACCAGCTTGGAGTTACATGGATTTTCTAATTCCGATTGGGCTGGAAGTGTAAAAGACCGGAAAAGCACATCAGGATGCTACTTCAGTTTAGGATCAGCCATGATTTCTTGGATCTGTCGAAAGCAAGCTTTTGTTGCTCAAAGTTCTACTAAGGCAGAGTATATTACAGCAACTATGGGAGCTAGAGACGCAGTGTGGCTTTAGAAGTTGCTTTCTAACTTATTTGGTGAATCTATGAAACCTACCACTATTCAATGTAATTTACTAATTTTGATTGGGCTAGAAGTGTAAAAGACCGGAAAAGCACATCAGGATGTTGCTTCAGTTTAGGATCAGCCATGATTTCTTGGATCTGTCGAAAGCAAGCTTTTGTTGCTCAAAGTTCTACTGAGGCAGAGTATATTGCAGCAGCTATGGGAGCTAAAGAAGCGGTGTGGCTTTGGAAGATGCTTTCTAACTTGTTTGGTGAATCTATGAAACCTACCATTATTCACTATGATAACCAAAGTTGTATCAAGTTATCTGTGAATCCGGAATTTCATGATAGATCCAAGCATATAGAAATTCCTTACCACTATGTAAAAAACATGGTGGAAAGAAGAGCTATTCAATTAGAATATATTAATACAGGTGATCAAACTACTGACATTCTCGCCAAGGCTCTCCCTAAAGTGAAGGTTGATTATTTCAGAAAGAAACTTGGCTTGATTGAAATGTAAGTTTATGAGATTGAATCTCAACTTTGTAAATTTGTATTAATTAAATAAAGATGTTTAAAGTGTAAACTCTTTTGTCATATGTCTGACTCTATGACTCATGGGCCTACCCTATGTTCATTATTTAAGGAGATAACCTTTTATAATGGAACATTGATTTTGATAATTTAAGGTTACGACTTTAGTATTATTAGATTACTATCATGATGAATATCATGTGACTTGATATTCAAGGAAAGATCATATTAGTTAAAAAAGAGCATGTTGATGGATATCATGTGACTTGATATCTGTTGAAGATCAATATGTTCAAATTCATGGTGGATATTATGTGACTTAATATCTATGGATGTACCTGATGGAGCTCTAAAATTTTGCAATTTTTTACTTCCATTTCTGTTTCACTTTTAGATGATTATAACAAAAACAAAGTAAACAATGGATTCCTTTGTATGAAGTGGATAAACTAGTCTAATGGAAGGGTATGGAAGTCCAGATTACTAACAAAATCCAAGATGTTAATGAAATATCAAATGGTGTAAATCTCATAGCAGAACCGACAATGAAGCTCTGTGATTTCTTAATGCCAAGAAACAGATGTCAAATGGTGAGACGTGTTTTAAATAGTGGCATCTATACAACAAATGAAACCAAGCAAAGAGATGGTGATGGTATACTGAAAGCCACCAAGACAAAGGCGTCTTAGATTTCGACGATATCGTGCAACAATAAAATTATATGGAGAAGCACGGGAATATCATTCATGGAGAAGTTAAATGTCGTGAGCAATTAAAAGGAATGAACCTGTCCGAGTATGGAGCACACGATGATGTGTCCTCATACCATGTTGATTAGATTGGAAGCCACAGATGTAAGAAGATATGCTACACTAAGCCCAGTATGGTCCCCTAATTTAGCGATCATCATATACAGACGCCCTGGATATGGATGCGCGAATGATAATAGCTTCACCTATTATGGGATTGATCATTTGTTTAGAAATCCAGATAAATAAGCCAGAGTACATGAATGCTGAATCACGATTGCTAGCAAGGAATTCTCAGAAACTATCATGTTTTACCTTTGCCCAACGAATGAATCTTAGACAAACTTATGACAGTCATACGATAGAACATGAACAAACTTCAACCAATGGAATCATTGCGTTGCAAGAGTAATTAATCCGGAACTATATTACTTGTATGGTATTGTTGAAATATTAATTTCAACTACAAAATCCATATGCCACCAAAAAAAATAAAAGGCATAAGATATCTACCAATGATATTAGGTGATTAAACTTACTAAAGGTCTTTTTATTAAGGATATCAAACAACGATTATTTTAAAAGTAAAAAGGATTTAAATGAAGAGGTGTGATTGTAATTGAATTGAAAATATTATTTTTAAAGGGAAGGTAAACAGGTTCAAGGAGAAGGTCTACCCGCCTAAGTGTAGCGGAGCCTGAAGTGCGAGGGAATCGAGAAGTATTCCCGTTCATTGGCCAAAACTGATTGAGAAGTCCTATCGGAGAAGTGGTAGGCTCTTGAATTTCCAATCTACGAACCAACAGTACCATGATCTGGTATGGTGAATATCATCTGACTTGATATCTATATACACAACTGAAAAGAATATCAAGAGACTTGATTTTCTTATATATATCTTGAGGATATTACTTTTTATAATGAGAAAAATTCATATGCACTTTGTCTTCCCTAGCTAAGAGGGAATGTTGAAACAAATAGCTTTGTTTCAAAAAATTGCACTAATCATATGAGACTATACTCATGTATATATACATGTCGATATGTTGAATACCGATATGTATATGTATATGAATATAATCTGCATTTCATTATGGTGATCACAGCATTCAGAACTGCCGATGCATATTATTATTGAGTAATATCTAAGAAATGATTTCAATAAACAAACATATTTATACTAAGTGTTAAACGATTGCAATGGACTTAGTTAAAGTCTTAATGGCATTAGTTTTGTTATGACTAATCAAAGCGGGTGTGACCATTCCACCGATCGGGTGCATCAGTGAATGGTCATGTCTCCATTTGGAGACATGCCCATTCACCCATGTACCCGTCCAGACTTGTATACATAGTATATGCCGCCCGATATTGCAAACCTAGAAATTGATTAATGTATGCAGATCGAAGGCAGTACAGACATCGATCTTGAAGGAATATTTATATCATTTGCATTAAGATTATATATACTGTGCAGCACTTCAGATTCTTCATTGGCATTGAGTGTACCTGCACGAAATATACATACTTCAGCATTGCAAAAAGAAATCTGTAAGTAAACTTTACACCCCTGTTCCAGATGGCACGTGTTTTTTCAGGCAAACCCAAGCCGAAGCACCTTGGCTCGACGCAGCAGAAAAGGGAGGTAAGGTTTTTAGCACCAGCCCTTTTGTTATCAAGCCAAATGCACAAATGCCTGTAGCATTAGAGGCTGAGAAAAACAGACCTGAAAGATCTGAAAGATATACCCTCAAGAAAATATATGAATGATTGGATTCATAATATTTGGAATAAGAAATCTGGCTTTCCATTTTCATACTTCCGTCTGATTCAAAAAGGATTTATTTTAATTTTCTTTAGCAACCCTAACCATCAGAAGGAAGTAACCAATAGACAGTGCTGGGAAATCGGCCCGAGCATGTTTCATGCCCTACCTTGGAATCCAGATGCAAACTTTGACGAAGTTGTAGCTTTATTGTTCCCTCGATGGCTAACAGTGGGGAAAATCCCTCCTTTCTTGTGGAATTTCATCCCTCAAGCATTACTTCCCATTGGAACTGTAATTAGAGTTGACCATACAGATAACCTTCTTCCACATATTGATGCTCGTGTCTTAATTGTTATTAATCCTGGAACAGAGGTTCCCAAAACGCTGGAATTTGATATTGAAGGCTTATGCTTCTCTTGCCCTATTACCTTCATTGGAGGTCTTAATGTATGTTTTTTGTGCAGAAAGGAGGGGCATAGGAGGAATGACTGCCCGTTAATTAAACCCAACGATAATCCAATGACCTCTAAAAGGGCTTCCTAAAAATACTCATTCTGCTAACCTAATAAATTGTCCATCACCTCTAACCTGCAACTCCAAGCAAAGCTTGATGCTCTACAGGCCAAGTTCTCTTTAAATAGCAGTAAGGATGTTTTTCAGACCTCGTCTCAACCCCTGATTATTTGTAATCTGCTGGACATTAACTCCACTACCTTTGACCTCGACCACCCCAAGAACAAATCAAAGGTCAGGACCTTGAATGCCCAGCAGCTTGCCCTCCAAAAGATCAGAAGAATGGCTACTGCCAAGAGCGGACCCAGATCTGTTATCTATGGGAGTTTAAATCTAGCGTAATGGACGAAGTAGGAGGAGGGGAGGGGAGAGATCCCCCACCAATGGAAGTGCCCCTGGCGGAAGGGGAGATAGTTGGCTCAGCAGTTGCTGATTCCTCTAATAAGGAGAATCCCAATAGTTTAGAGGAGCTACAAGATACATATCAAGGAGCAAATAGACTATTGGATTTTGAATTGATAGTCATCCCAGACAAATCAGCCTCTAACCATCTGGAGACTCCTCCACCAATGGAGAAGAACTCCCCCACTACTGCTCTTGTTACATCCACTGTAGAGGAGATTGAAACCCCATTCACAGTCCTTCAAGACGATGAGAGAATCATGAATATAGATGAAACTCCCCTTAAAGAAGGAGAGAAAATTTTGTTTACAGCCCAAAAGAAAAGAAGGGCCAAAAAAGAAAGCCTTCTCAAAACAATTGAGGGCCAAACTGAAGAAAATGAAAGTCAAGACAAAACTGTTAAAAAATAAGGGAGACCCCAGGCTCCACTAACATTCTTAAGAAAGTAAAAGCAAAAAAAGCAAATAAGGAGAATCCCAATAGTTTAGAGGACCTAATTGCTTTGGAAACTTTAAAACCCCAGAAGGGCAAAACTGTGAAATTACAGCATGATGGTATTAAACATAGCTTCCTAGAATGTTAGGGGATTAGAATCACCAGATAGAAAATATGTTGTCAAAAGATTCCTTTTAGCAAATAAAAAAATTGATATCTTGATGCTTCAAGAGATAAAGGTCGTTGGTTTTGGTCTTGATATTGCTCTCAAATGCATATGGAAAGATGCAAAATCATACACCACGTCCCATGCCAAAGGTACAGGAGGAGCAGCAATATTGGTAGGACCAAACTGGAGTTGCAACATTCTAAACTGGTGAATATCCCCTTGCAACAGAGTTGTATGGATTAAATGCCAGGAAAATGGGAGAGAATTTGCTATCTGTAATATCTATGCTCCCAATGACCACAGAGACCGAACTGAGTTGTGGAAGAGTTTACTTCCTGATATACCATGGATCCTGGGAGGAGATTTTGATATGGTGGTTTCAGCAAGTGACAAAATGGGAGGCAATAAATTTGAATGGAAACGGAGTGAGAGGTTCTTTTGGAATACGATGGTGAACAAATTGAGAATCAAAGACCCATTAGAAGGTGCCAAAGATAATCACCAAGGAATATGGCTCACTTGGTCTAATTTGTAAGTTGGAAGGAAAATCATCTTCTGCAGGACCAACTTTATGCCAATAGAGACTTCTTTAGATTTGTGGTAGGGCCCCATGGTGCTCCAATAACTGTGACTCCTTATACTATGTCTGATCATCACCCCATCTCAGCCTGTAAGCAAGATAGTTTTTGTCTTAACACCTCCCTGCTGGAAGATGAAGATGTGGAATCTGCAGTAAATATTATTAGGTGGTTCAATAACAACATAGGAACTAAAGAATCTACAATTGAAGCATGGGATCAGAAGGTGAAGTCATGGAAAGTCATATTCCAAACAGTCAGAAGAAAGAAGGCCATGGATAGAAGGTAGAAAGAACTTAATTTGCAAAATGAACTTATTGAAGCAGAAACTGCCCTACAGAATAGCCCTGATTGTGGCGATGCGAATGAGAGAATGATTTATACGAAAGATGCCCTAAGAAAAATACAACATCACCAAATTCAAGGAGCTAGAACCAGAGCAAGACTCAACTGGATCAGTTTAGGGAACAGGGGAACCAAATACTTCTTTAATATTCTGAAAATGAAAGAAGCTAGAGCAAGAATTGAATTCATCGGAGAAGAAAACAAAGAACTAAAAAGTTATGAAGATATCCTTCAGGCTTTTGTCCACTTCTATAAAAACTTATTTACTTCAGAAGAAGCAAGGGGTAACATGGAAAGAGCTAGATCAACTCTTACAGAACTTATTCCAAAAAAGCTAAAATGAGAAGATGTTCTGGAATTAGACAAAACAATCTCAGAGGCAGAAATAATCAAAGCTAATCAGAGCGTCAGTGATGATAAGACACCTAGCCGTAATGGCCTCCCTATTGAGTTTTATTTACAAGATAGTAAACAGATTGGAAAAGAACAATCAAGGTATACAATATGAATTAAGCATTTATAAGGAACTCCCTAGGAGAAAATATCAATGCTAGAGTCAACAAATTAATCCCTAAAGAGAGTGACAGAAGTCTGATTAAAAACTGGAGGCCTATTACCCTCCTCAATGTTTCCTATAAAATCATGGCCAAGATCTTGGCTTCCAGATTGGACGGGATATTGCCAAAAATCATCAATCAAACTCAGAGTGGATTTGTAAAAGGAAGGTACATCCTAGAAAACTTAATAACTTGTTGGGAAGCTTTGGACTGGGCAAAAGAATCCAATCAATAGGCTTGTGTGGTACTATTAGACAATGAGAAAGCCTGTGACAAAATAGAGTGGGGATTTATAAACATGATGATGAAACAATTGGGCTTCCCGGAATTCTATTACTCCATGGTGCAAACCTTATTCAATGATGCAAAATCTTGAAAACGGGTGTGGGTTCGTTAGTACAAAAACAAGTAAAAATTATAAATATATATATATATATATACCGCTTCAAGTTCGGGTTCGAAGTACCGGTTCATTGGTACGGCAAAATCTTGAAATGGGGTGTGGGTTCGTTTGGGTTTGTTAGCACAAAAATAGGTAAAAATTTTATATATATATATATAGATAGAGAGAGAGAGAGAGAGAGAGAGAGAGAGAGAGATACATATGTATGAAGCCTAGAAAAATGAATAGAGATTACAATGCTACATGGTATCATAAAAGCAACAAAAGCACTATAAACTTGTAAGGTTAGCATCATATCTATTATCAACAACAAAATATTAAAATAAAATCAAGTTCAAGTATCATTGTTTAAACTTTAGACTGTCAACAATTAGAACTTTATGCTAAGTTTCAATCATCTAATGGATTGTCTAAATGTGCACCTTCTTCTTCTTCTTCTTCATCATCAAAGGCATTAGTTGGTTCACAAACATTGTCAATGTTATTGGGATCAACTGCACTAATAACATTCCTGCTTTCCAAGTTGTCCAACGCTTATTACTTTTTCATTGTACAAAGAGCTTGCTTGTTTGTAATTAACATTCTACTTGAAAAATGTTATATAAGTAGCTTGCAACTCCCTTCACCTATTGAAGATGTTATTTAACGTTTCAAATATGATTTATCACTAAAAGAAATCTTGAGGGCTAGTTTAATTTGATCTAATAAATATTTGAACTTCAAAAAATTTTGTTTTGTAATGTTAAAAATCTTTATTCAAATTCTGTAATAATTGTTTTCTACACTAAATTATAGAATGTCCCGAATTGAACTGCACCTGATCCACACTCGGTCTACCTAGGTGTGCCCTGGTTCGGTCATGGTTTGACCTAGGTTTGACCTAGAGGAAACAACCTGCTTGGGTTCAAACCCAAGAGGAACCCAAAAGGAAACTACGACTAGGACCAAGAACTGGTTCAAAATTCGCCTGGTTTGAAGGGTAGGGGAGAACTAGGTAACAAAGACCAAATCCGTAAGGCAAGGTTGCCCCTTAGCACCTGCCCTATTTGTCATAGCAGCTGATGCAATCGGATATATACCTAGAGATGATAATGCTTAACCAAGGGCAAGAGGTATCTACCTCCCCAATGGAGATGAAATCTCCAACATCCAATTTGCGAATGATACAGCTATAAATATAATAATGGAAGAAAATAATGTTCAAAATTTGATGGTGAAACTAGACCGCAAAGTGTCTGGAAGCAAGGTATCCCTACCTAAATCCATAATGTTAGGATGGCAAGAGTCTCCCCCAGAATGGCTTAAACAATATGGTCTGGCTTGGGGAGGACCCAATCATATTGTCAAGTACTTAGGGATCCCTTTTTTGTATGCCCTAACCTCAGGGAAATAAGGAATTGGGTGAAAAGCAAACTTGACAAGAATTTTTGTAAGTGGAATAATAGATACCTCTCTCTAGCTGGTAAAATTCAGGTGTGCCAAAAAATCCTCCTTGTACACTATTTATTATGCATCAGCCTGGATGTTTAATCAAAACCAGATTAACTGTTTTTAGAAGTTGATTAGGGACTTCCTCTGGTCAAATGGAAAAGGTAATGAGAAGCCTCATGCAGTCAAATGGCAATGATGTGCCATGAATAAATCCTTCGGAGCGCTTGGCCTTAAAGACCTTAGAATGCAAGGTATATCCTTGGCAGCAAAGTGGATTGCAAGAGCCATGGAAAATTGTAATAAGAAACAACATTTCAAGGGGTCACCTAGCTAAGGCCTCCTTCTGGAAAGGACTAAACATTAGTGACCTCTTATTAGGCAGTTTTGCAGTCAGAACCAAAGGTTCCAATGTGTTCAAAGCAGTATGCAGATGTTGGGAAATGGTCAGAATGCATATTAGTAATAATGGAGTAATCAACAAAGATACTACAATCTGTCAGGAGAAATTTATTTGGTGGAACGTAAAACATGGACAGAAGCTCTGCAAAAAAATGGGATTGTCTGGGCATCAGCACATTTGATGATATTTTGGAGGATGGGAACCTTATTAGCTGGGATGCTCTCTACTCGAAGTTTGATCTGCCTTCCACCCAAACAAGGACATATTCCTTAATTAAGAGAGCCTGTGAACCCTTGCTGCTACCTAGAGCCTGTAAACCCTTGTTGCTGCCAAGACCCTCTGTTGTTGCTTTTGACAGTCAACCCTTGCCTGGAGTGATAGCACCCCTTTACCCTGCACTAAAGCCAAACTTGTGTATAACTTGCTCACAGACAATGATGCCATCCTCAGCCATCTCAACTCGGTTTAGAATCTCTCCCTAAGTCATCAAGATTAGGGGACTATCCTTGACAATTTGCAACATAGACTTGTGGAACCTAAGAAACTTTGCTTGTTGTAGTGCCTCCTTCTGCACAAACTGCCTATCCTTAAACCTGAGGGTGACATTAACATTTGCTTCTACTGTAGGAAACCTAAAACCATTATTCATATCTTTTTTGAGTGTATATTTGCTAAAGAAATTTGGGCCATGTTTGGATTTCATGAAAACCAAAATTACACTATATTTAACATTATGTTAGGAAAGATATTAAATACCAAGAATATTTGCAATTCCTTTTGGTCTCTGATTTTAGTTGAAATACTATGGCTTTTGTGGAAAAATAGAAACGATAACATTTTTGTCGGTCTTGCTAGGAACCTTACTAGGTCTCTTTGGAGACTCGTATATTATAACATTTCAATGCAGGTTACACTTGTCCTAAAGATAGATGAAAGGAAATTCAAAGAATTACTGAATGAGGGCACTGCTACAATGCTGAAAGAGGAGATTACATTTGGGTACATGACCGAGGAGAATACAAAAACCCCCTCTACATTTGAACAAGCACTAAGATGGACCCGAGATCTCGTGAAGGAGAATAGAGGACCCTCGACTGTTGTGGCTCCACTTACCATCCTCCCACCAGCAATGGTGACTGTTGTTAATGTCAGCCTCAAGGCCAAACTGTTGTTGTATCTAGTGATGCTATACTTAGTTTCCAGCTTAGTCATTATGTACAAAAACTAAACGAGGTGTCTATCTTTTTGTAAAATTTTGTATAAACTACATGATAGAGCTAATTGTTAGAAATATAAGAGTAACTGAGAGGGGAGGGGTGAATCAGTTACCACAAAAGCAATTCCAAATCCCTTAGATGTCAATACAAACTTCCTTTTAACTCACAGCTCAATTAGAACTAGATATTCACTGTAACTCAATTAACAAAACAATCTTAAGATAATGATGTGTATTAACCTTTAGTAACTTAGTTGCAGAAAGATAAAGCAATAAGCAAATAAGATGAACACATGAGACACCAAGATTTAACGTGGAAACCCAATTTGGGAAAACCACCAATGCAACTAGTGACAACTTTTCACTCTTCTGAAACGAGTCTTATTAGAAGCCAACCCTATTAAAGGTTACAAAACACACTGTTAGGTGTGACCCTGTTAAAGGATTTGAATTACCCTGTTAAGAGTGGCCTTGTTAGAGGCCTTAAGACACTTCAATCTAGAAATGCCACCTGGTTAGAGGATTTACAAAATAACTGTTAAGTCAACTCTGTTAAGAGATTTCTTCACTGCTACAATTGTTAGAGAGTAACAATGATTAACCTAATTGACGAAGCAACTCAATTGCAGATTTAGATCACTGTTCAGGCTTATCCTCTAGATCCTCCCTAATCAAAATATTCTTTGCAGCTCCTTGGATACTCTGCTCTAAATCAAATATCCTTCTTTATTTGCATCTTATCTTCTTCTTCACTTTCTCATTCTTCAATCCACATATTGACCTTTCATATATATGAAATCCAAAGTCAAGTTGGCTTGAATACCCCTTCAAATAAACATATAACATCCACTAAGTCGGGTTGCATAAACCAACTAATAAATAAAACTAATCTATCGAAGGTCAACTAAAATTGGGTCGCTCGGTTACCACTGAGTTCCTTGGTAACCAACCTAACTCGGTTTATACTAAACTCAATTTACACAGGAATTCCTAAACTTGCTTCTTTTGAACTTATGCTCGACTGATACTGGAGTCTTCTAAACTCGGTTCCAACTAGTAGTGCTCGATTAGAGTATAACATTTGTGTAACATCAATGACGATATACAATTGAATAATTGTTATCAACAATGTAGCTCAACTACTGTCGAGAATGGTGATCCTAAAACTGTATGGGATCCTAAAACTGTATGGGTGCAAAAGTTGTAATTTTGTTTATACTTTATACTCAATAGAAAATATATATATATGGAAAAGAAAAACACAACTAACACAAGCAAAGATAAACCCTAAGCAGTGTGTTAATAAGTTAGCAACAACTGCACATGGAAGAGCGCACTAAGCTCTCTCTCTCTCTCTCTCTCTCTCTCTCTCTCTCTCTCTCTCTCTGTATGCATATATATATATATATATGCAAAAATAAATAAACAAATATACAAAATTATAAAACTAAATCATTTGATAGTATGGTACTTCATCATTGACCAATATCAATGCCAAAGTTAAATATTAAATCATTGAATAAACCTTGAAGACACAATAGCATCATCAAATACACATTCTATCCTCAAAGTTGTAGTGTACTTCAAAAATCAAATAAGGGTTTGGGTGTAACACCCCCAACAAGGCCAAGGGCAACCCCTTGTGGGGTTCTGGGTCGAGTGCCCGTCGCAGGGTCTTGGGACAGTGCCCAAGGAACCCTCGTCACTGAGACCAAATTAAAACCTTCAAAACCACATTAAACTCCATGACACACATCATTTTATGGCCTCATAAAGGGTCATTTTAGGTCTATGAACAATTACCTTTGGAAAAAACCACATGCCCTTCGAAATGCCAAAATGGAGACAACGAGTTAGAAGAAATGAGCAAACAATATGATACATTTTTAAGTTGAGTGGTCTCATAAAGGGCCATTTAGGGTTTTAACCAAAAACTAATCAAAAAAGCACTTCTTTAATGAGGTTTTTAAGCTCCTTTTTGTGACTTAGGTGGAGAGGCGCCTAGGTGAGCTCTAGATACACATAGGGTGTGCATCACAGGCTGTAGATGCACTTGGATGCGCAAGTTAACATCCATAGTCCATAGTCTATAGTGTGCATCCAATGCACATACAGATTGCATCCACAGTGTGCTTCCAAACTAGAGCACATCCACATCCATTGCACACTAGCGTGTGCATCCTGCAAGTTGGAATATATATATATATATATATATATATATAACACCCTTACATGGAGCACACGCAGCAAGGCAAAGAGATCAAATGGATGGATGGGCCACTAGGCTGGACACAATGTGATACCAACCCTCTAGTTGAAGAGCTTCAATTTCAATAATATTAATTGTAATAATTTTCTGTTTGAGATCTTGTCTTTAACATTCAGCAAAATATGATTTCAGTGTATTTGTATAGGACTGTAGGAAGCTGCGCTACTGGATGTATTTCTTACATTACCTTCAGGATGATTACTGCAGGGTGATATACTCATGATCTGACAGTACTATTCCATTTTGTAATGTGCTTATATGATCTTCAATAGAAAGAAATAATTGTCTATATCAGGTTGTAGTATTACTGTTCAATTGTGGTATGCATAAGTATGTATGTGTTATGTATTGTTTAATATGTGGGTCATAATAGATGTGTAACAATGTATTCGATGAATAATCCTTAATAAGTTAATATTGACAACTATGTCGAAAGACTAGATTTCCAATGTCTGTCAATTTGTCGCAATCAACCATGAGGATGGGAAAGGAAACAAGGGAGAAACTGTTATCAGGTCCTCCTCCAAGCACACCAAATCATCGTAGTGACAGATAGTCCCATGAGGCCAAAGGTGCAAGGAGTTCCCCGCCCTTAGGGCTTAGAAGGGAAGTAGGATTTGGACACCCTATTCTGACTTCCCCACCAACCTCCAAAGTGGTTGATTATTGCAATGGATTCAATGGGATCTCAATCATGTATGGTGAACAAGGTAAGCAGATACAAGTGCCCTCACTAGGTACACCCCCTCAAGAACAATGTCGGGTACAAGGCCGCATAAGATCAAGAGGTATGGTGTATCCGCTATTGGGACTAGGGGAGAGTGTTGCTTCTGGCACCCTATCCCTGAGTATCCTGTTCTCTAATCAAGGCCATTATGATTGTGAACCCAAATAACAAATTTTAGAATAAGATGATTGTGCATATCTGTTCAGTAACCCTTGTAATAACAATTGATATTATGTATTGTATTTTTGCCTGATATGATTGCAAGATCTTAACAAGGTTCCATCTTGCTTTAGATTATTTGGGTAGGTTAGATCTCTAACTAGATTATGTTCCTTGTCTATTAAATATGTGATTCTAGAGGAAAAACTAGGGCACTCATAAAAGGCGACATTACGTAACTAACGATGCAAATTTTAGCATAACAAAATCACATATTTGGATATATGAATATTGTCAAATGCGTCCAAAATTCGTGGAATATGAAATCCATGGCAACAAAACAAATAATGAAACTAAAATATAAGTCTATGGTTAAGAGGAGCTTGCATTACTCGTCCCAACACCAACAAGTCATCTACTGGCATCCAAGAAGATTTTGGATGATGATGTAGCAATGATATTTGCTTGTGTCTTAGTGATTTTTGTATATATTCAAGTGAAGAATACATAAATAAAACGCATTATTTCTTGGCTGAGTCATAAATGACAGGTATTAAATTACTATTGCATTTTTGTGTGTACTATTATCCTTGTTATAATTCTGCTTATGCATAAAAGAGTAGATGAAATGATCCCTTAGAAACTTCATCCAATCTACCATTCCGTTATGAAGGGGAGATATGGACATTTCAGGAGATCAAGTGGCAGAGAGGTCTTTTCAAGTTCAAGAGGAGACCAACATGGTGGATATATTTATGTGCCTAATTGAAGCCGATGTGGATGGATTTTTGTGCCCCTTACAAGGCTGAATGGCAGATGTATGTCTATGCACCTGAACTTGACGGATAGGCTCAAGCTGGCTTGTATGATCTCCCATGGGTTTCATCATGTGGATGACTCATTGAATAAAGCCTTGAAGGAATCCCACATATGTTATTTATTATTATGAGTTTAACTTGATTACATGTTTATCTCTGATAACTAATCTGATTGCAGGTTCTTAATCAAAAGACTAAGTAAAACTCATATTCTCTAACACAATCTCACCCCTAGTTTGGAATTTTCGGATAATTCAAGCAAAGTCCTGACAGGGAACATTACAAGTTATATCATAGCATTCTTTGTAATAACCCTGACTAGATTATTACTTTAACAACTTCAATTCTTAACAAATTCAAGAGTTCAGCAATTTGTCAAACACTTGGGAACATTACAAATTATATCATAACATTCTTTGTAATAACCCTGACTAGATTATTACTATAACAACTTCAATTCTTAACAAATTCAAGAGTTCGGCAATTTGTCAAACACTTGGCAAGCATACTCCAATATCTGCCAGTACTACTGAATATATATGTAATTTCCTCTAGACTGAACTAATTAATGCTTTATGTATTTCCAGTAACAATCTGCTAGATAAGTTATGATTCTACAAATGATGAACCAAGAACAATTTACCATTCACTTTCTATGCTCCGTAAAAGTCTGCAGATTTCAATTAACAATGGTAGCTACTATTAACTTGGAATGCTAATACAATAATCAATTTCAAATTATAATGAGGAACCTGTAGTTTTCGCAGTCCAAATCTGTAGTGAAACTGAAAATACCAAAACCCCAACAGCAGTGACACCAAATCTAGAAATGCAGAGCCAAATTTCACAGAGACAATCACCTTCTTTTCAGCAGTACAGGTGATCAATAGCCTACGAGGATCACAATAATAGGCTAATCTCTCAAACTCCAATGCTCGCAAAATGGGGACACTACAATTTTTCCCCGCCAACCTGTGAAAGGTAGTTGATGCAATCTAGCCAAAGGGTTCAAACGGATTTAAAAAGAGAGTAGAAAACTTGTGTTTGCCAACAACCGTACACCCAACAACAACAGGGGCAAACAAATGTGCAACAAATTAAGGACCTTCATGGAGCAAATCATTCGAGCCCTTACAGAATAGTATGAGAGAAATCCAAAAACAACCCAACTTGTCCTCCAAGCCATTCAAAACAGTAGCACTAATTTCAAACCAACCAAATAGTGGAAGGGATGCCTAGTCCAACCACTCTGAATATAACCACATCTCTCCAAGGGCATCAGACCCTAGGTCAAAAGACCTTTCCTGTCAAGGGAGGAACACATGAAAGAGGAGGAAGCAAACACATCAGCCACGATAGTGTTGATGAAATTATGGAGCCATACTCAAAACTTGTTAAGGAGAAATGGCTCCTTTGGGACTATTCCCAATAAGAAAAGAAAACAACCCAGCAAGGATTTGAAGCAAACAATCAAATAAAACAACCCTTTCTAGTTTTGATGGATAAAAGAAAATCATGACACATTCATGGGTCTAAAAGATGGACACGCACCTTGCACTTAGTGCTTATTGAAAAACAGCAGAGACCACCAAACCAATGATAATTAAAATCAAATAATACATGTTGCTTCAATTTATCAATCAAATACATTACATATATATAGAATATACAGATCCTATATTATAGGAACCACCGTAAAATGACTACCTAATATTATTGAGTTGTTTCAACAACTCAAATAAATATCCAAACAATGGGACTATTAATAATCTTAAGTTGTTTCTTATTCTCCAAATTATTTTACACATCATAATATTCCTAACCTATTTGAACACTAACTTCTAACACCCCCTTAGTGTGAACATGGGGTGAAAGTAAATTTCAATACTCAATGACCACTCATAAAATCTCAATAAATACTATATGATAAGAGTAAGGACAAACAGATATACTCCTATCAAGCAATAGTAGAACTAGGCTCACTGTGCTTAAGTCTTTTGTCCAAGGATAGGGACTGACACATCTATCCAAGGTCGCTGATGACTAATGAGAGGACATTGATTATCCTCCTTCCTCGATTGCCTCCATCCTCTAGTAAAATTGCTGCCTATTTAGCAAATGTCTTTTGAGGCTCATTTCATCAGTTATGAGGAATATATCCTTCCCCCTGCCACCTTGATATGAACTTTTTAGGAGTATCGAGTACCATCAATCATGCACTCCAGTTGCAATTAAAATAGGTTTTTTTTTACACTAAATTTTTAATGACATGACAATTCACAACTCACTACCTACCTATTTTTAATAAGCAAAAAAGAAAAACTTACATATTGCAATGCCAATTCCAATCCAAAGGATAAAGTATTCCTATGCCACAGCATCAGCCCAATGATGATGAATCTAGGACATCTATGCAAGACATAACTACATAGATCTAAAGTTGCTATCACAAGCCAACAACAAACCACATATATGTAATGTCCCCTAACAATATTTTACTAAATTTATCTTATGTTTCTTGATTAGGGTTCGGATTGTCATGTTTATGATACGAGTAGTTATTTATCTCATTACATTTAAATTATCTTTAACACTCATATCCAACCTTATTACGACTTCATTGATTTATCTTTAACACTCACATTCAACCTTATTACAATTTCATCTCAATGAAGGAAGCAGTGGGTGTTATCTAAGTTGCCTATAAACCTACAATGATTCCCTCGAAGTTTACATGTCCAAGTTTGTATCACAAAGGCTTACGGAACACTAACCCCTACCCTCTCTTGGGATAGGATACATTTGCTTTGATTTATACAAGCCCCTCCTTTGTAACACTTCAATCTACCTTCTTAGCCAAATAGTAAATGGTTTTAAGTATATATTTATAATCTTAATTATCAACAATAATACATACATCATTTTGATTGTTATTATATTTTATATATATATATATATAATTCTGAGTTTATTATTATTTCTGTGTATGCAAGACCATGTACGGGTCCCTTATTCTTAATAGCATTCTGTTATCCTATTCTGTAAATTAGTATTGATGCATAGATAAGTTACAAAATACTACTTATTGTTACCGGTACTTGAAAGCAATTAAAAATGTTTTATTCCATTCTGAGTACTGATGATAGATATTCCTTTTTGTAATCGTTCTTAATTATATTATATATATTCTCCTTCTTTGAGAATGAAATTGATTTTCATTATACATGGTCTGTGTACCCTTTGTTATTGGTTGTGACTCTTCTTAAACAAATCAGATTTTGTATAATCACAGCCCTTAGAGAATTGGTTCATTATATGTTTATTATCGTTGTTTCTATACTTTATGTGATTTGTTGCTTATTGTATAATCATTTTATATTATAATTTATTTGTTTATTTATTTATTTTATTTATTGTTTATCTATTCATAGAATACCACTATTATTTCAATAATAGATAATCATATTAAGATTATTACAGTAATGAAAATCTTTGTTTGTTATTTAATCTATTCGTTTATTTAATAATATTTTATTCAACTAATTATACTGTTATTTTAGAAAATATTTCTTTTGTGATTTACAAAATTATTTATTATCAAACTCTAGGATGGAAACATCACAATATAATTCCCTTTTGATGCATATTCTAGATTACAAGTAATTCACATCTTTGAAGTCGAGACGGTGTCTATTGCTTTGGACTACAGTCTTTGCACAAATCGAAGCTTATGCTACTACTCAATAAGTTTGATCGTCCGATGAAAATTTGAGAAAACGAATAGTGGAGGCGGTAAGCCCATCAATGAGAGTACTAGCAGAAAATGTGCTCAACTAATTCCAAGCTCACATAGCTCAACCTGTCAGGAACATTGGATTGTGGTCTCTTAGGAGACTCCTTGGCTATAAATGTAATGAGGGCATGTATTGTCGTGGCTACCTGTCAATTAATTGTAATATCAAAATTCTCTTAAACGCTGCTCACAAACAACATATACATATAGTTCTGAAGCAAAAGGCGAGAAAAAATAAATGCATGATAGTGAAATAGAGAGGCCACTTGCAAAAAATGCATGACTTGCAACATAGAATCTCATTACAAGCCCCAACAATGATCAAATTCATTGATCATAATCAAAAGATGCAGCTCCACCAATAGAAACTCGCAGATATTGGCAAAAGAACTTTCTGAACCAAAATTTGGATTTGGCCACCACAAATAAGGCTGATCTCGCATTGAAGAGACAGCCAAATCAAAAGATTCACACAAGAAAAAAAGAAGTTTCACAGGCCTTCCACAAATCACCAAGATCATATATTATGCACTATGATATGGGCATTTAGAAAGCCAATATTCCCTCCTTGAGCACAAAATATGATCCTACTTTGATACCATATTGAAAAACAAGGAAAGACACTACCGAAGCAATAATAATTAAAATCAAATAATATGTACTGCTTCAAATTTCTCAATCAAATACATTTCATATATATAGGATATGCAGATGCTATATTATGGGAACCCCCACAAGACGACTGCCTAATATGATTGAGTTGTTTCAAATTTTTAACAACTCAAACAAATAACAAAACAATTTGACTGTTAATAATATTAAGTTGTTTCTTAACAACTTAATATTACATCACCAAATTATTTTATGCATCATAAAATTCCTAACCTATGTGAACGCTAATTTCTAACAATCCCATGATGGAGGAGGATGTCGTAAGTTATGTCATACTCCATTGGGAAGTAATGGCCCACAATTAGTGGCATCATGGCCTTATTAACCAAGGCCATCAACATGTCCACAAGGCTAAAGATGGCCTACGGGACAAAACACTTCACAAATTGATTTCTGCATTTTGGCCCTTTTCTTGTGCAACTTGATGACTTGATGATGATCGCTCAAAACCTCATCCATATTTTTGATCCAAGACACCTCAAGTGGTAATTTAGGGAACTAACTCGATTAAGACAACCTAAAATTGTAGAGGAGTATGCTACTCAATTCCTATGACAAGTTCTCCCAAAGCCTCGTCCATAGGTTTAATCCAAAATGCCCCAAGTGGTACTTTAGGAAACTAACTTGATCAAGACAACCTAGAATTGTAGAGGAGTATGCTACTCAATTCCAAAAACTCTCAGCTATGGTCCGCAAAGTATCTCAAAGTAGACTTGCTTACTTATTTGTTGAAGGATTAGGGACTCTATCTGTGGTCGTCTAAGCTTCCTTGATCCGACACAAAGTAGTGAGACTCAAACCTAGCCTTGACTCGGCAAGGGTAACTCAACTCGTGACCTGGCTCGAACTCACCCATGACTCGGCAAAGCGACAAAACCCTTGAAAATTAGAGATTTTTTAGGATTTAAATAACATTCCATGCACCCATTATTGAATAAAGCTTAAAGACACAATAACATCATAAAATAGAAGGTAATTTGATCACATACATAAGCATACATCAATTACATAAATGGTAAGTACAAAGGTAAATACTAAATTGTAGTTCAATGAAATAGTAAACATTGATATATAAAATCCATCAAAATGTATATCAAATCCATGAAATCCATCACAACACTAATCATCATTAAATGTTCCAAACATATGTTAAGTTAAACAAAAAGTCAAAACAAGTCTATAGCTATAGCTCCTTGTCCCCATCCTCATCCTTAGCCTCAGCCTCATCCTCAAAATAATCTATAATATGTCTCCTAGTAAGGCGTCTAAGGTAGGTCCAGGATGACTAATTAGCCATAGCCTTTGACTCTAAGGTGCCACTAGGATCAACTGCAACTCTTTGCTCCTCTGCTGCTATAGCCACGACCTCAGCCTCTCTGTCTACCTCGTCAACCCACTCTGGGTCCTCATCATAAGGGTTATAAGGAAAAGAAATATAAAAGAAACATTAGAAAAAAACACATAAGGAAAAGAAACATTAAAAAATTAGGAAAAAACCAAGCAAAATTTAATTGATTTTGTGTCCAGATTCACTCAGCCGTAGTCAGGTCACATGCATCATGACCCACAAGTCAGGAGGGTGAGTCAGGAGGGTCAGGCAAGTCACCCAAGATGACCAGTCAAGTCAAGGTTACAGGTCATTTTGACCTGGCCAAGGTATGTCGACTCGCTCACTCGAAAGACTCGCCTGACTCGCATCGAGTCTCGTTACTCTATTCCAACATCCCCTGAGGATGCAACCCAAAAGGCACTAGAGCTAGACATCACACTAGAGTTCCCAGACTCGGACTCAACAAGGTCAACTCGACTCGTGACTCAACAACAACCCAACAATGACTTGGGAAAAATGACAAAACCCTCAAAATTATATACTTATATAATTATTCATATGAAATTATATATCATACTCCATCACCAAGGCCGAGTCATAAAATACTCAGCTAGGTCTGCTCAACTCGACTCCCTGGACTGCCCACACAACGTGCAGCAAGCCATGGAACTCTACATCACACATACAAAAGACAAATACCATGCAAAGAATCAACCACCAAATACTCCTACCAAAGCCTTCCATAAAAGGGATGACGGGCACAAATCCTCCCTAAATTACCATGAAAGGAGGGGACACATAAAATAGGGATTGTGCATTAAGTGCAACGAAAAAGGGAAAAAGACACATTTGTAAAAGACGGTGAGAACATCCAAATATGTGCTTTAAATGCAATGAAAAATGCAAATCAAGACATAGGTGCAAAAAGGAGGGTCAAGCATGTTATATGGGAGCATTATTTGATAAAGGAAGATGGGGGGAAGGAAATTGCAATAAAAGAAAGGACAAGGAAAGAGAAAATGGAACTTGAGCCACCATCTCTCAAACATCCAACCATCGTCCATTTAGAATCAAAGTACCCTCAAGGGCATAGAGCTATCACCCTTTTGGATAGCGAGGCATCCCACAATTTTATTGATAAGAATTAGTGGCAAGAATGAAGTTGAAGACCAAGAGCTTTAAGGGGTTTACATTTGCTAATGTCACGAGAGCTTTAAGGGGTTTACATTTGCTAATGTCACAAGAGCTATGGCTCGATATACAAAAAAGTTCGCCAACTACAAATCACCTTAGAAAAATACCCCATCAAAGAAGATTTCTATGTGGTGACATTAGGTGGTGATATGATATTGCTATTAAGCAATCCTTCAATACATTCCTTAGGACGCTTCATTTTTTACCTCCTAAATTTGGACATTTATTTACAACATGACAAACAAGAGATCGCTTTGCAAGGATTATCTAATAGATTCCCTAAAATGGTCTCACCAAAAGGATGGGAAAGATCTTTAGACATGGGCAAGGAGAATGGGCCACACAATGTATCATCATCGACAAGACATTTACCCAAGGCAAGGCAAATCACATTAATATATGGTCCCTCTTGAATAAACATGATATTCCCCTAGGACTTACCCAAAAAGAGGATTTGAACACTCAATGGAATTATAGGAAGGGGATAAACTAGTGATTACCACCCAAATTCAATGAGGAAATTGAAAAGATCGTCAAAGAAGTACTACATATGGGCCATATTCAACCTAGTTCTAGGCCTTTTGCATCTTTTGTAGTACTAGTAAGAAAAAAGATGGCACTATGAAATATGCAAAGACTATAGGACCTTTACAAAAACAAGACCATAAAAAGCCACTACTACCCCATCCCAAGAATTGGCATATTACTAGATTATCTACAAAAGCCAAAATACTTATTTAAGATTGATTTGTGGTTTGGGCACCATCAAACCAAAACGAGAAAGGAAAACATTCTCAAAACTGCTTTTAGATGTCACTATGGGCACTTCAAATTCTTGGTCCTACCTTTTGGTTTGACCAATACCCCCACAACATTTTGAATATGTGTTAACCATATATTTTGAAAGCAGCTAAGAAAGCTACTATTGATCCTCCTCAAAAAATCCTAATTTATAGCAAGACATGGGAAGAAAATCTCAAACATATTGAGGAAGTTATAAGCATCTTGGAGTAAGAACCACATCATACCAAAGCATCATAAACTATGTTTGGTCGAGAATAAATACTTTGCCTCGGCCATAAGATCAATGCACAAAGAGTAAACATATAACAAGGAAAAAATTAAAGCCATTAAGGAATGGGCTCAACCAAAAATCTTGACACAACTACAAGGTTTTGCAAGCCTATGCAATTACTAGCAATGATTTGTAAAAGGATTTTCTTAAGTGGCAGCCCCACTCATCGACCTAACAAAAAAGAGAGCCTTTGGGTGGACTACAACAACTCAAGAAGCTTAAGAGAAAATCAAAGAAGTGATAAGCTCATAACCTATATTAGCCATCCTTGATTTCCATTACCCTTCCAATTAAAGTGTGATGCTTCTGGGCAAGGAATTGGAGAATTCCTTATCCAAGTCCTGAGCTCAAGGAGACCAAGAAACATTTTTCCATTTACAATAAAGAGATGTTAGCCATGATGCATGCCTTGACCAAATTCAACCAGCACTTGGTTTGAAGGAAGTTTTGTGTCAAACCAGATCACAATAGCTTAAGGTTCTTCATTCATCAAAATGATCTAAACAACAAACGACAAAAGTGGGTAAGCAAGATACAAGCTTATGATTTTGACATCGAGTACCTTAAAGGGGCAAATAATGTGATAGCATATGCCTAATCACAACAACCCGGATTGAACACCATATCAAGCATTGCCACAAATTGGAAAAATGTTATCATTGCAGAATATGTCAAAAACTCGCATGAGAATGGTATCCTAGAGGGGAATTTACCCAATGAAAAGTACAAAGTAGAATAAGAGCTGATCCTATATAAGAATAGGAAAATACTTGTGCTTGATAAAAGATAAGATCATTAATGAGTGCCACGACAATCCTTTAGCAAGCCACCAACAGTACTATCAAACCTACAATTACGAGAAAATACACGTAGAAGGACCTCAAGAGAGATGTCCTAAAAGCATGTACAAGAATGCACGAATTGTCAAAGAAAAAAATGGAACAAAGCCACCCAACAAGACTTTTAAAACCCTTCCCATTCCAAATCAAAATTAGGAAAGCACCTTCGTTGACTTCGTAACACAGTTGGTAAAGTTCAAGGGAAGGATTGCATCTATGTAGTAGTGGATTGGCTCACCAAATATGCACATTTCATGGCAATATCTATTGAGCATCAAACTCTACAAATAGTGGAAATATTCTTCAAAGAAATCTTCAGATTACATGGTCTTCCAAGGAACATTGTAAAAACCTAGATAGTTGACTCCTTAGCCTACTTTGGCAAGAATTCTTTTGATTAGTAGGGACTAAACTTACACCTAGTACATGTTACCACCCCCAAATGAATTGACAAACTGAAATTGTTAATAGGTTGAGATACTTGAGATGTCGTGTCATTGAACAATAGGATGCGTAAATAAAGTGGTTACAACTTGGTGAATATTGCTACAAAACCATTCATCACATGTCAATCAAGATGAGACCCTTCAAGCATTGTATGATCATAAACCGACCTCCTTTGAAAGTCGGACATAACAAGAAAGCCAAGTACCAAGGGCAAAAATTTCTCCAACAAAGTATGGACAACCTAAATACACTCAAAGATAATTTGGATAAAGCACAAAATTAACAAAAGATCTATGTTGACTATAATTGGACCAGGAAGACATTTGAAGTTGAGACTTAGTACTCTTATCGCTACAATAATATAAAGAACCTTCAATCAAGGTAAGTGAAGCTGAAAAACTGAAGTCTTAATTTATGGCCCACACAAGATCCTAAGGAAAGCATGTGAAGTAGCTTACAAACTGGAGTTCCCAAAAGCAGCTGTATTTATAATGTCTTTCACATGTACTAACTCGAGAAAGTGCTAGGACAACAAGTTACCCCATGTGCGGAATTACCACTGCTTGATGATGAGGGTAAACTAATCTTGGAACCTGAAGTCAGTCTCAATATGAGGGATAAGCAATTAAGGAATAAGACTATTCCTGAATTCTTGATTAAATTGAAGGGCCCGCATATAGAAGACACCACTTTGGTAGGAGAAGTGATCTTGAACCATCTGAATCTGAACTTGCTTCTGGCCAAGCAAATTCAAGAAGGGTGCATTGTTATTTAAAGTAAATCAAATACAGCGCAGTAAAAAAAAGAATAAGATTAAGTTATCAAGACTAACTAATGATAAGGAAAGGCAGCGATATAATATGAGCAAGGCACAATTCATTAAGACAGTGCAGCACCAGTGATTCAAAATGTTCATTGATAAAATTAGTGATTAATATCCCTAAAGCAAGGTAATTAAGGAGGGAGCCGACTTGTGTAATAAAACATGATAAAGGGAAGAATATCGGTTATGAAAAGAAAGGGATAATCTGAAGAGACAAGTCCCTGTTGAGAGGGCAATTACTTTCCAAGGGTCACCTCCCTTCAAGGAGTTGTCACAATATATAAGGAAGAATCTCCCAAGCAATGAAAACCATCCGATGAATCAGAAATAAAATAACATAGCATGAAAGAAATACAGCCACATGCATCCTGAAAAGCCTCCAGAATCAGATATAGATAATTTAACCAGCAGCCGATAACATCTATAAATAGTGGGTATGAGATAAAATGCATTATTTCTTGGCTGAGCCATAATTGAAGAATACTATATTTACTACAATTTGATATGTGTGTGTGTGTGTATTGTTTGTTATAAGTTTGCTTAAGCATAATAGACTAGATTAAATAATACCCTAGAAGCTTCATTCAATCTACCATTCCGTTATGAAGGGAAGATATGGGCATATAAGAAGTGCAAGTGACCAAGTGGTCTACTCAATTTCAATAGGAGGCTGATGTGGTAGATATAATTCCATGCCCGATTGAGGCCGCTGTGGCAGATAAATTTCCTGCCCCTAGGATGTTGAGTGGCAGATGTACGTTTGTTCCCCTAAACTGGTTGGATTGGCTCAAGGCGCCTTGTATGATATCCTATAGGCTTCATCACGTGGATGACTCATTGAATAAAGCCTCAACAGATCCCACATATGTTATCTGAGTACTATGATTTGTAACTTGACCATATGTTTATCTTTAATAACTAATCTAATTGCAGGCTCTAAATCAAGAGACTGAATTAAATTTGCATTCTCGATCACAATCCCAACTCTAGTTGGGAATTTAAAGATAATTCAAGCGAAGTCCCAACAGGGCACATTATAAAATATTAGCAATAATTGTAGAAAATCAGATATAAAGAGTTGAATTGATTTATTTCTTTTTATTCATATGATCATAAAACTGACCATGATCATCACTACACAAAATATGAAATCCTTTCAAACAAATACAATTTCTACATAACCCATAATCACTTCATTTTAGGAGAATACATACGTAAAAATCCTTTCTAGTGTTCTTGAATTCGTAGATCTTATTGTCATCTTTTATACAAGAATTTTGCCATCAACTTACTATGACCTGAATTGAAGGGCTCTTTTTTAGGTTCTTCATCTTCGTGCCTAATTTTAATTATTTTTACCATTAATAATTAGCATTTCAACGAGTGAGATGTAATACTATGTAAAATTTATAGTTTGTATTTGTACTTCTAACTTGACTGTACATTTGTAAATTTATGGTTCTACTTCTACAGATGGAGTCTCCTTAACAGAAAAACTTTCAACATGGGAAATGATTGTTTCACAAGGTGAGATCTTAATTAAGAAAGATCTTTGTAGTTGCACAGCCCAACAATATGATGCACGACATTTAGCTAAGCATATGGTTTGCAGTTACATATTTTTCTTTTAATGCTTGTGCAAAGTTTTCACGAATTTCTGAAATTTGTCATATCAGCATAGATGTTGTACAAGTACCTCATTTAGAATGTATGGATTCTACCTGGACATTATTCAAAATTGTACTGTAGAATAGAAGCATCATACAACCAAGAGGTTTGAAGATTCTCTATGCTATCGAAATGCAGTTTTTCTCTTTATTACATTTTTGCACATTTTTAAAATCTAATTGTTTCCTATTTGATTCTTGATCTTTTGACAAAAAAAAAAAAACCTTCCTTTTTTCTATGAAGATTTTTAGGGCTGTGGTTCAGACCTCGAATGAATTCAAAATTTTCACCTGAAAATAGATGCCGCATATTTTCGAGAATCTATAAAGTAGCAACCATTTACCGATATTATATTTATCCCACCTTTTTCTAAAATTATAAAACAGCATTTCATTTAAGTGATTTTCAATTCTTACAAGATCGATTTCATTCAAACGATTCTCAAATTCTCTGAGCGCCAAGAGTAGAGAAAATTTACAAGCCCCATGTGCACAGGCTCACTATTTTTTTTATGCGGTTTTAGTTTAAAAGTATAGAGTGATACATTCAGGATTCAAATATTCAAATACCCTGAGAAACCACTGCATTTACCCCCTCACATTAATGCAGCGTGCTCAGGGACTCTGTTGTGTTTGCCTTGGGGGCTGAGAAGCCATTACACACTCAATCTAAACATCAAGAGGTTAAAAATATGGCGAGATTAAATAAATGGAATAGAGTGAAACCTGTCAGAGTCAGCTTCCAGAATTTGGCGAGCTGCACGAGTTTTGGCGAAGGCATCTTTTCGGATTGGGTTGATGAAAATTTCGTCGGCGGGATTCGTGTTCTCGCATTGGGATTCCAGGAAGCCAGTTAAACGTAAAGCCAAACCCAGGGCAGTTTGGCCATCTCCTTTTTCCAGAGCTCGTTCAACGCCAAATTGAAGCGAGTGAAGCCTCTTCAGCTTCGAATCGACCTCCTCCCTCCAGCTTTTCTGCGTGCCCGCCCCCATTATGATCTTCCTACGCACTTCCCCCACATTTTATTTACAATGCTAAAAAGCGCTCATCGTATAGTTCTGCTCCTTTGCTCATCCAAGATACAGAAGGAACAATTTTATCTCGGATTCAGCGAGGTTATAGAGATCGAAATCAATTTTCTCAACTCTATGTGTTCGGTTTCCTTGTACTTTGAAAGACGCGGGAATACAAAACAAACAATAAAGAGATGCATTTTGTTAAGATCCGGTGAGCCCCCCTAAATCCATAATTCAATTGATTAGCACAATACAACTTGCAAGGGGATTGGATATATTAGTTCCTCTAACAAATGTTTTTTCAATTAGATTTTGTAATTAAAAATCTTTGAACATTAAGGTATTTAGAGAGAATGTTACTACTTTATTTTGATAATTAAATATAATCATTAATTCTTATTTTTTATTGGGTGTTCTTAGTTTGTTTTTTTTGAGATTTTATTATTTTTTCTAATTTAAAGAATAAAAAATCATGATAAGTATTAATTAATTATGTTTATTAATTTGTATTAGAAAGTGTATCATTGTGTTGTTTTTTGTTTTGTAAAGTTATTTTCAAGATTCTTATTGATTTTTCGATTATTTTCACCATTGTGAGTAGTTGTGGTGGTGGACTAAGGTGGAAAGTTTGGGCAAGCGAGCATTAAGGATTTGAAGGTTTTTCATTGTGCAGTTTCAATCATAAAAGGCAAGTTTGAAATCTTTTGTTTGTTCAGATAACGTTTAAAATCTTTTGTTTGTTTAGTGGTTGTGACATTGTGTTTCACTAATTTAGTTGGTATGAAGAAACTTTCAACTTTGCTTGGGGTTCCAAGGTTTTTATTTTGAAGAAATTTCATTTAAGAGTTTATGCAAATGATTTTAACGACGATGCTAATATTTCCACAAATTTTTAAGAAAGATTTTCTGCTATAAATTTGGAGTGTAGGGTCACAATGTGTCACATATTTTGTTTGGATGAATTAGGGTTTCATTTTAATTCCTCAAGTATTAGTTCATGTTATGACAACAAAACATATAGAGGTGTGATGAAGAAATCTTGAGAGTGAATGAGATTTATATCTAATTGGTACAAAAGCCAATTGGATAACAAAAGAGGCAGTAGTTCATCTTTTTCTCCAATTTTTTTGACACACAAATAGATGTGATAGATTTAGTCCTCTAGCAACATGACCAACAAGACTGGCATTCTTGGGCCAAAGCCTGTGGGGAAGGCAACCACAAACTAGAGAATGTCTAACAATTTATTTGATATGATTTTATTTTATTTGTCACTATTATTAACCAGTTTCCAAGTTTATTTATGAGCTTCTATTTAACCCAATATTTTACTATACAATAAATGTATATATTGGGCATCTACCTTTCTTGATGTATAGCAGTCTTACGTTCTCTTGATGATAACAAGGTAACAATACAAAAATTGTAAATGGTGCCCCTAACACTAATCGTAGATTCAATTTTGAATTAGATTTCAATTCATTAATAACACAATGTCTACTATGTTAAATACTCACGATGGGCAATTGAAGTATAAGGTTCTTGTCAAAGTTACATCTTTGTTTGATTTTTTAAAGAGAGTAAAAATTGATATCCCCTTTACAACCTATTTGGCTTTAATTCTAGCCACTTTCCAAGTTTATTTACCAACCTCCATCTGATTGAAAAAATTACTATAGCTTATTAATCATGTTCTTTGACAATTTTAGTTTTCTTTGTTGTTCTTGTCTCATACCTTGAAAGACAAAACATAAGGTAGTTTTATTCAAGTTTATTGTAAAATTAGCATCCTACTTTTCTGGATAGAAGGAAAATAAGTTGTAGAATCTCCTTGTTTGGCTTATGAGTGTAGATTTAAGGCTTATATTATCCATAATAATATATTTAAATCAATTTCATTGTTTGGAGCTTACAACTTTACATTATTAAATTACAGATCTTAAATACGAAGAGGACTAATGGATCTATTAGTAGGGTGATAAAGAACCCAACCTAGTATTTGGAAAGGTCTTGGTTCAAACACTAATAAGCCTATATAAATACATTAGCTTGGATGGATTTGTATGCAACACTGTGATTCTATGTTAAAGTTTAGAGATTTGAAACAAATTGTGTAGATTTTGTTCAGATAGAGAGATTTTCTAGATATTAAACATCATAATTCTCTCATAAGTGTTAATTTGATGTTCGTTATTATAATTCAAATAAATGTGTTAAAGTGAAATTATGTTCAAAGATGCTCTTTCTCATTGTACTCTCCGAATTTTTTAAAAGGTATCATAATGTAAATTATGCATTTTATTTTTAAGGATTCAACTTAACAAGAATTTTAAAATGTAACTTGGAAGGTATGTAGCAAGAGCTATATTTTTTGCTCTAAACTTCCCCTTCTTTAAGCGTTCTAAAGAATGTAATAGGTTCTTTCGATACATATGAGTGACCTTTATTTTTAAAATCACATCCTCTTTCGATATGAAATCATCTTTTTTTTTAGACCAATCCTAGCTTTTGTGACCACTTACATGCTATTAATGCAAAATTACTTTTTTCTTTTCTCATATTTCTTTTTCTACATCTTTATAAATTTTTGGTAGTAAATAACACTTAATCAATTTTCCTTGTTACAAAATGTTTAATTTATCAAAACTGACATTTTTTTAATCAAATTTGGCTTTCCATTATTAAGATGATTCATTTTCAAGCTTCTAGCATATAATTGTTTTGTTATTGCCTTGCCCATACACCTAGTTTTTTTTCCCTCTACTTTATGTTTTCAATGGAAATTTTTCAATTTAGTTCCAAAGGATATTCTAACTACACATTTGTAGAACAATGATTAAAACTTTTGTATTGGCAGGTAGTTTAATATGCCCATGTCTAAATAAAATGGAAATAGTGGGGTGATTGAATGTTGACATAGATAGAAAAATAAACTTGAACAAAAACTCTCTAGACTATGGAACAAACAACTAAAATAAAAGGGGAGATAATTACCAAGGCAGAAATAAGAGAATTTTACACAATAAGAGCATTTAGCTTTACAATATAGAACTTGTAATGATGTCCCTACTAGTAATCATAGATTTATTTTTGAAGGAGATTTCAATTCATTGATAACACAATTTCTACTTTGTTATTCACTCACGATAGGCAATTGAAATAAGGTTCTTGTCAAAGTTACTTATTTGTTTGATTTCTTTGTGAGACTATAAAGTAATTTCCACTTTACAACCTATTTGACTTTAATTCTAATCACTTTTCTATTGGCATAAGTATATGGGAAACAAGATACTAAGAGGGGGGGTGAATCAGGATCTTAAATTTTCAACTTTAAAACCAATAACATAAATCCACGCCTAATTCATCTCATAGATTTACCATAATGTTGAAACATAAATGAAATACATCACATCCATAAAGAGTTCAACACATAACACAATGATTTGGTTACCCAGAAACATTTCAAGATGAAGGTAAAACTAGGGTGGGGATGAAACCTACAAGTCTTCATTGTTTGAACAATAAAGTCAACCTATTAGTGTTACAATGTTTGATCATAAAATATGATCTACACTGTGAGGGATCTATCCTATTAAAAGCTTAAGAGACTATTAAGTCTCATCTTGTTAAAATATTTTAAACTCATAATGAAGTAAGGACTTTGTTAGGAGGTTTACATAGATCTGTTAAGACCACTCAATTAAGAGATTTACCCTGTCTCAATTAAGAACAACTGATTTAGTAACCGACCCTTAGTTTTCTCTACAAGTTGATCTTGGATCTCCTCTTTGATGTATCTCTCATTTGATCTTCTGGTATGGTAACTTTGTTTAGTCCTTCACTACTTTGATTACTCTATCTGCTCTATCTTTGAAACTTCATCTTCATTCATTTACGTGTGCATAAGGATACTTGTCATTCTCTCTTCTTCCCTCTACATACATACATACAATTATATCATTATAATCCCCCTTAAATAGATGTTCTATGAAGACTCTAGATCTTGATCGACGACTTACACTTCATCATCTTTTATCATTTCTATCTCATTTTTGATTGGTTGAATTGAATGCCTTAGGATTAATACCTTATGCGATGACATGTGATCAACTCCTTAGCTAGCTCTTCAAATATTAAATATCATAGAAAGGTTGGCCAAAAAGGTTTACATAGGTGTTTTTTTGGAATTCTTTGGAATAACTAAGAGAGGGGGTGAATCAATTATCCAAGGTCCAGATGTAAAATAAAAACTTTTCACAACTCAGTGAACCCATATCCATAAATCATTTTATCATGCATGCATCCATTAGATTATGCAATCACTTAAACTTATAGGTTACTATCAAATCAACTTTTTAGAAATGTAAACGTGAAACATAATAGATTCAATAACACATTTGACACAATGATTTAACGTGGAAACCGAATTTGGGAAAAACCACCAATAACATGCCACTCATTCTCACTCTTCTAAAGTGATGCCCTGTGAAAGGCCAACCTTGTTAAAGGTTACAATGCACACTGTTAAATTTGACTTGGTTAAAGGATTTCAATTACCTTGTTAGGAGTGATCCTTGTTAGAGGATTTTAGATTATTCACTTGGAATGTAACCCGATCAAAGGATTTACAAATGACTATTAGGTCAACCTTAATGCAAAAGATTTACCCTAAACTAGTACAATGATTAGAAAGTAATAGTAAGGCTTAATCTGATAACAACTTACAACTCCATTTGTAGATTACAAATCTTTGTTTTAGTCCTTCGTTCCACTTGGCTTTCACACACTTCAGCTATTATAGCTTGTTCACCCTTCAAGTATCCATACCCTTATGCCTTCTTGCTTTGCTTGCCAATGCAATATCTTCTCTTAGGTCACTAAATGAAGTAATACCCTAGACTCCTTATCTTCCTTAGGTTCTCACACATGACAACCTTTGCTTTTGCCCAACCATCTTTATAAATAGAGAATTAAGATATTTTTTCATTAATCCTCCATCATCCATTATAGGGTTTGGTTAGATTAGGTAGGATTCAATGAATCTACCCCTTATTTCATTACATTCCCTTCTAGAAACTTCTCCTTCAATCCTCTTTGAATTCACCTCAAAAGGGTTCATCTTAAATTTTATGCCACCAATTCATCAAGCTTATCTTCCACATAGTTCAATCCAAGAACTCAAACTTGTCAGCTCAGATTGATCATATTCTCAATCTTTGTCATAATGCTGAAATTTGACATTAATTGGCTTTTGATGCTTAGCACATACTGCATTGCTCAACATCCACTATCAAAACACTCGGCATGAACTAAATTTTACTGGTGCTCAGCATCAACTAGACTCTACTCTACTCACACTGTTTCACTCGGTTTACACTAAAATTGACTTTGCTTGGCTCAAACTGATTTTTTGCTTGGCTTACACTAACTTTTCTTGGCACCTGTTGTGCAGATTGTTAAGCTTGCTAGACACAATTTGTTTAACTTGTTCTTCTCAACTTAATCAGTGTATCCATCCTTTGCAACCTCAAGTAGATTATCAATGCACTATAATACCGTTATCTTAACTGTACCTTATACTCCTTTTCCCTATCATAACTCAATGTTTCCTCTAGATGCTATTGTTACCTAATTTGATCAAATCATCTTCATCAATCAAGCAAATGATAGTACTCAAATCATATAAGCAATTTCCTTACTAGCAAGTAGTAGGTTTGATATCAGCGCCAAAACAATGATTGAAACACATTTTCATACTTGTATCAATCTGTTTTCAACAATCTCCCTCTTTGGCATTGATGGGAAACCAACTAACCAAACATAATCAGTACAACCACTAAAATACCAAAAAGAAAATAATTATTTGTATTGAAATCTCTCCCTCTATCAACAACTTTCATCTTCTGAATAGGTTGCTAAATTTTTGTTCTGATCAATAGACAATCAATCAACTTATCCTTGTGACTCCCTCTGGATCACTTCTTATATCTCCTTTGTCATTAACTCCCTCTTACTAAGTATTCCATATTTCTTTTGTGTTTTCTTTCATCTCACTCTGCGGTTAGAATTTCTTCCTCAGCAGGATCAGGATTTCTCTTTTTCAACAGGATTTCTCCCTCTGGTTTATCCCTTAATGATTTCTCTAGATGTCTCTATCTTTCTCCCTTTTTATCCCTTAATGATTTCTCCCTCTTCGACAAAAATGCCAAAGAATTGTCATCTTAATATGCAGATATGAACATTTTTAGTTTCTCCCTCTATCACCTAGCTTGTGACTGATTTGTAGTTCCAGCTTTTTGATTACTTTAGGTGGCTCCTAAAATAAGATCCATTGCATCAATGTGTAACACGTGTCAATTAACTTGTTTGATTTAGGGCACTCCTCATGCTTCTTAGATAGCCTTTGATAGGGGTATCACCTCTAGTTTACCTCTTATATACTCATGAGTATCCTTAGGTAATGCTTTTGTGAAGATATCATCTATTTGCTCTTTTGTATTAACATATTCCATCTTCCCCTCTTTATCTTGAACTAACTCTTTCAAGTAATGATACTTGATTGCAATGTACTTAGTCTTCATGTACATCATTGGGTTCTTTGATATGTTTATAGCACTTGTATTATCACAATAAAGTATCACAGGTTTAGTGATTTCTTCATTCATACCTTTGAGTAGTTGTTTGATCCATACAATGTTTGTACAATTCACTACAGCAACAACATATTCAACTTCAACAATAGATTGAGATATACAATTTTGTTTCTTTCTAGTCTATGTAACAGCCTTTTTCCTAAGAAAAATACTCCTCCATTGGTGCTCTTTCTATCATTAATATTTTTGGCCCAATCAACATCAATGCAAGCTCTTAATTTAAATTTCTCATTTTTCTTGTAGTATAGACCATAGTCTTCTATTCCTTTTAGATATCTCATTATTATTTTAACTGTCATCAAATGATTCTCCTTGGGATTAGCAGAGAATCTTCTAACTGTCCCTATAGATAATGCAATATCAGGTCTATTATGTACTACATATTGTGATTTGTCAATCATAGACCTATATAATGTTTGATTCACCTCAGTTGAATCATCATTCTTTGACAATTTATGTCCTGTCACCATAGGTGTGCTTACTAGCTTGGAATCCTCCAATCCAATAGTTTTCAATATCTCCTTAACATACTTTAATTGAGTGTTGTATATATCATATTTCATATGATGTGCTTGCAAACCCACAAAGAAATTGATCTCTCCAAACATAGACATCTCAAATTCTTTCTTCATTTCATTTGCAAATGCCTTATATAAAGTATCTTATCCTCCAAATATGATATCATCATAAAAAAATTCAGATAACAAAATACCTTTTCCTTTTTTTGTCTTTAAGTATAGATTGTTGTTATCATCAGTCCTCTCAAATCCAATCTTCACAAGACAATTATGAAGCCTTTCATACCATGCTCTTGGTGCTTGCTTCAAACTCTATAAACCTTTTTGTAGCCTACATAACATGTTTTTGTCATCAGCATCAACAAATCCTTTTGGTTGTTCCATATAAACCTCTTTCTCTAATATACCATTCCGAAATGCAAACTTAACATCCATTTGATAAACTTTGAAACCTTTGTATGCAAAATAAGCAAGCAGAGTTTTTACTTCTTCCAATCTTGCAATAGAAGTGAATATTTCTCCTTAATCAATCCCTTCTTCTTGTGCATATCCTTTACAAATTAATCTTGCATTATTCCTTGTGACTTCACCATTTTCATCTAACTTGTTTCTATATACCCACTTGGTACCAATCACATTTTTATCTTTTGTTCTAGGAACTAGAGTCCATATCTTATTTTTCTCAATCTATTCAATCTCTTATTCCATGGCTTTACTCCAATCCACATCTTCCAAGACATATTTCACTATTTTAGGTTCGTGCATGCTCAACAAACATGCATCGTTTCTCAACTTATTCCTTGTCATTGGCCTAGCATCTTTATCTCCAATAACTTGTGCAGCAGGGTGATGTCCCTTGACATGCTTAGACAATCTTGGTTCTGCTATGTTTTCTTCACTTGGTCTCTCAAATTCTGAATCATACGTACATCTCTATCAGGTAGTTCAACATCTCTTCCATGTACACTAATCTCAAAATTAGAACATGCTTCAATCTCATTTTGTAACTCGGCACCTAAATGTAGCTCGATTCCTTAATGCAGCTCAACATTCATAGTATGTGATTTAGTAGTCACTAAAACTTGTTGTTGGTTTACAATTTGATTTACACCATCTTCTTTAGCAAGCATACCTTCATAAAAGTATACAAATGATTTGTATTCTTCTGGTTCCTTCATAGGTTCAACCTCATGTACTTTTGTATATTCATCAAATTTCACATTTGCACTTTCCACAACTTTGTTAGTGTTAGTATTTAAACACTTATAAGCTTTACTTTTTATGGAATAACCAAGGAATATACCTTCTTCACTTTTTGCATCTAGTTTACCATTCTTAAAATATTTGAGAATATAGCACTTGCTTCCAAATGTCTTAAAATATTTTACATTGGGTGAGTAGTGATACCATAGTTCAAAAGGTGTTGAATGAATACCTTTCTTGACTTGTACACGGTTCAAGGTATAGATAGTTGTACTTACAACTTCTCTCTAGTATTTCAAAGCAACATGTTTTCTCCATCATGAGTGTTCCATCACAGTCCATTACAGACATGTTCCTCATTTCAATAATTCCATTTTATGGAGGGGTTCAAGGAACATATATCTATCTTTTGATTCATCTGTCATTACAAAACATCTTAAACTTGTTTGATGTAAATTCTCCTCCTCTGTTAGATCTCAAACATTTTAGACTTTTACCTATTTCCTTCTCAACTCTTGCTAAGTACCATTTAAACATTTGGAAAGCATCTAATTTTTGTTTCAAAAACATAACTGTCATCATTATAGAATAATCATCAACAAGTAGCAAAATGTACTTATCTCCTTTGTAACTTGGCACTTAAATTGGTCCACACGAGTTAGTATGAACAATCTCTAATATTACTTTAGAGGTATAATTTTATCTTAAAACTTGACTTAGCCATTTTGCCTAACTAACATTGTTTGCAAATTATATTGTCAGGTTTCTTCAACTTAGGAAAGCTTCTGAGTCTTCTCATGTTACTGATACTAACCAAGTTATCAAAATTTAACATTACATAACCTCGTGTTCCATAGCCACACATCATCAAATTCTATAACTAAACAAGTAGCCTCCTCTATACTAAGGTAGAATAAATTACCTCTAGTTTGATCACCTTTTCCAATTAGTTTTCCATTAGTGTCATATATCTTAGCAATCTTGTTCTCAAAATCAACCTTACAACCCAAATTACTCAGTTGTGACACACTCAACAAATTACAGTCAAGTCCTTCAACATAATAAGCATTATCATATAAAATCTTTTCTATGAGTTTGATAAAACCTTTTCCTTTTATTAGACATGGTGCATCATTACCAAACCTTACACTATTTCCATCGTAATAATTCAAGGTAATGAACTTACTTTTATCTCTAGTTATGTAATGTGAACACCTACTATCAATGATCCATCTATCATTCTTGTTTACACAAGACACTACTACAGTTGCCTCACCCTCATCAAATTCATCCTTCATTGAAACATACACCATTTCATCATCATGATTGTCAGATCCATCTTTTATTTCCTCTTCAATAATGTAGAAAGACTTCTTGCCTTTTTCTTTGTAATCTTTGTTGTCCTCATCTCTTCTACTTTTGTACTTGTCTCCACTTCAACATTTTTTCTTATCTAGACATCTAGTAGCAATATGACAAACCTAATTGCAATTGAAACACATGATAGGTAACTTACCTTTGAACTTGTCTTTGCCTCTATCAAATCTACTTGCTAGCAGTGCTTCAATTTGATCTACATCTTCCTCATTTGTATCACTATCATTGGACACATATTTTGCCTTTTTCTTCTTCTTCTCATTGGGTTCCTTCAATGACAACTTAGCTTTGAAAGAAAATTCAACACTGTCAAGTTTGTAATTATCAAAATTAGATAGCTCAAAAGCAGTGAGCTTACCTACCAGACCTTCAAGAGTTAGATCATTTGCTGGTATACATCTCAGTTCTTGTATTGCAAAAACTCTAATAACATAAATGGGCAATAGTGTTCTCAAAATTTTACTTAGTTGAACTGCTTATAACGGCAGTGAGGAACCAGGCTTATGATACGATGTACCAATTGGACCCTAGAGCCCTTCACTAGATATACCCATGCTCCTTATAAATAGTAGGGGCCTACTACTGAGCAGTTACACCCTAATGCCTCAGCGCATCATATACGTAACATGCCAATGCCTTTAAATTATCTATTTTACCAGAAACTCGTCTTATTGCATTAACAACATATTTTATCCTAGAGCAATATTGAGCAATATGCTCACTTTATTGCATTCTCATATCATCGAACTTCCCTCTAAGACTTTCAGCTTTGGCTCTTAGAACATTTTTGTCACCTCCATAGATAGTGTGAAGAGAATCCCACATTTTCTTTGCACTGTCACAACCCTTGATATCATCAAATTCAAAATAACCTAAAGCAAAAGCAATCTCCAACATTGTCTAGTTGTGTTCTTTCTTCTTTTTTCAGATCTTCAGTAGTCAGGACTCCAATAGGACTGACATGCTCAACAACAATGGTAGTTTGTGCATGATCTCCAAGACCTCCTAGTTGTAGCTTCATCAGACTTTTCCATGCAGGAAAGTTATCTCTATTAAACTTGTGTACCTCTCTTTTTGACATCTTGATCGTTTTGCTTCTAGTACCTTCAAACTAGTCATCTTAAGTAGATGGCTCTAGTACCAATTGACAAATTTTTTTAGAATAACTAAGAGGGGAGTAGAATCAATTATCCAAGGTTTAGATGTACAATTAAAACTTTTCATAACTTAGTGAACCCATATCCATAAATCATTTTCATCATGCATGCATCTATTAGATTATGCAATCACTTAAACTTGTAGGTTATTGTCAAATCAACTTTGCAGAAATGTAAACATGAAACATAAGAGATTCAATTATATATTTGACACAATGATTTAATGTGGAAACCCAATTTGGAAAAAACCACCAATAACATGCTACTCATTCTCACTCTTTTGAAGTGATGCCCTATGAAAGGCCAACCCTGTTAAAGGTTACAATGCTCACTGTTAAATGTGAACTTGTTAAAGGATTTCAATCACCCTGTTAGGAGTGAACCTTGTTAGAGGACTTTAGATCATTCATTTAGAATGTCACCTGGTTAAAGGATTTACAAATGACTATTAGGTCAGACTCAATCCAAAGGATTTACCCTAGACTCCTTCATTATGCTTGGCTTTTACATACTTCAGCTCTGATAGCTTGTTCACCCTTCAAGCATCCACACCCTAAGCCTTCTTGCTTTTCTTGCCAATGTAGTCTCTTCTCTATGTCACTGAATGAAGAAATACCCTAGACTCCTTATTTTCCTTAGGTTCTTGCACATGACAACCTTTTCTTCTGACCAACCATCTCTATAAATAGAGAATTAAGATCTTTTGTTGTTCATCCTCCATCATCCATTTTAGGGTTAGGTTAGATTAGGTAGGATTCAATGAATCTACCCCTTATTTCATTTCATTCCCTTCTAGAAGCTTCTCCTTTAATCCTCTTTGAATTCACCTCAAAACAATTCATCTTGACTTTTTATGCCACCAGCTCATCAAGCTTATCTTCCACATGATTCACACAATCCAAGAAATCAAACTTGTCAGCTCAGATTAATCAAATTCTCTATCTTTCTCATAATGCTAACACTTAATATTAATTGGCTTCTAATGCTCGACACATACGGTGTTGCTCGGCATCCACTATGAAAACACCCAGCGTGAACTAAGGTTTACTAGTGCTTCACATCAACTAAACTTTACTCAGCTTAGACTATTTCACTCGGCTTACACTGAAATTGACTTTTCTCAGCTCCAACTGGTTTTCTACTCGGCTTACACTAACTTTGTTCAGCACCTACTATGTAGATTGTTAAGCTTGACTGATGCAATTTGTTTAACTTATTCTTCTGAACTTAATCAATGTATCCATCCTTTTCAACCTTAAGTA
Organism: Cupressus sempervirens; assembly: GCA_028749045.1. Classification (NCBI taxonomy): domain Eukaryota; kingdom Viridiplantae; phylum Streptophyta; class Pinopsida; order Cupressales; family Cupressaceae; genus Cupressus; species Cupressus sempervirens. The sequence continues at coordinate 486,657,612 of CM053785.1, forward strand.
GATTATCAATGCACTATGATACCACTGTCTTAACTGATCCTTGTACTCATTTTTCATATCATAACTCAACCATCCCTCTAAGTGTTATTGTTACCTCATTTGATCAAATCCTCTTCATCAATCAACAAAATGATAGTACTTAAATCATATAATTAATTATCTTACCAGCAAGTAGCAGGTTTGACATCAGTAACAAAACAATGATTGAAACACATTATCATACTTGTATCAATATGTTTTCAACATGTTTGTTCCATTACAAACTTATATGTCAAAATTGAACTACTCAACACTTGAATGCTCTGACGCTCTGTCATATAAGCTTCTTCAGTTGTTACTCGGCTTCTATAATCTTGTTTTCTCAACACTTAACTTCTCAACATGTTCAATCTTAACTATATTGCCCAATTCATTCATTTGCTAGGTTGCTACTTAATACTTGACAATCACTATCTTGCTCGGTCACTAATACATTTGAGGTTAATTTTTGACCTTTATTTTTTACCAAGGCCTTTTTTGGATTCAAAAATTTATTTTTAAAAAATTTTATGAGCTCGAATTGGTCAAAATTTTGACCAAATTGGGAGCTCATAATTTCATAAACAAAAGAAAAGAAAAAGGTACCAGATATTTTCACTATTTGGGAAATTAAAAGGTCTGCACATGTGGGAGCTAGCCAGTTTGGGTGAGTGTGTTTTTTAAGATTTCAATGGGTTACATTTGCTACACATTTACCTTTTACCTTGATATTTTCCTTTAGTTTATTCCATTGATGACATTTTAAGGAACGAGATTCAACCATTGCATTTTGCTAGCCCTAAGCAAGTATGTGCTCAATTTGGTATTTGATGTAGGGATTTTGTCAATTCAATAACATGTAGTGGTAATAACGTCTCTTTCCTTGTATTTCTATTTCAAAATAACCCCATAGATAGTACTCTTATCTTGGGTGATTCATCTCAGGAGGTTTCCTTTAATGATTGATAAACATTTAATTATTCCCAAGAGAAGTCACTCCTCAATGATGTTTCTTGCAATGGTTTTTCAAATCTGCCCTAGCTGGTGTTTCAAATTGAGTTAAAAGTTAGGCATTTGTATTTATCGGTTAAGTTTATAAACTAGTTATTGGGGTTTTGGCAATTACATGTGCCATTTCTTGGCAAGTTTATGTGAGTTTTCCATATGCTTTGTGGACTAATTGAATGATTAGATGTTCTGATTATAGTTTCTTATCTTTGATAATGTAATTGAAACTAACTCCATTTTTGAAGATTTTCAAGTTACATTATACCCATTTTCTGATTAAGTGGACATGGTGTCAAACTCTCAATCTACTAAGTAGCTAGAATTTATGTTTTCTAAATTTGTACTGAAATGTTGCTTATATTTTATTGTAAGCCTCAAGAAGTATATCATTATATCAAAGGGTAGATAATATTTTCTTAATACAAAACCTCAATTTATTCTTATATATCAACAAGGATATTTCAAACTTGTAAATCTTGTCCAAATGAAATGGCTACTCAAATTCATATGACGATCTACACTGACAGTATCATGAAGCTACATGACCACATGGATAATATAAAATAACATATAACCACCCCCCTTTTAACAATGATCATTATAAGAAAATAGTACACCACACAATAAATGATAATATTTCCTCTTTTATAGAGCGAGTGTTTTAATGAAACAAGACACTACATTCTAAAAGATAATCACCTCCCTTCTATCTATGCTCATTCTTAGAAAATGAGATACTATACAACAAAGGATAATGATCTATCTATTCTATGTAAGAAATTTAAGAAAATGAAACACTATGTACAATAAATGTTAACCATCCCCTCTTTTATCTATGCTCATTCTAACAAACCAAGATGTGACTTAAATTGGTAACTATCAAAATTTAATCTCCTTAAAACCTAAATTAATAATACGATGATGCATCATTAGATTATGATAAAACATAGTTAGATTATGATAATCATATTTTCATATGTCCAAATAAATAATTTGTTTTGAAAAGTTCAAGTGAGCAAAGTCCCATGCCAGTAGATAAAGAGATTAAGTGGATAGCTCGTTTTTAGGTAACATTCTTGTTTATATGTTCCTCTCTTTCTCCATTATTCTTACTAACAACTTTTTATAGCCAAATAGAAGCCACTTGACAATAAATTCAACATATAATGACTTCTCCAATGATCATGAAGCCACTTTTAAATCTATGCAAACACCAACCAATCCCCTCCCCATTTCATTAAAAAATGCTCATTCTCTACACATCTCTTCATTGTTGTCTTCTAGGCTTCAGAGTCTTCCACACTATTATTGCACTAGTATCTACTATTTCCAATGTATCTTTCGGTGCTCAATTAAGGGTAATAGGGTTTTTGGGTTTCAATACCTTCTTCTCCACCTATTGGAAACCACTACTTTTGCAATTCACCAAGTTGAGATACCCTTTCCACCTAGGATTTCTCTCAATCATTGTTCAATTACTTCAATTGGTGCTCAAGGTTTTCTCCACTTGAGGTATCTCCAAAAATATGAAAGCCCTAACAGATGGCCTCCATGATGATCCAAGTAGGGGGTGTTAAACAACTTCTTCTGACAAACTCTTCAACTTGGCTTCTTGTAAGCCTTACCAAACGTATCACAATTAGTCCCTTAGGACTCCCATAAGGCTAGACACCAGGTGGTTGGAATTTTCCTCATGCCACACTCACTTCTTCCTAATATTTCTTCCTATCTCTTCACAAACACCAAATAATTACCCTTCTCACCACATTACACCCACACTCCCTTACACCCTTCAAGATCTTTCACAAACTCCACACCCCAAATGCTTCCAAGGGGCTTAACTAATCACAAACAATGTGGTTTCAAACATTCATAAGGTTCCATGCACTTTAGTGGGATCCATACACCAATCTAACAAACTAACCCAATAAGGGGCTCTTCTTTGTAGCCTTATTTTGGGGTTTTAGACCAAAACTCAAAAATCTTTTAAACAAAATCCTAAATTGATAGAGGATTAAGGCACCTATTATTGAACCCTATTAAACTTTAAAATCATAACTTCCCAAAACATCACTAAGGCACTCAAGTACTAGGCCCTAGTTGAGGGCTAATAGGCCTAATTGGCACAAAAAATTTCAAACTCACAAAAAGTTCATAGAACTTGACCAAATAAACTTGGTAACACATTTACCTTATCAAATGCCTTCAAACTTCCAACTTTTGGGCTCCTATCTGATGTGGATATAGTTGATCCTTCAAACCCTTTCTCCATTGAGGGTTTCATTGTTCTTTCACCTGCACAAGCAACCTTGTCAATATCTTGCTCATTACACATTTGCCAGACACTTGTTTTTTCAATAATTTATAGCCAAATTTATGCTAAACCCACCTAGAGCTTGCTGGTGAAATTCATAACCTTGAAGAATGGCGATTCTATTCTTGTTCCATAAGGTGTCATGAATTTTCAACTATGGAAACAAGTGTTATGTTGTATTTTGAAAAAATTGTCCAATTACACAACAAAGCTAACATCACTTTACAAATTGGAATAAATATGTACACAACTTGATAAAAAACAACTAAAATATGTAAAAAAACAAAGTTAACTACTGCAATCAATTCCTATTTACATTAACCTTGCTTCATGAATCAATAAAAATGTGAACAACAACAAGAATGCAACAAATTTGCTAGTAAAACTCATTTTTTTAAATTCAGTTTTGCAAAAACTTGTTCCCACCCTGTACAATTACCTTTGAAAAGGCTAGAATTTTTAATATCATTATCACCTTAGGAAAGGTAAAACTACCTCACATTGCAAATATCTTACCTATTTCTCCAAGGTTATACAATGTTACAACATGGAAACTTTGTCAATTTTTGCAAATTTTACAATTTCATTACAACTTTGGGTTCCCTTGCCACCAATGGAGGAAATAATGAAGTCTTATGATGTTCCAAACCTCATTACACCTCACTCCACCTTATTTCATGCCTTGTGATCATGTCGTGGTTGTTTGACCACCGTTGATCGCCTAGGAAGCTTTTTGATGTTTTAACCAAGGAATTGAATGAAATGAATGCAAAATGCAATTTAAACCAAGAATTTATGTAAAACCAAACACTTAGGTTATTAAGAACCTTTATTCCATAATCAAGTCCCAAATTTGAGTCTTTCAAGCCAAAACTGAGGTGCTCCTGCACAAGTTATGGTGTGAATCTACGAGAGGGCAATCTCAAACAACAAGGAATACCTTTAAACCTTCCCTAACTCAACACAATGAGATCATACAGTCACTAGGGTACTTCACTTTGAAAATATACACAGTTTGTTGTCTAACATTGAGCAATGAGATCTTGACAATAAATTGATGATGCTAGGTACACCTTTAACATTAACATTAATTATATACTTCATTCAAATATATAGAAAGCTTAAGAATGATCACATCCACGAGGTAAGGGAGAAAGTACCAAAATTATAGTTAAATAAAAGTACCTAGACTGATTTCATCATAACCAAAAACTAATTAACTTATTCAAAAACCACACCATACCCTTCTACCCCTCTTCATTACAATGGATTGCATAATATATGCCATAGAAAGTGACTTTTCAACTTCCTAAAGACTCATATCCAAGTGTACAAGCTTGATGACCCTTCACAATCCAAAACTATCATTTTGCAATCTAAATGTTGTCAACAACTGTTTTAGCAACTTTACAATATTTAACAACTTTTTTTTACATTTTTGACATTTTATGCTACCGCATGCCTACTTGGAACCTCAAATAGGTCCAAAGCATTACAATGGGAATTTTAACATTATATTTTAATTGATATATGGCCTTGCATGGCATTTTACACCTTTAGGGTCTTTGACTCACTTTGACCAACATTGACTGAAACATAACCTTGGTCTACATGACCTTAATTGAACACACAATTACATGAAATTAAAATAACTATATCACTAATCTTATCATGACTTAAAACATACTAAAATGACTCAAAATTCAATGGAGATGGTCAAGGTACTATTGTACCACATGGCTCCTACACCTTGTGAATATATCTAAAGACATTCCTGGAGTAACCCTATACTAGTTGGATCACCCTTACCATTTCATTCCTCTTTCTTTTCCCTCTTACTTATTCACTTTTGTTATTATTTTAATAAAGACACCCTTACAATGGGACAAAAAATAATAGATAAAAGTTCTATCATCATGCCTTGATGACATTATTTTAGTGTGTAAGTGGTGTTGATGTGGACAAGACCAAGCTTAGTTGAAGGTGACTATACTATTTTAGGTGTAGCTACTAGTAACTAGTAATCATGCATGAATAGGCCAATAGAGTGAAAACAAAGCAACTAGGTGTGGACTGAGATGGCAAGGGTTAAGAGTAAAGGATAAAGTTAGCAAACTGCTCCAAGAAGTCACTGCTAGAGCAAGCTTTGGGTTAATGTGTGGGAGTAAATGAGTCTGGGGGATTCCATGTGCTTAGAAGATAAAAAAATATCCACTAGATGGTAGCACTGGCATCATAATTTCAATAATAATGATTTTTCTTCATAATAAACATCACTTCTTCATTTCATCTTTTATCTTTATCATCCATTTATCTATTCAACACTACATCCTTTAGATGATTTGCAACTTACATGAATCGATATTGTCAATCAACTTGACATCACTGACACTATAACAATTGATCTAACTCTTCTACATAAAATTGATAGCTCGGTTATATGACTCTGTTCTTTACCAATATCACTTGATTAATCATAACAATTCTCTTATTCATTAGTATCGGTTGTGTCTAACAATTGATAACTCTATTGATCATTTGTAAAAATGAATTACCTACTTAATGATAGGGTTTTTTAATAGATGGTACTTCCTTACTATATATGTTTTGTCTTGAGAATGTAGTTTCATGTTTCTTACTATGGTGAACCAATACATTCTCACCAATATAATTGATGGTACTTATTTGTTTGAGCATTGAATAACAATAAATGCTGACTTTTATACCATTTTCATGGCCTTTCCATCCATCTCCACCATATCAATTTCCATTATTTTTCACTATTAGAGATCACAAGAAGGTTATGATATTAGATGTCCATAATTCATGGACATGACTTCTCCTATTTGATTCTATATCATGTGGAAGATGGGATACAAATTCATCTTTAGTAATTTTGCAATGTTATTTTTCTGGAGCTACACATCCAATCTAGAGACAACTAGAAGATATCCAACAAGATTTTGAGCATATTGGAGATCATCAAATTCCTTCCTAAAGTTGAGCCTTTGCCTACCTAAAGTGTTATGGACACATTGGAGAATATAATTATTCTTTCTCTCCACCACCATGTCTTTTGATAGTAAATTTGTGTTATTTTGTGCAATGGACATTTCTTTTCTTAAAAAAGCAAGATAACATAGCTTCATGTCGTGCGATATTGCTTTGCCATCATAGAACACTATGTCTTATGAGGATCACCATAATTGTGAGAAATTATTTCAACCATGTATGTTAGTGTGTGTTCCAAAGTTCTACAAGAAGCTTCCAAAATCAAGATTGTTTCTAACAGTGTTCCATTAGTTTGTGAAGGTTATTCTTGGTCATCATTTCAAGTTCATTGTGCATTCAGTTTCAATACTACCTTTTGTCGAGTCATGGAAGGAACTCTAGTTTTAGATGGTACCATTCTTCATCATCCATATAAGGATTTGTCTTATTTGGTCATTTTATGTAGTATTCAAAAATTCAAAATTGAGAAGAAAAAAAAGGGAAAAAATAATAAAAGATTTAACAATGAAAAAGGTGTTGTTGGCCAATTAATATTTGAAAATAAATTTATGGAAGATATTAAGAGAAAAATAAATTCATGGTGTTGAAATTTATTTTTTACGTCATTTAAGTGATGAGTTAGTAAAAATGGGATTGCCAACAATCACTTATCATTACCAAAATTGAAAAAATAAAATAAAAATCGAAACAAATAAAAAAAATGAAAATTTTGAGAAAAACTAAAAATAATAACAATTCAAGCTAACCATTTTTAGGGACACTTGGATACTTATATGGCTCTTCCCCTCTCAAAGTATATTTAGCATCTCTTGTTACTCAGTTGTGTGGTCTTGCTTTAGTTTCTATTGATCACCATGACTTTGATTACCTATAATGTGTGATACACATATAGTTGAGCTGCGATAATGGATTTATCTCCCTTTTAAATTATGCTCTATAATGCTTCCCACAGACGGTGATCTTTTATGCAACAATCATTCTAGACAAAATTTATTGTTCCTTCTTTGTTTGTGCTTCACAGTTGCTAATACTTTTTGGCTTGTAGACATTGACATCGATGGAAATGCATGTAGGTAACACAATCAATTTTATTTTCCATTATTTTATATCTTCACTTTATTAATATTTCTTATTATACTAATTATATGTGCAATATCCCTACATTTCCTATTCTTTTTTCCCGAGGACGATCAACACTTTGAGTTGGGGGGGAGGGGGAGGTATACCATTGTTATGCATATCTTTTCACCCATTATTATCCTTTTCCCTTGTTCATCCCATCTTGAAACCCAATATTTCTTCCATATTTTCCATTCCATTCCATTAACCCTATTATTTCACCCTTGCTATTCATTTGTATTACCTACCATTTCACTCAATCTGACCAAGCTCATCTCTATTGAGAAATATTTCATAAAATCTCCTATACATTTACCACTTTAGAAATATAATTCTATGAAAAAGGAAAAAATAAGAGAGAGCACAATGAAAATACAATGTTGGAGGTATGGAACATGCAAAGTTGAAAGTGCGATGAAATTTTACATGAGCTATAGAAGTTAAAGGTGAAGAAGACAAATTCTCTAAATCCATGTTTCCCTCTCAAAAATAAAATATTGCAAGAGGACATGCAAAATTCTAAGTTGGAAGGGATGATGAGAGTCATTTATGACCTATTTTATACTATCTTGTAGCTAATTTCTCATGCCTTTGTACCTGTTTGCATAAGTCATTATTTTTCAATAATATACCTTTTTCTCTTTTATGTTGCATATGATTAAATACTAATAAGTGATATTTAATATAGTATTGAGCTAGAATATGAAGATAATTATTGATTATATTTAATAAAGAGTGTTTTTCCTTTATGAAATCTAGAAATATGATGATTTATAGATATAGATCTTGTTGTCGTCTATTTTGTAGGAACTTCTTGTTACCTATTTTATAGAAACTTCATGTCACAACTTGCACAAGAGTTAACTTGTATGAAAATAATTATATATGTGATTGCATTGACTCATAATTTTATTTCTATCTTTGACTCTTACATTGCTCATTATGTGGAAGGAAACTCATGTCTCATTTAATAGTTATTTAAAATATGCCTATTTTATTTGCTATTGTAATGAGTCATTTCATATTTATGGACTTCCACCACATGAGGAGAAGGGTTGGTAGCCAAACGTTACCTATTTTTGTTGTTTTTATAACATACACATTTTTAATATACGGTCATCCATATAAAGATAAACAAAAATAATTTCTCATTAGAAGGTATAACAAAGCCTAATGTTAATATGTGATTTGTGGTTGCATGTAAATTATTGCATCTTATTTGTTGGTTGCATACCTCAACAAATTATCTATCATTGATAATATCACATATTTCTTGAGATTGTATATATACAAGAAATCTATACATAGAATGGGGACAAATATCATATTGAAACATAATCTTTTGTATGTGAATTTTCTTGTAGCACATTTCTGTGTAAATTTTATATTATTTATGGATGAATAAAATGTCATTATTTTGATCATGTAGGATTAGAAAGTTGTTTTTATTTCATCACTAGGCATATTGATAAGGTAAGATCTACTTCTTGGGATGACAGATGATTTAGTTTAGATTAAATGTGTATTTTTATTTTAAGTGTATTATGGAGATAATGTATGAGCTTCCGATAATCCATAACTAAAGCAAGACATTGTTTTTCAAATCAAATAGTGGAGGCAAAGGGAAGGGAGGAAGTTCTAGTGGTGGATGGGATAGAAGATGAGGCATCATCATCCCTTATATAGGCTAAGCCCCTAAAATCTTGGGTAACAAAAGCTCACACAAATATTCCCCCTACCTTATACGAGATAGGTAGAGCAAGGAGAAACCAACTGATCAATTTCCATAGTATCTCCTCGAGAGAGATACCATGGATTCTATGAGGGACATCTAGGTACGATAAAAAAAATTGATATAAGCATAATTGATGCAAACATGTATTGACTAGAAATGTATGATAAACAATAAATGCACAAATGTGATATGCAACTAGCTCTAAGGAGTGGATATTCTTCATGGCTATAGCTCTAAGTATTCCACCCACATCATATATGCACTGTAAGGGGATGCAAGATCATGAGAGACACAGAGATATATTTGCACCCATATCATTGGAACTATAATTAAGAATAGAGAAGGAAGAGTGGCTAGAGTGTGAGCTATAAGAGCTACAAAGTAGACCATGGAGCCAGTTAGAGAGGAGCTTGTCTAGGAGCCATGCCTACACTTTGACTACAAATAGCGCAATGGCATCATCAGGCCACAAATATGAGAGATCCAAATTTGATCACCCTATGGATGAGTTGTGATGCACTATTTTGATATAGGGAATATTATGTATAGTTCCTAATTTGTATACCAAAATAGTTTGGTGATGTATATACGATGGGCTTGTATATTTACTATCTCTTTTACTATTTATATAATTAATAGCATAAAAACTTATAGAAGTAAATATGAGGTGAAGACAAAAAGATATGCACTAATATTTTAAGGTACAATATTTAATGAAAATGGTATACATCACAAATTGAGAAAACATAAAATAATACTCAAAAGGAAAATGCAAGAACATAATAGAAAATGTGAAAAGATTAAAAAATAAGCATGATAAAAATGTATATGCACAATGTCAATAGGTTCCTTAAGAGAAACACCATTCATATCAACAATTCTATATGCACTAGAGCTATATGTCTTTGTGACAATGTAAGGACCTAACCAATTAGGACTAAACTTTCCTTTTTCACTAGGTAGGGCATTTATGTTTCTCTAATTTTCATAGAAAACTAAATCACCAAACAAAAATGAATTCTCAATCACTTTGTTATTATATCTCTTCTTGACATATTTTTAATAGGCCTTAATACATTCTAAAGCATTAATGTGTTGCTCATCTAACATTTCAAACTCTTATAATCATTTCTCTCTAAAAGTATCTATATCAATTATACCTTTGAATGAAACTCACAAGGAAGGAATATCTATCTCTAAAGGCATAATACATCTACTCCATAAACAAGGTTATAGGGTGATGTTATAATTGTAGTGTAGACACTTGTTCTATAGGACCAAAAAGCACAGGTTAGTTGTGTATGCCAGTCTCTCATGTGTTTATCAACCACCTTCCCAAGGATTTTTTCAATAACCTTATTAGAAGCTTCATTTTACTATTGGATTGAGCAAAATAAACAGTAAAAACATTGATGAATACAATATTTTTCCAAAAAAAAATTACTTCTTTATTCTTAAATGGTGTTCCATTATAAAAAAATGACTACCACAAGAGTTAACAAAATGAGTGAGGATGTTCTAAAGAATGAAATCACAAATAACTTCAATATAGTCAATAAAAAAAAGGATAATTTCAACCCACTAAATAAATTATTTAGTGGTTGTGATGATATACGTGTGTCCTTCAGAAGAAGGGGGAGATATATTATCAATGAAATCCAAGCCTCGTATACTAAAGAGCCAAGGTGGAACTTGTGAACATAATTCATAAGTACGATCTTGAATCATATTGTTATAATGTTGGCATCAGGTGTTGGTCTCAGATTGGTTTTGATAATTGAGTGTCAACACACTTAACCAATTCTCAAGATGATATCGAGTATAATACAGAAGCCAAGCTACAATGTGTGCCGAGCCAGAAAATTCAATAGGTACCGAGTGAACTTCAGGTGCCGAGTGAACTTTAGGTGCCAAGCGAAGTTCAAGTGTCAAGTGATAAGTGATGCTGAGCAAAGTATAGATGCTGACTGAAATAGAATTACTATAGGAGCCGAGTGAGATAAAATTCCTATATGTGCCGAGCATCAACAATTAGTAAGTGCCGAGTAACACATAATCAACATATGAGTTTGTATCTTCACAAACTCAGATATAAACCATTTTTTAAGTTGACTCAGGATGAATCTTGAAGGATCTTGAATGTAAGATTGAATCTTTTGCATTACCTATGTAATCAACATGCAACTAATAAGAAAAATGGAGAAGGCATGCAACCAATAGGAAAAGTGAAAGAATCAAGTATGAAATGAAGAGTAAATATTGATCGTAGATTCATACCTAACCCTAAGTCTTCAAAGCCTTTAAAAGGAGGACGAAACCCCATTGTATGTGCACATGAGAGAAGTGTATGGGTGAATTATAATGAAGTGTAGAAGGGTGTAAAGACGTAGAAAAGAGTAGAGTAGCATTGCAAAATCCAATTGATTAAGAACAAAGTATCAAATTTTGAGAAGAGAGACATATCATATCAATCAAGATTAGAGTAGTCAGAGCTGAACAAGGATCTAGAATCAACAATTAAGGATTGCAAGCCATCAAGTTAAGATTTTCTAATACTCTCTAACAATTGTATTAGGAATGAAAATCCTATGATGATAGTTTGGTTTAATAGCCATGTTGTAATCCTTTAGACAAGGTGCTAAATCCTTTAACGGGGTAACATTCCAAGTGAATGTTTGTAAATCCCTTAACCAAGTCACTTTTAACAGGGTGTAAAGTCTTTAATAGGAAAACACTTTCATAGGGCAGAACATTAGAAGTGGTCAAACTTTGTAACCTTAAACAATTCCATATTGCTACAGTGATACTTTGTGGGTGTCATCCCCACCATAGTTTTACCTTCTCATTTTGGAGGGTTTCTGGGTTACCAAATCTTGTGTTATCTATTTTCATACATGTCTTTACTTTCATGTTTATTAGATGAATTAGATGAATGTGAATGATATCAGTTAAAAGGTTTTGAAAAGGTTAAAGTTAGTTACTTTTGATTCACCCCCCCTCTCAGAAGTAAATCTTTCCACTTGTAAATTCTAACAATTGGTATCAAAGCCAAGTTCTCACAAGGAGGAGCCTTACAGCTTGGAGAAAAGATCTGGAAATGGAAGTCTATAAACTTGGGAAGATCATAGGGAATCAAGCAATTGATATACAACTTGCTTTGCATGCTTTGGATGAAGCTAGAGAAGAACTGAGAAAATCCTTAAAGAGAAGAAGAGAGATTGCCATAGCTAAGAATGATACACAATACAAGGAGATTGACACCTCAAAACTATTTGAAAATGGAGATTCCAAAGGGTTTGATGCAGCAATAGTAGACCTAATGGAGAAGAATAGAGCTCAAGCAGAAGAAATCAAAACAATCAAGCTTGAACAAGAATCACAAGGCATGATGCTCTGTGAGGTAACTGAATAGAAGAAAAGAGCCATTGAAGATAAGGCTATGCTAGAAGAAGACAAAAGAAACCTTGCCAATAGAATAGAATAAAATTCAATTAAGTTTGCAAGAATTTCAAACATGCAGCTAGACACCTTAAGCTAGATGATGAATGCACATTATTAACTGAATGTCAAGGACATTTAGATCTCAATACTGAAGATGCAAAATGAAAAACTACAAAATGACCTAAAAAGAGAGAAGGAGATTGCAAAGAGCTTCAAAAAACCTAATGAGGCCATCAAGTACTTTGAGCAGCTACTGAAATCACCAAGGGCTAGCAATGATACTTCAAGACTAGGATACACCAAAACTGAACAAGGAGAGTCCTCCATGACTGCAAAAGAAAGGAGTAAGGTAAGAACACTAAACCTACTTGTCATTTATGTGGTAAAAAGGGACATATCTATAATGTATGTAGGAGCAAGAATACCCATCAGCATGATAAACCTAAGAATGTCAGTCATTGTCATAAGTGCAAAAAGCAAGGACATCAAACACATGACTGTATGACTAGGACTATCAGAATACCAAGATTTGAAGTCATTGATACAATTGTAAAAAGTATGGACATAGATCTTTTGAGTGTAGATCAAAGTCTATGTGGGCACCTAAATATAGAGCCTTTAGAATTTTACAAAATCAAATTAAAGATGTTGTGCAAAAGTCCACACAGATGTTGAAATTAATTTATGGATTAACTACTATCAAGGAAGGGTAGGAAGATCCCTTTGAGGGGAGAAATGATGAGGAAGAAGAAGAGAATGAAAAGGATGAGGAAGGAGAGAAAGAGAAACAAGAGGAAATAGTGGAGAAGACACAAGGTGAAGAGGCAACAACTGAGGAGTAGTAGCCAAAACAGTGTGTCCAAGACACCCAACTGTCACCACCAAGTCCTCCACATACAAAACCTACAAAAGCTATAATTATAAAGGATTTTACTAACACCTTAGGTCAAAACATCAATCCACTCATTGCAGAGGATCTCAAAAAGATCCTTCACCAAACTACATTGTAATTACAAATATGCACAAATCCTATTTTGGTGAGTGTGGAAGAATTGCAAAAGGCTGTAGCAAAAATCACTAGGGAAAAGGTGAACACACAAGAACCACCTTCACAACCTCCCATAGATACAACAAATCAACCAAAAGGGCAAGAAGCACAGGATACAACTGCTAAGGTTGATTGTATAGTTATAGCAACAACAACTACCGAAGAGCCAACAAAGGAACAAATAGGACAAAATGTTCCTACAACACAAAACCAAGGTGCACCTCCTCAAATAAATATCATTGATCAAGGTATTAGAGAAGAAGAGAAGGAAGATGAGAAAACCCATAAGGAAAAAAAGTAGGAGGCAATAGAGACACTGGTGACATTTCCTACCTTAGGGACTCCTACCAAAAAGTTGAGCACTGATGTAGTACCACTACAAATTTCAGCACTAGGCTCGAGCTCCACCATGGTAGCAAGGGTACTTCACTATGGAGACCCTACACTTGATGAGGAAATAGTCATACCTAGTTATGACTTTAGAACAATGAACCTAGTGTAGATAAATGAAGTGCAAGAGGCATTGGAGAGAAGGAAGAAGCGGGAGATACTCATAAATGAGTGTAGACAAAAGTGAGCACTTGTAGAAATCAAAGACATATTCCTTGATGCATTTAGCTTGCCAGTACTTGATGAAACCAAGCCCATCATGAAGCAACTGTCCAACATAGTGGACCAGGTACAAAACAAAGACCTTGATACAAATGTTAAATTATTAGAATGGCTTGAAAAGAAGTTTCAAATGAAAGTCAATGAAAAGATATCTAGTGAGGTAACGCTTTCACAAGTTGAATTGGCTAAGAAGGTTGAGAAACTAAAAATAGAACTTGAGAATATATTCTCATTGTACTCCAAATTGTATGACTCATCATTCTTCACACAAGAAACTAGCCATGGAATACTCAGCTTGGAGCGAAATCTTAAGATTTCTAGCATATAGCTACCCAAAGATCTAGCTCAAAGTGAGAAGCATTTTGCAACTATAGTTCACACCAAGAAAGAGTTAGCTATATTGACAGCAGAAGAGGCCAATGTCAAGGCCAAATTGATACAGATTCAATCTACTATTACCCCACATCTTGAAGTTTTACATAAGGAAATGACCTATGCAGAAAATGTTTTAAAGAAAAACCCCAATCTTTCTACCTCAGAAGGCCTTGTACATCTTGCAACAAAGACAACCATCTAGCACAAATTACTAGAAATTGCCTTAGACAATTAGGATGCTTCTTTGAAGATGATCATGGAGGTAAATAATTTTTTTTTTGGCTAAATATTTTATTTATTCTTAGGAACCTTTGACATAAGTGTCAAAAAGTGGGAGATATTTATTATTGCATATAATAAGAATGAGAAGATAATACATTCTTTGGTGGAGGTAATAAAGAATATCCAAAGGGGGAGATATTCAAAATTTTGAAGAAGCAATAAGGGAATAAAGCCAAAAGGATCCAAAAACTACAAGAAGATGTGAAAAGGGGAGCAGATATAGAGTACAAACATAGCAAAAACAAAGGAGAGTCCAACAAACAAATACAGAGCACAAATAAGGCAAAGAGTATCAGACACATCAACACGAGACAAATTTAGCACAAGAGTCTTTGGTTGTAGGAATGGAATTTTGGTTACAGAATTGGCACATCAGCTCAGGGGGAGTTACAAAACTTTTGAGGTATGCATAATTTTGAACAAGTTTTTGAAGTTTTGTACATATGCTGAATGAGAATGTGTAGTATACTCATAGAGATCAGATTCTTAATGTTTAGTTAAGTATTTTTGCCACTCATGTCAAAGGGGGAGATTGTTGGTCTTAGATTGGTTTTGACAATTGAGTTTCAACACACTTAACCAATTCTCAAGATGATGTCGAGTATAATAAGGAAGCTAAGCTACACTGTGTGCTGGGCTAGAAGATTCAATAGGTGTTGAGTGAACTTTAGGTGCCGAGAAAAGTTCAAGTGCCAAGTGATAAGTGATGCTGAGAAAAGTATAGATGCCAAGTGAAACAGAATTACTATAGGAGCTGAGTGAGATAAAATTCCTATATGTGTCGAGCATTAGCAATTAGTAAGTGTCGAGTAACACAGAATCAACATATGAGTTTGTATCTTCACAAACTCAAATGCAAACCATTTTTTAAGCTGACTCAGGATGAATCTCAAAGGATCTTGAAGATAAGATCGAATCTTTTGCATTACCTATGTAATCAACATGCAACCAATAAGAAAAATGGAGAAGGCATGCAACCAATAGGAAAATTGAAAGAATTAAGTGGGAAATGAAGAGTAAATATTGATCATAGATTCATACCTAACCCTAAGTCTTTGAAGCCTTTAAAAGGAGGATGAAACCCCATTGTATGTGCGCATGTGAGAAGTGTATGGGTGAATTATGGCGGAGTACAAAAGGGTGCAAAGACTTAGAAAATAGCAGAGTAGCATTGCATAATCTAGTTAATCAAGAACAGAGTATCAGAGTTTCAAGAAGAGAGACATATCAGATCAAGCAAGGATTAGAGCAGTCAGAGTTGAACAAGGATTTAGAATCAGTAATTAAAGATTACGAGTCATTAGGTCAAGACTTTCTAATACTCTCCAACAATTGTATTAGGAATGAAAATCCTATGATGATAGGTTGGTTAAATAGCCATGTTTTAAGCCTTTAGACAAGGTGCTAAATCCTTTAACAGGGTAACATTCCAAGTGAATGTTTGTAAATCCTTTAACCAACTCTTTAACAGGACAAGCCTTTCATAGGGTAGACCATTGGAAGTGGTCAAACTTTGTAACCTTAAATAGTTACATATTGTTGTAGTGATACTTTGTGGGCATCATCCCCACCCCAATTTGACCTTCTCATTTTGGAGGGTTTCTGGTTACCAAATCTTGTGTTATTTATTTTCATGCATGTCTTTACTTTCATGTTTATTAGATGAATTAGATGCATGCGAATGATAGCAGTTAAAAGGTTTTGAAAAGGTTAAAGTTAGTTACTTCTAATTCACCCCCCCCCCCCCCCAGAAGTAAATCTCCCACTTGTAAATTCACTTTTTAACAAAACAATATAAATCTTTTTCCACAGTCTCCCAATAATAACCCATTTGAACGAGCTTGTTAACTAATATAATTCCATTGGGATTCCCCCATAAGATCTAATATGATCTAATGTGATCTTCTTGTAAAGCTATAGGGATCTCATTTTTATTAAGGCACTTGAGAAAAATGTTATCATAGGAATGTTTGTAAAAAATATCTACAAGAATAATGTGTTGAGCCACAAGCTTCTAGATTCTATTCTTATAACTCCTAGTTGTTTACTCATGAAATGAACCATCCTTCAAGTAATGATAGATATGTGAATACCATTCATCAAGATGCATGTTAAGATGAGTAGTGTCTAACAATATATCCTTAGAGATAAAAGGATTAGCTAATCTTTGGATAGTAAATTGAATTTTTTTTATACCATCATCCAAAGAGATGAGAGACATTGCACTACCCATAACATCAACATGCCCATTAACCTTTTGAGGTCATGGTTGAATAGTAGATGAAGAATTTTTTTTCCAATAAATCTTATAGAAATGTCAAGATACTTGGTTAGTTTATCATTCTTCGCTTGATAAGTCTCATAGATTTGTTGCACAATCAATTGTGAATCACAAAATATTCAAAAATGTTTAATTTATAGAGATAAAGATACTTACAATCCAATGATGAGGGCCTCATACTTGATTTGTGTTATTAGTATAGTAGAAGGTGTGCTGGTAGGATAGAGGAATATGCTTCTTAGATGGGGGTATTAAAATTACACCTACACCAGACCCAATCTGACATCTAGATACATAAAAAATATAACTCACAAGTATTATCTATTTTGATAGGTAAGACAAATACATAGGGAAATTAAATAGTTTCTAATGTAGAGGAAGTTGAAGGAGCCTCAACTAGATAACCAATTAAGTCTTTCCCTTTAATATATTTATGAGAAATTAATTTCAAATCAAACTCTGTTAGGAGCATGACCCACTTTGTAAAACATCTTGGTAAATCAATTTTTGAAAAGAGGTTCTCTAAGGGATCAAACTTTACACAAATGTTAACCTTTTCATTAAGGAGATAGTGTATGTGTGTATGACAAGCAAAAACTAAAGCACGAGATTATTTTTCAATCTCAGTGTGTCATGTTTTATAGTCAATCAATGTAGAACTTATATAGTATACATAACATTCCTTAGAATATTTATCATGATGAACCAAGATGACACTCAATGAATTTTTTGGTTATGCTTCAATAATGTTAGCAAGCTTTCTTGCTAGAAATTGATGATGTTCTTGTTAATATATACTCTTTCCCTTGTGTAATCTCCACTTTCACAATTTTATCTATCATTGCAACCTCTCCAAAATTGGTTGACTAAAGTTCATGTGGTAACAATATGCACAGATAGTCAGATGTTGTAGGGAATTTGAATGTGGAGTTTTGGGGTAGCATAGCTTGTAAGGGATAGTTACTATCAACACAAAATTGTGAATATACTCCATATCATTCAAAAGGATGGTAGGCAAGATATCATTCTCCTCTTGTGCTATCATAAATGGGATTTTGTCAATCACCATGAGGTGACTAAGTTGATCTCTACTTCATTTCCACAGACATTTGATCATAAGGCTTGGTCATCTTCTAACTGAGGTTGAGTAGGAGAATACAAGTCTATCTCTATCTTTTTAGTGGTGAGACCATTAGATATTGCCAAGCATGCTATGAAAGCATCACTTGTAGTTAGCCATGGTCTTTCCAAAATGAGAGGATATCCCCATAAGGTGGATTTTGGTGATAGAATATAAAAATTAGTTGGATATTCCCACAAGTCAAGGTTTATAACCACATCTTCAACCATCCCATCAAGTTTTAACTATTTAACTATTTGCAAGCTATAGGATGGTGGAGGTTTCCCATAGGCTATCAATGTTTAATTATAACATTATTTCTTTAGTCATGACATTTATGGTTATCCCTAAGTCTACTACGAAATTATTCAATTGCACCCCATGATGGATATTGTGACAACAGGACTCCCTAGATCAAAATATTTGGGGATAGACATTTTTTCAAACATGAGGTCAGAAATATGTCCCAATACATGCACATTCTAAGTGTCTTTCCTCTTCCCACTGGGACTTTTAATACATGCATCCCTGCTAGATTTAGTGTAAATACATAATTCTTTAATATGATCTAATAAGGGGGAATGATGAGACCATTTGCTTCAACTAATTTAATAGCTCAATAGCATATTCACTCTTAGGTGGGGATGTATTCTGACGAAGCCTTTGAGGAAACAATGGAAACTTTGATGCAAGTTTTTTTGGAATAGGAGTGTGACAGATCTCAACTTGCCCTTCCCTTTTTGGGCCTCATCTTTATTGAACTCTATTATTACAGGTTTGGTCGGTGTAGGTAGAGTAGTTCCTAACCTTAGGTGGATATTATGAACATTAATAAAATAGCTGGGTTATTGGTTCATGTTAGAGAAATGTACTTATTGCTAAGGTTTCTTATTATTAGGATGAAACACAGGCTACACAGGTAGCTAGGTCCACTTAGGAGGATAAGTATTTGTTGTAGGAGGTTGGTTTCAAGGCACCAAAGCTTCTTGTTGTGGTTGTTGCAGGGATCCTAACTATTGGTTAGGTCATTTCTAACCTATCCTCCATTGAGGTGTCTACTTTCAGTTACCTTGTAGAGGTTTCCATTGGTTTGGAGGTTGTTTCTATTGATTTTGAGGCTATTGCCTATTTTTCTAAGGCTATTGCCATTACTTAAAAGGGGGTTGTTGCCAGTTCTCTTGGTTAGACCATTGAATTGGATTATTATTCCAACATTGATTTGGGAATCTAGGATTATATTGAGATTTTCATTGATTACTAGAATAATAAGGACCAAAAAAAGTTAATGGGTAAGGCATACCTTGTCTTTGTGACCATGGTCTCCATTGACCAATGTAATACAGGTGGTCATCATCCCCCTGAAATAGATTTAACTTAATTGGCCTTTGACAAACTTTTAGGTAGGCAAATATCTTGCACTTGTAGTCCTTGATCTGTCAGTAGAATGAACAAAATCATACCAACATAGCGTCAACCTCTTCATGTTTCTTCTTTACCTACAAAGTGTCTAGTTGTGTTTCCTTGTTGTTTATGATGTCTTATATAAATTTAGACAATGATTGTTTTATATCTGCCTTGGACACTCTAGACCCAACAACCTTTCTAGCATTAGCTCTATATCCTCTTCCTTTGTTCATAGTGGTCCTTGAGTAATTGAGACATATTTTATTTTTCATCCCAATCTATTTGGATGATATCTTCACTGGTCATTGGATCAAGTGACTCACTAATTCCCTCATTAATTCCTCTAGGAAATAATAGCTTTTAAAATTAATCACTGAGTTTAGGCTGGGAATTCTTTTGCAGACTAAATAGGAACCTAAGGACATAATATTCCAAGCTCTCATCTTCCTTTTGTGTCATCTTGAAGATATCATCTCTCCTTAAGTCATTTCCTCGTTAATACTCATATTTTACCAAGAAGGTTGTCTTCATCTCATTCTAATTGTGAATAACATCACCTCCCAATCCCATAAACCATCTAAATATTGAGTCCTTAAGAGTGGCTAGGAATAACTTAAGGTTATGAAAATTTGTGGTATATTCATAGCTTCTATAGAGGATATCAAATTCAAATAGAAACATATTAGGATCTGCTATAACCAACCCACAAAACTTTGGAAGGGTTGAATCTAGGATGTTTTTAAGGTTGGTGTTGCCACATGGGTCAAAAATTAGAAAAGGAAAGGTAGGAGGCGGGTCTTTCATTTGATTCCTAGTGCAAATTGGTTAATATCTTAGCATAGGGTTTAAGGTTCAAATGTTCTTTAAATATATGGAATCTTAGTATTTCTTCCTTCAAGGTTGAGGAGGAGGTGGTAGGTAGCTTTTGAGTAGCCTTGGGATACATATTTTATTCTTTAGATTTGGGGCATAAGTGGGTTCTACTTGGTAATCATTGTTATCTTCACGTGTAAACCTATCTAGGGCATCTTTGGCTCTTCTTCTCTGACTCATACATAGATATGTTGGGGCTAATTTTTTTTCTTTTTCAAAAATGGGGTTCATGTTAAAACAATTTTAAGTTCTACTAAAAATGCTTGCCAAATTCATTTAACTGGAAACTAGGATAAATTACCCATTACTTATGGATTGGACATCCAAAAAGAAGCTACCAATTAGCTCATAGGCTGATTTAACTTATCAACCCAAGGGTGTGGAATTGAAATGGTACAACGAGGTATATGCAACAAGTTAAAGTAAATGCCATTACTATTCTACTAGAAGGAATGATTACATTCTCAAAATAAGGTACTATAAAATAACTTGTCTAAATAGGATTTTAAAAGCCTCAACTAACTTATTCTACTTAGTTAAGATCTAGTGACCAAACATGATTCTACTTTGTCTAACTTTGTTGGAGGAACAACCATTGGTTTTGTTACCTAGTGGCTACATGAACAAAAAAGTACTAGATAATGCCTACCAAAATAAAAGGAACAAAAATATCCAGTCATAAAGTGAGCTCCCTTGGATGAATGAAATGAAACAACTCAATATGAACTCACTTGAAAAAAAAACTATGTTTTGTTCATAGTTACAAATTAAGTGCATGCTGAAGATAAATATTATTAACTAATATTGCCTAAAAGCACAATAAGACTTCTTGCCAAAAACTAACTAACTTCAAAAGTTAGAAGGCAACTTATTTATAATAGAAGACATCCTAGACTAACTCATAGATTATTGCCCATTTCTGCTACATAAGATACACTAGAGTTATATATGATTACAAACAAAATTAGATATTTTCTCATCTTAACATAATATATCTTCTCCATTAAACACTCAACACAAATATAGGCTTCTTCTTACTTAGTTTGCACTTAGGTGAAGTAGCTTTTATTTTAACTTGCTCAACAGTAAGTTGGTGCATTCATGGCAGTTAGTTATCCACTTTCTTAAGTGATTGTTGAATCAGTCAGAGTCCCTTATACTAGTGGTTTCCTCATGCCTAATTGACTTAGTCCTCCAGAAGATGGATAGAGACATATTTCATATTAATAACACATGATTACCTTATTATTTAAATTTTAATAAAAGCATATATGTCCTAATCCATTCTTGTAATAAAGGATTATTTTGGCTACAAGACAATGTGCACATTCTAACAATCCATGAAAACATGAATTATAAAACATGACCAATTTATCCATACATATTGCTAGTTAAGTCTTTCCTACTCCTATAACATATCATAACAAAACATGAGTATATAGACTTTATATGAGGTCCTTATACAAATATATCCTTAAGAGATTCTTTTAGAAAATATAACAACCTGACTCCTAGACTAACAAACTAGGAAAAATGGAACAAAATAAACCATAAAATGGTCACATCACTCTATTTGGAAATGAATGAAGAATATCCAACCCTTAAATTCTACCTTTCAACTATCCTATGTTAGATTGGGGTATCTAGAAGTGCTTGTACCTTGCTTCCATTCATGTCAAATGAGGGTATTAATGTCTTTTTATAGTGAATTTATGATATTACCCTTGTAGGAGCCAGCTACAATGAGTAGAAAACACTTGAAATAGGATTCAAGCCTAAAAATATTAATCCCTAGAGTATAGGAAAACATGGGTTGACCTATTATTTATAGCTTGAACTAATCCATAGGAGGCTAGAGTCTCAAAGTTGTAATCTAGGATTCTGGGACTATAAAAGGCCTAGGTAAAATGTGCATCAGAAATCAATAAATCAAGATTAGAATTGGGAAATGGGGCCTAGAGAGAAGAGGATGCATAGAAATCAGATACTACCTCAACCCTTGAGTGATAGAAAAGAGATAAATCATGGAGTATATTTTATGTCCTACCTCAAATTTTCCCAAGAGCGAGAAATAGAAAAGACAAGTGTGTGCTCCAAGTGTAAGTGCACAATGCAATCACACTAAAGAGAAGTTAAAATATGATATATTGAAGTTCATTCAATTTCAGATAGTGCGACTTCATTTCTTAGACCATGTGTCATGTATATTATGGATTGACCATCCATTAACTTGTAGTAAGATAACTCATTAGTGGATTATCTATATCCATGTGATTTATGTAGTATTGAGGAAGACTTCATTAGTTGGCATTGTTGATGGTCATTTGTATATTAGTATGTTTATTTTGAGATGCAATAATTAATGATGTCTATGTAACCTAGGACATATACTTCTAACTTGATTTAATGCTAATTTGACTACAAATTTATAAAAGTTTATGCATTCCTCTCTAACTCCTGTTCACATTAGTTTATGTTCCCAACATGAATCTTTAAGAATATATTATTTACAATGCAACATTTGTGTTTATTATCCCCAGTTATACTAATTTTTATCTAGGGTAGATCTCATTTATGGTCAATCTACTTGTGTATATCTTGTTAAATCTTTGTTGATTTAGGTGACATATCATGAAATATTTGAAAGGAATGAATCACTTCTATTGGTTCTTCCATAATCTCATGTACAACTTGTACCTATGCATTCAAAAATTCCCTCTAGTTGAATAAGACTACATGTTATGCCTCTCCCATTTGTATTTTGTATGTATGTTGGTGGATCCAATTTGATTATTTAGGATTCTTGTGTGATTAGTTGAGTTGATATTGAGATTGGTGATTATCCCTGCACTTGATCTTATGTGACCTTATGAGATGCACCTTTATAGTTAATTCTTTTATCCTTTACGAGATGACTATTATGGTTTTGACTAGTATTTGGATTATGAGATTTATGATTTGTTCTTATGGTTTCATTGAGCTATGTGCCAGTGATTACCTAGCTTTGTATGGTATCATGATGTTATTCCATGAGTAGCCTTATGATGTGATTGTTGGTTTCACTATATGATGCACTTAATTACTGCACCTTATTCTGGTTCCTATAGTAGTGTTTATTTGCATGTTATATTATGTGGTTAATGGCATTTTGATAATATATTTATAATGATGATTATGATGTTATTTAGCATATTTTGCATTCAAAATGATAGATGTTATATCATAATGATTTAATGGGATTATTTTCAATTAGGATTGTACCTATAGCGAGATGTGGAATCTAGCTATCCTATTGAAATATGGAAATTCCCTCGAGTGGTGGGTTGTCCTAAAATGAGAGATGAATCTCCAAATTTGACTAGTTTCTAAATAACGATCACCTGAAAACATAACTTGATGTAGGAAAATATATAAGAAGTGAATGATAATAATGAAATACTAAACCTAAATGAGGTGATACACCAATGATTTGTATGAAGCTTCAATTAAATCAACACAAATTTCCCATAATATGAATGATTCACAATACCCAAACAAGCATGCGATTACAAAAGTGTTTCTATTCAAGGACCCAAATATTTTAGCTCGAAAGGAAAATCTAGGCTTTACCAATTTCTTGCACAAAGAATAAGGACATAAACAAAGACTTACAACTACAAGTGTCGAGATTTGGATATGCAATAAGGAATACATTTGCAATATGCAAAAGTATGAGCAAAAAAGAAGAGACCTTAAAATGAGGTGAAAATACAATAAATAGAGGTCTAAAACCCTAATTTTGATATCATAAATATGCATGAAAAAATGTCTCAAAACTCCTCCAAAGTGTGAAGAAACCCATCTCATCTTCCTTCAAGCTCAAGTACAACTAATAGCCAACTAAAAAACACCTCCACCTACTCAAAAATTCATGCAAAACCCTATTGGAAATTTGTTCAGCACTCCCCTCAGGATTTGTGATAAAGGCTTAACCACCTTCTGTGTATTATAAGTTGAGTGGTTGTATCGAGCATTGACAGATCAGTCTTTTGGTGCAATGGAAACCCCACTCTAACAAGTGGTATTAGAGCTTGGTCACAGGTTCAAATCCTCAGACCCTCGAGTAACATTGAGGGGGAGATTGTTGGAAATTTATTTAGTGCTCCCCTCAGGATTCATGATAAGGGGTTAACCACCTCCTTTGTACTATAAGTTGAGTGGTTGTATTGGGCATTGATAGATCAATCTTTTGGTGCAACGACAACCCCACTCTAACAAACCCAAGGCTAGATTTAAGAAATACGCCACAAAATCATATGTCAAACTACCCATCTCCATGTAAAATATGCCTTAAAAGGCCTCCAAAGTGATTTGGAAGTGTAAACATACCCTAGCTGTCTCATATATCACCAAAAGTAACACATAAGTGCTTAATAAGTGCACGAGAAAATGAAACTAGCTTTCATCTAAAAAATAACTCCTCGAGATGTTCAGTTAACTGAAAAAGTCTTCCTCTACTAAAAATAGGACTTATGGACGAACTGAAAGACTCTCCATATTTCCAAAAATAATACTACAAGCTTTACTCACTTATCTTTTGCATTTAAGATAATTAATAACTCTAAGTGCTTTATTAACTTAGCAACTTAATATATTAATTTTACAAAAAATATGCAAGAGATTCATTTGATTTTGTATTAAAAAATAATCAAATATATTTACTCTTTTATAATTTAAAAACTTTATTGATTTTACAATAAATGTTATGCAAAAATCAAATTGATAACTTTATTCATTAAAACACTTAATATTCATTAAATAAAACCATTTAATTAATATTAAGATAAAACAATTAATTTGTAAACATAAATATCAATAAGATTTATTAAATATATATGTTAGATGGCAAATAGACAATCATTTTAACATAATATAATAATAATAATAATAATAATAACAATCAAACTTTAAAAAAAAACACCTTCATCCAGACCCAAAATATTTTATGAGTTGAATTTTGTAACTTTGGTGTATTGGTAGTGAAAAGCAAGGACAACCCCAAGATATTTCATTTTGCACTTTTAGAGTTTCTAGAAATCTTCTTACCATAAACTTTGAAGGTTTTGAATATCAAAGGGCCCTATGAAACAATTATCTTCTTCATCTGGTAAGGTCAAAATACTGTGTTGAAGTGGCCCTTTGAAATCTACACTTGTGAATCTTTTCTAAAAAAATTATTCTATTAAGATTTACAATAGTAATAATGAACATCGAATTTCTCAAGAAATGAGATATGAAGGAATTCTTATAAATACACAACTCTATTGATGATCTTTCCATATATTTGAATTACACCTCTGAATCTGGTATGTACTTCAACAATTTGGAAACCCCCTTTGTAAACAATCTTGAAATTTTTGTGTTACTTTATTGTGAGTTGATGCTTTTGCACTAAAAATTTGTATTTGTAGGTGTACAATTTAAATTATCTTACCATATTTATTATGCAAAGTTGTTGCAAGTTACCAAATAAATCCACCATCTTCAACCATTGTTAGTTATACTTTGCATCTGGGTTATGCTAAAATATACATCTCATGTTGTAAAAAAAAGAGAATGAGTTTTTTTGTAGCTTCAAGAGTTTTTTTATTTGAAATACTAGATTATGTTCTTCTCAAATAAGGGTTTTATTAGTTTTATATCTTCCTTATGTGAGAAGTTTTTCTTATGTGGAAAATTAATCACAAAATCTTGAATATTTTACTATGGATTTGAGAGCTGACTTCCTATAATTTCCTTATGCCACTTTCACCAATGATCCTTCTCTTCAAGAACAGGGTTTTTTTATTTATTGTATGTATTTATTATATATATTTATTATGGTGGCACTTCTCTATTCTTTATACAAGTTGTTATTGTATGACTTTTTTTTGAATCTATTCTTTATGCAAGCTTGTGATGCTATTTGTTGTAACATGTGCTTTGACTTTGTTTTATTATGAATTAATTGGTAAATTACTTGCTTGATATTAATAGTGATCAATAGGTCATTATATACAAATGAATTTATGATGTTTCCTTAGGAAATGATCGTAAATAATAGAAACATTTTATTCTAGCTAAAAGTTTACTAACAAATAACTAAGTATTAGAAACATTTTGACATTTACAATAGATAACCATTAAACAATAATAGATAATAATAGAAGCTATCTATTATCGTAATACCTTCCCTTAATAGTTAATCTATTAACGATGCCAAGTTGTCCTCTAAATTTGACAAACTTATCAGGATTAAGAGGCTTGGTGAGAATGTCTACAGTCTGATCTGTTGTAGGAACATACTACAAGTCTATTGTCCCACCTTCAACTAGCTATCATATGTAGCGACAATGAACATCCACATGCTTGGTTTGTTCTTAAAAGATTAGATTCTATGCTAATTTGATAACACCTTCATTATCAACAAATAAAGTGGTTAGTCCTACTGGAGTCATTTACATATCCTTAAGCATCTAATGAAGCCAAACAAATTCACAACCTCCCTTAATTGTCCCTATGTATCAAGCCTCTGTGGAGGAGAGAGAAATTTCTTCGTAATTCTTACTACAATGTGATGACACTAGATCCCAAACTAAACACATATCTAGAAGTTAATTTTTATCGTCAATAGACCTACCAAATATAAATTAGTGAACCCATCGAGTCTAGTATTAGAACTTTGACAATAAAGAAGTCCAAAATCTATAGTGCCCTTCACATAATGAAGCACAAACTTGATTTCCATCCAATAATCAAACTTAGGAGATGTTATAAAGTGTAAGATGTAGCTAATTGTGAAGCTAATATCAAGTATAGTAGTAGAGAGGTAAATGAGACTGCCTACTAGTTGCCTGTATGTAGCATCATCAAGTAAAGGAGAATCAAACTTGGCTAATAATTTTAGACTAAGAGAATTATGAAGCATGGGCCAATGAGTTTGTGGAAATTATCTCCTACTTATTAAATATAGACCTTTCTCCATGGGTGTAGATGTAGGCTTGCAATCCTACACATGAAATTTGTCTATCAGAGACTCGACATATTTGGATTGGGAAATAAAAATACTAGTAAACTACTATTGAATCTCAACACCTAGGCAATAATGTATGAGACCAAGGTTAGTCATATCAAAAGATTGGCATAAACTCTATTTGATTTCCTTAATAAAAGATTTTGAATTTCTAGTGATGATCAAATCATTCATATAAATGACCAAAAGGATGATGCCACTATTAGTAGTCTTGATATAAAAATTGAGTCTAAAAGAAGCCTCTTGAATCCTTGATCACTAAAGTATTTATAATTTTTCATTTTTCATTCCCTAGGGTACTGCTTTAAACTATAGAGAGCTTTTACTAGTTTAAGAACCTAGTGTTCTTTACAAGCAACCTTGAAACTAGGAGGTTGCATCATGTAGGCCTCTTCTTTAGGTTAGCATTCAAGAAATCACTCTTGATATCCATTTGATGGACCTTCCAACAAAGCTCTGCTACCATAGCTAAGACTAATTTGATTGTGCTCATCTTTATAGTAGGAAAAAATAAATCCCAATAATCAATGCCCTGAAATTAATAAATCCCTTTACAAATCAATGAACTTTTCACTTATCCAAAGTATCATTAGACTTGTATTTGATTTTGTAAACTCATTTTCAGCCAATTTGTTTCTTCCCTGGTGGAAGATTAGAAAGGACCCATGTATTATTCTCCAATAGACTTTAGTGTTAAGATGTCATGGCAAAAAGTTAACTAACTCTATAGCTTTACTCTCTTTTTTTTAGTCGTTCTCCCATTAATGAGCTCATCATCTCAAATATCAGCAAGTGTCTTAGCCAACCACTTAGTCCAGAGAGGAGAATGACCAACATTAGTATTAAGAAATTCTCCATGATTAGGTTCCTCATCAAAAGAATCAAAATCAAACTAAGGAAAAACATCAACATATCTAGGTGATCCTATAGGAAAAGGAGGAGGTGTCTGTATAGGAATTACTTGTATAACTAGAGGTGCTGGAGCCCTCCCATTAGGTGGACCTAATGGGAGTCAAAATCCTAAATCAAAAGCCTTTATAGGCTATTCTATCAGATCAATAATAGGAGAAATATGCATGAATGGTCCTCATTACTCATTAAAAAGTAAATCATGATTGTACAAGATATTAGATGTCTTAGTGTTAATTAGTGGTAGGCTTTGTGAAGACTATTGTATCCAACAAGCATAAGTTTTTTACTCTTGGTATCCAAGTTGGTGTGTGGTGCATCAGGGATCCAAATAAAAATAAGAGAGCCAAAAACCTTCAAGTGACTGATTTTGAGCTTGTGACCTGACCAAGCCTTTTCTGGAGTCTTACCTTTTACCACCACTATGGGTGATTGGTTCAAAAGATAAACTACAATGTAAATGCTTTAGCCCAAAACTTCTTTAGAACATGTTTGTATTTGAGCATGGAGCAAGCCATCTCAGTGATTGTTTTGTTTTGATGTTCAAGTACACTATTATATTGTGGTGTGTAGTGGTGGTTAACTGGTGCTTGATGCCATGATTATCACAAAAGATAGAGAAATCATTAGAATAAAATTCCCCACATTGTCTGACCTAAGTGCAATAATAGATTTTTAAAAATCTTTTTCAACTAAAGGTTTAAACTTTATAAATATAGTAAATGCTTCAGTTTTTTTTAAAGAAAATATACCCACATTTTTCTATTGAAATCATCAACAAAAAATAGAAAATAGGTAGACCCAAGAACAAAAGGAAGTAAATGATAAAATCACATAAATCACAACTGGTGAAAGGTGTGTGATGTTACTTCCTAGTCTAATGCGCATCATAAACTCTAAGCTATTGAGTTTGAATATCCAACAATCCAAGGAAAAGATCTTCTCGAGAAAGTTGAGAGAGAAAGTTCACATTTAAGTTCCCTTATCATTAATGCTAAAGTGTGCTGACAAAAGATCACCAAAAGCCCATAGCTAAGTCCTAAGAATCACTAGAATCAATAAGTTAGAAAAGACCATGATCCTCAAGACCCACTGCAATAATAGACTGAGTTACCCTATTAGTGATGGTACATTGATGTGAACTAAAGGTGACATCCAACTGTGGAGAGTGTCGCAACAACTGAATAACTAAGAGTAGATTTAGTTACATCCCTAGAATGTGTTAGACATCAAGGAAAATGAGATCCCTCCCAGTAGATTGAATCTAAATGTTTCCTTTGCCAAAAACAGTGTACTCTTCCCCTTTGCCAAAAATAACATAATATGAATAAGGCTAGTAGTTAGTGAACTGGTCTCTGTGGTGGGTGAAATGATGAGAGACACTTGAATCAATGTAGTAGGTAGATGAATTCACATGATTTGTAGTATTTTAGCCATGAAGGTGTAAAAGGCAATTTTTTTCTACTCAGTGTGCTATGCACTGTACGTTTTGGACTACAAACTAGATTGCTTAGATTGGGCATCTAATGATTTTTAACATTCAACCTTTATGTGACCATACTTGTGGCAATAGTTGCATTGAATGTTATTTTTAATTGAGCCTTCTAAAGTTGGGTTAGAGGATGTCTCCTAAGAAAATTACTATGAATAAGACTTACGTTTATCCTTCCGAAAGGATTTAGCGACAAAGGATTGCTTTGTGGAGGGGGAGGTGAAACTGATATTGAACTATGATTTCCACTAACCTTGTTGAAGAAGAAGCGTGCAGAGATATATGAACCTCAAATCAACACTACTAGAATGACGTTGAGAGTTTCAATAAAATACTTATAGGACTTGGGTAAACTCTTGAGGATTATGACAACAATGTCCTCTTCCTCCATTTTGCATACAATAGCAAGAAAGTGATCATGAATTTCCTAAATCCTTGATCCAAAATATGATTTCGGATTACAACACTTAGTGTGATAGCTGTGAAATTGTTAGTTCTAATGCGAATAAAACAATTTCTGGACAATAGATTATGCAAGCCAAAAAGTAGTTCATATGATTCAACGTTAGAGTTTATACAAGGTATGATGAATCTGAAGGGCGAAAAACATCCCTTTGAAAATAAATGAACAATCTACATAATGTTTATTTCAAAATAAAATATCAAAACTATGAAAACTATTTAAGTTTTATTTTAAATTTAAGTCTACTTGTAGAAGTCATAACTTTTAGCACGTAGCTCTAAAATGTATGCTACTTATACCATTGGAAAGGTAATCCAATTATCTATATCCTCATTTCAACAACCCAAAAATACCCTGAAGGTCTTTGAAAGTGCCAATTAGCAAAACATAGAAAATACTAACAATTCAGATTTCAATATTTTCCCTTTTCTAGTTCTGCCAGCCTCCTCTGGATCATCATGGAGCATGCTCTAATAAATCCTATTCAGGTGTTCTTGGGGTGATTTATACTCATCCATGGTAATAGAAAACATAGTGTTCTTAAGAAAGAAGGCTCAACTTTTGTTTGAAGTCTCATGAAGTTTCTTGATATGTTCCCATATCTCATTAGATGTCTTACTAGATGGAATTTGAGGGAGTTGATCATCAACTATAGATAATTTGAGAATCATCATCACCTCCCAATTATTTTGAATCCATGTGTTATTCTCCATTAGACAGAATTTGGTGTTATTTAATCATTATTTTCAACTTTTTAAATCATAGAGCTACCAATATTTTGCACACTTCCTTGTAATAGAAATCATTACTCATGTATGTGAATAATACACCTTTGATGCTTTGTGTTTTTTTTTTAATGACATTTCATATATAGAACCTATGCATACTTCTGACTTGTTATCTAGAAGGTTTCAAATACTTCTAGAACATGCATGCTTCTTGCAATTATTTGTTACGATTGTTAATTCAAGTTCCCTTGTAAATCTCAATGCTGATGTTTTCTTTGGCTAGTAAAATAACTTCAACCCTATGATCACAATCTTGAATAATAAATTAGTTGAATGCTTTTCTTTAATGATCACATTTTATATATTCAATTTATAGTTGAAGGATATTTCTTGTCTATCTTTATAATTTACATTAAAAAATTTCTTAACATTTAAATTTTACATGTTGCCCTAGGCACAATGTAGTGCATACATAAAGCTTGTGAAGTGTAGATATTTCTTTCATGTAGTAACTAAAATATGGTAACAAACTTTGCTAGTCTTTTTATACATGAAAACAAATCTGCCATCATTATCTGTTGAAACTACTTTTTCTTATGTAGTGCCCAATACTTATTTTTGTAATCACACATATGTGACCTCCATATGCTACATCAAGATCCAAGATACATTATGCCTTCACTCTTATTTGTATTCTTTGCATATAGTCTTTACGTGTTTGGTTGGTAAGGAAAAATAGATGCCTTCCTTTGTATGTATGTCTACCTATGTTGTTTATTTTTGTGAAGTGCACTTTCCTTATTTAAATATCTATGTCTTTCTTTGCTTTGGCTTCTTAAACAATTGTTGGTTACCCATTTCTTTTGAATAAATAATCATATATCCACAAAGAATGTTGCCATTGGAAAACCATACATTCATATTTTCAACATGCACTTTACCATTTTCTTTCCACATTATTAAATATTGCAGCTTTTATTTGACTTCTTTGTAAAATTTGAATCTCACGTTGGTCATATTAGTGAACACAAAATTTAAACATCTCCACGTTGGGCATTTTCTATTGTATAATTTGCAAGTCTATTTTTTTCTTAGTGAGAAAATATTTTTCATTCTATTCATATTGTGCTATTAAAAAATATACTTGTTATCTTTGATAAACATAAGATCCTTTGATCTATTAAAATATACTCAACCATAATGATAAATTGAAAGAATCGCTTTTGTAAAATAGATGATAACTCTATGCTCCTTGACATTATGAAGATATTGCTTGAAGAGCAACCTATTTCATCCCATTTTGGACAATAACCAAAAAGTGTTTTTCTTGATTCATCCATATTTTTCCATAAATTGTAACACAAAATGACCATACATGTTAATTACAACTTTGATGTTTATAGCTTACTATGACATGTTTGATCACTCTTGTTGTCCTTTAAATTTGCCTTGTTCTCATGGGTTGATTAATTATGATGCTTATATAGTTGTGTGTTGTCATTCACTTTCTTTGAGGGCCTTCTATTGTAAGAATCGTATTCAATTGCAATGCAATAGCTATGCTCCATAGATTACACACCTTTATAAAAATTTGGTTATGCTTTTCTTACATCAAAATTGATTGGATCATTTAGTGCTTCCATATGCTTTGATGAAATATAGAAATATCCGCTCATCATACCTATCTTTTGCAGAATAATTGACTATAAGCACATTCTGTAATTACTTTGTTATGATGTCACATTGCTCATTTTGTTTTTCAATTCTCCATTACAACAATGCATCATTCCAAGTAGCATTTGTTATATACTAGTATTTGTAACTTTCATAGGACTTTTGCTTCAAATTTACATGATTGTATTTATTGTTGTTTCTTTTCCTAATTGATGATTGTTCAAAATCAATATAAAATTTATTTGTAACCATTCACTTCTAACCATGTTATAATGTGTTGATAAACAAAATAACTGACATCATTAGGATGTTAGATATACTACTCCATTGTTGACATGAAATATATTCCAAATAGATGATTTAATACTATTATAACACTTTCATCTTTTTTCCTTTACAAATTCATTGTCACTATTGTATTATATTCTCTAACTATTATCATTTATTATGCAGTTTCATATTATTTATTTATTTTTTAAATAGAAAAATATCCTCTGAATCACCTGTTAAACTTTAACAATAAAAAGTGCATTATAATTGATAAATTCAACAGTATTATTTCAAGACAAAAAGAGTGCACCTTATCCTTATCTGAAAACTTGAAGCATTTATGAGATTATTTGAATATCTAAAACTTCCATGTAGACTTGTAGCCTTTAAAGTTTATTGAAATTCCTCTATGCTCAAAATTTGTAATCCTTTATGGCTGAAAGGTTTCACATAGAAAGCTATGTCCCTTCAACGACCTCTAGTCCATTATGTGTATTTCACCACTCCAAGGTTCAAGTGAAAGTTTTCATAACTAAAACTTATGTACATCCCTTTGAAAAATCTCCACTTAATGTTCAATCTTTTCCCATACCCAATTCAACTAGAAGGTTCCATGCTTAGATTTTATGCATGCTCCTTCTATGGTCTCCTCAGTGTCTTCAATCTTTTCCCCTTCATGATTTGAACTTAAGGTTCCATGCTTGTAGTTTATGCACGTTCGGGTTCAACAATCTCCTCATCTCTCCAATCTTGGCCTCTAGAAATCTCACCTAGAAGGCTTCATGCATGTAATTTATGCATGACCCTTCCACAAATTGAAGTCTTCATACTTGTATCTACACATGAAAGAAACTTATTAGTATAAAACTTACTTTCCTTTGCATCTTTTAATGCATTTTTTGAATATGCATGTTGTACTTGGATAACTTGTAGTAGCGATATACAAGAATATATTTTATCGCTCAATTCATATAAAAGACTCATTTCATTACAATTTTTCATATTATATTTGAGCTAGAGATCTGGACCCAAATTTTCATCAAAGCTCGTGTCAACTGAATGACCTTCCATTCAGGCAGTGAAGGCTCTTCCTTTACCTCTTCTATGCTTTATGCATTTATAAGGTGTCTATCCAAATTGTGTATTTTAAGTTGCCCCGACTTGTGTGGAGTCTGAATGCATTATTAAATTTTATATATGAAATTTGAACTCTTTGTATCTTTGTAAAATAGTTTTGAATAATACACTAGAAAATTACATTGTTTTGTACTTATATCACACTTTTGAATAGTAATGATCAAATTTTCATAATTTCTATACTTTTTAGTTTACTTATGCATTCAAATAACTTTGCAATGTATAACGTCGGCAACCTAAAATATGTAGCTCAATACATTGTCAATTTCAAGACTTAGAAATTTAGGTGTAGGTCAAATTGGTAATAGGAATTTCATAATATGTTGTGTCATATATGTTGTTGGGTATTTTGGTCATTTAATTATAGTGATCTATGCTTAGAATAATGGTAAAATGATTAATTAAATGATTTCATTTAAATACTTTATCATATGATTATATATTGTTATACTATACTACATCCCTGCTATGCATGGATTGCTCGTAGGTGTTATGTCACAAGCCCTAACTAATGCATAAGATAAATACACTCCTAAATGCATGTCCTCTATCTATTTCTCTAATAATTAATTAAGCATTTTGTTTGAATCATACTAATTGATATATTGCTAATTAACAAATATAACATTAATCATTATTACTTATCTATATTACGATGATACTCAAATCAATAATACTGTTACTAATATTCTTAATAATAAAATTAACATATTTTCCTAAATAATATCATTAATATATTAAATAAAATTATAATTTAATAAAATATTCTTAATAATACTAAAATAATCGGCCAAATATAAAAGAAAACACATCAAAATACTTATGGGTAAAAAATAAGAAGAAACATATAATAACATATTTTGATATTTAATAAAATCCCTAATAGTTAATGGTTCTAATGGGATAAATATTAAGGAATCAAAATTATAAGTTATAATCACTGGACATGAAAGCTTGGGTCATGATGAGAGACTATAGTTGACGAAAGACACACATGCACACACACACATATGCACACATGCGCACACACATGCGCACACACACACACACACACACACACACACACACACACACACACACACACACACACACACACACACACACACATGTGAGTGCGTGCATGCATGTGTGGTGATACAATAGGAGAGGGCAATAAAAAGGAAAAATACTTCTCTACATTCACATGACAAATCACAAATCATGAAAAGTCAATAAAAACAATATCATGTAAGGAAAAAAAACATATGATTGGATAAATGTGAATACATAATAACTTTATGTAAAGTTTCCTTACGAGCTAGAGACCTTGCCTTTTAGAGGAGCGGGGATTAGGGAGTTTTTCTACAAGGAGCTGATTATAGATCTGTTATTCCATGTAGAAAATGCAAGAATAATGTATATGCAGATATGTTTTTTTTCATAATTAAAATATCAATTTATTCATGAAATTTAGCTCTCAAATTAGTTTTCTACCTAAAGTTGATATAGAATAACCATCACTTTTTAACTAGACTACATACATGGTCATGCTAAAATATGCTTTGTCACGTTATTGCATAAAATCAAAATAAAGATTCCATGACAATGTAAATGTAATTTGCAATTTAAAATCAATTTTGCACATGTAGTATGTTTGACTAGATATAGCATTGTTTATTTATCTCTCAAACACAACCAAAAGAAAACTTTTAATTTTCCAATTATTTAAAGTCACACAATTTGATAGTTCTAAGTGACTTTTTTTTAGGTACAAACACAACTTAAAGATCAAGCAAAATTTATGATGCAAAAGTGACTATAAAGAAAGTTGTTGCACATTTTAATAATAAGGAAATGAGAAAAGTGATTGTTTTCTTTAATTAGAGGTTGGATTCAAGGGGTGGTTGTTTGAGCCTTGTATGTTGTTGTTGTTACATGTGTCTGTTATATTGACATCATATAGAAGCGAGAGGATTAGAGGTGGACATTAAGGTAGTTGAAAATTTGTAGCGTGAGACAAGAGAATTTGTTTAAATTTTTTATTGAGTATGAGTTGGGGTGTGATATGAGATTAGTGTTTACCTTAATGCATGTTGTACAATGCTGCCAAAATTTTGTTAAAGCTGAATTTGTGTTTATGCACTCTGCAATTTTTATATAAGAGTTAGTATTGTGTTAGTATTTGTTAAAGGAAATTTTGGTTCTTAGCTATGATACCGAGTAGGGAATTCTTGGATTAAATTACTTTGGTGGAGTCCTCTATGATTGCTATGATTGAGTTGTCCATTGAAATAGTGAATGCTCCATGCAGCTTGAAGTATCACATAAGGTAGGCAACTCTAGACATGTTGTTTGTGTACTTGTCAAATTGGAGTTTGGAAAACTTGGGGAAGTGCATCTCACATTACTACCTTCTCTCACAATTCCTTATCTATGCTTTCATACTAGGTCTTGTTATCATTCTCATTTCTTCATACTTAAATGTTGTCATCATGTCCAAAACTACCTCCTCTATCTTGGCTTTATCTATAGTGCCTAAAGTATCATACTTAATGTATTTGAATCCTTCAATTCCTGCACTCCACTTAATGTTTTAATAAAGTTCATCTATGGTTTGGGGTATCTAATGCACTGCAATCCATAATTGGATAGTATCTTCTAACTCACTCCTTTCCTCACCTTCTTCCTCATCACCTTTGGCCATAACTACCTTTCTTCTTGGCTTTTTAGTAAGCTTTCTTAACTTGATCTCTTCTTCAATATTCTTCATCTTTGTTAACTTACCACCTTGAGAAGGCTCTAAAATATTTGAAACACCTTTCTTTTGTCTGGCCATAGGTGTAGTAGATGCCTTAGTCCTTTGTCTTGCAACAATTTGTGTGGTAGGGACTGACTTGGTGTCCTTCTTTACACTCTTGCTTGCCTAAGGCTTGGAAAACACTATCTCTTTACCTTTGCCTTCTACTTCTTCTTCTTCATTTCCTTCTTCTTCTTCTTCTTTACTTGTTACATCTTCACCTTCACTAAATGTTCTTTGCAAACTCTTTATCATACCTTTTCTTTTCTATCTTGGGTGCATTGATCTATAAAGTAATGTTCAACTTTTTTTTTCATACCTACTGAATGGCTTAGAATCCTTGTCAACATGCTAATCTAATAGTGTAGTAGTAGTAGTTGTTGCTTCATCAATATTAATTTCATATCCCAATGGCCTCAACCATGCCATCCTGGGTATCACCACCTGAATGTATGTCCAATTAGTGTCTACAAGGAAACATATATCATAATAATACTTATCTACCAAGGATTGGGGAAGCTTTGTCCTATTTCTCATCATTTTGTTAAATTCTTCAAAATTGCCATCCATAACCTTCTCAAAATCATCACCTAAATGAGTGATGAATTCATTTATTTGTTGGGTGACATGTTTCTTGTTACTCCAAGTAACATTACCAATTATGGGGAAAGAATATGTAGATGAGTAAATAATTAAACTTACACATTGTGTTCTTGGCTTTTCTAATGCTTTGTGAATTCTTAGCTAATTGTGTTAGTTGTATTTCGGCAAGGTTATATCTATGATCCTTATTTCCTATCTTCCATGCAACATCAACTACAATGCAAGGTATAATATCTAGTCAGCCTTGAATGATAAAAATTGTGAGCAATAATTGTCATTGCAAAATCTATTTCAAAATCTTTGATGGTGGAAATATTCATTCCATGTTTAGCCCATACGACGAATGTATTTTCTTTGATCACATCTTTTCTCTAGCAATGATTTGTCTTCACTTTTTCTATATCAGGGTTTATAGTAACTTGGTGAATGATCCACTTTGTAATTTTGACTAGTCCACCTTCTAGCCATAATTTCATGTCATGGACTCAACTTACAATAATTTTAATCCATTCAAATTTTAAAACCTTAGGAAAGTCTAAGGCATAAGTTAACCTTTTCTCAACAATGTGTTTGTGCTCTTCCTTTAATTTTTCATCAATGCACAAATTTTCATAAGCATTTCTTGATTCAAAATCTACTACTTTGTTGATTTTCCTCATATAACAAGATTTTACATCATGAATCATAATTACTCTTGGTGGAATTGAATATAAGGCACTGAACAAATCTCCTTTCATTGAGATTTCTAGATATGCCCTAAACATTGGTGAATTAACAAATTTATTTCAAATTTATTGCACATTACTAACCTTTGATGCTTCACCTTTCTCTACAGTCAAACTCGATGCCATTTTATTCAAATAGGGTTTGATCTTTGAAATAGTGATTTTCTCGATATCAACTCTACTATTTCAAATCACTTCCAATGTTGACAACATGTTATTTATGATCTTCACACAATCACTCAACCTCACTCAAGAATCACTCAAACTTTGTCATCTCTTAAAAATTTGAATGCACAGTGACCAAAATGGTTGTCAAAATTTGATAATAAGTCCAAAAATTTGAATTTAAGGCCTCATTAATATTTTTTACACAGAGTGGGTGCAATAAAAATATCTTGGCCAATTTTACAAATCTCAATAGTAATGCATCAAAGTTCCTTCAACTAGGCCAAAGCTATGACTCAATAAACACTAACAACTATGCTTAGTCAAGAAGGATTAAATAATATCATCTTTTATTTTGATGATGCATTGGAGGTACAATTGGAAAGTGAATATTGTGCTTTTGCCACATTTGGTATAGTGAGTGTTGATTGTGGTTGCCATTGGAGATATGGACACTATTTGCAAGAGAATGCGTAGAGGGGTTAGTATGGTGATAAATGACCATTCTTTTCCTTTAGTGTTCCTATTGCTTTTCAATAGGTAGAATGGGTTAGTAAGAGTGTTAGAAGGATTATGAGTGGAGTAATTAGCATTGAGTCTTAAATGTTAAGTGTATATTGTGTTGTTAGTTGCCTGGAGGTTGATGATACCAATGTTTGGAATGATGTTATATTGCACTCTTCATTGAGTAGGTTGATAGATGTGGATAATCCAAAGGAAATTATTTTTTAGCTTCTTGGAATGCCATAAAAAACATTTTTGAGAAGTAGGATGAGTGATTTTGGTCTTGCAACAAATACAAATATGCTTTGCAAGTTGTTGTAGGGACAATTGTGTACTCTTGGGATTGTGAATTATAGCAATAAGTAAGATGAAATTAAATATCAAATGAAAAGAGTGCATGGAAAATGGGTATGTGTATTGAGTGCATCTTTCTGTCCTTGATCTACAATTGAAATTGTGTTCTATCTTGCTAATATGATACAATGAGAACAATAAGAGTGTCATTTTGTGAGTGGACTAGTTAGAAGATTTTTGTGTTAGAAATTAGCCTTTATTTCTTGTATCTAGTAATAATTTTCTTGATTTTTGTCTTAGAGTTTAGTTGGAGGCAATAGTCAACATCTCCTCTTTCAAATGGTTGTTCTTTCTAACTATGAAATTCTTAAGTTAGATGCTTGTCCCTGGAGTAAGCTAATACAAATACTTATCAATCAAGTTATTGATGATGTTTGTTGTTATATTATTTTGACCATCTCTATGAATCAAATCTGTGTTTGATTGATGATTTCTATTTAGCTGATGAATTTGGCTTGCAGGCCAGTACATATGTTACCAAGATATCGCCTTCAAATGTGATTATTTTTTGTCTTTCACAAATGTTGAATATGGTTGATGAGTTAATTTTTTCTAACTTCTGTATGTAGTAGAGAAATTTGGTTTAGTATACAAATTTTTGAATATAATTTGTTTGAATTTGGAAAATGTACATTTTTAGGAGTGCTCTTTCCTTTTTGTTTCTAGTCATACTCCTCATCCGAAGACTCTAAGTTATATTGGATAACATCCATAGTCTGTAGGAAGGATATGAAAGCCAATAGAAAATGGTAAGTTAATGTTTGCATACATTTTTCTATATGTAATATGTAAATTGTAACGATTATTTATGGATATGTATGCTATAGTTGTTGTTGTTGTGTAACTGCAAAATGGTATGTCCAATATGTGTCCAAAATAGTGAAGTTAGTTGTTTGAATATCAATTTTTTGTGTCTATATATAATCAAGCATGCTTCATGTATCTATTGTTAGCTTATCAACCATGAGAAACAGTCTATGCTCATGCATAAATTGAAGCAGTTGTGACTATTATTTTGTTGACTTGGGCATATCCATGTTGAAGTCCCCTACAATTATTAATTTTGAATGTGTTAGCAATGTGCTTGTAATAGTTTGTATAAAATTGAATAGGTCATTGGTTGGAACATTTGGTTTTAGATATAAATTTTTGATTTAAAGAGTTCTTTTTATGTGGAAGATGTCAATTATTATTTATTCCAAGTGTTATGTTGCAAACATTTGTATGCTTTGAAACATGCTATTTTTTGTTCAGCATGATAAGAGGCCATTGATGAAAAGTGAAGGGTAGAAGTTAAAAATTTGTTTCAATAGTGGCACATGTTTGATATTTTCTGTTCTTGTTTCTTGGAGGTACAGTAAAATTGTAGTAACCAAGTCATGATCATAAATAATCTCATGTTCATATAGCAGAGTACTACATATGTTTAACGTACATATTATAATGTTGTTTAAGGATTTAGGGGGAATTTTGTATTGAAATGTTCATACTACCAAGGTTTGCAAATGTTGCATTTCAGATTTCACTTTTTATGATAATCTTAAGTTTTGTTATTGTAGTTTGTGAATCAAGTACAATGATTCAATGTCTCTCATGCATTATAGAGTTTTATACACCAATCCATGTTGGTAGAATTTATAGGAGTCAAAATAAAGTACATCCATTGTGAAGCCTTGTGCCTTGTGAATAGTTCTTGCATAGGAAAGATGGAAGGGGAATTATGAATGGGTAATGACTTTTGTAATAGTTTTGACCTTTCTAATGATTTTCATTATTTGTGTCCATGTACGTGATATAGACTATGTATACAAATTTTGCATTTATTGTCGGTATAGTTTATCATTGAACTCAATCCAAATGAGCTCTTATTTTCATATTGTATGTAACTAGAAAGTGTCATCAACACCATTTACCAGGTTGTCTTGTATGTCAAGGTTGCCTACTATTAGCTCTATGAGGATCTCTGGCTTTACAAGTATCTTGGAAGAAAATTATGTCCTTTGTATTTGATAGGGAGTGTTTTCAATGGTTATGTCTTTTTTATCAATGGCTTTGAGTTCATTAATCCTATTGGGTAAGTAGTCTAGCAATATCTTTTGTTATGTTAATCAAAACTAAGGTTTTCTAGAACAAATGAGGTAACATTGAGCCATTAGGTATAGGCCTATAGTTGTTGGAAATATAAGAGGAGTAATTAAAAGGGGAGGGGTGAATTAGTTACCACCAAAATAAATCCTAGATCCCTTAGATGTTAGTACATAATATAAACTTCATTGAAAATGCCAATGCTTAGTGAACACATAGGCAATCGATTTACACTAGCAAATGTTGTAACTCGACAAGCATTGAAATAGCAATTGTAACTTGACAAATACAAATCTTAAGACATTATCTATGATTAACCTTAATTAACTTAGTAGCATACACATATAATAAATACCATGAACACAATTGACACCATGATTTAATGTGGAAACCCAATTTGGGAAAAACCACCAATTGCAACTAGTTACTGATTTTCACTCTTCTAAAGTGAGCCTTATTAGGAACCAACCCTGTTAAAGGTTATAAAACACACTATTAGAGAATTTAATCACCCTATTAGGAGTGGCCTTTTATAGTTCTTTAGACACTTTAATCTAGAAATGTCACCTTGTTAGAGGATTTACAAATAGTTGTTAAGCCAACTCTGTTAAGAGATTTATATCACTACTACAATAGTTAGAGAGTAATAATGAGATGATCCAATTTTTGATGCAACTAAATTGCTAATTATAAATATCAATTCTAGCTTGTATACTTGATTCTTTCTAATCAAATGTATATTTGTAGCTCCATAAGGATATTCTACTTATCCTCCTAGTTCACTTCCTCTAAGTATCTTCAAATCTTCTATTCACTTGCATACATTCAATCCTCAACTTGACCTTATATTTATATCATAGACATTATCAAGTTGGCTTGAATACAACTTAGAATACTTAATATTCATCTCCTCAATTGGCTAGAACCAAAAAACAAAACTATTGAACTCAATATGCTAAAACAAGAAAATCCTTCATTAGCCAACCCCGCTCGGTAGACACTAACTTAGAAACAATTTTCCTGTATTAACCAAGTGAACTTGGTTAACACTAAATTTTCACAAAGTTCATTTGGTAATCAAGTGAGCTTGATTAAAACTGGTTCCATCCAAATTTTCCTTCATTAACCAAGTGAGCTCGGTTAACACTCAACTTCTGTGAACTTCTCTTTGTCACCAGAGTGAACTGGGTAGACATTGTCTTCTGAACTTGGAAACTCTGGAATGCTTAGCAGACACAAAAAACTATCTTCAATGCCTAAGTGAACTCATCATATATTTACTAGTAAAGATATGACATTTTGTGTAACATCAAGGACAATACACAATTAACCAATTACTTTCAACAATATCCTATTGAGATATGATTGAAAAGATCATTGTTGAGAAAGATTGAAAGGAGATTGTTGAAAAAGACTATGTGTTTCAATCATTGTTTTGTCACTAATGTCAAACTTGCTATTTGTTGGTAAGACAAAGGCTTATAAGATTCAAGTACTATCACTTAGTTGATTGATGAAGAGGATTTGATCAAAAGATGTAATAGTAGCAACTAGAGGAAAAGTTGAGTTATGATTATGTAATGAAGCACAAGGATCAGTTATGACAGTGATGATATGATGTATTGATAATTTACTTAAGGTTACAAAGGCTGGTTACACTAAAAAAATTTAGAAGAACAAGTTACACAAAGTTTGTTTGCCAAGCTTGACTAAGTGGATAGTAGGTGCCGAGAAAAGTCAGTGCAAGTCGAGTAGAAAAATTACTTGGAGCTGAGTAAAAGTTCATTCTAGTGTATCCCGAGAAAAATAGTTGATGCGGAGTAAAGTTTAGTTGATGCTGAGCACCAGTAAACTTTAGTAGGTGCTCAATAATTTCATAATGGATGTTGAGCATTAGAAGGAGGACAATGTCGAGCTATTACATTATTTAAAAGATCAAAGATTTGATGAATCTGAGCCAACAAGTTTGTTTTCTTGAATTTTGTGAACTAGGTAGAAGATAAGGTTGATGAGCTGGTGGCACAAAATTTGAGGTAAACCATTTTTAGGTGAATTCAAAGTGGATTCTAGGAGACATTTCTAGAAGAGATATGAGATATAGGGTAGATACATTGTATCCTACCTAATCTATCAGAACCCTAATTTGGACGATGGAAAATGAGCAGAAAAATATTTTAATTTCTTATTTATCAGAATGTCTAGTCATGAAGCAAAGTTTTCATGTGTGAGAAGCTAAGGGGGATAGGGAGTCAAGGGTTTTGCTTCATCAAGTGACCTAAGAGAAGAGTTTGCAATTGCATGTTAAGCAAGAAGGCTTATGAATGCTTGAAGGGTCAACAAGCTATCAGAGCTGCAAAGTATGAAGGCCAAGCAGAATTGAGGACTGAATAGAGATCTATCATCTATAAGAGAAGTTGTAAATTGTATTAGATCAAAGCCTTACTATTACTCTCTAACAATTGTATCAGTCTAGGGTAAATCCTTTGGATTAAGGTTGACCTAGTAGTCATTTGTAAATCCTTCAACCAGGTGGCATTCCAAGTGAATGACCAAGAGTCCCCTAACAAGACTCACTTCTAATAGGGTGATTGAAATCCTTTAACAGGGTCACATTTAACAGTGTATTGTAACCTTTAACAGGGTTGGCTTTTCATAGGGCATCACTTCAAAAGAGTGAAAAGAGTAGCATGTTACTGGCGATTTTTCCCAAATTGGGTTTCCACATAAATCATTGTGTCAAGTGTGTTGATGAATCTATTATATTTCATGCTTTACATTTATACAAGTTGATTTGACAATAACCTACAAGTTTTTAGTGATTGCATAATCTTATGGATGCATGCATGAGTATAAATGTTTTATGGGTGCACTAAGTTGTGAAAAGCTTTATTTATACATCCAAACCTTGGATAACTAATTCACCCCCCCTAGTTATTCTAAAATTATTCCAGCATATCCCTCTTTGGCATTGATGGCCAACATAACAAGCCATAAGCCATAATACAATGAAGTTTTTACAGCAAGAATAAGATAAGGAGCATATCCTTAGTTTCATTTAGATTCTCATCCATGAGAACTCCCTCTATCAATGTGAACTCCCTCTGCCTTCAATTTCTCCCTCTTTCAATAAACACTATCTTCAACATCTTCTTCTGATAGCAAACTCTCCCTCTTTGATATTAGACCAAGTTCATCTTCTTTCTTTGATATCTTCAAAAAAAAAATTTCTATAAAATGTATACTCTTCCTCTTTAGAAAATTTCTATGATGATATGACATTAAACTCTTCCTCTTTGACATCTCATGCCAAAGAAAATATTCAGAGAATATTAGTGTACCTCATGTATTGATTCATATACAATGTGCCCTTTTCAA
This sequence comes from Cupressus sempervirens, assembly GCA_028749045.1. Lineage (NCBI taxonomy): Eukaryota > Viridiplantae > Streptophyta > Pinopsida > Cupressales > Cupressaceae > Cupressus > Cupressus sempervirens. The sequence goes on from CM053785.1 coordinate 486,702,565, forward strand.
TACTGCATCAACTTGACTGATCTTGAACACACTTTGGTTGATGCATCACTAAACTTCATTTTAGTGAGCTTCAAATAGGGGAATGACCTCTAACTTACCTCTTAGATACAAAAATTCATCCTTAGGTAATGGCTTAGTAAATATATCTGCAATTTGTTCTTTAGTATTTACATATTCCAATCTTACCTCTTAATCTTGCACCAATTCTCTCAGAAAATATATTTTATAGCAATGTGCTTAGTTTTGGTATGCATTACAGGGTTTTTTGATATATTAATTGCACATGTGTTATCATAGAAGATAACCACTAGATCCTTGATTTCTATTTTCATAGCTACCAATAATTGTTTGGACCAAACAATATTTGAACAATTAACTACTACTGCAACATACTCTGCCTCTGCTACTAAGAAATACTATTTTGCTTCTTTCTTTTCCAAGACACTAAAATTTTACCAAGAAATAATGCTCCACCATTGGTGCTCTTCCTGTCCTCAACACTTCCTGCCTAATCATCATCTATGAATGCTTTCAAATCCAAAGTTCTTCCTTTTTTATACCATAATCCATAGTCTTCAGTACCCTTCAGATACCTCATGATTCTCTTGATTTTCATCATATGGTTTTCTTTAGGATTTGCTAAGAATCTTGCCACCATACCAACTGCTAAAGCAATATCAAGCCTTGTGTGTACTACATATTATAATTGTCCTATCATTAATCTGTATGTAGTCTAATCTACCTCCTTGGAATCATCATTTTTGGAAAGCTTATGTCCATTAGATATAGGTGTTCCAACTGGTCTTGAATCTTCCATTCCAAACTTCTTTAGTATCTCTTTGATATATTTGGATTGAGTAATGTAGATACCATCTTTCATCTACTGAATCTATTATCCAACAAAGAATTTTATCTCTCCAAATATGGACATCTCAAATTCTTTACTCATATCTTCTTAAAATGCTTTGCATAAGTCATAATTTCCAGTAAATAATATGTCATCTACAAAGATTTTAGCCAACATGATCTTGTCTGGGCCTTCTTTGATATCTTCTTCAAAAACTAATCTTTATCAGGTAGCTATGAAGTCTTTCATACCAAGCTCTAGGAGCTTACTTGAGACCATACAACTCTTTGTGCAATTTATAGACCATATTCCTTTTGCTAGGATCCACAAAACCTTTATATTGTTCTATGTAAACTTCCTCTTCAAGAATTCCATTCAAGAATGCATATTTCACATCCATTTGATAAAATTTAAATCCTTTGTGTGCAGCATAAGCAAGTAAAGAAATAACACCTTCTAATCTTGAAACAGAAGAAAAATTTTCACCATAATCAATACCTTCTTCTTGAGAATAACCTTTGCATACTAACCTTGCTTTGTTTTTGGAAACTTCTCCATTTTCATTCAGCTTATTTCTAAAAACCCACTTTGTGCCAAACACATTTTTATCCTAGGGTCTAGGAACAAGTCCAAGTCTTATTCCTCTCTATTTGTTCTATCTCTTCATTCACAACTTCAATCCAACTTTCATTATCCAAGGCATCTTTTACTAATCTATGTTCAAATTTAGTAAGCAAACACGTACCTTTCAATTTGTTTCATGTCATTGTTCCATCTGACTTATCTCTAATGATTTGATCAGTTGCATGGTGCTTTCTAACATATCTTGACAACACAGGTACTTTAGATTTAGATCTTGTTCTGCTAACATCTCCATAGTCTTCTATATCAACCTCAGGTCCAACTATTTGTGGCTTGGGTCCATTAGACTCAATTTGCTCTAGCAATAACTCGGTATCTTTTGACTGTGAATTGGATCCTTTAAACTGTGACTCATGTTGCACTAGTTGCTACTTGACAACTTTTGGAGATTTTGGGGACTCGGGAGGTGAAGTTTGCTAACTTCTAATTGGATTTGGCAATGTATTAGGTTCATAGTAGACAAATTTTATGTAATCCTCAAGTTCTTTGCTACTCTCTTCTTCACTCTTTTCTACAAACTCATCAATTCTTACATGTGCACTTTCTATGATCTTATAAGTCAATAATTTCAAACATTTATATGCTTTACTTCTATAGGAGTATCCTAGGAATATGCCTTCATCACATTTGACATCAAATATACCTTTTGTAGACTCTTTCATAATATAAAATTTGCTACCAAATACTTTCAAGCATCTTACACTAGTTTTGTAGCCATACCATAGTTCATAAGGGGTTTGATGTGAGTCTTTCTTCAATTGTACTCTATTCAAGGTATTGTTTTGATGTAGAGCCTAATTAGACTTAGAGGTTTATTCAGAGTGGTTTCCCTCCAGATTATTTTCTATGGGGGTTTGGAGGTAGCACCCCCAAGATGGAGTCAAGGGGTAGTGCCCCTACGGGGTCTTGGGGCAGCACCCTAGGTGCAATCCTTGTTGCAGTATAGGGTGAGGTCGAGGGGCAATGCCCCTGTTGGGGTTTTTTGGGGCAGCACCCCCAAAGCCAAAAATGACCTTATATTGTAAAAGACATCAGCTACTATTTTTCTATTATTCCAACCTTGATTTTCTAGGTGACAAAAAGCTTGTGTAAAAAGGCTCAAGGTTAGGGATTTTCATAATGTGTGATGCAAAAATTGGTTCTTGTGAGTATTGAGTTGTGACACAGGCAAAGGATGAATAACTAGGGCCAAAGGATCACCCAGCTATCCAAACCACCCTGCAAGAGTTAACACAACGAAAGAAAACACAAGGAACAACAACCAAAGGAGGAAGAAGAATGAAATACTTTTATTGATTCTTCAAATATTCAACATACATGCCTAACTATAAGGACTTCTAGGTTATGGCCAATTACAAATGCATTCACATTCAATGATCCAATTGCAAATTCACACATTTAATTTTGCTCTCTAATCCTCTTCCCCAAAAACTTGCCAAACTCTAAGCCTAAACACTCTATATATACTTGCCAAAATGACTTACAAATTATTCTAGGACATTACATAAGAGGAGGGCCGACCCAACAATGGTCTAGACACATCCCAAGAAAAGATCTTAACATAAATGTCATAAACAAAATAAATCCTACAAGTCAGCTCGCAAAAATCATGTCCAAATATTGACACTCGGCATACACTGGGTAGCTCGACACATGAAGGAGTGCTACAATAACTTGGCACCAACTAAGTGCTATAGTAACTCAACACATGAAGAGTGCTACAGTAACTCGGCACATGAAGAGTGCTACAATAATTCGACACCAACTAAGTGCTACAGTAACTCGACACCAACTAAGTGCTACAATAACTCGACACCAACTTGAAAAATGAACAAAATTTGAGTAGGATAACAAGGCAACCTAGGATGCTTCTGCATTAGACAACCAGGGTTGAAAGAAATGATTCTCCTGAATCATTGAGATGTCCCAACCTGAGCTGAATCCAACTCAAATTGAGAAATCCATGAAGCATCTTTAATAGGTCTGTTCTTCCACTTCACCAAATATTCATAGTAATCTTTTCCTCTTGTGCTCTTGCCAACTCTCTGATCTAATATCTGTTCAACTTCTTCAATATGCTTCTTAGGATAATCATCTGATACAACAACTTCATCCTCTAACTCATGATACTTATACAAATCAGCAATATTGAATATAGGAGATATATCCATGTCATCAGGTAACTCAACTTCATAAGCATTACCACTGTCAAACTTCTTTAAGATCTTACAAGGTCCAAATTTCTTCATCTTCAGCTTATTATATGTTGCAACGGGGAATCTTTCTTTCTTCAAATGAACCATCACCTCATCACCAACTTGAAAATCATGGTATCTTCTAGACTAATCAACATTCTCCTTATACTCCTGATTACTTTGTTCCAACCTCAACTTCACTTCCTTATGCAAAGACTCCATAAAATCAATAATTCTTCTCCTGAAACACTTCTCTTTTCTTCACTAGCAACATCTCTTAAATCTAATATGCCTTTAGGATGCATTCTAGTAACAATCTCAAAAAGTGTCTTCCTTGTACTCCTATTCACATAATTATTATATGCAAATTCAGCTTGTGTGAATACCATCTCCCAATTACTCGATTTATTCCCAACCAAACATCTTAGCAAGAACCTCTATCTGTCCATCTATTTGTGGATGGAATGTAGAGCTAAACTTCAATTTAGTACCCATCTTCTTCCACAAAGTCTTCCAAAAATAACCAACAAACTTACTATCTTTGTTAGAAATAATGCTTCTTGGTAATCCATGCAATCTCACAATCTCCTTAAAGAAAAGTTTAGCAATGTGCTTAGCATTTGTTTTCTTCTTACATGGTATAAAATGAGCCATCTTAGAAAAAATTTCTACTATAACAAATATGGAATCATACTTTTTTACTATCTTAGGCAACCCAAGAACAAAATCCATATTGATATTTGTCCAAAGTTTCTTAGGAATAGTAATAGGTGTATACAAACCAGTATTTTGACTCACTCCTTTTGCAACTTGACAAACTCCACAACTCTTTACAAATTTCTGAACATCCTTATACATTTGTGGCCAATAATACTTCTCTTTCAGCAAACTCAATGTCTTATCAATTCCAAAATGTCTAGCTAATCCACCACTATGCTTTTCCTTAATTAGATTCAACCTCTTAGAACTTCTAGGAATGCACAACTGAATGCCTTTGAACAACATACCTTCTTGAATGAAATACTCATCATACTTACTTATGTGATCTGTCAGATTTGGTGCTCTGCACTCTTGCCACACCTTAGAAAAATCAAGATCAACATCATATAACTCTTTCATCTTATCAAAACCAAGAACTTCAACCTTCATTTCAGTCAACAAAGAACATCTTCTACTCAATGCATCAACAACTCTGTTAGTAACTCCACTCTTATGCTTAATGACAAATGTAAAACTCTGCAAATACTCAACCCACTTCATATGTCTTTGATTCAATTTATGTTGACTTCCCAAGTATTGTAAAGCTTTATGATCAGTATATAACACAAACTCCTTAGGCATCAAATAATGTCTCCACTTCTTCAATGCTTGAACAATAGCATAAAACTCTTGATCATACATAGAATATTTCCTTTTAGCATCATTCAACTTTTCACTAAAGAAAGCAGCAAGCTTACCTTCTTGACTTAATACAACTCCTATTGCATTACCACTTGCATCACATTCAACTTGAAATACTTTGTTGAAATTAGGTAAAGCCAATATAGGTAATTCAAAAACCTTTTGTTTCAAAGTCTCAAAACTCTTATAAGCTCCATGTGTCCACTTGAATTCTTTTTTATCTCCCCTCATTGTCTTAGTCATAGCATTACAAACAACACTGAAATTCTTTATAAACTTTTTGTAAAAACTAGCCAAACCATGAAATGATCTTACCTCACTCACATTCTTAGGTGTAGGCCATTCCAAAATTGCTTTAACCTTCTCAGGATCCATCTTCAAACCATCAGCTGAAATCACAAATCCCAGATACACAATCTCCTCTTGCATAAAAGAACACTTTTAAAGATTAATTAGCAACTTTTCCTCTTTCAACCTCTATAATACTTGTCTAATATGCTCAAGATGTTATTCCTTAGTCTTATTGAATATCATAACATCATCCAAATAAACAATCACAAACTTATCCGAAAATCTTTTCAAAACTTCATTCATCAACCTCATGAAAGTACTAGATGCATTAGTCAAACCAAAAGGCATAACCAACCATTCATACAAACCATCTTTTGTCTTGAAAGCAATCTTCCATTCATCACCTTCTCTAATTCTGATATGATGATAGCCACTCTTCAAATCAATCTTGCTAAAATACTTTGCTCCACTCAAATAATCCATTATGTCATCCATCCTTGGCATAGGAAACCTATATTTCACTGTTATCTTGTTAATGGCTTTGGAATCAGTACACATTCTCCATTCTCCATTATTTTTAGGTGCTAATACAATAAGTACAACACATGGACTCAAGCTTTCTCTGATCAAACCTTTCTACAACAAATCATGCACTTGTTTGTTAAGTTCTTCATTCTCTGCAGGTGTCAATCTATATGGTGCTTTGTTTGGCAAACTAGCTCCAGGAATCAGATCCATACAATGATTTATACTTCTTATAGGAGGTAAAACATTTGGGATATCATCAACAATAATGTCTTTATACTCATTTAGCAACTCTATAATTTCTTTTGGCACTTAGTCAATACTACCATCTATCACTCGGTCACCATTGACTGGCACTCAGTTAACACTATTGTCTTACACCTAGTCTCCATTGACAAAACTTAGTTTTCTTGGAATTATAGCAAAATAGACTTGGTTCTTTTTCATTTCCTTTTCAAATTGTTTCCCATTAACCATGCAAATTTTTACAGTAGTACAATTAACCTCATCTGGACTTTCAATCAAAGGCAACAATGTTTGTTTCTTCCCATTTACCCAAAGAGTATATTGATTCAATCTTCCATCATCTACAACATATCTATCATTTTTCCAAGGTCTACCCAACAAAATATGACAACAATTCATGGGCATAATATCACATAAAACTTCATCAAAGTAATGTCCAATTTTTAACTTCACAAGGCATTGCTCACTTACCAATATCTTATGTTCATCTTTGATCCATGAAACATGATAGGGTTTGGGATGTTTCAACCTCTACAGCTACAACTTGGTAACCATCTCTTCTAACATCAGATTTGTAAAACTTCCACTATCAATGATCACTTTGTAGCATTTTCCAGCCATCTTTCATCTTGTCTTGAAAAGACTTCTCCTTAAAATAGGTTCCTCATCACTTCCCTTATTACATAAGATTCTTCCCACCATTAGATTTTCTCCAACCTTAGGTCCACTTGATGAATCCTTATCATCTTCTTGAACCACAACATTTCTATTACCTTGCCTACTTTTAGAGGATCTACATTCAAAAGATCTATGTCCCTCTTTACCACATTTGAAACAATTACCATGAAATCCACCTCTAGAATAAGAATTACCTCTTCCTTAGTAAGAACTAGTGCCTCCTCAATAAGAATGACCACTTTTCCATTTAGTCTTGCCTTTTTCATCATTCTTCCATTTGGATTTGCCTTTATCTTGCATAGAACTTTTAGATCTACCACCTTCACCATAAGATCTACCTTTGACTCTTTGGAATCTGCCACCTCTACCTCTTTGTCTTTGTTCATGCTTCTTTGTCAAGATCTCCTTAGTCTTCAAAGCATATTGGTATGCTTCTTCCACACTCTCCAACTTCACAAAACTTATTTCATCTTGTATCCTAGATCTCAATCTGTTTATGTACCTTGCAATTTTCTCAACATCATCTTCCACATGTCTGGATTTGATGTCCAATCTATAGAATTCCTCGGCATACTCTTTCACAGTCATGTCTTTTTGCTTCAAATTTTGCATCTTTCTCAACAAGCTAACTTGGTAGTCAGTAGGAAGGAATTTGTTCTTTACCTTTTTCACCATCTTTGGCCAAGTTCTAATCTTCTTCTTTCCTCTCCTTTGTCTATCAGTTTGCAAGTGCTCCCACCATAGTGATGCATGACCTTTCAGCCTAGTGACTGCAATCTTCAACTTTCTATTATCACGAGTTTTTTCATACTCAAAGAACTTCTCCATATCAGAGATCCAATCCAACACAACATTGGTATCCAATTTTCCATCATAAGGAACAACTTCTATAGTAGGCTTTGAATTTGCCCTAGACAACACTTGCAACAATCTTTCCTCATCTTGATCTTCTTCAAGTTCTGGATTATGGTTTGGTGCCACTGCTTCATCATCACTTACATCATCAAGATGTGCTCCTCTCCTCTAGGCTGTCTCCACAACATCTAATCTAGCTACAATTTGTCTCAACTGATCCAATATAGCATCATCGACATTTCTTCTACCACGAACCATCTTTAAAAATTAGGTTCCTGCAAGATCATAACCCTTTGCAAGTTATAGGTCAAATCCATAGATCTGCAACCCTGTAACCAAATCTAAATTAGGGTTCTACATGATCCAATGTCCACAAGGATGAAAATCAAGCTCTAATACCAACTAACCTAGGCAAAGGATGAATAACTAGGGCCAATATCCAAACCACCCTACAAGAGTTAACACAACGAAAGCAAACGCAAGGAACAATAACCAAAGGAGGAAGAAGAATGAAATAGTTTTATTGATTCTTCAAATATTCAACATACATGTCTAGTTGTAAGGCCTTCTAGGTTATGGCCAATTACCAATGCATTCACATTCAATGATCCAACTGCAAATTCACACATTCAGTTCTACTCTCTAATCCTCTTCCCCCAAAACTTGCCAAACTTTAAGCCTAAAAACTCTATATATACTTGCCAAAATGGCTTACAGATTATTCTAGGACATTACAGAAGTGGAGGGCCAACCCAACAATGGTATGGACACATCCCAAGAAAAGATCTTAACATAAATGTCACGAACAAAATAAATCCTGCAAGTTAGCTTGCAGAAATCACGTCCAAATAGTGACACTCGACATACACTAGGTAGCTTGGTACATGAACAAGTGCTATAGTAACTCGACACCAAGTGCTATAGTAACTTGACACCAACTAAGTGCTACAATAACTCAACACATGAAGAGTGCTACAGTAACTCAACACATGAAGAGTGCTATAGTAACTCGACAAATGAAGGGTACTACAGTAACTCAACAACAACTAAGTGCTATAGTAACTCAACACATGAAGACTGCTATAGTAACTCAACACATGAAGAGTGCTATAGTAACTTGGCACCAACTTGTAAAATGAACAAAAAATGAGTAGGATAACAAGGCAACCCAGGATGCTCCTACATCAAGTTATAAGGATTACATATTGTAATCAGGTTGTAATCATGAGATAATAATAATATTGGACTTGTTGTTGGTGGACGTAGCCCAAGGATTGGGTGAACCATGTTAAACATGTTAAATCTTTGTGTCTTGTGTTCTCTTTTATGTGATCTACTATTTTTTGGTATTGGTTGTATTTTCATGTAACTATTATTTCTATCCAAGGTTAACCCTAACTGGTATGCACTATAATACTGATGGCTTCCTTCCAGTATTTGATTGTAACACTCTTTTATATTATCAAAGTTCTTGCACAATCCATGATGGATATATTCCTTCTTTTACTTGTACCATTTTGCTGTGGTGTTCCAAGGGCTGATACTTGTCCCTTAATTCCTCTCTCAATGCATAATTCATTGAACTCATTGGAAATGAATTCACCACTCTATATGACCTTAAACACTTCAGTCTTTTTCTAGTTTCTTTCTCTACTCTTGCTAGATACCACTTAAAATTTTGAAATGCTTCAAAATTATCTTTCACATACATTATAGTCATCATTCTAGAATAATCATCAACAAAAAGAATAAAATACTTATCTCCATTGTAGCTCTCTATTCCAATAGGTCCACATAAGTGTGTATAAACCAACTCCAAGACTTCTTCAGAATGATAATCCTTGTTCTTGAAACTTGTCTTGCCCATCTTATTAACTTGACAATTTTTATATAGGCCCATATCATGTTTCCTCATACTATGAATACCTCACACTCTTTTGTTTTTTCTTATCTTGATTAGATGATCAAAGTTCACATTGTTGACATCAAGGTCAAGTTTGTTTATTAGTGACTCATACTTGGTCAATTGGTTAACTACTACTGAGCTTATCTGACAATTTGTAGTATTAACTAAGTAATCTAGTCATTACCGAGTTCTACAATTGCTACTAAGTTTTAGAATCTACATTTAGTTCACACTGAGCAATATCTACCAAGTTGTTTAGTACTAGTGCAAATTGAGCTTCACAGTATTAACTAAGTTGCATAGTGTCAACCATGTTCTCTAGTGTCTACTGAGTTTGCAATGTTAGTGATGTGAATCTAGTGTTGATTGAGTCAAGGAGTTTCAACCAAGTGATTCAGTTTGTACCAAGCTCCTAGTGTTAGTGCTGACTAAGCCATATAGTGTCAACCAAGTGATTTAGGCTATATGCCAAGTTTCGTAGTGTTTACCAAGTCATAAGTGTTGACTGAGTTTAGACTACTTGGAATTTATTAGTATGGACTGAGCTTCTATGTCTACCAAGAGTATGATAATGCCAAGTGTTGATAATGGTTTCCAAGTATTAGAACCTCATCGAGTTTGTCTTCAAGATTTGAGTGCTAACAGTTAGGCCGACTTTGTGATCTTGATGGAAATCTATGTTGTAGCAAACTTTGATGAATTGTGTTTTAGATTGGTATATATGTAATGTATTGTATCACATCCAAATATATAGATAATGAAGTATGACAAAAATTTAAAGAGAAAAAGTCTAAATTAAAAAGGCTACAAGCAATATTAGAGACAACAAAGATTTTTCTATCACAACAAGGTGATCTTTATAGTTTCAAAGGAATCTTTCTTCAGAATGATAATCCTTGTTCTTGAAACTTGTCTTGCCCATCTTATTAACTTGACAATTTTTATATAGGCCCATATCATGTTTCCTCATACTATGAATACCTCACACTCTTTTGTTTTTTCTTATCTTGATTAGATTATCAAAGTTCACATTGTTGACATCAAGGTCAAGTTTGTTTATTAGTGACTCATACTTGGTCAATTGGTTAACTACTACTGAGCTTATCTGACAATTTGTAGTATTAACTAAGTAATCTAGTCATTACCGAGTTCTACAATTGCTACTAAGTTTTAGAATCTACATTTAGTTCACACTGAGCAATATCTACCAAGTTGTTTAGTACTAGTGCAAATTGAGCTTCACAGTATTAACTAAGTTGCATAGTGTCAACCATGTTCTCTAGTGTCTACTGAGTTTGCAATGTTAGTGATGTGAATCTAGTGTTGATTGAGTCAAGGAGTTTCAACCAAGTGATTCAGTTTGTACCAAGCTCCTAGTGTTAGTGCTGACTAAGCCATATAGTGTCAACCAAGTGATTTAGGCTATATGCCAAGTTTCGTAGTGTTTACCAAGTCATAAGTGTTGACTGAGTTTAGACTACTTGGAATTTATTAGTATGAACTGAGCTTCTATGTCTACCAAGAGTATGATAATGCCAAGTGTTGATAATGGTTTCCAAGTATTAGAACCTCATCGAGTTTGTCTTCAAGATCTGAGTGCTAACAGTTAGGCCGACTTTGTGATCTTGATGGAAATCTATGTTGTAGCAAACTTTGATGAATTGTGTTTTAGATTGGTATATATGTAATGTATTGTATCACATCCAAATATATAGATAATGAAGTATGACAAAAATTTAAAGAGAAAAAGTCTAAATTAAAAAGGCTACAAGCAATATTAGAGACAACAAAGATTTTTCTATCACAACAAGGTGATCTTTATAGTTTCAAAGGAATCTTAACTAGCATATTAGAGTTGCAAATAAGAGATCAACCACTAGCTCACCCTAACAAGTGTATCAACTAAATCCTTTAACAAGGTAGACTTAACGGTCTTTTGCAAATCTCTTTATTGAGTGCATACTTCATTGTATGTTTGTAAACCCTTTCACAAGGTGGACCTAGTAGTCCTTATTGCTCCTAACAAGATAGATCATTAGACGTGATTAGTTGTGAGCCTTAACTGACCAACTTTATACTATAGTACTAAGGCTTGTGGGTATCATCACCACCCTAGTTTTACTTTCTATTTGGAAGGTTTTTGGGTCACCATATCTTGTGTCAAAGTGTCATGAATGTTTTATTGCTTTCATTCCTTTATGCATGCAATTAGATTAGAATATTATATGAAGGATTAATTGATGAAATAAGTTAAAGTTTTATTGGTTCCTAATTCAACCCCCCCCCGCCTAGTAACCTCACCTACCTCATGTTTCCAAAAATTGGTATTAGAGCATTATGGTTCTAAGAGAACAAGTTTAGCAACTTGAGCACAGATTAGAGGCAATGGAGGTATAAGAGCTAGATAAGGCTATTGACAATGAAAATTTGGATGTGGAATTAGCCATTAGTCAACTAAAGAAAGCAAAGGAGCAACTCTCTCAATCATTAAAAAGAAGAAAATATCTTGTAGTACAAATGAATGACAATCTCTACACTAAAGAAAGAATTGAAGATATATGTCTTGAAAGAATTTAGATGAAGCTAATGAAGTAATCAAAGACCTATTAGAAAAGAATTTCAATCTTCAAGAATAAGTTAGAAAGCTAAAAAGAGAAAAAGAAATCCAGTTGGTAAGACTATGTGAAGTCATGGAAGAAAAAGACAAAGCCAAAGAAGAGATAGAAGGAGAGAACAATGAAATTCAAAATTTATCCCTTTAGCAGGAAGACTTCATTGATTAGCTTACTAATGAAAATGAAGAAATCATGAATCTAAGATTAGAGAATGAAAGACTTTAGAATGATCTAAACACTAAAAAAAACCCAATGGAAGAATGTTGAAATCTCAAGAAAACATGAATCAGTTGAATGAGCAAAGTCAGTATAGACACAAAGGAAAAATAAGAATAGGATACACAGAAGAAGGTGAATCATCCAAGTGAGGAGCTCAAAAGAATCAAAGACCTACTTGCAATCATTGTGCTAAGCTAGGTCATACATCAAACAAATGTTGGAGTAATGGTAAAGAAAAAATCAATGGAACTGTTAGATTTTCAATAAGCATGTTCATAGAGCAAGTGAATGCAAGAAGAAACCTAGGTTTGAAGGTAACTATCAAAAGTGTAAGAAACAGGGACACAAATCTTTTAAATGAAAAACCAAGATATTGAATCTAGTAGAACAGATTGTGAAAGCAATATTTGTATGGGACTAGAAAATGGTGTAGATGCCACTACTATGGAGAATCTGGGTACATTGGAGCAAATTGTGTGAAACATCACATGAAGAAAAGAAACACCAGTAGAACATGTTTTATTTGTATAGAACTTGGAAACCTTACCAAAAACTGTATGAACACTGGAAGAATTGAGGATGAAAAGAAAGCTAGAGTTGGCAATATTAAAAAGAAAATGAGGTAGCAATGGATTCCAAAATATTTTGAGAATGTAAGTCCGAGTCATGAAGTAGATGTCACTCAAGAGGTTGGTGACTCAAGCATCTCAACTTGAATTCCCTATAGGAATAACTAAAACTGAGACTTTGAAGTAGAATATCACATTAGTTCTAGCCAACAAGAAGAAGAGATCCATATCAACATTCAAGATGCAAAGGGATCACCAAGTGTTTGAAAAATTTCAAGATCTTACCGAGCTAGGTTGGGTTACAAGACCCTACCAAGTGAGGTTGGGATACACTAAAACATTGTGTGGACATTGAGTTATGAATGACTCTGCCAAGCATTAAGGCTGAACTGAGTGAAAGACAATTTGTCACTAAATGAGTGAATGTACCAAGCATTTACGGTGTTTGAAAAGTGAAATTTTTTTAAAAGGAAGGAAATTGGATTCATTTTTCATTGTGAATTTTTGAGAGCTATTTGTAAAGAGTGATTTCTATGCTTCCAAGTGATTTGTGTGTTTGTTGCTAAAAATTTTCATTTTTCATAAACCCTATCAAGCATGGCATCTTCTGATAGCAAAACTAGGAAAGGATCTGAGACGTTGGTTTGAGGAATTGATTGGAAAGTACCAGACTTCAAGTTGAGTCTGACATTTGCAGAAGTGCTCGACCCAACTAGAGCTAAATCATAGATTCCACCCAAGGTATTACTCATTTATGATATCCATTCATATTTTCATTGTTCAATACAAGAACTTGGAACCCTAGAGATGGATGAGACTTTGAAAAATTTGTGTGTGAATGGTGTGTAGAAACCCGAGCATCAACATTTGGAGACCAAGGGTTTAACACACATTTTGTAAATGCCCTAATATTTTCAAATAAAATGGATCAAGTTTATCCTTAGCCATGTATACAACGGGCAGTTATAGTTGGAGCAACCTATTCAAATCACAAAGAAAATGATTCATAGAATCAAAGGGCTCCTAATGTTGAACAAAGCCAAGACTACTAAAACCCTAAGTTGGGTAGAACTGGAAAATAAGACTCTTGTTGAGTGGGATGGAAGAGGAATGAAGATCAATGGTGTAACTAACATGGAGCTAAATTTTGGAATTCATGTGATCACTCATAAGATCTACAACTCTAGTCATCTCAACAGTGTGTCATGTGAGGTAGTTGATCTAATTCTCAAGGTAGTGAAGAATAACATGTCCTTCTACCTTGCTGAGTTAACACTAAATCAATTCAACAAGAACATGGAGAGCATCATAACTTCAAAGAACAATCCATGTAAGTTTGGTTCAATCTTAACTTGTTTATTCTTCTATGTGAATTTTTTTTTTCCTTTCTAAAGCGACATTTTGTATGGAGAAAAGATGTACTAATTTTATATCAAATTAATGAATATATAGCAGAGATGGGTGAGAACTTCGTTAGTATCATGGATAACTATTTTGATTCATTCAAGGAAAGGATGAGTAGCAAATATAGAATAATTAATAAACTTGTGGAAGACTACAAGGATGATATTTGTTTCATGGTCGACTATGAAAAAGTGTACATTCAAGAAGTTAGACGTAGAGTGGTGTAGGTTAAGCCTCTAAACTATGAGGTTAACATTGATGATACCATGGATATCATTGGGGCAATGTTGAATGAACCTGTGGATCCAAAGGCCACATATTTTGGTACCTACAAAGAAGCCAAGGTAAGAATAGAAATTGAAATTAAGTTTCCTCAAGTAGTTAAAAAAGGAAAGAAGAGGATAGAAAAATTGAGGCAAGAAAGTTCTACTCTCCTATTGACTGAAGGAAAAGGAGATGACATGGAAGAAGATGAAGTAGAAGAAGACAATTATAAAGAAGAAGGGCCAATAAGGAAGAAAGCTAAGGTTATCATAACCAGACCTACCAAGTCATCTACTATATCATTCATAAGAAGAGCATCAAAATCTAGAAAGAACTTGAAGTTAGGTGAGGAGGATGATGAGGAAATCCTTTTCAAAAAGCCTCCACCTATGTTCCAAGAAAAGTAAAATGAAGTAGAAAGAGGAGCTAGAATGACAAACTTCAAAGCACTTAGATATGAAACTAGGACTATAGATGAGAAAAAGCAAGTTGAAGACATTTGATGATGTCAAAATTGGGTAAATGGAAATACTCTCCTAATCATCTTGTACAACAAATTTCCAGTGAGCTTATGTAAGCAATCAAGCCAATGTGGGAAAATGCTAAGAAGACTGCAAAAGATATGTATGAATAGACTCTGAGGCAACTCATGCCAAGTCTCACTGACAAAGAGGTGAAAGATTCCATGAAGAAAAATGAGGAAAATATCACTCTAAATTCAATACATGTCTTGTGCTGATGAAAGACATAGAATTTGTGGTGAAGATAACTACTACCACATGGGAGAACATTTACAACCTTCATCACCTAAGTGACTTTGTTGTTCATTTTAGTGATAAAGAAGATGATGAAGATGATAAGGATGATAATGACAATGATAATGAAGAAGATGTGGAAACAAAAGATGATTTAAATCTAGATGATGAGGAGCATGAACAAGAAGCTTCAGAGAAGAATCTCCCTAAGATTTAGAGTATTTAGGAAACTAACCCAGAGAAGATTGCAACAGTAGTGATGGCCTCATTTCCTCATTCCTCAAAGAAAGCTTTAATGCCATCAAGCTTAGAGAAAGCTTCTAGAAAGTTGGTTGTGGTAATCACTGCAATACCAAACACCCAACTAATCTTTGCACCCATTCAACTGAGTACCATATTGATTGAAGTGATCAACACTTCATCTACCAAGTAGCTAGTGTCTCCACCATCATTATATTTGGCAATACATCAACAAGATATTTCTACTATCAGTACAATATCTAATTTTGTTTCTAGCCCTTCTATTTCTACTATTGTTACTATTCCAAGTATACATATAACAAGTACAAGGATAGTTGAGAATAAGTCTCAACCGAGTACTAAAGTTTCAAGTAAGGATAAAGGTAAAGAAGAATGCATTGATCTAGATGAGGATATAGTTATCCTAAATTAAGATATCTCCACTTTTAATCCTTGATCAAATGAACATCATGGGTGAATTATTGCAAAAGAGAGCTAAGCAATAGAAGCTTAGAGAAGAGAAGAGCAGAGAAAACCAAGTGCTTGAAGATGTAAAGAACATATTTGTAGATGCACTAAGTATTGAGGTTGATAGTTCACAAACTATTTTGGTTTCATTCATAGAAGTTGTTTAGGAATTCAATGAAGATTTGAATGGACAATAAAAGTCTCTACAAAGAGTAGAGAGGAAATTTGAGAATAAGGTATTGGAACAAGTGGCACAAAAAATTGCAATAAATCAAGTAGAACTATCTACTATTCTCAGTTCATTGGAAACCTCTGCAAATAATGTAACTTCACTATTCAACAAGTTGTGTGATACATTTATCTTCACTCAGGGAATCAAAGATAAATTATCCAAAATAGATGAAGACTTGAAGGCAAGTGCACACTAGTTATCACTTGACCCAAGCTATGGTTTTGCTCATTATTCAAAGATTAGATATCTAACAAATTTGAAAGAAAAATTATTAAGGGAAGAAGCTAGGATAAAGGCCACACTTAAAGACATCCAAGGCATGATTCTCCCGAACATGGATGCATTGCAAAAACATATTGTACATGCCAAGACACTCTTTCATGACAATAACTTTTCCATAGCTGATCACATGATGGAGTTATCAATAGAAGTACAGATTGCATTTCATGCAAGCAAGGTGTTACAAGAAAATTGGGACAAGATAATGGCATTAATTTTGAAGGTACATTCTAACTTCTTGTCACATTTTGGCATCAACATTTAGTATACACCTTTGGCATTTATTTCAAAAAGGGGGAGAAGATGAGATATATATAAAAGGGGGAGAAGTATGTATACATATTTAGGAGAAGTATAATATAAGATGAATGTGTTGGAAATATATGATATGCTAAATTACTAGGAGAGAAGGGGTGAATAACAACTTATAAAACTTAATCTTTATTTACCAATTAATTCTTCATGTGTATTTTGATATAATTGCATGCATGAAAAACTAAAAGCATTAAAACATTCATAACACTTTGACACATAATATGGTAACCCAAAAACCTTCCAAATAGAAAGTAAAACTAGGGGGGGGGGGGGGATAATACCCACAAGCTTTAGTACTACAGTATAAAGTTGGCCTACAAAGGTTTAAAATGATAACTTTTGATGATCTGCTTTGTTAGGAGCAATAAGGACTGCTAGGTCCACCTTGCAAAAAGATTTACAAATATACAATGAAGTATGCATTCGGTTAAGAGATTTACAAAAGACTATTAAGTCAACTTTGTAAAAGGATTTAACTATTCCAACTGTTAGGATGAACCAGTGGTTGATCTTTAATCTACAAATTGATTTACTAAATGAGATTCCTTTGAGTGTAATGATCACCTTGCTATGATAGATAAATCTTTGCTTCTCCTTATATTGTTGTAGCCTTCTTACTTCACACTTTTTCTTAAGAATATTCTTGTCATGCTTGCTATATATCTCTGGATGTGATACAATACATTACATATATACCAATCCAATTTATAATTCGTCAAAGTTGGCTACAATGTAAGTTTCACCAAAATGTACAAAGTTGGCCCAACTGCAAGTACTTGGGTTTTGAAGATAAACTTAGTGAGGTTATGAAACTCAGCAACTATTGTCAACACTTGATATCATCATACAATCGGTAGATGTAGAAGCTTGAATCATAATAATCACTTCCAAGTAGTCTGAACTCGGTCTGTACTGGTGACTCCATGAACACTGCAAAACTCGACATATAAACTAAATCACTTGGTTGACACTACATAGCTCGGTCAAAACTATAACTATGAGCTTTATATAAACTAAATCACCTGGTTGATACTGCATTGCTCGGTCAACACTAGATTCACCTCACTCAAGATATGAACTTGATAAACACTAAAGAACTCAGTTTGCACTAAGAAACTTGATAAACTCTATGAAGCTCAATTTATATTGACAATCACCAACTTGGTAGAAACTGCTTGATGAAAATTGAATATTGTTCCTGGAACTCGGTAGTAATTGTAGAACTCAGTAGAGCCTAAATTAATTGGTTAATATTGTTAACTCTACTATAAACTTGGTAGCTACTATCCATCTGAATATGTGTGTGTGTGTGTGTGTGTGTGTGACTAATAAACAAACTTGATTGAAATGTTAACAATCCACCTCTGTAGCATTAGTGACAAAAACACTTATAAATCAAAATTGAATTCTCAACAAGTTTAAATAATCTTTAGTCTCCATCTTGTGTATTTTTGAGATTTTTCAGAATTGTTTTTGTAAGAGATGTTTATCTAAATATCTGTATATGTATAGTATTATGATGCTCCCCCATAAATATATATTCAATATACTTTACATGTTATATACATCTTCTCATCTTCTCCCCTTTTATATCACATCTTCTCCCCCTTTACAATATACTTTTCATGTTATATACATCTTCTCCTCGTTTTTGACATAAATTCCAAAGGTGTATGCTACATTCTAATGCCAAAATGTGACAAGAAGTCAAAATGTACCTTTAGAATTAGTAACATTGTCTTGTCCCAATTTTCTTGCAACTTCTTACTTGCATGCAATGCAACTTGAACTTTTGTTGATAATTCCATTATATGATCAACAATTGAGAAGTCGTTATCATGGATAAGAGTTTTAGGATGTGCAATATGTTTCTACAATGCATCCATGTTTGGAAGAATCATGCCTTGTATATCTACAAGTGTAGCCCTTATCATGGCTTCTTCCCTTAGCAATTATACTTGCATATTAATCGAATCTAATCTCTGTGTAATGAGTAGAATTGTAGCTTGGATCAAGTGGCAACTAGTGTGCACTTTCCTTCATCTTTTATTTGTTGCATGAAGATGGATGTACCATAGAGTTTACAAAATAGAGAAGTGACATTGTTGGTAGAGGTTTCCAATGAGCTAAGAATTGTAGACAAGTCTACTTCGTATATGGAAATCTTTTGTGCAACTAGCTCCAATACTTTATTTTCAAATTTCTTCTCTACTCTTTGCAATAATTTCTCTTGTCCATTCAAATATTCAATGAATTTTTGGACCACTTCTATTAATTGAACCAAAATAGGTTGAGAAATGTCAAACTCAGTGTTGAGTGCCTCTACAAGAATGTTCTTTGCATCTTTAAGCACTTGATGTTCTCTGTTCCTTTCTTCTCTAAGTCTTTACTACTTAACTTTCTTCTGCAAAAGCTCTCCTACTATATGCATTTGATCAAGATTTAGAGTAGAGGTATCCCAATTTGGGATAATTATATCCTCATCAAGATCAATGTCTTCTTCCTTATCTTTTCCTTTGCTAGAAACTTTTTTACTCAACTGTGACTTGCTCTCAACTGTCTTTGTACTTATTATTTGCATGCTTAGAATAGTAACAATGGTGGAAATGGAAGGACTAGCATTAAAAGTAGATATTACACTTATTGAGGAAATACCTTGTTATTGAGTAACCAAAGTTGATGAAGGATGAAGCACTGACTTCTCCGTAGATGAAGTGATGGTCACTTTAGTCAATTAAGTACTAAGCTAAATAGGGGCATAGATTGGTTGAGTGCTTGGATTTGTAGTGTTTGACACAACCAACTTGATAGTATCTTCCTCTAAGCTAGATGGATTTAAAGCTTTTCTTAGAGAGTGAGGAAGTGAGGCTACAACCACTGCTACAATCTTTTCAGGGTTAGTCTCCTTAATGCTCTGAATCTCAGAGATATTCTCCTTGGTGGCTTCTTGTTCTTGTTCCTCATCATCTTTATTCTCATCAATTGTTTCTTCTTCATCATCTTTTTCTTCTTCCTCCTTGTCATATTCATCATCATCCTTGTCATTGACATGAATAAAAAAATCACTCTGTTTATGAATATTTTAGGTGTTCTTTGATGTATTAGTGGCATTCTTCAAGACATGTTCAATGTTATTGATCAATATTAGACAAGTGTTACATTTCAAAGTAAGTTTTTCTTCATTCTGCTTGATGGATTCTTTCACTTCTTTGTCATTTAAGCTCAACATGAGTTGCCTTAGAGTATACTCGTATATGTCTTTTCTAGTTTTCTTGGCATGTTCCCATCTTGGCTTAATTATATTCATTAATTCATTGGGAATTTGTTGTGCAAGTTGGTCTGGTGAATATTTCCATTTACCTATCTTAGACATAACCATGTCTTCAACTTGCTTCTTCTCTTCTACATTTCTAGTTTCATACCTTAATTATTTGAAAATTTCCATGCTAGTTCTAGAATCAATCTCTTTTAGTTTCTCTTGAAATGTGGGTGGAGGCCATTTAAAAATTACATCTCCCGCTTCTTCACCTAATTTCAATTTCTTTCTAGATGCTCTTCTTGTAAACACTACAGTAGATGACTTGGTAGGTTTGTTTATGATAACCTTACCTTTCTTCTTGATTGGCTCTTCTTCTTTTGATTTTGCCTAATCTTCTACATCATCTTCTTCTATATCATCTCCTTTACCTTTTGTCAATAGGAGAGTAGAGCTACTTTTCTTATCTTTGCTGAAAACCTGAGGAAGCTTTATTTCTAATTCAGTTCTTACTTTAGCTTCATCAAATTTTCCAAAATATGTGGTCTTTAGATCCATAGGTTTATTTAACAATGTCTCAATAATATCCCTAGTGTCATCAATATTGACCTCATAACCTAGAGGCTTGACCCATACAATTTTTGATTTTACTGCTTGTATGTACACTTTGTCACAATATACAATAAAAAAATACATCATTGGAGTCTTCTAAAAGTTTATTTGGTATTCTAAATCTATTATTCATCTTTTTCTTGAATGCATCAAAATAGTTGTCCATGACACTAACATAATTTTCACCCATTTCTGCTATATACTTATTGATTTGATAAAGAATAGGCACATCTTTTCTCCATACAATTGTACCTTTTGAGGGGAATAACTTTTTACCAAAGAAAAATAAATAGTTTAAAAGTGAACCAAACTTACAAGGGTTATTCTTTGAAGTTCTTATGCTTTCCATGTTTTTGTTGAATTGGTTCAACATCAACTTAGCAAGGTCGAAGGACATGTTGTTCTTGACCACTTTGAAAGTGAGATCCACAACTTCAAATGATTAACTATTGAGTCAATTGGAGCTATATATCTTGTGTACAATTATATGAATTCAAAATTTTAGCTCCATATCATTAACACAACTAATCTTCATACCTCTTCCATCCCATTTGACAGGGGTTTGCTTCTCCAATTCTACTTGACTTAGGGTTTTGGTGGTTTTTTCCTTGGCCAACATTGGAAGTCATGTGATCTGATGAATTATTTTCTTTATTATGGGAATAGGCTAATCCAACTATAACTGCCTACTATGTACACGGCTAAGGATAAATCTTATCCATTTTATCTAAAATTCTGAGGGCATGTGTGGAATGTGGGTTAAACCCTTTGCTTCTAGGTGTTGATGCTGTAGTTTTAACACACCATTCATGCACAACTTTTCCAAAGTTTCATCCATTTCTAGGGTTCCTATATCTTGAATCAAACAATAAAAATATGAGTGACCATCATTTACCAGAAGTACCTTAGATGGGATTCGAGACTGAGCTCTGATTGGATCAAGAGTTTTCACAATTGCTAGACTCAACTTGAAATCTGGTGCTTTCCATTCAACTAATTGAACTAACATCTCAGACCCTTTCTTTGTTTTGCTACTAGAGGATGCCATCACTTAGTAGGGTTTGTGAACGTACAAAAACCTTTAACAATAATTCACATAGATTGCTTGGATGCACAAAAATTGCTCTTCACAAATAGCTCTTGAAAATTCATAGTGAGAAATGAATTCAATTTCACCCTTCTTAAAAAATTTCACCTTTCAATCACCATAAATGCTTGGTACATTCACTTGGTTGATGAAAAACTATCTTCCACTTGGCTTGGATTAATTGCTCAACAGAATGATTCATGACTTGATGTCCATACAACAACTTAGTTACTCCTAACCTTTCTTGGCAGGGTCTTGCAACCGGACCTAGCTTGGTAAGGTCTAGAATTTTCTTAGACACTTGGTGATCCCTTTGCATCTAGAATGTTGATATGGATCTTTCTTTCTAGCTTGACTAGAACTGATGTAGGATGTCTGCTTTAGAATCTTAGTTCCAGTTGTCCTTGTGATAGATCAAGTAGACAAGCTTGAGTCACCCAATTCTTGAGTGACATTTTCTTCATTGCTTAGACTTGTATTTCTAGAAGATTTTGGAATCTACAGCTATCTCATCTACTTTCTTATGTTATTAGCCTTGGCTTTCTTTTCATCTTCAATTCTTCTAGTAATCATATAGTTCTTGGAAAGATGACCAAGTTTTGTACAAATGAAACATCTTCTAGCGGTGTCTCTTGTCCTCATGTGATGTTTTACATATTTTATTCCAATGTGTCCAAATTCTCCCCAGTAGTGACATCTGCAGCAAATGTTGTACTCCCAACCAAATATAGCTTTTACAATCTATTTTTCTATATTTAGTATCTTAGTTTTGCATTTAGAAGATTTGTGCCCATGCTTCTTGCATTTGTGACATTTGCCTTCAAATTTAGATTTTTTCTTTGCATTCATTAGCTCTATGACCATGCTTATTGAAATTGTATCATTTTTCGTTGAATTTAGCTTTACCCTTACTCCAACATTTGTTTGATGTATGACCTAATTTACCATAGTGATTGCAAGTAGGTCTTTGATTCTTTTGAGCTCCTTGCTTGGATGATTCGCCTTTTTCTGTTATCCAATCCCTACTTTTCTTTTTTGTCTGTATTGGCTTTACTCATTCAATTGATTCATGTCTACTTGACATTTCATACTCCTCTCATTGGTTTTCCTTCAGTGTTTAGATCATTCTATAATTTGTCATTTTCTAATCTTAAATTCATAATTTCTTCATTTGCATTAGTAAGTTGATCAATGAAGTGTGCCCGTTGAAGGGATATATGCTAAATTTCATTCTTCTTTCCTTCTAATTCTTCTTTTATCTTATTTTTCTCTTCGATGACTTTACATAATCTTATTGACTGAATTTCTTGTTGTCTTTTCAACTTTCTTATTTCTTCTTGAAGTGTACCATTCTTTTCTAATAGTAATTTGACTGCTTCATTTGCTTCATCTGAATTACTTTCTGATAGGATATCTTCAATTCTTTCTTCAATGTAGAATTTATCATTCATCTATACTGCAAGATCTTTTCTTCTTTTCAAGGATTGATAGAGTTGCTCCTTTGCTTTCTTAAGTTGCCCAATAGCCAATTCCAAATCTAGCTTTTCATTGTCAATAGCTTTATCAAGTCTAAATACCTCCATGGTCTTTGATCTTTGCACAAGTTGTTAAAAATTTTCTCTGAGAACCACAAAGCTTTGATACCAATTGTTGGAAATATATGATAGGCTAAGTTACTGAGAGGGAGGGGTGAATCAGTAACTTATAAAACTTAATCTTTATTTACCAATTAATCCTTCACTTGTATTCTAATCTAATTGCATGCATGAAAAAATGAAAGCATTAAAATATTCATAACACTTTGACACATAATATGGTAAGCCAAAAACCTCCCAAATAGAAAGTAAAATGAGGGTGGGGATGATACACATAAGCTTTAGTACTGCAGTATAAAGTTGGCTTGTTGAGGTTTATAATGATCACTTCTAATGATATTCCCTATTAGGAGCAATAAAGACTGCTAAGTCCACCTTGCAAAAGGATTTACAAACATATAATGAAGTATGCACTTGATAAAGAGATTTACAAAAGACTATTAAGTCTACCTTGTGAAAGGATTTAACTATTCCACCTATTGGGATGAACTAGTGGTTGATCTCTACTTTGCATCTTGATTTGCTAAATGAGATTCTTTTGAGTGTAACAATCACCTTGCTATGATAGATAAATCTTTGCTACTCATTATACCACTGTAGCCTTCTTACTTCACACTTTTGCTTAAGAATCTTCTTGTCATGCTTGCTATATATCTTTGGATGTGATACAATAAATTATATATACCAATCCAATTTATAATTCATCAAAGTTGGCTAAAATATAAGTTTCACCAAAATGCACAAAGTCAGCCCAACTGCAAGTACTTAGGTTTTGAAGACAAACTCAATGAGGTTTTGACACTCAAAAACCATTGTCAACACTTGAAATCATCATGCACTCAATAGACATAGAAGTTTGGATCATACTAATCACTTCCAAGTAGTCTAAACTTGGTCTACACTAGTGACTTAGTGAACAGTGCAAAACTTAGCATATAAATTGAATCACTTGGTTGACATTATAAAGCTCGGTCAACACTATCACTATGAGCTTGGTATAACCTTGTAAAAATTTTCCTAAGGAAATACTTCAACCCCAAGATCAAGAAGCTGAGTAGATATCATAAGAGAGACAAATGATGATCAAATAAGAATGGATATTAGATGATTGGATTAATTAGATAGTTAGATCAATACAACATATAAGTTCCTTGTATATAAAGGAAAATGATATGTCTAGGAGTCATACAAGAGATAAGCATCTAAGCACATGTCCACCAAGAGTGGATTATCCTCCATTGGACATGAATGTACATGCAACAATGAGAGGATAAGAATGCAAAGGTGTATCTCATAAACATATGTAGCAGACAACATGTGCTCAATTGGAGTGCAAACTATTGTGTTGTCAACATGACAACTCATATGAATATGCAAACTCCTAGGTGTCTACATGAAAACTAATATGAATATGTATTAACCTAAGTAAACTTAAGTAAAGTGTAAATACTAAATACTTATTTATAGCAACACCCCCCTTTAAGTGCAACTTAGGAGAATATACTTAAGCTCACAAAAGCTAAATGATAATGCAAGATGGGTCCTAGCTACTAGGCCATGTTATACCCATGTACAATATGCAAATGAAAATGATATGCAATGCAATCTCTCATAAAGTGAAGAAAGAGAGAAAACCTAATGGGAAAAACCTCCCCCAAAAAGAGAGAAGAAAAATAAAGTAAGATGCATGTATGGATGGACTAATCAAGACCCCCCTATTATGACATACATCATGCATATACAATAGAAAATCCCTCCATAGGAAGGAAATAAGGAGAAATGGAATCCCCCCATAGTGAATGATCTCCTACAATAATGATGAGTGCTTGAAGACAAGAGAATCCAATGCCTACAAACAACATTTCTCCCTTTAGGAAGAAGATACACCAAATACAAATGCAATAAGGCTTCTCATTGTGGATAGGAAGATGGAAGGGGAATCCATATGACGTATATTATCTCTGAAGTCTAAAGATGTGTCACCATGTCCTTGAATAATGAAGATGTCATGAACCAATCAAGATCAAGTCCAATAGAAGAAGGTGACAAACAAAGAACTAATGGAAACTACTCCATTTAGGAATGTGGATCAAACTCCAAAGAACAAGATGCCTCCTCAAAAGAAGTAGAAAGAGAAACAAAAAGTCCCCCCTCAATGTAGAATTTGCACCCATGAAATATGTACCTAGATCAATGTAGAAGCTACACCATGAAAACTAAATGATATTTCTCCCTTGAGGAAGAAATGGTCACATGGGTGTACAAAAGAATCCTCCCCAATTAGTAGGAAGAACTCTCAAAATGCAATTTGTCTCAGGAAATTGCCAAAAAAATCTGCAACACATGAGTATGATCAACCATGCAATTTGACATCTCAAGTGAAGTTTGAGATTCATGTAAAGCAATGTCCAAGACTCAAATATCTTCTTTGAAGTGAAAGGGACCTCTTGTAAGTTTTGTAAGAAAGTATCCACAATCATGTCAAACTAGAAAGAAAGATCAAGTGGAGAATCATGAGGATCAAAGTGTTCCCTTGCAACAATTGAAGAAGGATCATCCTCAATAAAGAGAAGATGTATATAATCAATAGTGTCTCCCATATCCTCAATGTAGGACTCCACAAACAAACCTACAATGTCTATTAAGAAGTCATCCTAAGGAACTAATTCTAGAAGATGATGAATATCTTGCTACACCGAATCATGTGAATCCACAATTGTGTGAATATAAGCATCATCAAAAATATTAGATGTAGTGATCTCAACTAGAGAGGATGTAGCTACAATTGGAGGTAAAAGATCTTTTGGGAATGGAGGAACATGTGGATCTCCATACATCTTCCAAATATGGATCCAAATATCATAAAAATTGGTTGACTTCATGTCATCAATTGAATCCATAACCTCCGTCTCCATACATAGAAAGAGTGCACAACAAATGATTGTAATAGTGTCACCATTGTATGAAAGTCCTTTCACATATGGAAATGCATTATGCTCACTAAGATAAGTGAGAACTAATTCACTCCATTACTATAGTTTTATGTTTTCAAAGTAATTAAATCTTCCTCATCCATGATGTACTAAACAATGCAACCCCCCTAAATAGATTTTTGGCACTTTATACTAAGTGCGTGTACAATTGCCACTTGTCAAAATGAACTAAAGTGGAATTTTGATTGTGATATTTAAAACTAAAAATATGAAGCTATATATGACTCAATAAGATAAGACACAATACCCCTCAAGGATCTAATTAATTACAAGTGCCAAAATAGGCCAAAAATGACTAAATGCTGAAAGTACTATGTGAACTCAAAATTACTCAAACTGATATAAGATCTAGAAAGTATTTAAAAAATTATGCACTTTCAAAAAAAATAGCACCTGAATATGTGTCCATATGAGCTTGAATGAAGCCTCTAAAGTTGTAAAAATTAGGATTGGCAATTTTCAGAAAAATTTAGAAACAAAGATCATAAATAACCTACACCAATGTGTAGATCATGAAATTCTACCCCAAGACAAAAAAAATTACTCAAAAAAAGGAGTCCGTATGAGGGAGATATCGTTGTTTGAAAATTAGCTCTGTAATTATTTTTCTTGAATCACTACCGTCGCACCTCCAAAAATCAAATGACTCTAGATTTCACCTCAGATGTCTAATTTTGATGAAACAAAAGTTTATTTGGGGGGTTTTTGACCTTCTCAATATGATACCAGCATATGATTTGCACTAGCAAGCTCCAATCTTGACCTGCAAAAAAAAAATCTCTCCAATGGCTATGCAATGAAACTCTTATGGCTCTGATACCATGTAAGAATTTGGTATAGCTCTTATACCATGTAAGAATTTGGTATAGCTTTGATACAATGTAAGCTTTTTTCTAAGGCAATAATTCAACACCAAGATCAGGAAGCTCAGTAGATAGCACAAGAGAGACAAATGATGATCCAATGAGAATGGATATCAGATGATTGGATTAATTAGATAATTAGATATCAGATATTTGGTTGAATACAACATACAAGTGCCTTGTATATAAAGACAACTAATATGTCTAGAAGTCATACAAGAGATAAGCATAACAACTAAGCACATGTCCACCAAGAATTGATTATCCTCCATTGTGCATGAATGTGCATGCAACAATGAGAGGATAAGAATGCAAAGGTGTATCTCATAAAGAGATGTACTAGAAAACATGTGCTCAATTGGAGTGCAAACTATTGGAAATATTCAAGATATGATAGGTTACTGAGAGAGGAGGGGTGAATTAGTAATTTCAAAACTTTAAACAATTCAACACTTTAACCATTCATCATTCATTCATCTAATCTATTGCATATATGAGAAATCAAACATCCATAACACATGTACATAGTGATTTGGTGACCCAAAAACTTTCCAAATAGAAAGTAAAACTGGGGTGGGGATGATACCCACAAAACTTCATTATTGTAGTATGAAGTTGGCCTGTTAAGGCTTACACCGACCACTTCTGGTGATTTGCTCTATTTGGAGCATAAAGGACTGCTAGGTCCACCTTGTTAGAGGATTTACAAACATACACTTAAGTATGCACTCTATTAGGAGATTTATGCAAAGACTGTTAAGTCTACCCTGTTAAAGGATTTATAAAAATGATTCACCTGTTGGGATGAAACAATGGATCTACTTACAAACTTGATTTGCTAATTAGATCCTTGAAGTATATATCACCTTTTGTGATTGATGAATCATTACTACTCCTAGTAGACCTTGCTGAATACTCTGCTCTTCTACTGATTTGCTTTCATTCTTCTCAAAACATTACATGTCTCTCTTGATATTCTTATCTTTTCATACATACTTTCAAATGATATAATACATTACATATATATACCATTCAATAATTACAATTGCAAGGTTGGCTAAAACACAAGTGAACAAAATATTACTGAGTTAGCCAAACAGTAAATAACTCGGGTTCACTGAACTGACTCGGTGACCTTCTGATACTCGGCATCTACTGCATTACTCGGCATCATCATGCACTCAGTAGAAGTGAAGGCTCGGTCCATACTAATCACCTGACGTAGCTTTGAACTTGGTAACCATTGGATACTTGATGGATATAGTGTCACTCGATAAAAAATGAATCCTTTGTTTACCTCGCTTTTACTTAGTAAACACTGTGCTTGCATCACTCGGTAGGCACTGTGCTTTCATTACTCAGTAGACACTGTGCTTCCATTACTCGATAAACACTGTAAAGTTTGATGAACATTGCAAACTTGGTAGACACTGCTGGATTGCACATTCACTTGGTAGCTATACTTAGCTCAGTCAACACTTGAATGCTTAGTGTGAACTGCAAAGCTCGGTTAATACTTAGGAATGCTCGATGTGAACTGCGAAGCTCGGTTAACACTTAGAATGCTTGGTGTGAACTGCTTTAGTGATGAGTGTACAAAGTAACCACTACATGCTCGGTATACATTGTAGACTAAGTGATGAGCTCGGTAGGTATACTGATACAAATAAGTGTTGTCACTAATGGAAATAATAGCTTAATGCCAACAATCTCCCCCTTTGGCATTAGTGACAAAAACACTTATAAGCCAAAACATATGTGTTCATAACCTGACTAAATGAATTTTGGTTGCATACAAATTTTTATATACAAAGATACTTATGTACACATGCTAACTCAAATGAGTGCTAACTCCCCCTATCACTTATAGTGATGACTCCCCTCATTTATTATGCTGAATCTCTGAATCTCTCGCCCTTTTTGACAATAATGCCAAAGGACTGCATATGTACAATTTATATGGCTACACCAAAATGAGATAGAAATTCTTGATGTACCTTAAGAATAGTTGCAAAAGTACTATTCCATGTCTGCTGTAGAATCTGACAGGTGGAGAGGGCAGTTTGAACTTCTGCTGATAATTGATGTTGAGATAATGGATGTTGCACACATTGCATAATATTGTTATATTTTATTATTTTATTTTATTATGTAATGTTGCATCTAGATGGACGTGCAACATGTAAAGATTCCCACAAAATATTCTTGATGAGTTGTATTGTAACATTGTGATAATATTTCATGTAATTATTTAATATTGGGGAAAAGAATTAAATGCCCAATATTAAATGTGGGGTCAGTGGGTTAGGTAGCACATGGTTTTAGCACATGGTTTATGTAATACCACTTAGTGGTTTTGTGGGACTTGCTACTATATAAGTAGCCACAAGGGTAGTTGTTGTAGAGTAAGAGTGAGAAAGGCAAGAGTCGAGCGCAACAAGGCTTGACAGGTTAGCCAAGGGAGCATTTGTGAAGGTTGGAAGCATGGCATGGGATGTGTTGTGGCTATGGCCATGAAGGCTTCCATGGTTGTATTGTAATGGTATTTTTGCCGAATAATACATGGTGATGGACGCTTTTGGAGGCTGGGTTTTTTCCCTCAATGAGGGTTTTCCAGGGTATATCTTGTGTCACAATTTTGTGGGTATGTTGTCTATTCTCTTGCATGTGGATTTTAATTCCATATTTATTTTAGATCTATTATGGGTTATGTGAAAATGGTTATATTCTTTCTTGCTAAGTTTCCTTACAAGTGGTATCAGAGCATGTTATCTCTTTGGTTGAGATGGTTAGATCATGTTGTCATGTTTATGTTCTTGAGGCCATGGTTGGAACTTTGACATTTATCTTGGTTTAGTTTCTTGGTATTGAGTACACTGATCATAAGATGGATACTTCATGATATTGCTATGTTGCATTTGGAATTGGCATGGATTGATTGGTTACAGGTGCTCATGGATACTTAGAGACAGTGGTGATGCTGATTTCTCTTGGATTAGAGAAGTATTTGTTGGGATGGTTGATGGTTTCAACAGGAAGACTGAGGGGCAGTCACCTAATATGGACTTGAGAGGAGATTGTTCTTAGATGAGTCTTGGTTAGAGACTTGGGTATCTTGATAAGCATTCTCATTCCCCACTCTTGGTCTACTCAGCGGTTTTCTACTTGAGAGGTATAGCCCATTATTTCTCTCAGTTGCATTATATTTATGCTTGTCTTTCATGGATATGGATCTTGAGCTATGGTACATGAGTTAGTTCTAGAGGGTTCATTTGAGAGATGGTTTAGCATTGGTTATTTCCATGAGCATATGTTGTTATGCTGGTTGAGTTTGGGAGATGGTTTTATATTGGGCATATTCTTTGGATTAGGAATGATTTATGAGTTTGATCTTCTTGTGAGAGGCTTACATCCATGATTAGTTATATGGTGTGGTTTGGGTGTTGTTAAGGCTTCTTGTTGGGGTTTTATGGAGGAGATCATACTTGCACAGTTTACATCTAGAGGTGTGTATAGAAGGACATGATACATGTTATGATTTGCATGGTTTCTCTGATCTTGGTTATCTTCGTGGATGTTCAATTTTTCCTCCATTGGATTTGAGATTGGTTAGAGATTGTGATCACTGGTTTGTGCTCATGTATGTCATGTGAGAGATGACATGGTTATTACTTTATCTCTTTCCTTTGTTGGTTGTGGAGAATTTGGGGGACTATTGGAGACTTGTTATGAGAGTTGTTCTTGCAAGATATCAGTTTATGTATTGTGGATGTCCTTGATACTACATGGATTCACTTCTTTGAGATGTTGTGAGTGGATTGGTTATAGATTTGACATTATCTTTTGCAGTGGGAGCTTCTTGGTATATATGTGGCAGGTATTTCTCTTGAAGCTTGTGATTGCAGGTTGCAAATTGGATATGTCGATGATATGAGATTCACTTGATATACCTTTGAGGTATGGATAGTTGGATGGGTTTGGCACTTGCTGTGGGTGCTATTTCAGCTATGGATATATTTTGACAACTACAGATACATGTGATTACCTTTGGATTAGGTTTTTTGTGCTTGGAATTTCAGCACCAAAAGCCATGACTGTTAGTGAACATGGAACACCACATAATTAACCACCTGTGGGTAGGGGAGTGCATCGCATCATCCAATAATTGAATCAAGTGATCAGACACTGAGAAGTTCTGATCTTGGACCAATTTTTTGCAATGTAAAAGATGTTTTTGCATTGTGTCCATGATAGGAAGGATCATGTTCTGGATGTCTATGAGTGTAGACTGGATCCTTGCTTCCTCTCTTAATAATTTTGCTTGAACATCTACCAAATATCTGATCTTGGTGTGATGGGAGGTTGTGGAGCAGGAGTTCATCTTTAACTTTGATGCACTTGATTGCATATCAATGTTAATCTTATTCAACTTATCCTTTATTTCTTTGGTGAAGCCAAAAACATCACAAAGTTTAGCAAAAAGTGATGCTGCATTATTAAAAGAATTTTCAAAATTTCCCAAAAATGTTGACAATTCAACTTGCTTTATTGCTATCTTTTGAGCAATGTGCTCTAGCACCTTATTATCAAATTTCTTTTTAGCTTTCTCAATAAGTTTTTCTTGTCCGGAGGAATCCTCATTGAATTTCTGTACAACCTCTTCTAACTGAATCAAAATGTGTTGAGTAGAATCTATTTCAACACCTATAACATCTATAATAATATTCTTGGCATTCTTAATTATTCTATATTCCTTATCCCTTTCAGACCTTAACTGCTTCTGCATAGCTTTCATCTCTATTAGTTGACTAGCAAATCTCATTTCTTCAATGGTAGCATTTTCATAGTCAATTTTTGGAATCACTATCTTTGTGTCTAAGTCAATATCTTCTGGAATTTTCTTTCTAGTGATCAGAAGTCTTAATGGATGCTTTTGTTTGGCTTCTGTGACAACTGGTTTGACTTTAGGAATAGACACAATAGTGGAGATGGAAGGACTAGCAGTAAAAATTGGGATATGACTTGAGGATTGAATGCCAATAGAAGTATTAACCAGATAAAAAATTGGAATACTTCCCAAAAATGATGATACACTTGGTATAGCAGTATTGAACTAATTGGATTTGAAGTAGATGCAGATAATGCTGACAAAACTATAGAACTAGCTGGAATTGATGAAAACAAAATTGTAGAACTTACTGGTACACTTGTTGTTGATGAAGGAGTTGAGGAAGCTGGCTCAGTAGCTAAAGAAGTAATAGTTAGCTCGGTAGATGAAGTGCTTGGCACCTCTATTTTAGATACCTGGAGCTCGGAGGTGGCTGGTGAGAATTGAGCAATTGATGTGACTGTTGTGCTCCCAATCTCACTTGCAGAAGCTGTCTCCATAGTGGATGCAACAGTCTTTGGTGGAGAGTGAGGAAGGGATGCAATCACTTCTGCTGCAATTTTAATTGGATCTTCTTCTTCCTCCTTGTCTTCTTCCCCTTTTTCTTCCATAAGTGCATGCAACTCTCCTGGAGTAACTGTGATGGATGGAGTGCTCTCAAAATCATCATCATCATTGCTATCATCATCCTTGATCTCCACTAGATCTTCACTGGGCTTTTGCAGATGATAGATATTTTTCCACATGTTTGTTGCATCATTCACAACATGCTCAATGTCTTTAATTAAGATCAAACATGTGTGAAATCTTATCATCATTTTACCTTCATGGTTTTTCATTACTGCTTTTATTTCTGCTCCAGTGAGACTCGGTAGAAGATTCTTCAAAGATTGCTCATATATGTCTTTAACCGTTTGGGTGGTTGACTCCCATCTTGGTTACAATCTCTCCAAAAGTTCTTTGGAGATTTGAGAGGCAAGCTGGTCTGGGGAGTATTTCCATTTACCCATCTTATTGAGTACTAGTTCCTCAATCTGCATTTTCTCAGCATCAGTTCTTGTTTCAAATTTCAATGCCTTGAAATTTGTGATGCCAGCTCCTTCTTCCAATTGTTTAAGCCTTTCCTCAAATGTGGGTGGAGGCTTGACCAGTATAGGTTCCTGCTTGCCTTTTCTAGTTCTTCTGGTGAATACTGTAGTGGGCTTTCTCTTAGGTTTGGTAATAGTTACCTTACCTTTCTTCTTTGGCCGTTCCTTTTCAGATTCTTGTTCTTCTTTTTCTTCATCTCCTTCTTCTTCTTCATCATCTTCTTCATCTTCACCTTTTTCCTCGGTAAGCATAAGAGGACCGGTAACAGTTTTCAATTTGGCTATCTTCCTCTTGCCTTTGCTTATGGCCTAGGGTAGCTTGATTTCAAGCTCAATTATGGCCTTTGCCTCATCATAAGTTCCAAAGATTGGTTGCATTGGGTCTACTGGCTCATTGAACATTGCTTCAATGATATCCCTAGCCTCATCAATATTTACCTCATAAGGAAGAGGTTTTACCCATGCAACTCAGGGTTTGACTGCCTAAATGTACACCTCATCATAGTCAACCATAAAACATACACCATCTCTGTAGTCTTCAACTAGTTTTGGTGGAATCCAGAACTTGTTATTCATTCTCTCCTTGAAATCCTCAAAATAATTGTCCATAATACTATCAAAATTTTCACCCATTTCTGCTACAAACTCATTAATCTGATAAATAATGGGAATGTCTTTTCTCCATACTACTGTTCCTTTTGATGGAAAGAATTTTGAACATAGAAAAATAAATAGATTAATAGAGAACCAAATTTACAAGGATTATTCTTTGAAGTCCTTATACTATCCATATTTTTATATAGTTGTCTCAACAGTAGTTTTGATAGATCAAATTCAAGGTTCTTCTTTACTATTTTGAAAGCCAAATCTACAGCTTCACAAGGTACACTATTCAGTCGACTGGAGCTATAGATCTTGTGGCCAATGACATGAATGCCAAATCTTAGTTTGACATCTGATACAATGGTGACCTTCAAACCTTTACCATCCCACTCAGCTAGGGTTTGCTTCTGTAGCTCTTCTCGACCTAGGTTTTTGGTGGTTTTAGCTTTGCTAAGGATAGGGAGACCCATGATTTTGTGAATCATCTTCTTTGTGATTAACACTGGCTTTTCTAACCATCGTTGCCCATTGTGCACCTAATTCAAAATATACCTAATCCATTTGGTTTGAAAGCTTCTAGGAATATGCAAGATATGAGTCAAACCTTTGTTTTCAAGATGCTTGAATTCAGGTTTTAGAGAGCCATCTACACACATTTCTCCTAGGGCATTGTCCATCTCTAGGTTTCCAATTTCTTGAACATAACATTTGAAATGAGTGTGAATATCATTGATAAGAAGTACCTTAGGTGGAATTGAGATTGAGCTCCATTCGGGTCAAGTGATTCTGCAATGGCCGAAACAATCTTGAAGTTGGGCACTTTCCATTCTCTGCCCTTTACTAGCATTTCTAAACCTCTCTTCACCTTGGTGCTGCTGGTACTCCCAAATGCCATTGCTGCTCGGTAAGTGTAAGAAAATTCTGAACAAATTTTTTGCTTTAAAATGACTTGAAATCGCTTGGAGTTGCTTGGAATTCACTTGGGAATCATTGGAAATTTCTTAGCTCTAAAATCACGATGAAGAATGAAATCGAATTCTTCCCTTTTGTCCAAAATTTTTCCATAAATGCTTGGTACAAAGGTAGATGAGATGACATAGTGTTTGACAGGCTGTCATTCATTTTCTTGATAGAAGCTTGCAACTTGGTGATCAAAAAAATTTTAGTTGTTACTGACCTAGCTCGGTAAGGTCTATCACCGACTTTTCTCGGTAGATGTAACTCGGCAAAAGATATGCTTTCCTTGATCTTCATGTATCTGGAATACTAATTTGATCATTTCACTTTCTTACATTTGGAACTGCTCTAGATATAGCTTGATGATACAGTTCTAGATTCTTTATGAATCTAATTGGAAATGGAGTCACCCACTTCTTGAGTGACATTGCCATCAGTTAAACTATCTTGCTCGATAGATTTTTGAATCCACTGTTGCCTCATTTTCTTTTGAATGTTTTCAGCTTTAGCTTTCTTTTCATCTTCAACTCTTCCTATACTCATGTAGTTTTTAGCTATATGACCGAGTTCAATGCATGTATAACATCTTACTGTTTTGTCTCTTTTCCTCAAGTGATGCTTTGAGCAGTCTTTGCCAATGTGTCCATATTCTCCACAATAATGATATCTGCACCAGGTATTGTAATCCCATCCAAAGATTTCCTTAACAAGTTGTTCAGCTAGATTAAATGATTTGGATCTGCATTGGAATGCCTTGTGACCATGCTTCTTGCATTTGTGACCATTGCCTTCAAATTTTGGTTTCTCCTTACATTCATTAGCTTTATGACCATGCTAACTGCAATTGTAGCATTTAACATTGAATTTACCTTTTCCATTGCTCTGACACTTGTTTGATGTGTGACCTAGCTTACCACAGTGATTGCAAGTAGGTCTTTGATTCCTTTGGGCACCTTATTTGGAGGTTTCACCTTCTTCTTTGTAACCAAGTCCAGTTTTTCTTTTTTGTCTATGAAGATTTTACTCACTTTTCTGATTTAATTGAGTCATGTTTGCTTGAGATTTCATCATTCTCTCATTGATTTGCTTTTCAGTGATCAAGTGATTTTCCAAAATTTCATTGATTTTTCTTTCAGATCTCAAGTCACTTTTTAAGCTTTGATTGATTTGTCTTTCAGTGATCAAGTCATTCCTTAGGTTTTCATTTTCAGATCTCAGATTCATAATTTCTTCATTTGCATTAGATAGTTTATTTACAAGATCTTCATGCTGAAGGGATTGACTATTTCTTACCTCTAAGTCTTCATTTTCCTTGTCTCTCTGTTCCAAAACTTCACCTAGCCTAATTGATTGGATTTCTTGTTCTCTTTTAAGCTTTCTTAGTTCTTCCTACAGAGAACCATTCTTTGCTAAGAGTTCCTTGATTGCCTCATTAGCTTCATTTGAACTGCTTGAATGTAAAAGGTCTTCAATATTTTCTTCAACATACTGATGACCATTCATTTGTCTTGCAAGTTCCTTCCTTCTCTTTAGGGATTGAGAAAGATGCTCCTTAGCTTCTTTGAGTTGAGTCATGGCCAATTCTAGATCTAGCTTTTCATTTTCAATAGCTTTGTCAAGTCTGAATATCTCCATTGTCCTTGATCTTTGCTCAAGCTATCAAACTTTATCTTGAGAACCACAATGCTCTGATACCAATTGTTGGAAATATTCAATATATGATAGGTTACTAAGAGGGGAGGGGTGAATCAGTAACTTAAAAACTTTAAATAATTCAGCACTTTAACCATTCATCATTCATTCATCTAATCTACTACATATATGAGAAATTAAACATCCATAACACATGTACACAATGATTTGGTGACTCAGAAACCTTCCAAATAGAAAGTAAAACTGGGGTGGGGATGATACCCACAAAACTTTGTTACTGTAGTATGAAGTTGGCCTATTAAGGCTCACATTGACCACTTTTGGTGATCTGCCCTGTTAGGAGCATAAAGGATTGCTAGGTCCACCTTGTTAGAGGATTTACAAACATACACTTAAGTATGCACTCTGTTAGGAGATTTATACAAAGACTTTTAAGTCTACCCTGTTAAAGGATTTATAAAACTGATTCACTTGTTGAGATGAAATAGTGGATCTACTTAAAAACTTGATTTTCTGATTAGATCCTTGAAGTATATATCACCTTTTGTGACTGATGAATCATTACTGCTCCTTGTAGACCTTGCTGAATACTCTGCTCTTATGCTGATTTTCTTTCATTCTTCTCAAAACATTACATGTCTCTCTTCATACTCTTATCTTTTCATACATACTTTCAAATGATATAACACATTACATATATATACCGTTCAATAATTACAATTGCAAGGTTGGCTAAAACACAAGTGAGCAAAATATTACTGAGTCGGCAAAATAATAAATAACTTGGGTTCACTGAACTGACTCGGTGACCTTCTGATACTCGACATCCACTGCATTACTCAGCATCGTCATGCACTTGGTAGAGTTGAAGGCTCAGTCCATACTAATCACCTAACGTAGCTCTGAACTTGGTAACCATTGGAGACTTGGTGGATATAGTGTCACTTAGTAAAAACTGAATCCTTCGCTTACCTTGCTTTTACTCGATAAACACTGCGCTTGCATCACTCGGTAGGCACTGTGCTTTCATTACTCGGTAGACACTATGCTTCCATTACTCGGTAAACACTATGAAGTTCGGTGAACACTGTAAACTTGGTAGACATTGCTGGATTGCACATTCACTCGGTAGCTATACTTAGCTTGGTTAACACTTGAATGCTCGGTGTGAATTGTGAAGCTTGGTTAACACTTTAGAATGCTCAGTGTGAACTTGCGAAGCTCGGTTAACACTTAGAATGCTTGGTGTGAACTGCTTCAGTGATGAGTGTACAAGGTAACCATTGAATGCTTGGTATACATTATAGACTGAGTGATGAGCTCGGTAGGTATACTGATTTAGATAAGTGTTGTCACTAATGGAAATAATAGCTTAATGCCAACACAAACTACTGTGTTGTCAATATGACAACTCATATGAATATGCAAACTCCTAGGTATCTATATGACAACTAATATGAATATGCATTAACCTAAGTAAACTTAAGTAAAGTGTAAATAGTAAATACTTATTTACACCAAAAAAATTGAATCACTTGGTTAATACTACATAGCTTAGTCAACACTAGATTCACATCAATGAAGTTATGAACTTTGTAAGCATTGGAGAACTTAGTTTGCATTGAGAAACTCTGTAAACACTATGAAGCTTGATTTATACTGATAATCACCAACTTGGTAGAAACTGCTTGACACAAACTGAATATTGTTCTAGGAACTCGGTAGCAACTATCTAACTTGATAGAGCCTAAATTACTTGGTTAATACTATTAACTATACTATAAACTCGATAGCTACTAGCTATCTAAATAAGTGTGTGTGTCACTAATAAACAAACTTGACTAAAACGTCAACAGATTGTATATATGAAGATTATTGGGAAAGTATAATATGTGATATATGTATGGGGGAACAACATAATATTATACAAATACATGTACAAATAATCAAAAAACATCTTTTACTAAAGTAATTTTGGAAAAATCCAAAAACAGAGTATGTTATCAAGTTCAAGACAAAAGATGGATAAAAATAATGTTTTGACTTGAAAATTTTGAGTATTTAGTTTTGGATTGATAAGTGTTTTTGTCACTAATGCCAAAGGGGGAGATTTTTGACATTAAGGTCAAATTTGTTTATTAATGACTCACACTTAGTCAATTGGTTAATTGTGACCAAGCTCATCTGATAGTATATAGTGTTAACTAAGTAATCCAGTCACTATTAAGTTCTACAGTTGCTATCAAGTTTTAGAATCTACATTCAGTTCACACCGAGCAGTATCTATTGAGTTGATTAGTGACAGTGCAAATTGAGCTTCATAGTATTAACTGTGTTTTAGAGTATCAATTGTATTCTCTAGTGTCTACCAAGTTTGCAGTGTTAGTGATGTAAATCTAGTATTGACTTAGCCAAGGAGTGTAAACCAAGTGATTTATTTTATACTAAGCTTGCAATGTTAGTATTGATCGAGCCATGTAGTGTCTACCAAGTGATTCAGTTTATATGCTGAGTTTCATGTGTTCATTGAGTCACAAGTGTTGACCAAGTTTAGACTACTTGGAAGTAATTAGTATGAATCGAGCTTCTACATCTATTGAGAGCATGATGATGCCAAGTGTTGACAATGGTTGCCAAGTATCATGACCTTATTGAGTTTTTCTTCAGAACTTGAGTTCTAATAGTTAGGCCAACTTTGTGATCTTGATGGAAAATGTTGTAGTCGACTTTGATAAATTATGTTTTGGATTGGTATATATGTAATGTATTGTATCACATCCAAATATATAGATAAAGAAGTATGAAGAAAATATAAAGAGCAAAAGTGTGAATTAAGAAGGCTACAAGAAGTATAAGGACAACAAAGATATATCTATCTAATGCAACAAGGTGATCTTTATAGTTTCAAAGGAATCTCGACTAGAAAATCAGAGTTGTAGATAAGAGATCAGCCACTGGTTCATCTTAATAGGCATATCAGCTAAATCCTTTAACAAGGTAGGCTTAATAGTCTTTTTAAAATCTCTTTACTGAGTGTATACTTCATTGTATGTTTTGTAAATCCTTTCACAAGGTGGACCTTGTAGTCCTTATTGCTCCTAACAAGGAAAATGATCAGAAGTGACCAATTGTAAGCCTTAATTGACCAACTTTATACTGCAGTACTAAAGCTTGTGGGTATCATCCCCACCTTAGTTTTACTTTCTATTTGGAATGTATTTGGGTCACCATATCTTGTGTCAAAGTATTATGAATGTTTTACTACTTTCATTCTTTAATGCATGCAATTAGATTAGAATATTATATGAAGGAATAATTGATGAAATAAGTTGAAGTTTTATTGGTTCCTAATTCACCCCCCTTAGTAATGTTTCCTATCTCATATTTCCAACACACATGGCATAGCCTTTTATGTCATAACCAACTTTCTTCTACTTAAGCAATAAAACATGAACTTTCACTGACATCTAGGTAGAATAGGTCACCTTTTGTTTGGTTACTAGACCCAAATAGATTTCTTTTTCCATCTAGTAGCTTGTCCTTCCCATTCATGAATTCTACCTTGAATCTAATGTTATTCAATTGTGCCACACTCAGTAGATTATTCTTTAGTCCTTCAACCGAATAAGCATTATCACATCTAAGTTTATTGGTTAGTGAGATGTAACTCTTTCCCTTTATGCAACATGATTCATTGTTCCCAAATGTCACACTTCCACCATCATAATGTTTCATATGTTCAAACTTTGTTTTGTCACCAGTCATATGATGTGAGCACCCACTATTAATAATCTATGTATCATACTTTTTAACATGAGAGATAAGTGCTATTTTATCTCCTCCATCATTAGAGTCATCTTTTACAAAAATATAAACCATTTCATCATTTTTACTATTATCTAAATTCTTAGCCATAAAACAAGATTTCTTACCTTTGTCCTTGTAGTCCTTGAAGTTCTTGAAATCCTTCTTGCCTTTGAACTTGTTTTTCTTCTTTGTTCGGACATCTTGTAGCAATGTGTCCAACTTCTTCACAAGAGAAACAAATTAAAGGGATTTTACTTTTATACTTTGCCTTTGGGATACCTTTTTGCAAGCAATGCTTCAATGGCTTCAAGATCATTGTTAGTACTATCTTCCTGTTCAATTTTAGATTGTTTTCTTTTAGAATTTTTAGCTTTCTTCTTGAGTGATACCTTGGCTTCAAATGCAGACTCAAGATTGCTAGAATTAGGAGTATAATTATCATAGCTATCTAGTTCAAATGTAGTCAATCTTCCAAATAGAGCATCCAAAGTTATTTTGTTATTTTGATCACATCTCATCTGTTGAATAACATAAATTCTAATTGCATAGATAGAAAGCAAGGTTCTAAGTACTTTTCTTACCACTGTTACATCTTCAATTTTTCCTCCAGAGGCTTTGATAGCATTGACATTAGCTTTGATTCTCTCAACATATTTTACAATGTTTTCATCCTCTCTCATTTTCATTTGATCAAACTAAACTCTCAAGCTTTCTGCCTTGGCTATTTTTATGTTATCATCACCTCCATAGATATCCTTCAGTTTGGTCCACATGTCATGAGTAGTAGCACATCCTTTGACCTCACCAAACTCAACATAGTTAAGAGTTGATGCAATGTCAATCATCATGATGTTATGATTTTTATTTTCAACAATCTCCTCCACAATCAATTTTGTAGTAGGAGCCTTGTAATCATTTTCCAAGTATTTAAAACTTACATCACTAATGGTTTCCAAGTACAACTTCATAAGTTCTTTTCATGCCTGGAAGTTATCTTTGTTTATCTTGGTAATCTATCTTCTGTAAGACATCTTGATCTTTAGTTGAGGTCCTTGAAACCTTTTGTTGTAAGCACCAAGAAGCTCTAATACCAATTGTTGGAAATATAAGAGAAATAAATGAGAGGGGAGGGGTGAATCAGTTACCGCAAAAATAAATCTTAGATCCCTTAGATGTCAGTACATAACATAAACTTCACTAAAAATATTGATGCTCAGTGAACAAATAGGCACTCGATTTACACTAGCAAATGTTGTAACTTGGCAAGCACTAGAAAATAACAACTATAACTCAGAAAATGAAAATCTTAAGATATTATCTGTGATTAACATTACTGAACTCAGTTGCATACACATAAAATAAATAACATGAACACAAGAGACACCAAGATTTAACATGGAAACCCAATTTGGGAAAAATCACCAATTGCAACTAGTTACTAATTTTTACTCTTCTCAAGTGAGCCCTATTAGGAGCCAACCCTGTTAAAGATTACAAAACACACTATTAGAGGATTTAATCACTTTTTTAGGAGTGGCCTTGTTAGAGGTCTTTAGACACTTCAATCTAGAAATGCCACCTTGTTAGAGGATTTAGAAATAGCTGTTAAGCCAACTCTGTTAAGAGATTTAGATCACTGCTACAACAATTAGAGAGTAACAATGAGATGAACTAATTTCTAATGCAACTAAATTTCTGATAACAGATCATAATTTTGGCTTGTATACTTGACCCTTTCTGATTGAATGTATCTTTGCAGCTCTACAAGGATATTTTGCTTATCCTTCTAATTTGCTTCCTCTAAGCATCTTCAATTCATCTATTCACTTACACACATTCAATCATAACTTGATCTTATTTTTATATGATACAAATTGTCAAGTTGGTTTAAATACAACTTAGAATATGTAATATTCATCTCCTTAGTCAGCTAGAACCAACAAACAAAACTATTGAACTCAGTATGCCAGAACTAGAAAATCCTTTGTTAGCCAACCTTGCTTAGTAGACACTAACTAAGAAATGATTTTCCTATGTTAACTAAGTGAACTTGGTCAAAATTGCATTTTCAAAAAGTTCCTTTGGTAACTAAGTGAGCTCGGTTAACATCGATTACATTCAACTTTTCCTTCATTAATCGAATGAGCCCGAAACTAGCACTCAACTTCTGTGAACTTCTCTTTGTCACCTGAGTGAACTAGGTAGACACTATCTTATGAGCTTGGAAAACTTTGGAATGCTTGCTAGATACAAGAAACTTTCTTCAATGCTTGAGTGATCTTAGCATACACTGACTAGTAAAGATATGACATTTTGTGTAACATCAAAGACAATACACAATTAACCAATTGTTTTCAATAATAACATGGTTTATTTACATAGAAAATGTCTTCATTAGTGTGCTCACAAGTCTTAATGCACTTAAGAGTTGAAATGAAATCCTTGTTCATTTGGCTCACTACATTGTGTAGCACAAAGTATTTGACATTGTTAATCCAAAATGAGCATGGGATACTCTTATTGCTAATTCTTAGCTCTTTGAATATCTTGTAAGGAAACTTGGCAACAAATAATATAACCATTTCCACATAACCCATAATAGATCTAAAATAAACACGAAATTAAAATCCACATGTAAGAGAATAGACAACATACCCAAAAAATTGTGACACAAGATATACCCTGGGAAACCCTCATTGAGGGAAAAACCCAGCCTCCAAAAGCATCCATCACCATGTATTATTCAGCAAAAAATACCATTGCCATACAACCATGGAAGCCTTCATGGCCATAGCCACAACCGAGAAAACTATGTGAACAAGCATGAATCCACGCATCCCATGCCATGCTTTCAACCTTCACAAATGCTCCCTTGGCTAACCTGTCAAGCCTTGTCCTGCTCGACTCTTGCCTTTTGTCTTCTCCTTGTCACTCTCTCTCTCTTTCACAAAAACTACCCTTGTGGCTGCTTATATAGTAGCAAGTCCCACAAAACCACTAAGTGGTATTACATAAACCATGTGCTAAAACCATGTGCTACCTAACCCATTGACCCCACATTTAATATTGGGCATTTAATTCTTTTCTCGAATATTAAATAATTACATAAAATATTTTTACAATGTTACAATACAACTCATCAAGAATATTCCATTGGAATCTTTACATGTTGCATGTCCATCTAGGTACACCATTACATAATAAAAATAAAATAATAACAATATTATGCAATGTGTGCAACACCCATTATCTCAACAATCTCCCACTTGTTGTATACATTGCATAGGATCAATCTGTAGCCACATAAATGAACAAGGGAACAATCCGTCCCAGCACATCCACCATCATGGATCAAAATACACCAAGTGCTCCATCCTGGTACCTGCAACAAAATCAAAGTATCTAGCATCTCGAACATGAATGATCTCACCTCCTATTATGCCACTCCCACTGGACATACATAGAAGCCATCCAAAGAGAAAACCACCCAACCTGTCGCATTAGAAGATCATAAAATCCTGTACCAACTAAAATTCCAAGCACAAAAAACCTGATCCAAAGGTAATCACATGTATCCGTAGTTGTCAAAATATCCATAGCTGAAATAGCACCCACAACAAAGTGCCAAACCCATCCAACTATCAATACCTCAAAGGTATAACAAGTGAATCTCATATCACTGACATATCCAATCTATAACCTGCAATCACAAGCCTCAAGAGCAATACCTGCCACATATATACCAAGAAGCTCCCACTGCAAAAGATAATGTCAAATCTATAACCAATCCACTCACAACATCTCAAAGAAGTGAATCCATGTAGTATCAAGGACATCCACAATACATAAACTGATATCCTACAAGAACAACTCTCATAACAAGTCTCCAATACTCTCCCAAGTTCACCACAACCAACAGAGGAAAGAGATAAAGTAATAACCATGTCATCTCTCACATGACATACATGAGCACAAACCAGTGATCACAATCTCTAACCAATCTCAAATCCAATGTAGGAAAAACGGAACATCCAAGACCAAGAGAAACCATGCAAATCATAACCTGTATCATGTCCTTCTACAAACACCTCTAGATGTAAACTGTGCAAGTATGACCTCCTCCATAAAACCCCAACAAGAAGCCTCATCAACACCCAAACCATACCATATAACTAATCATGGATGTAAGCCTCTCACAAGAAGATCAAACTCAATAAAACCATTCCTAAACCAAGGAAAATGCCCAATATAAAACCATCTCCCAAAATCAACCAGCATAACAACATATGCACATGGAGATAACCAATGCTAAACCATCTCTCAAATGAACCTTCCAGAACTAACTCATGTACCATAGCTCAAGATCCATATCCATGAAAGACAAGCATAAATATAATGCAACTAAGAGAAACAATGGGCTATACCTCTCAAGTAGCAAACCGTCGAGTAGACCAAGAGTGGGGAATGAGAATGCTCATCAAGATACCCAAGTATCCAACCAAGACTCATCTAAGAACAATCTCCTCTCAA
This sequence comes from Cupressus sempervirens, assembly GCA_028749045.1. Lineage (NCBI taxonomy): Eukaryota > Viridiplantae > Streptophyta > Pinopsida > Cupressales > Cupressaceae > Cupressus > Cupressus sempervirens. The sequence goes on from CM053785.1 coordinate 486,747,443, forward strand.
GTCCATATCAGGTGACTGCCCCTCAGACTTCCTGCTGAAACCATCAACCATCCCAACAAATAATTCTCTAATCTAAGAGAAATCAGCGTCACCACTGTCTCTAAGTATCCATGAGCACCTGTAACCAATCAATTTATGCCAACTCCAAATGCAACATAGCAATATCATGAAGCATCCAGCTTATGATTAGTGTACTCAATACCAAGAAACTAAACCAAGATCAATGTCAAAGTTCCAACCATGGCCTCAGGAACATAAACATGACAACATGATCTTACCATCTCAACTAAAGAGATAACATGCTCCATATGAACACACCATAACATGTCACAACTCTAAACGCGTATCAAGAGTATACCATGACATAATAATGAAACCATCCTCACACCAAGGATAACATATAAACCACACCTTTTCTAAGAACCCTGTAAGTCCTCAAGATGTAACCATCTCCATACACCATGAAGAAAACCATCTCCACACACCATGAAGAAAACCATCTCCACATACCAGGAAGAACCATCTCCATACACCATGAAGATAACCAAGAACTCCATGAGTCCTCAAGATCTAACCATCTTCAAACACCATGAAGATAACAAGTGCACCATGCAAATGTCAAAGACGCTTCTGCAACAATAGGATCTAAGACAAACCTCCAACATCTGCAAACACTCAATAAATATATTAATGCCAACAACTCCCACTCAACTGTGGTACCAAGTCACTTATGGCATCATAAAATCCATCTCCTATATGAAGATCCAAACCAAACCAGGAACTAATCCTGCACTGTCACCCCATCACTATCACAAGCTCCCACTAAACAGTGTATCCAAGCTATCCATGACATCATGATGAAAATACCATCCTCTAACCATGAGAATCAACCAAGGCATCAAACCATCAAAGAACTCAAAGTGCAAATCATGAGCTCCTCAAAAGAAAGTAAATAACTATGATCCTCAACCAAGAGGATATACCACCATAACTGAATAAAAAATCCAAGCTAATGAACATCAAGGATGTACCTGTATATCCAATCATGTCATGCCAAAATCCATGACACCATGATCACATCCATGAACCGAGCATCTGGCTCTCAATATGTCCAACCTATCAGCATAGTCAACCACAATCCTCTGCCATGACTGTACCTGGTAACAACATCTCATCCCTTCTACATGAAGAAAATAGTAAATCATGTGACTTAGGGCATAGACAACCTAAATCCAAGCCACCAATCTGAATATGCATCAATAATGAAAGATCAATGGGCAAAGACAACCCATAACCAAGCTATAAATGCAACCTGTAAGTATAGACCGCTTACAACACTGCACAACTTGTAGACCCAACAAGTCATCATACATATCCAAACCAAATACTGATAACCATATCATCATGAGACCAATCTAAAATATGAATTGAGTATACAATGACATCAAATCTTAAATCTCCAATGCCATAAACTCACAATGTTACCATAGTCAAAATATATCTATAAACTGTTCAGATCAATATATCACCAAATAATTCATGCCAAACTTGCACCAAATCTAAACCAATGTGTAGAGCTCTCCAAGAGCTTTTCGTTGACTACTCGAAGTTCAAAATTTGACTCTGTATGCCCAAGTTATGCCCTAATCCGTGCTCAAAATAAACAACATCTGACTTTAGGGCTCTGAAAACTTGACAAATTCTCAAAATCACAAAACCAAATCTACACCATCTTGTAGTGCTCTGAATTAGCTTTCCAACGCCTATAAGAACTCTAAAATCTGATATTCTGAGAGAAAGTTATGGCCATTTTACTAAAACTGTCTTTTTACCATTTTCAGTACGATTTTTCATTTTTTTATTTTTTCAGTGACGAAAATTTCGACGGGCTTAAATTTGACGGCCATCATGGGCTGAAACCAAAAAAACTCTTTCATTTTCTCTGAACATGGCCAAACTAGGGCATATTATATATCAAATTTTATGGAAATGTTGACCCGGATCCAATGGTGAGGTCTATTTTTACCCAGGAGGTCATTTCTGCATGCTACCCCCCAAAACCCTCATTTAAATGAAACATCCGAAAAACTTTTTTGTCCAACAATTTCACATGCCCAAATATTTTAACATCCCATCATAACAGCAAATCCAAAACCCTCAGATCTGCAATAAATCATTCATATATCTTGCCCTTTCTTTTATCCTCTCATGCATTCCCATGGATTCAATCTAGGGTTACAATAATAAAACCATAGCTCTGATACCACTTGTAAGAAAACTTGGCAACAAATAATATAACCGTTTCCATATAAACCATAATAGATCTAAAATAAACACGAAATTAAAATCCACATGCAAGAGAATAGACAACATACCCACAAAATTGTGACACAAGATATACCCTGGGAAACCCTCATTGAGGGAAAAACTCAGCCTCCAAAAGCATCCATCACCATGTATTATTCAGCAAAAAATACCATTGCCATACAACCATGGAAGCCTTCATGGCCATAGCCACAACCGAGAAAACTATGTGAACAAGCATGAATCCACACATCCCATGCCATGCTTTCAACCTTCACAAATGCTCCCTTGACTAACCTGTCAAGCCTTGTCCTGCTCGACTCTTGCCTTTTGTCTTTTCCTTGTCACTCTCTCTCTCTCTTTCACAACAACTACCCTTGTGGCTGCTTATATAGTAGCAAGTCCCACAAAACCACTAAGTGGTATTACATAAACCATGTGCTAAAACCATGTGCTACCTAACCCATTGACCCCACATTTAATATTGGGCATTTAATTCTTTTCTCGAATATTAAATAATTATATAAAATATTTTTACAATGTTACAATACAACTCATCAAGAATATTCCATTGGAATCTTTACATCTTGCACGTCCATCTAGGTACACCATTACATAATAAAAATAAAATAATAACAATATTATGCAATGTGTGCAACACCCATTATCTCAACATATCTGGGTGTCACATACAGGTTGTGTTTGGTAGAATTCACTGCAAAATGTGATGTCTACATTCTCAAATGCTTGTGTTATGTATGTTTTATTTGTCATAGTCTCCCGTATGTATACCTAATCAGTGATGCCTCATCAATCAAAAGGATTTTTACATGGTAAAAAATAAATTCTCAAGGTATCTTAGCATATTTGAATCCGATGGTTTTAGTTTTTAAGAGTGGCATGGTAGCTGAAATATTGAATGAGTAGTGAGTCCACTTTCATTGTATACAATTTTTTGTAGAAGTTGAGAAAACCAACATTATAGTTTGCTAAGAAGAGCTACATGCAAATAACCTATTGCTGAAGGAAACCAAAGAGGGAAAAAGCACAGCTTGGAAATCTCAATGGAGTGAGAGAAAAATGTATTCCAAGATAATGAAAAAAAAATTACAAGAGTTCAACCTTAAAGGTGAATGAAACCTTAAAGCCTAAGAAAGCTAGGTTGCACATTAATAATTAATAAAAGGATTAATTATTAATGTACCTAAGAGAAAGCTTAAGCACTAAAGAGTAATAACTTAACTAATTAAATCAAAATGATTTAAGTAATAACAAAACAAAATATTACTCTAACACCCTCCCTTATGCTAAGCAAAGGGGATAAGCTAACCTAGCATAGCTATGAAAGTAGGAAATGGGTCTAAAATGATTTATGTGGTGCAAGTCTTTTTTTCATAAACGCATCCTTTAATATTTCTTGTTGTTCTTTGTTTAATTTTCTTCACATATTGAAATATTCTATAGTGCTTTTGAGAAAAGCATGTGCAATTTATGAAAGCAATGATTTGTGGTCAATTTAGTTTGATTTTATATTTCTCCAATAGATTAGATCAAGGAAAATGTCACATTGTTCTTGTGCACTTGATTTTTCAATGTAGTCTATGTCATGTTAAAAGATAATTGTGGGATTTTGGTCCATCTCAATCTCTATCACTACTTCATCAATGTTGCCTCATTTGTAATCAATTTGTGTGTTGAACATTCTCTCAATGGTTGTTATTTCTATTTTCTTTGTGTTGAATTCTTTGCCCCTTATGCTGTGACCATTTACTAGTGTTTTCTTGCTACCTCTAACGGGTATATACAACTTCAATTTAGCTCTACAACAATTATCATATTAAACATGGGGATTGTATCTCATATATTGTATAATTTATGCCTTATGTCTTGTTTGCAATTTTCTTGTGTTGTTGTAGTAGAATGCAACATACTCTACAAGTGATAGCTTCTCTAATCTATTTGGTCTTTCCATGTACTTGTCTATTATAGATGCATACATTATGTCTTCTAAATTGTCATCTTCTTTGGCCAATAGTGTAGGAATCTTAAGCATGAGCACTCCACTTTCAAATGGTGCAGTGTTGATAAATGTGGATTTTCTTGAAGATTTCCATAGTGGAAATGAGAGAGTAAAGTGAATAGCTTAGTGATTGGAAATTTATTGATGGTTAAGAAATGCATTTCCATATTTGTGTATGAATTGTGTCTTATCATCATAAGTGGTAGAAGATTGTTCACACAATTAGCCCTAGGTAAATGATGTTGTTGTATCTTTCTTTGTCATGTATGAGTAACAATATGATGTAGTGAAATTTGTATCTAATATGAATTGTGTGTCTATATTTTCATACTATAATGGTGACACTTTGTTTGCAAATGCATTTGTCCAAATTTCAACTGGATGTCTTTTGAGCATAACTCTTCTTGTCAATGTTAGTTGCAACATTATCATGTACTCAATTTTGTTTAATTGGAAATCTTCGAGGAAGTTATTGGATGTAGATTCATTTGTGTATTTTTTATGTTCTAACTCCCTAAATATCTCTTTTGACTTGCATTTGATTCTTATTTTAGTTGTTATTAGTGGATCTAGTATTGTTGTTTTCCTCATTGGTGACAAAGGAAAGTTGAATTTACAAGATTTGTGTCTAATAATGTTGAATTAGATGAGATTTATTTGTCTACAAAGTTTTCTATTTATTTATTTGTGCATTTTATGTATATTTGTTCATCTTTACATAACATTAAGTGCACATGTTCATTTCCTCTATTTTGAAACTCTCTAGAAAAGTAGTCCAAGGCCTTCCAAATAGGTATGGGTTTATCATCATCATTTTTTAGAATGTGTTGAGTCTAAGGTTGAAGTAATGAGTGCAAAGTATTGTACTTTTCCTTATCTCAATCATAAATTCTTGTCCTATATAGTTTCATTGTGTTTTGGTTCTTATTTTGTAGACATATCTTCAAAGCTACACATAGTGGTTGCCAAATTGCTATGCACTTTTCAATGTAACAAATAATGTTGGTGGGCCTAATTCTCTGATCATTGCAAATATATTCTTCCTTGTGTTTTCCAAGTAGTCTAGAGATGTGCAAACACTTTTAAGCGATCTAAAACCTATTAGGGACCTTAATATCTTTTTAAGGCTTATAGTACTACATACATCTTTTTCCAAGAATTTCTTACCTTTGACCTTTGCTTTTCTTATGTAGACCCATACTAATGATGATATCTATTATATAATTATCTTGATAGATTTGAAAAAAATAATTCTATTATATGTGTTGCAAAGTCATTGTCTTAGTACATAAGCTCCCACTTTGATATTTTTTGAAATGAAAACTTAGTTGTAATGTCTATTGAATGTGTAT